>JAAGEH010000307.1:44671598-44691256 GCA_011751065.1 Lasiurus cinereus
GGTGGAGGGGTGCTATGGAGGGGAAAAAAGAGAAACAAATGTAATAATCTGAATACTAAAGATTTAATTTGAAAAAAAGTCCATTTCCCTGTCTGGATCACAATTTCTCCATCTATAAATGGTCATCACATAACATAAGAAGAGGTTCTTCTCTTAGAGGTCTTAATATGATAAAACTAGATAATGAATGAGAAGGTATTTGAAACACTATTTGTGCTGTAGGAATGTGAATATTGTTTCATGTTTGCTGTTTAGCATAGTTTGGCTTGATCCCAGGTGCCACTGGACAGAAACAGGTGTAGTTTCCTGACACAAAGATCTGAGCCACATCCCATGGCAATGTAGATCATGGCATGAAGCGCATCTTGAGTTTTCTTTGGAATAAAAAATTATGTTCTTTCCTTAAATCTGGATTCTGAATGGTCCATATTAGAGTGATACTGGCTTCTGTAAGAAATAAAATCCCTAAGTATCAGTAGCTTAAAAAAAAAAAGATCTAATCTTTACTTACCACCATGCATTGATGCACACATTAGATTTAATCTCGAGTTATACCAAACAATCTGAGTCTCCAAACTGATGAATTCACAGGTTTACTTAAATACATTCTCTCTAGATATGGTGAAAGAGGCAGAAACCCAAAATCAGATAAAAGCTCAATACTGGGATGGCCTGGGAGGTAGGATGAAAGCAGAAGGGGCAGAGAGCCATGGGATACAAGGAGCAGGGGAGGCATAGAGGTGATTATAAGAATCCCCTTTGCATGACTCACACGAGGGCTCTGGGTGTCATTTGATAGAAAGAGACAAATAGAGGCCAGAGTGAAAGAGATCCTATTCTTCTTCAACTAATGAGGACAGGAAACTGAACTGAGAGAGCTGCTTTTCCTTTATCACAGACTCCCTGCTGAATGTCCATGATGCTGTTTGGGGCAGGAGTGATTTAGTTGCATGGTCTACTTGAGCCAGAGATGCTCTTCTTTCCATCCCATTTCTTATGTGTAGTCATCTCGGGATTCTTGAAAGCTGTTTTTCTGTGATAGTAGAGCTTCTAGGAAGACATGAAGTTCTAAGGGTCTGATATATTTATCATGTCAAGGATTTAATATGATGATCAACTTAGCTCAACTTTGTTCATTAACTCACTGTTCCTCTAGCCCAGTGGTCGTCAAACTCATTAGTCAACAGAGCCAAATATCAACAGTACAATGATAGAAATTTCTTTTGAGAGCCCAATTTTTTAAACTTATAACTTTTCTAACCCCACTTCTTCAAAATACACTCGCCCAGGCTGTGGTATTTTGTGGAAGAGCCACACGCAAGGGCCAAAGAGCCTCATGTGGCTCGTGAACCACAGTTTGCTGACCACGGCTTTAATGAGAGGGGAACATACAAGTTCTACTAAGTCAACCTAATGAGACTAACTCCTGACTCACTTCATACATCACCCCTGTCCTCTTAGTCTCTATTCTTTTTAGAGAAACCCCCAGGTATTTCTTCTTCATCAGAATCTCCACATCTCTATTCCCATCTGCTAGATACTCCTTTTCCCACATTTTGTTGGCTTCATAGTTATTACATCCTATTTATTATTATTATTATTATTATTATTATTATTATTATTATTATTATTTGGAACTCAGTGCTTCCTTTCATAAAGACATAGTCCTATTTCAATATCTCTCCTCCCAATAAGGAACTGGAATCTGGTAATTCTTTCTCCCTGCCCGCCCCCCCCCCCCAACCCGGCCCTTTGCCAGATAATTATAGAACTGGAGATCAGCCTTTTCACATCATAGATCCTGAATATAGGAATAGGTCCATGAAAAGTCAGGTTTCAGGATCATGTTCTATCTTTCCTTGCTTAAAGAAACATGCTCAGGTCTTATAGACTCTGAACTCCAGAATATGGTTCAGATCTTAATGAAAAAAAGAGCATTACTCCCAATGAAGCCACAGGGATCATCTGAGTTCTCAGATCATCACAACCCCTTGTACTGGGTAGTGACCAGGGCTATGGTCCCTCTTGTGCAGCACATATATCTAATCCAAAGCTTATACCACAGTTATTGACCAAAACCATATCCCTGCCTATGCTTCTCTTTTTAGGATAAAAGAATAGAAACTGAGTAAAAACTCAAAGAAGCAGTAGGTCATGGATTCAGTAATTTCCACAACGGGTTCTAAGTAGGGAAAGAGACCAAGAGACACATCTAGTGAGGACTCTCAAGGTGGGTTATTTTGGGGCAGGAAACACAGAATGTAGATTTTTGGATTAGGAGAAATATTATTCCTGGAATATTTTCTGTAGGGAGGAGAGAGGTTACTTATATCACTTTTTGAGTTGTGCTGGTCCCCAGTCTCAGGCAGAGAACCAGAAGTAGAATAGCAGGGCCAGCTTTGGATAGAAGCTGAAAAGCACACATGCTGGAAGATCTTGACGCCAGGAGGACTGTGCATCCAGGGGCCAGGATCAGTCTTTATTAGTGTAGCAAGACAAACAGGTTTACTAAGCCAAAATCATCATACCTTGGGATATTCCTCATTGCTACCCTATTTGTTTTCCTGTGAGAAAAGTCAGCATTCATCTGGAATTTAAATTAGGGATAGAGAGAGGTATGAAGGTGTTGGGGAAGGTCATAAAGAAGATATGAGTGCCAGTCTGACCCATGAGCTGCACCTGGGCAATTGGAGGTTCTTCTGTTCTTTCCAGTGCTCAGAATGTTACTCTGTTTTAGAAGTTTTCTTGTTTTAGAAGCTGCCCAAGGACACAGCGTTGAGATAGTAATGTGGTGATAAGACCACCTGAACTGGGTAGGTGAGTGAACCCTATTAAGGGCTCCTGTCTGTGTGACTACTCCAGTTAAAGCCTGTGTGTGTGTATAGATATTTTTAAAAATTTGACAATTGTTTTTATTTAAAAATTTTTATTTTTTCCATATTTATTTAATTAGTCATCATCTGAGGATATATTTATTGGTTTTTAGAGAAAGATGAAGGGAGAGAGAGAAAGAGAGTGTGAGAGAGAGAGAGAGGGAGAGAGAGAGAGAAAGAGAGAGAGAAACATCGATGTAAAAGAAGCATCCATTTGTTGTCTCCTGTATGTGCCCTGACTAGGGATTAAACCAGCAACTTTTTTTGGTAAATGGGCTGACATTCCAACCAACTGAACTATCTAGCCAGGATGATATTTATTTATGTGTTTAAATTATAGTTACATACAATATTATATTAGTTTCAGATGTACAACATAGTGTTTCAAAATGTATTTACTTCATGAAGCATTCACCATTATAAATCTATTAACCATTTGTCACTATACATAGAAATCTTACCATTGAAACAACATAGATGAACCAAGAGAGTATTATGCCAAGTGAAATAAATTGGACATTTTGACATTATGGTATATTGGACTAAATAAAATATATTGGTAAATTAATTTCACCTGTTTCTTTTAGCTTTTTAAAATGTGGCTATCAGAAAATTCAATATCACACATTAAATTAAATAAAATACATTTTTTAATTTTAATTGGCCAGTGCTATAAGCAAGGAAGAATTCTAGCTGCACTCTAGCTGATTTTGCTCAATGGGTAGAGTATTGGCCCTTGGATTGAAGGGTCCTGGCTCCAATCCTGTCAAGGGCACATACCAGTTACAAGCTTGGGACACATGTGGGAGGCAACCCATCGATATATCTCTCTCAGAATGATGTTTTTCCCTGTCTCTTCCTTTCTTTGAAAAAAATCCTTGGGTGAAGATGAACAACAACAAAAGAATTCTAGTTGCACTGGAGGACAAGCAAATAGTAGGAGAAAATGATGTGCTCAGAATTAGTGTACAAGCTACAATTGGTAATTTTGAAATGCTTTTTGTTGGAGATTTTGAGGGTGGAAGAGGAGTATGTTTTTGCAGTGTATAGTGTAGTGGATTGTGTGTAGTATATGTAATGAAGTGTATGTGTATGTAATGTATGTAGTACAGTGTGTAGTGTCTGTGTTGTGTATTATGTATATAGTGTGGTATGTAGTATAGTGTGTGTTGTGTGTAGTCCAGTGTCTGTGTGCTGTGTATGTAATGTAGTATATAGTATGTAGTGTAGTGTAGTGTGTGTGCAGTGTGGTATCTGTGTAGTGTGTATGTATTATAGTGTGTGGGTGTCATGTGTAGTGTGGTGTAGTATGAGGGTGTATATGTATGTACATGTGTGTGTGTATATATATGTGTAGTGTAGTGTATAGTGTAGTATATATGTAGAGTGTGTGTAATGTGTAGTATAGTGTGTAGTGTAGTGTAGTGTAGTGTGTGTGTACTGTGTAGTATAGTGCAATGTTTGTGTAGTGTGTATGTAGTATGTGTGTAGTGCAATGTCTGTGTTGTGTAAGGTGTGTGTGTAGTATAGGAACAATGGCCTTCTTTTGTGTCAGGCTGCCTATGTGGTTCAAACTTGAGCTCTGCCATTCTCTGGCTATGTGAAAATTACTTATCTCCTCTCATCTCATTTTTCTCATAAAGAAAGTAAAAATAGAATTTACTCATTTATTGTCTACCCCCCATGAAGAATATAAACTTTACTAGAGCCTTGGGGCATGAAATTCATGCACTTGGGGGAGGGGGGAATCCCTCAGCCTGGCCTGCACCATCTCGAAGTCTGGGAGCCAGGGGATGTGTGAATGGCAGCTTAGGCCTGCCGGCAATTGGATATACTCAGTGCTGCTGTGGATGTGGGAGAGGCTCCTGCCACTGTCGCTGCGCTTGCCAATCAGCCGTGAGCCTGGCTTCTGGCTGAGCAGCACTCCCTTGTAGGAGCACACTGACCACCAGGGGGCAGCTCCTGTGTTGAGTGTCTTCCCCTGGTGGTCAGTGTGCATAATAGCGACCGGTCATTCTGCCATTTGGTCTATTTGCATTTTAGTCTTTTATTATATAGAATAAGATAAGGATGGAAAGTTCCTGATTCACTTTGGTAAAATCAAATACCTAAAGCAAGTAATGGTGCAGTAGGCACTTGATAGGTTTTTATTGAATGGATACATACTTAATGCATGTGGTTTTAATAATTGTATTTATTTATTTATTTATTCATTGTTGACACTATTACAGATTTCCCTCATTTCTCTATCTTTATCCACCTCAGATCAGCTTCACCCCTTCAGTCTGGCTATCACCGCACTATTGTCTGTGTCCATTGGTTGTGCATACAGTATGTTCTTTGGTCAATCTTTTCATCAGCTTTATTGTGATATAATTGACATAAAACATTTTGTAAGGTTAAGGTGTATAATGTGTTGATTTTGATACACTAATATGTTCCAAAATGCTTATCACCATAGGGTTAGCTAACACCTTAATCACTTCACATAGTTACCATTTATTTTTTTGTGATGAGAAAATTTAAGGTCTTTTCTCTTAGCCACTTTGAAATATACAACACAGTATTGTTAACTGTAGTCACCATGCTATACATTAGATCTCTAGAACCTGTGCATGTCATAACTGGAAGTTTAACCTTCTGATCAACATTTTTCCAGTTCCCCTGCAACCTAGCCTACTAATGACTCAACTCTGTTTATGAGTTCAGCTTTTGTACATTTCATTTATAATTGATTTCCTCCAGTATTTTCCTTTCTCTGTCTGACTTAGTTCACTTAGCATAACACCCTCAAGTGTCACCAATGTTACAAATGGAAGGATTTCCTTCTTTCTCATGACTAAATAATATCCAATGTGTGTGTGTGTGTGTGTGTGTGTGTGTGTGTGTGTGTGGTTATTTTTAATAGGGCATGTGATAATAACAAGTATATCAGTATATTTTAGTAAAATGTTAGGCATACAATCAATGTTATTATTCTATTTTACATATCAAGTAAACTTTCCCAATTACTGTTTTCCTGCTCTGGATCCGATTTCCATTTAAGATCAGTGATATAGAGGATATGCTCCACCTTCTTGCCTTCCAAACTGATGTTGTGCTGTCCCCTTTGCCAGCCTCCTTTCTGAGCCACCTGGCTTGCTTTTAATCCCACCTAATATCAAAGAGCTAACCTGCCTTGAACATGCTTTGGGGTTTTGGTGCCTACTAATCTATTTGCCAGAAAGCCCTCTGCTCACTTTGTGCCCATGACCCTGGCTCATATTTCCTCTCAGGAAGCACTGTCTGGCCCTCGTTGGTGGGGTCCCACAGGGCCTCCCCTGCTCTTCAGCTTACTGTGCATCCTGTGCTGCCCAATCTCCCTGGGCACCACTTAGTCCATCATTTTTCACCAGTTAAAAAGAAGCAATGAAATAGAATTGAATACAGAATCTGTCACTGACTGCCATACTAGTATGCAGCTGACTCCCATCTCCTATGATGTGAAGGGGCTCCTAGATGAACAGCAATACATAGAAGGTGAAGGAGCAGGGAAACCTGGATGGTGGTCCAGTTTCTGCCCCTCACTTACTATGAGTTTTAGAACATGCTTTCCCACACTGAGAATGGCCCCACTCTTCTCCATCTGCCTTCTTTCCTTCTTCATGGGCAGTGAGAACCCACAAGATCTCCTCAGCAAAGGCTCTTTGAAGGAAAGAAGTTCTAGAAATTCTGGGTATTCTGAAGCTCTTCAGGGAGAGATTTGGGTAGGAAGACACAATAGAACACAGAGAAGCCTGTGAGAAGTTTATTTTACAGACCACAACACACACCCGGCCAACTTCCTTAGAGGAAACCATTTTGGGGTGTGGTAAGAGGCAATGAGACAAGGCTTCTAGTAAGATCAGACCACAGGAAGCAGTCTCAAGACACTAAAACGGTTTGCTTTGATGGGTATCACTGCCATATCATTAGGGCAGATATTAAATTCACGAATGATGTCAACCACTGCTGCAATTCTTACAGTACCTGAAAGGGACAGGAACAAAGATTATAGCTTAACACTCTCATCCCCAGGGTCCTACCTTTTCTACCAGAATCAGACACCTCCAGAATTGGGACTCAGCTTCCTCAAATTGTTTACAAATGAATCTCCCTTATTAGCTTTTCTCACACAACCCCTCACCTTTTGAACTTGGTCATGATCTCCATCTATTCTGCTTGTCTTTCTCTTTTTCCCCTTCTCCCTCCCTCCATCCTTCTGCCACGGGTTCTGTGCTAGATCCATAACCATATTTCTCTCTGGTTTTTCTTCTCTGGTGGGTAGTTCTTCCCTTGGATGACTCCTCTACTTACTGTTGACCTGGAAGTCCCAGAAGAAGGTTCTTGGAAATTCTTCACATAGGCAGGCAGTGTATTTGTAATTAAAAGGCCCATCAACTGGAGAGCTGCTTACCAGGTAAGTTTTAATCTGTGAAGGAGGAGTTGGAGAGAGATGACTTGGTGTTGGTATGGGCAGTAGGAAAGGGAGAGAAAGACAAGTGAGGGTCAAGGGAGAGAGGAGGATGTTCTAAGTGGGCAAAGAGCAGGAGTGGAGGTAGGGAGAGGCATGGGAGAGTCCGTTTGTAGTATCATTTCAGGAGCGGAAGTCAAGATTAGATTTTCTATCCTCATGTCTTCCTATTCCTGCATTAGCATGTGGGTGTATGGTTCAGGAAGGTGGAGGTGAATGAGCCACAGAGTCAGGAGCACTCATTCAGGCAGCAGTTCATCTGGTCAGGCTTGCCTTGGTTCATAGCAAGGGCTCCAGGAATTGGCCTGTGGCTGCAGTCTGACTGCTGGGGTGTGAAAGCCAAAACCATGCCTTATTACCAGAACTGTGACCAAGTCCCAGCTGTGCTCCTCTCAAACTCTGGAATCTTTAGTAAATAAAGAATCCCTTGGGTGATTTAAAGTACTTAAGCTAATAAGGCACTTAATCAGGCTAAGCAATAAGTACTGTGGCCTTATAAGCAGTGGTTGATATCATTTGTGAATTTAATATCTGCCCTAACCATATGGCAGTGATACCCATCAAAGCAAACTGTTTTATTGTCTTGAGAATGCTGTCTGTGGCCTGTTATTACTGGCTACAGCTTCCACCTTACATTCAGGCCACACACCAGTTTCCTCAGTTGTGAGAGGACAGCAACTACCCACCCAACCTGCTGTTAGATTAGCAAATGCAATCTTGAAGGTAAACTTTATCTTTTCTTTCCTAACTTGAGCCTGCTGTACAGCAAGCATGTCAAACTCACAGCCCATGGGCCACATGCCTCATTTATTTGGCCCATGTTAGCCTTTGAGTTTGACTTGCTTGCTGATTTGCTTAAGTACCCAAAGCGCTGCATACGTGTTTCAGGAGAATCAGGTTAATGTTCTAGTTCATTGTCAGCACAGTGGGTTAAACCTGAGGACCATAGACCCAAGGAGTCTGTGAATAGAATTCAGTGAGTTTGTGGAAAGAAATTATATATTTTCCAAGTTCCCATCAAAATTGAGCATTCATTCTGCTGTGAATATCACTAACTATCCAAAGTGGCATTAGAAGTGAGTAATTTTTATCACAAGGAGACACAGATTTGTTTATGCTACATTAGAGATTTATATATCTCAGAAGAGTGCCTGCCCTTATTGCTACCCAAAACACAGAGGCTGGGGTTTTCACCAGGTGGCATGGTCATGGCTGAGCTGGTTGCCTATTTCCTGATACCTGCCCAGGTAACTGACAACTCTGCACCAAATAGCCCATTAGCCCCACACAGTGAGTTCAAGTATTCTCACCATTGCAATTTTATTCAAAAATACTTTGGATATCCTGGTGTTTTTTTCGAGAAGGCTAACCTTGCCTTGTTTATATTTTTATTACATTTACAACAATATATCTTCATGATCCAGAACTTTCAATACTTGTATAATTAAAACAAAAAATTAGGACCCACTGGATATGTGTGATTTGTTGTCAAAGACTATTGCACAGTTGAAGGTACTTAATTAGGCTAAGCAATCACAATCATCATATAGGTAAACTAAAATTTAACTATTCTGTTGTGAATGTATTGACTTTGCAGCGAATGTATAGATAAAAAACATGTATTACTGTATCACACATTTATTTTTAATAATTCTATCACTACCTTTTAATCTGGTAGTTTTCCAATGTCATCCAATGCATTTTACTTAATTAAGAAGTTGGATTTTATTCACTTTACTCCCACCCCAGGGTTTCTACTTACCACCATACATTCTCTCAATTCTGTTCCAACTTTAAGCGTTGCAGTGACTTCTTCATTTGCTGTTGTTGTTCGGGGCAATTGAAAATCCATTTTGATCAACTGTCGACTGGTTTTGGGAAGACAAAAGCAGTTAGAGAGCAGAAATCAATCCATAAGAGAGGGTGGACAATGAGCAGGATTGAGGGACCAGGGAAGGTTTGATTGAGGGGAAGGTCAACTGCTGAGATCAGAATTCCCTGAGAAGTTTTGATTTTTTTGGTTTGGCTATTTGTACTGATTTAGTTTTACTTAATAAAGCAATTCAGATACTTTATTTAAAATGGAGTATCTACTCTTCCACTGACAATTAACAAAAACAAAAACAATGAAAGTACAGTATCACATGTCATTTCCTAATAAAACTCTATAGGTTCTGCTGGTTGTCCACTGACAGGGAGGGCTCATGTCATAATAAAATTAGTATTAAATTTCATATTAACAAATCATAAACACCTGTGCACTGGAAGTGAGACCTTTCTTAAAGATCCCCCTTCTTTGGTTCTTAGTGGAGTTTAGGATTTGTACTTAGTACTTAGTTCTGTAGGGGATTTGGACACAATGCCATATTGGAAACTACAGCTTCCACCTTACATTCAGTCCACACACCATAATCCTCTGGGGAAAAGGACATGGAGACAAAGAGAAAAGTCAAATGTTTCCCTTCAGTCAGTGAGGAGGGGATTCAGGACCAGCAGAGTTACTTTCTCTTTCCCAGAAACTCCTGCCAAAGCTTCTTCAGAGTGGGTGAGACAGGAGGGAATGCAGTTTCTTGGCCTCCAATACTTCCCAGCCCCATTTTTTTTAGGGGAAAGCATCAGATTCCAGAGAGATTCCATTTCTTGTGCCAGCTGTGCTAGTGCTCAGTACACAGGGAAGGGGCACACATCCTACAGTTTCTTTAGAATTTCTCCCATTTGTAAATGTATTTAAGATTGATAGAATGACCAGCACAGCTAGAGACACTAATCACACCAGTTTGCCTGATAGTGAGGGGTTTGCTGGGAGGGGCTTTCAGTGCTAAAACCAAGCTATTCATGGGCAAACGTGGATGGCTGGTCACCCTAAGTAGCACAGCTTATCAACAACTTGCTGCCCCTCATGGCTAAGTGGAGTGACATCTATATCTGAACCTTTCCCCACTTAGGGTTTCTTAGATACCCACCCACTTTCATTACACCAGGTTGTCAAAACCCTGACAAGTTTCCTCCAGGAAAGCAACTGGTCCTTCCACAGAGGGTACAACCAGAATCACAATCCAGAAACTCTACATTCCAAACACTTTTCCTATAGGGAAAAATCCCTAGATCTTATGAGCATCCAGGCTTCTCCCTCCAAATTGTCCCATTTCCTAATTCATTTTGTGTGCCCCATTTTTTCTTTAAACATGTGCGCAAATGAGTTGGCTTCTGAATCCATGCTCTCAGGTCCCAGTGGCGTGGGGAATCATGGCTAAGTGGTCCTTACATTTGTCTTCAGGCTTCAACAAAGGAAGAATTTCCAAAGTGCTGAGCAACCTCAACCTTGGACTGTGGGGCCAAGGATCAGTGCCCAGGACTTCTGATCATTTAGTGAGTTCTGCCAAAGGTGCCCAAAGCTATTGTTGGAACTCACAGTCCTGCTAAACCCTCTCTTCTTGGAGGCAAAGTGTGAGAAGGTGAAGTTCATTGAGCAGAAATCTAATAAAGGTATAGACTATGGACAACATGTAGGCCAGAACTGTAGAAAAAGATTAATTGTTAATTACAGCCTACATGTGCACTGGGAGCCTTATTTCCATGGGCAACTTAAAAGCACCCAGGGGAAATGTGAGGGGAAATCATGGAGTTCCCAAGAAGAGAGAGATGAGATTGATAAGAGTTCATGAGAGCTCCCAGGATTAGATCTCTGGGAAGTTGAAAAAGTTTTCAGGAAGGAATATGTAGATTTCTAGGATAAGAGAAAAACCCTCCCCCAAAACATTTTTTTTTGTAAGGAGAAAGGCTTGGCTCACGTGTCTTCTTGAGCTTTGTTGATCCCCAGCTGCAGACAGAGAACCAGGAGCAGGGCTGCATGGCTGGCCCTGAGCAGGAGCTGGAGAGAGTACATGTTGGAAGAGACAGACTCTGATGCCCTGGAGAAGTAGGGTTCAGGTGCCCAGCACACTCTTTATATTCAGATCAAGGGAGTGGGAGAGCTGCCATGCAGACTCATGTGACTAATCACCCTATTACCCTTTCACTCATGATCTTTCCTTGTTGAGCTAGTTTGTTTTTCTATGGAAAAAGTCAACATTCACCACAGCATTAGAGTCTGGGAGAAAAGTTAGATGATCCTTCTTCATTTTCTCAGTACCAGAGTTTCTCAGAATGTCCAGGACCTCAAAAGATACACAGATCTTTCCTAGCTTGCAGAAATGGTTTCTTATCCCTTATCATTATACACCTGTCTATCCAGCTGTATGTAGTCTTAGCTTCAGTCCTTCCTCCCCTAGTCTCTGGAGGCAAGAGAACTCAGCTGTGGAAGCAGATTTCAGATCACAGCTTTAGGACATATTGCTTGATTTCCTTATACCAGTGGTCAGCAAACTCATTAGTCAACAGAGTGGCAAACCGCAGCTCACGAGCTGCATGTGGCTCGTGAGCCACAGTTTGCTGACCACTGCCTTATACTAATTCAAGAGGATATACTAAAATAAAAGTGTTAGGGAGCTAGGATGACCAAGGCTTTCCTAAGGGTCACAACCAACCATGTAGGGAAACTAGAGACGAGCTTCTCTGGATGATGGAGAATTGAGGCCATAGCACTGGGTGACACAAATATTTTTGTGATTAAGTCATGGATAATGGCAATGTCCGTCAGAGGCCAAGACCCCCAACTAGCCAAAGTCCTTAGTACAGGGCAATACCATGATTTGCAACAGTTTCTGTAAATAATTGGCATTCCCAAATATATATATATTAATATATATAATATATATTAATATATAATATATTAATATATATAATATATATTAATATATATTAATATATAATATATATATTAATATATATATTAAATCAATAATATATATATTATTGATTTTTTACAGAGAGAAAGGAATAGAGATAGAGAGTTAGAACATTGATCAGTTGCCTCCTACACACCCCCTACTGGGGATGTGCCTGCAATCAAGGTACATGCTCTTGATTGGAATTGAACCTAGGACCCTTCAGTCCACAGACTGATGCTTTATCCACAGAGCCAAACCGGTTAGGGCAACATAACCACTTTTTTACACTTGTCTCACAGCACAAAGCAAGACTCAAAAATGAGGTTTTCCTCATTTAAAATAGAACCCAAAATGTGCCCAGAAGATTTCTCTGACCCTGAAATTTCTCTCCCGGGAATGAGGGAGAGGGAGTAATTCAATCTTTCTGACACTGGCATTGTGATATTTCTCTTTAATCAATTAAATCCATTCCTTAACCTTTGACGTGTGACATTGTGGAACTCTTTCCTGTTCTTTCTTTGCATGGCAGATGGCACACTGAAAAGATCCTCTCTGGTATACTGTGGAAAATCAGAGTTCTGGGAGTTACATATGTATGTTGCCATAGGCACGATTCAAAATTAAAATTTAGATGTATGCTTCTTTCTAAATTGATCTGCTGCTTATTCTACTCTTGCACTTCCCTCCTCATTCCTTTGGACTTGACATAATTCATATAATTCTTCATTTATAATCAGCTATTCTTGTAATCATCTGCTTTCTTCTTTGTTTCTATTCCATGTACTCAAGAATGTTGCTTTCATTTTATCTTGCCCTGGTCATGATGGCCCTCCTTTATAAACATTCTCTCAAATTGTAATTTTCTTTACACCTGCTCTTTTGCTTACTTAGTTGAATAATTTCCATCAGAGGGATATGCTAGCTGAGATTAATAAAGAAATAAGGTGAAAGAATTTAGGAAGCATTCACATGGGAAAATCCAGGAAGGGCTCTTTGCTGGACTTGAACTCCCTTTGCAGGCATAGCCCCACTCTTAAGGACATACCTCCAGCATATTCCCAAGGAAGCAGTGCTCCCCAAAGAGAAGATAATAATAGGTTGAGAGAATATATTGAAGTTAAAGAGGCTCTTCTCCCATAGGCCAGTGTGAACTGCAATATTCAGAACCTTCAATGTATATAACAAATCTCACATACTATGCAGGTCATGGCAAGTGTAGTGGTTGATTTTATGTGTCAACCTGGATAGACAATTGTACCTATTTTTTTGTAAAACACCAATCTAGATGTCATTCTAAAGGTATTTTTAAATCAATAGACATTGAATAAAGCTGATTACCCTCCATAATGTTGGATAATGCAGGTCTCATCCAATCAGTTGGAACCCTTAAGAAAAAGGACTGGGGAGAAGAAGAAATTCTGCTGTCAGAATGCTTTCAGATTTCAAACTTTCCAATCTCTACTACTATGTGAGTCATTCCTGTTGTTTTAAGAACCCTAATACAGCTGGTGTTTGGTAAGGGACAATAAATGTTGAAAAGGTTGGAATTCATATTGGTTGAAAGCATATTTGAAATCCTGGAGTGAATTCAGATTCTAAATTTATGATATGGCAGATGTTCCAGATGGGCAGATGGGAAGGTCAAATGGGGAATGGAGACAAAATGTCACCTGAACATGTGTTGAGTCTCAGAATATTTCAGTGATACTTCAATAGGCAATGAAGTCCTGGGATAGAAGACTGATTTTGGCCTATTGAATATAATTTTCAGAGACAATTATATGATGATATTTGCATCTATTTTAATTTAGAAAATATTATTTAAGTGCTGGTCATGTATTGGTCAAGGATGCCATGGAAAATAATAGCTGTGGAATAATGAAACATGGTAAGGATGGCTTAAGGGCCAGTATGAATGACCATATTCTTTTGTTTTTTACTCCATCATGTATGTTTGATTTTAGGACTCTTGAGTATATTGGCCTTATTTAAATATTTGCAGACATTGTTTAACTAATTCTGATTTAAACAACAATGGATATTATTCCAGAAAGTGGTATGGTTTGATGGCTAAAAAAACAATAAATCACTGCAACATCTTCAATTACTACCCACACTGCATAGAAGATCTATATAAAGATGAACACTATCAGGCAAACCTTGCAGCCACATGTTTTATTATACATTTTCACTAGATTTAGCTTCATGTCAGGAGCTAGGAAATCCACCAAGCAAAAATCCACATGTACCAACTCTATTTGGCAGTTCACACAGAGGTGTCAATATTCATGTGGCTGAAGGTATCTGAAAAGATCAATATTTCAGAGGTAAGATAGTACTGAAATAGCTGTAGATGGTTTGTAGAAATGCTTTCAGAATGTTATTTATGACAAAAGTTTGAGGATAATGACAGCTTCTTTCCCATGTTATTATTATTTAGAAAACTAATCTAGCAGATGGTACCTAGAAACAAAGGGAACAAAAATTGTGATGTCCTTCAAGTAAGGAAGAAGATTACTATGTTTGAGCAGGGTGGCTCAGTTGTTTGTGTATCATCCCATGCACCTAAAGGTTGCTGGTTTGATTCCTGCTCAGAGCATATACTTGAGTTGCGGGTTTAATCCCCAGTTGGGAAGCATATGGAGGCAATTGATAGATATTTCTCTCTCTCTCTCTCTCTCTCTCTCTCTCTCTCTCTCTCCCCTTCTTCCCTCCCTCCCTTCTCTCCCCTTCCCTCTTTTCCTCCCTCTTCCTCTCTTCTTCCCTCACCCTGCCTCTTTTTTTTCTAAGCATGTCCTTGGATAAGAATTAAAAAAAAAAGATTAGTATGTTTAAGAAACCAAATAGAGGCTGATAAAATCAAATTGTAAACAACCCAGGAGGCTCCTGGAAAAGATGCAAGAGGAAGGGATTAAAAATAAAGGAGAAACTTGTATAGGCTAAATTTACAAAGACAAAGGTGATCCTGGACATGACAGGGCTCATGAGAAAGGAATATAAGGAATGATAAAAAAGTGAGTTATACAAGTCAACACACATTGAGTACATACACATGAATAATGCTGTGCTAAAGATTTTACATGTATTAACAGAGTCTTCAAAACAACCCAAATGAAGTAGGTTGCCTATTTGTCATGGATGGAACTGGAGAGGATTTTGCTAAGTGAAATAAGCCACTCAGAGAAAGATAAATATCACATGATCTCACTCATTTATGGAATATAATGAGCAACATAAACTGACAAACAAAAACAGATTCAGAGACAGAGAAATATAGACCAGACTGTCAAACCTTAGAGGGAAGGTAGGGGAGGGTAGGGAAAGGGGGAGAGATCAACCAAAGGACTTGATTGCATGCATATAAGCCTAACTAATGGACGCAACAGGGGGGCAGGTGAGGGCATGAGTTGGGGGGATGGGAGGGTAATGGTGAAATAAGGACACATATGTAATACCTTAATCAATAAAGAAATTAAAAAAAGAATGGGGAAATGGAGGCACATAGTAGATAAATATATTGAGCCCAGGTTGAATAATCAGTAATGGGTGGAGCCAACTTTGGATCCCAGTTTTGTGGAATCTGATATTTTTGTTTTATAATACTAAGAACCTCTTTCAGAAATAAAATACAAACTTACAAATATGAAATACAGATACAGGGGCCGACTGGAAGGCAAGGTGGTCCCTTAAGCCCTGAGACTCCACCCCTCCCAAGCTCAACAGAGGCTTCTGCGGCTTTGCGTCTGCTATCATAAGGCTGAATCCAACACAGAAGTTTCCCCGGCATAGGGAAAATGCCGAGACAAGGGAAGGGATCACAAACAAAAGAAATGGAGGAAAAAAAAAGACTGGATATAGAGTTCAAAACCACGCTTATAAGGTTTTTCAAGAATATGCTAGAAAAGATGGATAAATTTAGTGAGACCCAAGAGGAGATGAAAAAGGACCAAATAGAAATTAAACATACACTGACTGAAATAAAAAATATTATACAGAGTCCTAACAGCAGACTAGAGAAAGGCAAGAATCAAGTAAAAAATTTGAAATATAAAGAAGCAGACAACATTCAACTGGAAAAGCAAGAAGAGAAAAGAATCCAAAAATGTGAACATAATGTAAGGAGACTCTGGGACAGCTTTAAGCGTACCAACATCAGAATTGTGGGGGTGCCAGAAGAAGAGAGAGAGCAAGATACTGAAAACCTATTTAAAGAAATAATGACTGAAAACTTCCCACATCTGGTAAAAGAAATAGACTTGCAAGTCCAGGAAGCACACAGAACCCCATATAAAAGGAATCCAAAGAGGACCACACCAAGACACATCATAATTAAAATACCAAGAGCAAAAGAGAAAGAGAGAATATTAAAAGCAGCAAGAGAAAAACAGTTTATAACCTACAAGGGAGCACCCATAGGACTGTCAGCTGATTTCTCAACAGAAACAATGCAGGCCAGACGGGAGTGGCAAGAAAAATTCAACGTAGAGTGTGCCCACATCACCTTTCCTCAAGTGTGTACTTTTGTTTTCTTTCTCTTAAGGGTCCTCAGAAGACTGCTAGCAGGGGAGCAGCAGGCAGTGGTAGTTTGTCCTAGACTAACTCCTGAACCTGTCTCCCAGAGCCCTCCTTTTGCCTCTGTCACTTGTTTCCTGAGTCCACTCAGCCCACTGTGGCTCACTTATGTTACTGTGATTTCCTTTTCTGTGTTTAGACTCACTCCTGTTGCTGTGATCCTGCCACATCTCTCTTAAGCCCTTCCTTTGATTTTCTGTCCCCAGCTTTAATAAACATACTCTCAAAATCATATGGATTCATTTTGTGAAATGTTTGTATTTACCCAGTAACTAATAATAATGAGACATTACCATAAGCTTACTACCCATTTTGTACACTAAATGTGAAATAGCTGTATACGATATGACCTTTACTGGGGTGAGAGTGTCATATTATTATATATTCTTATTCAATGGGAGTAGGGCAAGTAGCAGAATAATTAAGAGAATAAGTTCTGAAAGTAAAGCAGGTATCACCAGGAAAGAAAATAAATAAAATAGAGGAAAGCAACCTGCCAGAGAAAGAATTCAGAGAAATAATCATAAGGTGGCTGAAAAAAATGGAAGACAAACTCCACAATATGACTAAGAACCAAGAGGAAATGAAGAAGAATCAAGAAGAAATG
Organism: Lasiurus cinereus; assembly: GCA_011751065.1. Taxonomy (NCBI): domain Eukaryota; kingdom Metazoa; phylum Chordata; class Mammalia; order Chiroptera; family Vespertilionidae; genus Lasiurus; species Lasiurus cinereus. The sequence goes on from JAAGEH010000307.1 coordinate 44,688,912, forward strand.
AAAATGACATCGCTGCTGTAAATAACTCAATAGAAAGCATCAAAAGTAGACTAGAAAAAGCAGAGGACCACATCAATGAGATAGAAGACAAGGTAGGAAAAAATATCTAAGAAGAGCAACTTCTAGAAAAAAATTAAAAAGTAAGAGGAGAACCTAAGGCAACTTTGGGACAACATGAAACAAAACAACATCCGCATAATAGGGGTTCCAGAAGGAGAGGAAACTGAGCGAGGAGTAGAAAACCTGTTTGAAGAAATAATGACACAAAACTTCCCTGATATAAGGAAGAAAAAACCCACACAAATCCAAGAAGCTCATAGAGTTTCAAGCAAAATGAACTCCAAAAGTCCATTATAATTAAACTGGCAAACACCAACGACAAAGTAAGAATCTTAAAAGTGGCCAGAGAGAGGCAGAAAGTTACCTACAAAGGAACCCTCATCAGACTAACGACTGAATTTTCAAAAGAAACTCACAGGCCATAAGGGAATGGAATGAAATATACAAAGTCATGCAAAGGAAAGGTCTAAATTCAAGAATACTCTATCCAGCAAAGCTATCAATCAAAATTGAATGTGAAATCAGGAGTTTAACAGACAAAAAAGGACTAAGGGAATTTATTACCACCAAACCAGCAATGCAAGAAATGTTAAAGGGTCTGCTGTAATAAAAAGAAAGAGGAAGCAAAGAAGGATCTCGGGGGTAAAGACTAAAAATGGTGATAGATAAGTACCTATCAATAATAACTTTAAATGTAAATTGATTAAATGCCCTAATCAAAAGACATAGGGTAATGGATTGGATGAGAAAACACGAGCCATATATCTGCTGTCTACAAGAAACCCACCTCAGAAAAAAAAGATACACACAGATTGAGGGTGAAGACTGGAAATGAAAAAAAAGCTGGGGTAGCAATACTTATTTCAGACAAATTAGATCTCAAAGTGAAGGACACAACAAGAGATAAGGAAGGCCACTTCATAATACTAAAGGGAAAAATCCAACAAAACGAAAGAACTCTGGTAAACATATACCCACCCAACACAGGAACACCCAATACATAAAAAAAAACCCAAGACTCCTGGAAGATATCAAGGGAGAAATTGACAGCAATACAATCATAGTAGGAGACTTTGGACAATTCCTCTAAACAAAAAATAGGCAAAGAAACATCAATCCTAAATGACTCACTAGACCAGATGGAATTAATTGACATCTTCAGAACATTTCACCCCAAAGCCACAGAATACACATTCTTCTCAAGTGCTCATGGGTCATTTTCAAAGATAGATCATATGTTGGGCCATAAGAAAAGTCTCTTCAAATTCAAGAAGATAGAAATCATATCAAGCATTTTCTCAGACCACAGTGGCATAAAACTGGAAATCAACTATAATAAAAACAATAGAAAGAAATCAAACACCTGGAGACTAAACAGCATGCTATTAAACAACGAATGGGTAACCAGAGAGATGAAGAAAGAAATAAAAAACGTCATGGCAACGAATGACAATGACAACACAACAATACGAAATTTATGGGACACAGTGAAAGCAGTCTTGAGAGGGAAGTTCATAGCCCTACAAGCCTACTGCAAAAAAACAGGAAACAATGGTAATAAACTACCTAACCCTACAACTCAAAGAGCTAGAACAAGAGCAACAAGAAAAGCCCAGTGTAAGCAGAAGGAAGGAAATAGTGAAGATTAGAGCGGAGATAAACAACTTGGATACCAAAGAAACAATTTAAAAGATCCTATAGCCAGGCTCACTAAGAAGCAAAGAGAGAGGATCCAAATAAACAAAGTCAGAAATGAAAGAGGTAAAATAACAACAGACCCCACTGAAATACAAAGGATTGTTAAAAGAATACTATGAACAAGTGTACTCCAACAAACTGACAACCTAGAGGAAATGGACATATTCCTAGAAAAATATAACCTTCCAAAACTCAATCAGGAAGAATCTAAACATCTCAATTGGCCAATAACTATAGAAGAAATTGAAGCAGTCATCAAAAAGCTTCCAGCAAACAAATGGAGTCAAGACAGTCTCTTAAAGAAATGGTGTTGGGAAAATTGGGCAGATACATGCAAAAAAATAAAACTAGACAACCAACTTATATCATACACAAAAATAAACTCAAAATGGATACAGGACTTAAATGTAAGATGGGAAACCATAAAAATACTAGAGGAATCCACAGGCAGAAAAATCTCAGATATATGCTGAAGGAACTTCCTCACTGGTAGTGCTCCTAGGGCAATGGAAGCTAAAGAGAAAATAAACAAATGGGACTACATCAAAATAAAAAGCTTTTTCCCAGCAAAAGAAACCATCAACAAA
>JAAGEH010000307.1:44702321-44849990 GCA_011751065.1 Lasiurus cinereus
AATATGTTCTCTCATACAGTGGTCTTTCTTGTTGTTTTGTTGATGGTCTCTTTTGCTGTAAAAAAACTTTTTATTTTGATGTAGTCCTATTTGTTTATTTTCTTTTTAGTTTCCATTGTCCTAGGAGTGGTATCGGTGAAGAAATTGCTTCGGCATATATCTGAGATTTCTCTGCCTGTGAATTCCTCTAGTGTGGCTTTCCACTTTTGATAGGTGCCTTATCTCATGCCCACCTTCAATCTCTCTTCCCTTCTAGAACCTGGCTCTTTCCAGGCATCTTAAGTCAGCAACCTAGAAACAAAGGTTTAACTCTCTAGAATCCTGTGAGACAAGCTTTTCTGTATCATGTCTCTAACAATTTCCCCCTTGCTCAGAAACATAGAGGCCAGAGAAGCAGATGGAGAATTGAGGTTCTCTAGCTGGACTCTCCTTTTTGAGAGTCCTGAGAACTCCTTTCCTTTAGCAGATTTCTGCTCTATGTTTACATTTATAATGGATTTCTTCAATCTTCTCATTCTAGAAACCTGCTGATCCTCTATGATGAGGTTTTTCTCTTGGAGACTTTTGTGGTTGCCGAAGAGCTTACTGTATATGAGACAAGGTGAACATAGGGGACAGAGGAGAAGATTGAGGGCAGAGGTGGGAGGGGCTGATGAAGGAAGGACTTTGGTTTATTTTTGCCAAGGAAACTGAGTATCTGGGATTGGGGGCGGAGGTCATTTTAACCCAGTTATCCAAAATGGTAAAGGCCTTTGTAGCAGCAGATCTCAGAGGTAGGAAAGCTTCCTGTCTCTAGAATTAGAAAAACAAGCTCCAGTTCCATTTTTACAATGAATGGAAGCCACCAGCATGCAGTCTTTGGGGATACAGAGAAGTTGAGCCAGTCTAGCTTTGGAATCAGAGCTTCAGCACCCAGTTGAAATAAAGCTACTGGTGAAGGATGAGGAAGAAGAGAGGGCTTCTGGTTCTGGATAGGATTCTAAGCCAGAGGGTCCTCTGAGCACGTGCGTGTGCACATATAGACACACACACAGAGAGTCACACACACCTTTCACTCACAGCCACATAAGTACAGTCACACAAATAGTAGCACACAGAGTCACACACACGTGCAAGGAATTGGGCCACTTTGGGAGAAGATGGGAGATTCCCTTCCTTACATAGTGGCAGGGGCTTGGCATTTTCATATGGTTATGTCTTTGTTTGACAAAACCCCTATGACATACACATGATTAAACCAATATTATAAGTTAATTCACCCAAGATGACACAGGTAATCAGTGGCCAGACTAAATCGATGTCTAGGTCTTTCTAATTGCGAACACCATCCTATTCTTACTAAATTGAGCTGCCTTTCACAATTTAAAATTACAGTGCAGTCTTTGTGGCCAACCTCTGCTTCTAGAATTCAGGACTAATGTCTAACCTGGCAGCTCAGCTAAGCGCAGGTGGATGAGCAAGCGATGCACTTGGGAGTTTCTGAGTGAAAGGAAGAAGGGATGATTTGTGAGTCCCTTCAGGCCAGTTGGCAGGGTTCCCAACCCATCTTCTTAACCATTCAGATATTTTGCTTCTACAGGAAAAGTCAACAGGATCTGCACAATGGCACATGCCACAAATGTATCCCAGGACAGGAGACAGGCTGTTCTTTCTGGTTTTGTAGACTAAATCATGTCCTTGTTTGAGAGGTCCATATAATCCTCCTTTCTTCACTTGCTTGCCATTTCAACCACCTCAATCATGCAAAAACAATCGTTGTTGAATTTCCATTTGCCAGTCTGGCACTGCACTGATCCAAGCAGCCGCCCCCTCCTAGCCTCACACTCTCACTTCAACCCTATTTTCTTGCCTTGTGACATCTGTAAGGCAGATTGGTCTCTAGACACTTGCCTAGTTAGGTCTTTGGGGCTCCAGTTCTATTGGTAAATGGTTGCTGGCATAACCCCCATACCCAGGGAACCAGGAGCTTAGTCTATCTGAGCTCTACACACAGAGCTTACCCACACTTTCCCTATAAATGTCTGCCTCTGAGGCCAGGACACATTTGGGAAAAAATAATTTACAAAAATAATTGATATGGGAGATATGGTGTTTGTACCCATGTTCTTCATTCCAACTCTTTGGGAATGACCAGCTCATTCTGGTTTGCCGAGAACTTCCTCAGTTTACACTGAATTCTTATGTCTTGGGAAACCCTGGTTCCAGGAAAGCAGGGCAAACCTTATTCCCCTTCTGTCTCAGCTTCTAGTTTTCATGATAGTTTCCAGGTGCCTTGGTTGGTTGTGAATGAGATGCTGCCAGGGAAGTACTAAAATAATACACTCCAAAATTTCTCTTTTTCTTTTAACTTTCAGCTTAAGATGGCAAAATTGATCTACTTTTTTACTTTCCTTCTCTCTGGAAATAAATAGAACAAGAAATAAACAATAACAACACAATGCATAGCAAAAAGAGAGGAATTACTTTATCATAAAGCCCCCCTCTTTTTTCCCTAGCCCCATAAACAAAGACTTAAAATTTTATTATTTATGTACATCGTTATTTATTCTCCCCCTCTCCCTACTTCAAATATCACTTTGGTGCTGAGCTATTTCAGTGTCTAACTCTAACTTCATTCCTGAGCTCTTAACCCTGATTCCAATTGCTTGTCATTCACTTCCATCTGGATGTGCCATTAACACTTTAATGCAGTGTACTCCAAACCTATCTACTCATATAATCTCTTCCTTCTATTGCTACTACCATTTCTCTGGTCTGTCAGGTATGAAAGGTTGAGCCTCTTCCTTGTATGGAGCAAGATAGATAGAAAGGTGGATCAATCAGCCATCAGGTCACTTGGAGGTTTCCTCCACTCCATCCCCATGCACCTTTCCTTCTTCCTTCCTTCCTTCCTTCCTTCCTTCCTTCCTTCCTTCCTTCCTTCCTTCCTTCCATCCTCCTTCCCTCCCTCCCTCCCTTCCTCCCTCCCTCCCTCCCTTCCCCTCTCCCTTCTCCCCCACCCCCCTCTCTTTCTTTCTTTCTTTCTTTCTTTCTTTCTTTCTTTCTTTCTTTCTTTCTTTTTCTTTCTTTCTTTCTTTCTTTTTTTCTTTGCCACATTTGTTCACACCCTCACAATGTTTTACTGTGAGAAAACTAGAATAGCTCCCAACTGCTGTTTCTATGTTCTATTTCTTCCAGTTTAAATAATCTTAAAAACCACTACTAAATTAATCTTTATAAAGGGATACTCTGATTGGGCCACTTTATTGTTAAAAAAAATGTACACAACACTCTTACTTACCAAGGTATAAAAATTCCTCAATCTGGCATTCAAGGCCTTCTACCCTGTCACTAACTTGCATTTACAGGTGCACCTAACTGCTCTCCTATATAGACCCTATACCTCTTAGCCTGAGTGGGCTTTTCATTGATCCCTAAAGATGCTCCACGAACAGAACTTTGTGCATCCTCCCAATCCTTCTCAGTGCCTTTGCATGGTTCACATTTCCACTTATATGTCATCTGTATCCCTTGAGGTGTGGTACACATACTCCCTCTGTATGAAATATAATCTAGTCCTTCTAAATTGATATAATACATGTTTTAAATGCTTGGTTCTTTAAGTGTGCCTTTCTTAGGGAACCTGCTACACTTTACCTGGCATTGTAGTTATCTGCCTACTTGTGTTCAGGTTCTAATGAAACAGAAAGCTCGTGGAGTACTAACTTCTGTTACACCTGGTTCTGCATATCACAGGTATGCAGTAAGAAGTTGGTCTCTTAAGTACTGAAAGATAGGTAGCATTCAGAAAGAGCCAGATGTTGATGTTGAGAGCAAATGATTCTCAATAAAATATCAGGTGATCAATGTTAAAAAAATAAATTGGAGTCAAAATGTAAAAGGCTAATTTGGGCTCACACCAATCACTTAAGAGTGCAACAATCTATCATTTAAACTCTGGGCAGTTTCCTCTTTGAAATTTGCTCAAACTGTGTTCCTCACAAGTATATTTAGTGAGGAATAGATGGGATTTGGTTGTTGTTCTTTTGTGGATTATTATTTTAGATTCTATCACATGCAGGAACAAAAGGTGGTTATCTGTCCTTTCCTTGACCTTGGATTTTGTAACCAGGAACTAATGATTGACTAAGGTGCTTAAGCTCAGTTACTGATGCTTTTAAACACCCTATACTTTGGCAGTATGTCAGAGTCAAGCACAATTAGAATAGTCTTTTCTAATATAGTTTTTTCTAATATAATTTTTAAAAACTGTGTTTTTTAAAATCAAAGTGAAACATATGTTTAAAAAATCAAATAATGCTAAAACACTTGTACTGAAAAACCATAGGCCACCATTCTTTTCCAGTCTTCTTTCACAGAGAATACCACCTTCAACTTTTCTGTTACTTATTTCCACACTTCTTAATGGTAAGCTTATACTGCTATTTTTTAAAATTAAATCTTTATTATTCAGATTATTACATTTGTTTCTCTTTTTTTCCCTTCCATAGTTCCTCTCCACTCAGCTCCCAATCCTCCCTCTACCCTTACCTCCCCCCCATTGACCTCATCCATAGGTGTATGATTTTTGCCCAGTCTCTCCCTGTACACCCCTCACCTCTTTCCCTCTGAGAATTATCAGTCCACTCCCTTTCTGTGCTCCTGATTCTATTATATTCACCAGTTTATTCTGTTGATCAAATTTTTAATTCACTTAATTTTTAGATTCACTTGTTGATAGATATGTATTTGTTGTTCATAATTTTTTATCTTTTACCTTTTTCTTATTCCTCTTCTAAAAGAGTACCTTTCAACATTTCATATGATACTGGTTTGGAGTTGATGAACTCCTTTAGTTTTTTCTTATCTGTGAAGCTCTTTATCTGCCCTTCAATTCTGAATGATAGCTTTCCTGGATAGAGTATTCTTGGTTGTAGGTTCTTGGTATTCATCACGTTGAATATTTCTTTTTTTTTTTAAAAAAATATATTTTATTGATTTTTTTACAGAGAGGAAGGGAGAGAGACAGAAAGTCAGAAACATCAATGAGAGAGAGACATCGATCAGCCGCCTCCTGCACACCCCACAGTGGAGATGTGCCAGCAAGCAAGTTACATGCCTCCAACCGGAATCGAACCTGGGACCCTTCATTCCACAAGCCGATGCTCCATCCACTGAGCCAAACTGGTCTTGGCACATTGAATATTTCTTGCCACTCCCATCTGGCCTGCATAGTTTCTGTTGAGAAATCAGCTGACAATCATATGGATGCTCCCTTGTAGGTAATTAACTGTTTTTCTCTTGCTGCTTTTAATATTCTCTCTTTGTCTTTTGCTCTTGGTATTTTAATGATGATGTGTCTTGGTGTAGTCCTCTTTGGATTCCTTTTATATGGGGTTCTGTGTGCTTCTTGACTTATAAGTCTATTTCTTTTACCAGATGTGGGAAGTTTTCAGTCATTATTTCTTTAAGTAGATTTTCAGTATCTTGCTCTCTCTCTTCTGGCACCCCCACAATTCTGATGTTGGTACACTTGAAACTGTCCCAGAGGCTCCTTACATTATCTTCACATTTTTGGATTATTTTTTCTTCTTGTTTTTCCAGTTGAGTGTTTTCTGATCCTTTATATTTCAAATTTTTGCCTTCCTCTAGTCTGCTGTTAGGTCTCTGTATAATATTTTTTATTTCAGTTCAGTGTATGTTTAATTTCTAGTTGGTCCTTTTCCATCTCTAGTTGGTTCTTTTTCATCTCCTCTTGGGTCTCGCTAACTTTATTAATCTTTTCTAGGATATTCTTGAAAAACCTTATAACTGTGGTTTTGAACTCTATATCCAATTTTGTTTTCCTCCATTTCTTTTGTTTTTGATCTCTTCCCTTGTCTCGGCATTTTCACTATGCCGGGAGAACTTCTGTGTTGGATTCAGCCTTATGATACCACACTTGCAAAACTGCAAAAGCCTCTTTGTTGATCTTGGGATGGTGGAGTCTCAGGGCTTAACGGACTGCCTTGCCTTCCAGTCGGCCCTGCCCTCCATGGCCCCCAAGTCTCACATGACTGGGTAATGGATGGAACAGTCCCTGTGTGCATGTGCACTCTCGCAGTGTCTCTAGACTGTTGCCTTTTTGGCTCCCCTGTGCTCTGGGACCATATGAGTGTGGGTCCCCAGGGTTTCGCCCGAATCTGGGGTTTAGTGGAGCTAGAAGTGGCGCAGTTGGAATGCTTTGTCTCCCGCCCTTTTGTGAAAGCCAGTGGCACAATCAGCAGTCAGTCTTCTGCACACAGTGCTGTGTGTGCTCTCCGACTTCTGCCCTTTTGCGACTCCCCTAAATTTCCATTCACTTTTCCCTTTTCACAGTCCAAACTCCCCCCGTATGAGTTTTGGCTGGACCTGGGGTTTAGTGTCGTAGGATAAGGGGTTCAATGCAGTTGGGAGTTTCCGTTTCCCTTCTGCCAGAGAAAGCCAGCCAGGTACTCGGCACCTGCTCTCTCCAAACACGCGTCTCCATACCTCAGCTTTTTGCAGCTCCTCTGGGTCTCTGTGAGCCCCTCTCTTTCCTTCTAATTGTAGAATTTCCACTCAGCCAGCTTTCCTATGGTTCTGGATGATATCTGTTCTGTCTTTTAGTTGTAGTTTTGAAATTGTTGTGCGAGGCAGCAGTGTAGGTGTTTACCTATGCTGCCATCTTGGTTCCCCCTTAATGATAAGCTTATACTGCTATTGATTGGCTTTCAATTTTAGATACATCCTATTCACTTTCTATTGTTATAGATATAAATTTAACTCATTTGACCCCACTTTTCCCTCTCATTCTCCCCCAAATTATTACCATTTTAATGAAATCATTGATAAGTGACTATATAATTATTATTATGGAAGTTTTATTCATTATGAAGTTGAGTATGATTTTATTCCATTTTTAGATTAGATGTTGCATTTTGAAAAATAAAAGCAATATCTTTTCTATTTGTGTGAACTTTTATATACCTATTTTTAAACCTTATCACATCTTTACATGTCATATAACCCATGGAAACTTTTTTTTGTTTGTTTTGGAGTATGTACTTTATCCTGGAGTTCTGTATCTTCCTGCTTCCCTCTGAACTTCAATAGTGAATGTTAAGTTGATGAGATAATTAAATATAAGAACAATTTTTAGGATTAATAAATAGAAAGCAAAGTAGCTGATGAGGTTTATATGATTAAGTAAAGGAAAATTAATACTCATAATGAAAAATAACTCAAATGATCAAAATATGAGCTCAGAGCTTTGTGTTATACTTTGAGTTCATTAAGATCCAGGTTTGTGCTATATTTTTTTCTATCTCCAGTTTCTGGCATAGAGTAGAACTTAAGATTCATCATGGAATAGATGAATATGACCTGGAGATCTGAGAGAACAAAAGGAACTCTAATTTTGACAACCTTAGGACCTTACTCATGGAAGGCACATCTCCTTACTCTCAGCACTCGTTGGGCCACCTGTGAAGTGTGGCTGAGTTCTAAGCTATGATTGTCTTTCCCTCCAGCTTGGACCTCAGAATAAACAGTAGGCAACCAGTTGTACAAGGTGGAAAATGGAGACATGGGGGCGAGGGTTCCTGCAGGAAGCCTGTCCCAAATTACACAAACTACCAGTAGAAAAGAATGGTTATTTAAGAATATTGTCCAAGTTCAATTTTACAATAATGCTGGGCATGGCTGAGCTATTGCCTGAAGGCATAGGCATATGAGTGTTATCCAGTCTGGTAAACTTCCTTGATCTCTAAAATACCTTGGAGAGGGGTGAAAGGACAGGATAGGACAGTGTGCTTATCATCACTGCAGCAACCACCCATCTTTGGAAGTAAAGTGTGAATGAGATGACCTCTGACAAGTAGAGCACAATGAGGAGAAAAAGGAGAGGGGAGGAGTACTGAATTAGGGTTCTTAGCTGCCTGAGGTGGCCAATGATTCTGTAGTAGTACTGATGAGAATTTGAGAAAAACAGTTTTCATCATCAAAATGTTTGAATCTGCTTTTGGCCTTCACTGTATGGGTTCACCTTTGGGCTTCTTCTATGCCCCAAGGAGAACTCTCCTCTTCCATTAGGTAGAGAAAGGTACTGAGACAGGTTAGTTCATCTACCAAAGGAAGTACACTTCCTCCTCCATAGGCAAAGACACCGTATCCCTGGATATGGAGAGTGAAGCCTAAGGGAGAGAGAAAGGAGAAGTAGCTAGCTTTCACTGCTTACCATATTCCCCTCTGATATGAATTTGTGTGACTATTGATAATGAGTCATAGGGCAGGGAGTGAGGAAAATGTTCATGTATAAGTGCTTATGATCTCACGTGTTAACTGAGTGCCTGTGACCACAGTCTGATGTGCGTGCTCATTTGTCTGTTTTTGGTGTTTCTAAAATAGTCAGTTTCTTTCTGTACATGGATCTGTGGGTTCCTTTACATGGGTGCTGACCATCTGCATCCCCGGAACTGTGTGTATTGTGCTTTGCCACATTTCCATATGCTGTTCCTTGTAGTCCAGTCCCAGAATAAACATCCGGCTGCTGGCTGATGCCAAAAATATCCTTGGGCTAAATCACTTAGGACATTGGGCTAGTCCCAATGTTTTTTTTGGATGATCTTGGGGGCGTGAATCTTTGGGACAGAAAGTTAACCTTGTCACTGCTAGTCATGAAATAGCATCAAAAAAGAAGGAACTGTTTCTCTAAACTCCTGAGTGAGCACGCTAAGAAAAATACTCGGAGAATGATGATCCAGATGAGAGATGACTACCTGTCTTTCTAATCTCACGATCATGTTAGGGGATGGGACAGAGTAAGGTAACAACATGCTCCCCACTGAGCATTGAGGAAAATAGCTCTGAACCAAAAAGGGAGAAATATGAATGGATGGGTAGTGGTAGGGATGAAGGATGTGTCTATTGAGATCACTGCATAAGCCATGCATATAATGTCACCACCAGTTAATATAACCCAAAAATTCCATGAGGGTTTAGCCTATCATTCACCATCCTACTTTCTCCATAAGTTCATTCTATAATCTGGAATGACAGGGAGGGATGTAGGTATGAAGGAATAAGCTACTTTCTTCCTTGAAGGCAATACCGTCTATATATATGCCTAAGGTATGGAGAATCTTCTGAGTGCTATCAGCGAGGATCTTGGTATGTGGTTAATGCTGATGACCAAAGCTGGAAGAATTGCATTAGTTACTAACTGGAAGCCAATCACCTCCACCACAGCAATTTGCTACAAGGGAATCTCCATATTCTTGATGTGTGTGCACAGTAAAATCACCTGGGGAGCCTCACCTCAGACCTATTAATTACATCAGAATTTCTAGGGATGGCCTAAAAAGATCTTAGAAGTGATTGTAATATGTAGCCATGGTTGCAAAACACCAAAATCATAGAACTCCTCAGTTTAGAAACATAAATCCAGAATATTCAAGAGATACCTAGATATTGAAACAGAAACAGAAAAGGAGATGATGTCTTTTTTATCCATATGAGATGCTGGATTTACTCTCACTATATTACATTTTTATAATATTCAGTGGGCATGTCTGAAAACTGAGTTGGACCAATGAGATGTTCTTTCTCAGGAATTGGAAGGGAGACACAAAGACAATGGTTCAGAGTAAGTTGGGGCATGGTGGTCATTATGAGTCTATGGTAAGTAGATAAACCTATAGATTTATCAGGTAAGAGAGACTCAGAGCAAATTGATCAGGAGAGGGGAAAAGGATGAAAGGACAGTTGGAGAAGCAGGAGTCTCATGGGGGACAAGGACAGAGGAGGATGGTCAGTCCTCAGAGATGCCATGATTTTTCACCTTGCTGAGCCTCTCCCTACATTGCATTGCTGAAGAATCCTAATTATGCCACGACATCCATGGTGGGGTTCAGGATCTGAAGGAGAGGCCAACACACATGAAAATGCTATACAAGAAACATTAATTTAGAATGCATTGGGGGTGGGCAGGTGGAGCCTCTTTCTTGAAGAGACACACTGAGACCTGGACTTATCTGCTTTTTATTCAGTTTTAGATACACACCTTGCCCTCAGTAAAGCATGGCAAATAGGTAGCAGATAGGCCATCTTTAAGGTCAAGTAAATATTTGCTTGGAGGCTATCAGGTCAGGAAATTGCTTTGAGCCACCATTATCTCAACATGAACAATCAGTGCTTAATATCAGTCCTGCTAATGTTCAAGGTACATCTGCCTTCTATGTTCCTTGGTGCACTCTCATGATAGTATTGAAGCAGTGGCTTCGCACATACTGATAACTAGAATTCTGATTTAGAACCATAAGTGAGAAAGATGCTGTTTCTTCTCGTACCTTCATGCCTGGCATATACCTGTCTGGAATGCCTTTCCCTTTCCTCTCTGTCACTCAAATACTTAATCCTGTTTTAAGAACAGTTTGAATGTCACTCTTATTTGGTCCCCCAGAACAGTGGTCAGCAAACTGCGGCTCGCGAGCTGTGGTTTGCCACTCTGTTGACTAATGAGTTTGCTGACCACTGCCCAAGAACAAGCTACAGCCCACTCTTTGCTGACTCTTTACTGACCCAGGATTTTACTCCTATCTCTATTTATTTCTTTACATGTTAAATTATAATTTTCTCTTTGTCTCCTCTACTCAGTTTTGAGCTCCTTGAGGATAGAGGTTATGTCTGATTTATATTTTTCACCATATCTTAAAGATCAATTGGGCCTGAGTTTGTTGAACTTTCTGTTTTCTCATATGCTCAGAAGAGGGTTGACAAGTATTAATCTTTCCAGAATTGGATCTTAAGCTTGCCCCACGTAATAAGCAATTTCCCCAGGTAATTTATTTTAAATATCTACTAAAAGCCCTTAGTAGAAACTTACCTTCTTCTGTCTTCAAGCATAATGCTCTCATAGAACATGTAAAAGGGATCTAAGACATAAAAATATTTATTCGTTTATTAAATAAAACCTGTTTTATTATTTCATGTTAATATGCTTATACAAACAATTAAAACAAGCCAGTTAGCATAACTGCTCCAAACATGAGATTTTGAAATGAAAATGTAATTGTTACTATAGTGATACAGTTGTTCTTATGCACAATGACTTGAATTGCATCAGTGGTTGTGTAAATACTTGCCACTTGGATCAAAATGGAACTGCATTTTGTGTACCTGCCTGAGCCAATTATATGATATCCATGACTCTATCTCAAACTCCATGGACAGCATATAGACTTCTTATGATAGTGGGAGTTTTTTTGGCTGTAATTCTTGATTTATGACTGGATGCCTTCCAGAGGGGGTAGTGGGTTCTGTGCTACAATCCCTTATTATCCAATAAGAAAGCCAGTAATGAGCCAAACTGAACCCCTGAATTGAAAGTAGTTTTAAATGTAAAACCTTTTCTCTTATTTATAAAATATATCCTTTGTCCTTATTCCTCACTCCCATTCTCCCCACTTTTCCTACCAGTAAACAATCACTCTAATCTGCTCAGTGTCTATTTTCTGTATGTTTTTTGCAAAACATATAATAATGTTCTGTGTGCAGGTGCTTTTATTTCATTTATTCTTTTAATTTTTGAGAGAATAGTATATTTGCATGGCTTTGTAGGAAACAGTACAGAAAGACATAGTGTACCTTTAACCTAGTTTCTTCCAATGGTAACAACTTGAGAAGATAGTAAAATATCACATTTTGATAGTGTCATATACATGAGAACATATAACATGGCCCTGCAGATACATAATTTTATTTTGGGACAGCAGCAGAAAAGATGAGAAAGTTGATGGGAAATGTAGTTTATAATCTGTGGTACCTGTGGCAGAGTTTCAACTTTACTTCTTTATTGTAACACCTCCAAGCTACATGGTTCTTGTTCTGGCTAGGGGAAATGGCAAGGGAGTATGAGATAAATTGTGAAAGAATGAGAAATAACAAACAAATTTCATGAGAGGAAAACATTGCATGTGTGTGTTTAAATTTATATCACACCTCCCTAGAGAAGAATGGGGTGAAGTTTCCCAAAAAAAACTTAGGGCTACATAAACTGAACTGAAAACATAGTCTTCTATCTTTTAATACTTGTAATTAAACAAAACTGAAGAACAATAAATTTAGCTTAGAAAGAAAGTGTTCCATGTTGAAAGTTGATGCTTTGGAAAAAGTTGATCAAGAAGTAGAGAATGAAGACAGAGATGGAAAATTACTTAGTCCTCTATGAGGGTCTTCTGCACATAGCTAAGGGACTGATTATTCTGACTTTTTGATCACCTTCCATTTGATTAAAAACCCATGATTTTTCAAAATGATAACTATAATTTTCTTTGGTAAATGGCTTCCAGGTTATTGTTAGTTCTATTATCTGGTAATGAGAAGAGGCACAAATTACTACTAAAAGTAATTATTTTTCTTTTCTCCTTGTTATACACATTAACTATCACTGCTCTTATACATGGTGGTCTTGGCATGGGTGGTTTCAGGAAAATAGAAAAGAAGTAGAGATGAATGCTACCTGAGCTTGGAAGTTTGGGGCAAAAGAAGATCTAAATGTGAGTGTGACAAAGAATGCCTGAAAACCCGAAGAGGTGAAAGGGAAGGCAGGGATGTGGGAGGGAAAAGTAGGTACCTGGAAAGATGTTTATCAGCTACTTCTCAACTTGAGCCTCTATATGAGGGGAGATGAATGTGTTAGGGAGGGGTGGAGATTACCAGGCCCTTTATGCTTTTAAGACATTTGTGAATTTTGTTCACAGTTGCAATCTTTTTATCCTATAACTTTGACTTTAATTGTCTGGACCCCAATTTCCTGAACCAAAGCTTCTATTACCTTAAATTCTTGAACTTTCCATTTATTTCCAAGTGTATGTCCTAAATAATATAAAATCATTTGCCAGAAAGTTACAGTCAGACATACATAATTTTGTTGTAATAAGTGTTTAGCACCCTTTTTGGGAAATCCTAGCTCCTCCATAGCAATCTCACTGACAGGATGCGTAATGTATGGTGATAATGATGCTTCATTACTCTAGAAAGGGACTGATAAGAGCTGAGTGAGGAGCCGCAGAGGCTGCCTCTTCAGGAGGTTCTGGGGGTGCTTGGGATGAAGAAAATTCTTAATAAGCATTTGATTCTCATTACAGAGTAATTTAATTTTCTGAATATCTAAGAGCAGCAGTGTACTAGCTCCTTTATTACTTCTCATGGATTTATATTTTCCTGCTAATTTCATTATCTTCTTTCCTCCCAACCTCTATTAGTATAAGATGTGGAAATAGGTCTGGCTCTTGTATAATCTAAGTCCCCAAGTCCTAAATGGAAAATCAAAATGAAATGGCATTAGCAATTGGAAGTGGAAAGAGAATGACACGTTCCTATACATGTAGGATATAAGATGATACAATATTTCTAGGGGAGAAAATGACTAAGCAGTAGTTCCAAGAAGAGAGGACCTAGCATGATGAAGGGGTAAACTGATTGCTTGATTAGGAACAGACATTCTGCTGATATGCTGAATGGGAGCATAGATAAGGGATGTACTTTGATAAGGGGTGAGCAGGAAGCAGTTATAATGGAGCTTCTGACAGAGTGAGGTTTGCAAATTTGATTTGAGGATTAATAAGCAACATGAGTCAGGTTTTAGCTGGTGCTGCTGCTGCTATGTATCTTTGTTACCTGGAGGACTGTGGAGGAAGGACATCTGATGTATGGTCCAGCCTTGGGCTCAAACCAATCATTGTGGGTAAAAGATCCAGGGCCCCAGTCCAGCTTATCTCACAGAAACATGACTCATATTTTCTTTTAATTCTGCCTTCAGATTTTTTTTCTTCCAGAGCTTAGACATATGTTCATGGGATTCTATCATGGAATCAACCCTTGAGACAGATGTACTCTGCTTTCTTTTTTTTAACCTCAAAAATTCTTATGTAAATTTATTATGCAAATAGAAGTTCATTAAGCTTGGGGTATTGTCTCACATATACATGGGGACCATACTCCATAAATGAGATCTTTGAATGGGAAGATATAGTTCATATTAGGTGATGGGGAGTTAAAAGAGAAAAAAAAAATACTTAGGGGATCAAGAGAAAAAAACCCAATGGGAAGCAAAAGAGTTTTGAAAAGAGGATGGATGATGAATAAAGAAGAAAAGGCAAGGAGAGTAGGAAGTCTGAAATTCTAAACAGTTGACTCCAAAGTATGCTATCTAGTTAAAAATCAACAAGTTCATTATAATGTGCAACTCAAAACCATCTCACTGTATGTGCACAGGATATAATATTGAGGTGAACCATAGTGTATCTTTTGGATCTACAAAAACCCTAAAAGTGGGAAAACAGGTTGCTCCTCTTTGATTCTTTCAGGAAAGTTCAAAAAGTCCTAGAATAGAAGAAGAAGATTATCAACACAGGATGTAATTGAGAAAAGTTGGAGAAAGAGAAAATGATAAGTTCAGTAGAAGCTAAGTATCAGGATTAAAAACTTTCTCTGTTTTGATGATGAAATGGAATGGGACATCCTTAAATGACTTCTCAGTGGTTATCCCAATTCTTGGGATGGGCTGAGGGTGTTCTATAATCTTTGCTTAAAAGACACTCTCTACTCTCAGGCTATTTCTAGTGGATAGATAATTCATTTAAAGCTGAAATGAATGATCCATAAAAATAAAAATGTTGATCTCTACACCCATGAAGGAAGACTGAGTGGAACTTGACATGGAGCTGATCTTCTGTGACCAGATTCCGCACCCACGGAGATATTGCTGAACTTGACCACAGACTTGCGAACTTGGGAATTTGTTTCCCGTGACTTATCTCCGAGCCCAAACAGGGAGACTGAGCGGAATTCCAGCCTAGCCACTCATCCCTAGGGAGCTGGTGTTTTGCAGCCAGATCCTGTGCCCATGCAGGGCAGGGAAACAGCGCTGAACTTGAGCCTGGTCTTTTGAACTCGGGGAATTTGTTTCCCATGACTCGCCTCCATGCCCAGGCAGGAAGGTAGTCCTGAATGTGAGTGTAGCTGCACGACCTTGGGGAGGTTGTTTTCTGCAACCAGATCCTATGCCCACACAGGGAGACAGCACTGAATTTGAGCCTGGGGGTGCAAACCTAGGGAGATAGTTTCCCATGACTAGACCCATGTACCTTAGCAGAGAGGCTGCAGTGAATTTGAATCTGGAAGTGCAGTCTCAGGGAGTTTGTTCCCCATGACCAGATCCTGTGCCCACATAGAAAGGCAGTGCTGAATTTGAGTCTGGGTACATGGACACAGGGAGTTTGTTTTCCACAGTGCACTCTGCGTGACCAGACTCCACACCCACACTAAGGGGCAGTGCCACCTGAATTTGATTCAGGGCAAGTGCACACAGAAGGGTGTTTACCACAGGGCAGAAGTGGACCTCCTATCAACACAGTGCGACTGAGAAACCTGGTCTCCTGGGCAGATCGGGGACCCTGAATCTCCACACAAGAGGCAGCATTGACCACCAGTGACTAGACTCCATTCCGCATTACATGCACCTGAGATCCCTGATTCCCAGTACATTCACACTAAGAGCCAGTGATTCCAAATCTTGGTGTATATGCACACAAGGACCTGATTCTCAGTGCAAGGTAGCACCAAGAAACAGACTCATATACTCGATTCTCAGTATGGACACTGAGAGCCTCTAACTCCTGACACGCAATAGGGAACTTTGATTTTTGGCACACGCCAGTGGGTTCTCTGCTTCAACGTTGCACAGGCAGCTTCCTTGATTCTAGGTGCACACATGAGGCCACACTAAGCACCAGTGACTCTGACTCAGGGAGAGCGTGGTTCCACCAACCCACAGCAACTGCATGTCTTCAACTGCATTGAACCATTCAATGACACTTGAGGAGTGCAAAACTCCCACCATCCACAGTCCAGCCCCCTGCAATTAGACATCTGAACCTCCTGGTGATAGTCAGAATGGGGAGAAAATGAAGCAATCATCATAGGAAAGAAAAGGAGGAATTGCCAAGTAAGGAAATAAGCAAAATGCAAGCATGCAGCATAACAGAAAAAGAATTCAGAGTAATGGTCATATAGTTCATACACCAGATGAAAGAAAATCAACAACCTATGCAAAAATTAGGGAGAAATGAAAAATGATATAGTCACAATCAAAAACACCATGGAAGGATTTGACAGTAGACTAGAAGAAGCAGAGGACTGAATCAGTGAGTTAGAAAATCAGATACAGAAATAAGTCCAATCTGAACAGCAACTAGAGAAAAAAAATTAAAAGCAGGAGGAGAGCCTAAGGGAACTTTGGGACAATGAAGAATGAAATAATATATGTATAATAGGGCTGCCAGAAGGACAAGAAGAGAAGCAATGATTAGAAAATTTATTTGAAGAAATAATGACAGAAAACTTTCCTGATATGGGGAAGAAAAAAGTTACTCAAGTACAAAGACTCCCAAGCAAGATGAATCCTAAAAGACCCACACCAAGACACACCATAATTACAATGGCAAATGTTATCAACAAAGAGAGAATCTTAAAGGTTGCAAGAGAGAGACAGAGAGTTACCTACAAAGGATCCCCCAATCAGATTATCAAATGGTTTCTCCATAGAAACACTTCAAGCTAGAAGGGAATGGAAGAAGATATACAAAGTGATACAAAGCAAGGTACTCAATCCAAGAATACTCTATCCAGCAAGACTATCAATCAAATTTGAAGGGGAAATCAGGAACTTCACGGACAAAAAAAAGACTAAGGGAATTTATCACTATCAAACCAGCAATGCAAGAAAGCTAAAGGGAATGCTGTAAAGTGAAGGAACAAAAAGGTAAGAAGGAACACAGCCTCAAAAAATAAAAATGGCTACAAACAAGTACTTTTCAATAATAACTTTAAATGTAAATGGACTAAATGCTCCAATCAAAAGATATCAAGTGGATAAATGGATAAAAAAACATGACCCATATATATACTGTCTATAAGAGACCCACCTCAGAACAAAGGACTCACACAGACTGAAAGTGAAGAGATGGAAAAATATCTTTCAGGCAAAGAAAAAGAAGCTGGGGTAGCAATAGTTATATCTTAAAAAATAAACCTCAAAGTGAAGGCCATAATGAGAGATAAGGAAGGCCACTTCATAATACTAAAGAGACTGATACAATAAGAGGATATAACCCTGGTAAACATATATGTACCTAATGCAGGAACACTCAAATACATAAAAATATCTCCTGGAAGATATCAAGAGAGAAATAGAAAACAATACAATCATAGTAGGGGACTTTAATACACCACTGACATCACTGGATAAATCCTCTAGACAAAAAATCAGCAGAGAAACAATAATCCTAAATGACTCACTAGATCAGATGGACTTAATTGACATCTTCAGAACATTTCACCCCAAAGCTGCAGAATATACATTCTTCTCAAGTGTACATGGGACATTTTCAAAAATATATCACATACTGGAACACAAGCAAAGTCTACCCAAATTCAAGAAGATTGGAATCATACAAAGCATATTTTCAGACCAAAATGGCATAATAGTAGAAATAAACTAAAATAAAAACAATTCAAAACACTCAAACACTTGGAAGCTGAATAACATGCTATTAAATATTGATTGAGTTATCAATGATATCAAAGAAAAAATTAAAAACATTCTGGAAACTAATGACAATAAAAATACAACAAAACCTATGAGACACAATGAAAGCAGTTCTGAGAGGAAAGTTTATAGCTCAACAGGCCTACCTCAAAAAACAAGAAAAAATGGTAGTAAATCATCTAATGCTACAACTCAAATAATTAAAAAGAGAGCAGCAAGAAAAGCCAGAGTGAGCAGAAGGAAGGAGAAAATAAAGATCAGAATGGAAATAAATGACAGACAAAAAAGCAAAAAACCAAAAACCAAAAACAAACAAAAAACAAACAAACAAAAAACCCCAACAATACAAAAGATCAATGAAACCAAGAGCTGGTTCTTTGAAAGGTTATGTAAGATTGATGGACCTATAGCCAGGCTCACCAAGACGCAAAGACAGAGAATCTAAATAAACAAAATCAGAAATGATAGAGGCAAAGTAACAATAGACCCCACAGAAATACAAAATATTGTTAAAAAATATTATGAACAACTCTATTCCAACAAACTGGACAACCTGGAGGAAATGAACATATTCCTAGAAAAATACAATCTTCCAAAACTCATTCAGGAAGATTGTAAAAATCTCAATAGGCCGAAAACTATGGAAGAAATTGAAGCAGTCATCAAAAAGCTTCCAGCAAACAAAAACCCAGATGGCTTCACAGGAGAGTTATACCAAACATTCAAGGAAGAACTAAAACCTATCCTCCTCAGACTATTCCAAAAATTTCAAGAGGAAGGAACACTTCCAAGCACCTTCTATGAAGCCAGCATCATCTTTATACCAAAACCAGATAAAGACAACACAATGAAAGAGAATTACAGGCCAACATCTCTCATGAACAAAGATGCCAAAATCCTCAACAAAATCCTAGCAAATCGGATCCAGCAGTACACCAGAAAGATCATACACCATGAAAAGGCAGGATTTATCCCAGGGTTGCAAGGATGGTACAATATCCACAAATCAATAATGTGATACAGCACATAAACAAATTGAGGGGGAAAAAATCACATAGTCATATCAATTGATGCAGAAAAAGCATTTGACAAAATCCAACACCCTTTCTTGATAAAAATTCTCAAGAAGGTAGGACTAGAAAAATCATACTTTAAGGATCATAAAAGCCTTATATGATAAACCCACAGCCAGCATCACACTCAATGGACAAAAACTAAAACTATTTCCCCTAAGGACAGGAATAAGACAGGGATGCCCACTCTCAACACTCCTTTTCAACATAGTACTGGAAGTACTAGCCATTGCTATTAGACAAGAAGCATTCAAATTAGAAAAGAAGAAGTAAAACTGTCCTTATTTGCAGATGACATGATACTGTACCTAGAAAACCCTAAAAACTCCATTAAAAAAAACTAATAGACTTAATAAATGAATTCGGCAATGTAGCAGGATACAAAATTAATGCAAGAAATCTATGGCATTTCTATACACCAATAGTGAACAGAAGATAGATTACAAAAGCAATTCCATTTATCATCGCACCAAAAAATTAACATACCTAGGAATAAACTTAATTAAAGAGGTAAAGGACCTATATGCAAAAAACTACAGGACACTGAAAAAAGAGATAGAGGAAGATGTAAACAGATGGAAGAACATATCGGGTTCATGGATTAATAGAATCAACATCATTAAAATGTCCATTCTATCCAAAGCAATCTATAGATTCAATGGAATCTTCATTAAAATACTAAGGGCATATTTCACAGATGTAGAATGAACTCTCCAAAATTTCATCTGGAATACAAATAGACTGCAGCAATCCTGAGAAAGAAAAGCAAAGTAGGTGGGATCTCAATACCAGATATCAAGCTGTATTACAAAGCCACTGTTCTCAAAACATCGTGATACTGACACAAGAACTGAGATATAGATCAATGGAATAGAGAACCCAGAAATTGACCCAAATCACTATGCTCAATTAATATTCAACAAAGGAGGCATGGACATAAAATGGAGTCAAGATAGTCTCTTTAACAAATGGTGTGGGGAAAATTGGACAGATACATGTAAAAAAATGAAACTAGAACACCAACTTACACTATATACAAAAATAAACTCAAAATGGATAAAGGACTTAAACGTAAGATGGGAAACCATAAAAATACTAGAGGAATCCATAGGCAGCAAAATCTCAGACATATGCCGAAGGAATTTCTTCACTGATACTGCTCGTAGAGCAATCAAAGCTAAAGTGAAAATAAACAAATAGGACTACATCAAAATAAAAAGCTTTTTCACAGCAAAAGAAACCATCAACAGAACAATAAGAAAGACTACTACATAGGGAACATATTTGTCAATGTTATCACTGATAAAGTTTAATCTGCAACATTTACAGGAGCTTATACAACTCAACGAAGGGAAGAGAATCCAATCAAGAAATGGGCAAGGGACCTAAATAGAGACTTTTTGAAAGAAGACAGAAGAAAGGCCAAGAGACATATGAAAACATGCTCAAGGTCACTAATTGTCCAAGAGATGGAAATCAAAATGACAATGCGGTACCATCTCACACCTGTCAGAATGGCTATCATCAACAAATCAATAAGTGACAAATGTTGGCAAAGATGCAGAGGAAAAGGAACCTTGGTGCACTGCTTAGTGGGAATGCAGACTGGTGCAGCCACTGTGGAGAACAGTATGGAGTTTCCTCAAAAAACTAAAAATGGAACTCCCATTTGACCCAGTAATACCACTTCTAGGAATATATCCCAAGAAGCTAGAAACATCAATCAGAAAAAATACATGCACCCCTATTTTTATAGCAGCACAATTTACCATAGCTAAGATTTGGAAACAGCCCAACTGCCCATCAGCAGATGAGTGGATTAAAATACGGTGGTACATCTACACAATGGAATACTATGCTGCGCTAAAAAAGAAGAAATTCTTACCATTTGCAACAACATGGATGGAACTGGAGAACATTACGCTTAGCAAAATAAGCCAATCAGAGAAAGATAAGTATCACATGATCTCACTCATTTATGGAATATAATGAACAACATAAACTGATGAACAAAAACACTTCCAGAGATAGAGAAACATGGATCAGACCATCAATCTCAAAGGAAGGTAGTAGAGGGTGGGGGTAAAGGGGAGAGATCAATTAAAGGACTTGTATGCATGCATATGGGCCTAACCAATGGACACAGGCTACAGGGGTGTGAGTGCGTGAGTGGGGAGAATGGGGGATAAGGGGGAAATAAGGACACATAATCAATAAAGAAATTAAAAAAATAAAAAATAAAAATGTTTGATTTTGTCCTTTTCTTCTATATATTTTTTAAATTTTCTTTATTGATGAAGGTGTTATATATGTGTCCTTATTCCCCCAATGAATCCCCCAATGCCCCACATTCATGCCCTCACCCTCCTGTTATCTGTGTCCATTGGTTAGTTTTATATGCATGCATAGAAATCCTTTGGTTGATCTCTTCCTCTTACCCCGAACATGCAATCAACCAGCTTAAGTTAAGTTAGCTTTGGATTAAAACTAAAGATGCCCCATCCTTACTATTACTAATGATTACATGTATGAGACATACTTTTTTTTTAAAATCACAGGCATCATTTTACTTTTCAGTTTTCTATTTTTACTGCATAATATTTTTCATGAAAATAATTGCATAGACAAAAATGAACTGTTAAGGGGCAAAAAATCCCTATGTGATACTCAAAATGTTCATAGATCAAATGAACTTGACAGTGTGAAAGATGAATTAGATCTGTCAGTGTAGAGCATGTGCAAGGACATGTGCCCAAATCAAAGATCACCTATTCTCTGTTCTTTGGTGTTCAAACCCAGGCACCACTAAGCAGATGTGGACCCTACAGTAAGGCTTCTTCTGTTCTATCAAGGGGGAATTAAAATACCAATAACAGCCTCTTTATAGTTTTTGAGAGGATCAAGTGAGATAGTGCTTGTGGGAAGCACATGATGAAAGTGTCATTACTATGAAAAAGAGCAAGTGGCAATGGAGGAGGAAGAATATATAATTCCATAAGTTTTTAGGCACTGGAGATGATACAAATCCTCGGGTTGGTGAAGTCAGGGAAGCTGGTCTTCTCCATAAGCGTATATAATTCATAAAACCACAAATAATGGGAGTGTGTTTGTATAATTAACACTTTATAATTGTAAACAGGTACTCAGTTCCTTGTTTTGGTGTTAGTTAATATTTTTCTCTGGTTACCATGGCCATGATTACTTTATCAATGGCTTTCTCTCCCCTTACTAGCAATACAGGAATGTGCATTTAGGATTCAAGTTCCTAAACAGAGACCCTGAGGGAAGATGCTTTGAAGATCATGCTTAGGCAGGAGAGTGAACCTCAGCCAATATATTGACACTCAGATCCTGGTCCTTTCTTTTTATCTAAAAGAGATGTTTTTACTATTTAGAATTTCTTATTCCTAGTTTATAAGAAAACAAGACTCTTGGACCCAGTTTTGTCCTCCTGGGTAACCAGAGATCAGAAGAATTCTTAGTTCCTATCTTTGTTCCTGAATTGTCTGTTTCTAAAGAAACTGATGTCCAACTCCTTGCCCCCCACTTCCTTTCCTACTCATCTCAGAACCCAGAGTCCAGCACTGTCAGGGCTGCACTGAACTTCGTGCCAACAGAAGACAGAAGGGAGTGAGAGAGAGCAGTCACAGTTCCCCAGGAGCCTCCTGGGGACTCACAGTCACTTGCCTGTCCCCTGGAGCTCACATTTCCCAAACTGGACACAGACCTGGGATGTGCCCAAATCCTCAGTGGAGGCAGCTGCCCCTTGTAAACCACTATCATGCTCCTGTTCAACCTTGTTGGAGACACTGACAGTACAGAGGAGAGCTGGAAGCTTTGCCTCTCTCGTGCATCTTGGTCTCAGGTTTCCACCAGAGTGCTTTTCAGCTGGAGGAAGGTATAGTATCTCCATCCCAGTGATGTGCTATTTTTGATTACTGCAGACCACCCCAGAGGTCCCAGGTTCGGGAACTGTGCCTCAGGGAGTTTGAAAGAGACCTCCTTGTTCCATTCAACCCATTGCACTTGTTCTATTGTCCACTGTGTGCTGGCCACTATCACCACTAAGTCCTGAACCTGGACCTGGGCAGAAGAATCGAACCTGGCACTGGTGAGTCCCCTTGGTCTCTGCCATACCCCTTTCATTGCCTTCATAGTACTTGTAACACTGTGCCATTTTAAACTTATTTTCTGTTTTTTCAGCTGGCTGTATGGCCTGGGACTAGTTTGTTCACTTCTCTGTTGCTTGAGCACCAAGAGTATCTGGTACAGTCAATCATATTTTTCTGAATGAATCAATGAATGAACTAATGAAAAAATTAATGAATGAAAGATTCAGTTGCCTGTGTTCTCTTGATTACTGTGCTAGTGCTCACTATTTTGAGTGTAATGATAGATTTCATCATAACTGGACTCTGCTTCCTGCCTTGGTCTCATCTTGTCTTCCCTTTGCAGATAAGCTAGGGGTCTTCTGTCCAACCCCACCCATTCTGCTCCTTTCTCAGAGGCCTGAGCTCAGGGAACACTAGGCACTTGTTTCTTCCTGATGTGTTTCTGACCTCTACTTGAGCCTTCATAGATCCTTGGCCATGTAGCTGAGGTCCTTAGTATCATTCTTTGTCTCTTATTTTGCTGCCAGCTGATTTGCTCACCCTAATGTGCTGTTTACCTATGTTATTTGCATTTCACCTGCTCCCTGCAAAGGCTTATGAACTGTAAGGGGATATTCAGGTGTTGTTTTTTTTCTACCCACCCCTTTGTCCCATTTCCTACTCCACCCCTTTCTTCACTTGAGAAGCTTAGCATGTCCCAGGACACTGATGATCAAAATCACTACTACAAGCAACCATGGTGATTGGATTGCTACCTTCTCTGCATTCTCAATTATTAAAAAAAGAAATAATTTTCTAGGGTGGGAAATATGTTTCAAAAGTAAAAAAGCATAGGAAAAATTCAGCCAGGAGACTTGAGAGGGTTGATGTGGAGAGAAAGAGATGCATAACAAGCAAGGAGCTTTTTAACTGGGTTCTAAGTCTCTCAAGGATTATTAACACAGAGAAAAAAATTATTTTATCTGCTACTTGACATTTTAACAGAGATCTGACCTGCCAAATGTGCAGCATGAAGGATTTGGATAGAGATGAGTAGGATCTCTTACCAGTAAGGATCTTTACCAGGAGTAAGGAAGGAAAGCTGAGGACACACAGAGGAACCTAGTCTGTCAGGTGCACATAATGTGTGACCCAGTCCAAAGCATGCACTAAATGGCCAGCCAGAGCCCTGGCCAGTCTGCCTTGTGATAGGTAAGGCTGCGCTGGGCCTGTTTCATGGGGCACAGCATCGTCTGTTATTGGAGAAGTTGAGTTTGCTTCATGTTCTATACCAGAGGCTACTACAGAGGCTGCACTGAGGAAATCTCATCTGTAGAAGATCCTGATACAGAAGAAAGTATTTTCCGCATTTAAGATAAATTTGTTGATGTTAATTTTGCATGTATTCATCAATCAGTTTTGTAAAATAAAATTTTTGGGTGTAAATTTATTCAACAAGTAAAGCAGGTCCTAAAACCTGCTCCAAATAGTCTGTCCTGAGCTGTGGGCTTCAGATCGCTGAATTGGAGTCCGTCCGGGGAACAATGGCTCAGGGTCTTGAAGCAACATGAAGGGATAGGCATGCTTTATGGACAGAGAGGGAACATGATAAGGGAAGCAAGATCTTCATCAGAAAGAGAGAAGTCTGAGGGTGAAAAGTACAGCAGACAGGAGAAGGTGGCAGGAGGAAACTAAGTTGGGCTGGGTTAAGGGTGTGAGAATGGGGATTGTGCTGAGGGCTGACTAGGAAAGAATGTTAACTAGTCTAGCATGGGGTGGAGTGAAGCCTGGTGCACTGAACAGAGTACTCCTGATTTCAAGGTCATCCCTGAATTAGCACTTTCATGTCTGATTCCAGGACTCCAAGTGATACAGATTGCAGAACCTCTGGATGTGATGTTATAGAAAACTGTAGGGTAAGAAAGAGGCTCTCTGGATGGCAGTGATGCTGAATAAAACAAAAGAGGCTCATGAGTTGAATTTCTCATTCTTGATCAAGAATTTATAACAACTGCAGAATGTGATACATGTCAGTAGGAGGTTGAGATCACAGGTAGGGAGTGGAGAAGCAGCAGTCTTCCAGGCCTAGTAACTTCGATTCCTTGGGAGAGATGGGGCACTGGGGGCTAGGCCTCTAACTGGTCCTGCAGAAACATTCGAGGCCCAGGTTAGATTCTTTCTTCACATACTCCTTGCTGATGGACAATAGCTAATCATGTAAATTTCCTCCTTCATATATTCATTAACTTATCATTTACTAAATCCCTTCTTTATTTGCAGTCCTATGCAGTCAGCTTTGAGTCCGGTGTCCAGAGATTGATATGGCACAGTATTTGAAAACATGGAAGATGCCACACATTTGGCATTTGATTGCAGTAAACAAATAGGTGTTGTATGTAGAAAACCTGGGTTCAAACCCCAGCTGTATAGTTATTATCTATAGGATGCAGGGCTAAGATCTTTAAACATCCCATGCCTTATACCGCCTGTGATACGTAGATGCCAACTCTCACAGCCTTATTGGGTGTGGGAATCAGTGCATGGTGGGCACTTAGTAAGTGAGGTTGACCCACTCACTGCCTGTTATCCACAGTTCTGTAATCAAAGCTCCTTTACAACTGAGTTTCCTTTTCTGATTTTGTGTCAGACTAACTAGGCAGCTAAACCTGATCTGAGCTTGTTTTATAGCCTTTATTTAATTTAGTGCAAATATTCATGTATGTTGCTGCAGAAATAGTATACTATTTGATTACAGAGTTCTGTCCTGACCCTTCTGGGATTAGATTCTGAAAAACCCCTGGTTTCATCTTACCTTTCTGAAAAAAAAAAAAAAGGTCAGGCCATGAGTGCCCCATTGTTTTCTGGGAAAGCCCATAGTACGTACACATGTACAAATAATCATGAAAGAAAACATAAGTTTCCATTTGGCAAATTTTTTCTTTGCAGGAGTAGGAATGAAAACCCAATAAATGTACTCATTGATTTGTTTCATTAAAATTTATTAAGTCTTAATGCTGTAAGACACATTGCTCAGTATTGTGAGGGCTATGAAGATGAAAAGGGAGCCCTGACACTGACAGACAAGGAATCTAGCTTTTGGAAAAAGGCTGGCACACGAATAATTATAATGCAAGGCAGACATGCCAACTTCGCCAATTTACATCTGAATAAAGGATGAAGCTTCATAAAATACACATTTGAGACAGTCCCCGAAGGGTGGGTAAGAATTTACTAGGCAAAAAATGGCAGGACAGAGTATTCCAAGCATAGAGAACAGTTAGGAAAAAGGCATAAAAGCAGGGCGGAATTAACATTTGGAGAATAACAAGTAGTCCAAGTTGGGGGTAGCACAGAGTATGTGGCAAGAAGGATTATGGGTGTATTTTTACACATGTTGGGTATGTGTAAAGGTTACCAGGCAGTTAGAGACATGGGCTGAGAACAAATATTGGGAAATATTGGAGAGGTAGGTGGGCAGAGCTGAGGAAGCTGAGGTTGCCAGGAGAAATTTGTGCTTGATTTAGCAGACATGGGAAGGAGTAGATGTGGTTGTTCTTTAAAAAATTATTATTTTGATCACTAAAATAATATATATTCAAATGAAAAGAATTTAGCAAACAAGATAGATACTGTAGCTATAGATATACATTTAAATACTTAAAATCCACACTTGGGATAGCCATTGTTAATCTTTTTAAATGTATTCTTCTAATCTTTTTCTGCATGAAGGAAAATGGCTAGCTAGTTTGATTAGCTGATTTTAAGAATAATGTTTACATAAAATCACATTGCCTCAGTCTATTAAAAAACAGCTTATGGACATAATATTTTACAAAAATACTGTAAATATAACAGCAGTATGTGTGTAGGTTGGATATGGTAAAATTGACCAATAGGATAGCCAATAAGAATACTGTTGCAAAGATTAAAGGAAACAAATCCTTGAACTTGGGCTATAGAAAAAGAAAGGGGGACTGGATAAAAAAAATATTTCTAAGAATGGTAATTCAGGTAATTTAGAAAAGAGATGGGAAAATCAGAGTTTCTCCCAGGTTTCAAACCTGGATGGCTTGGGGTTTGGGGAGCCATAAAAGTGATATTGACTTGGGGTAAGGGAGGATTATGGGTGTATGTTGGGTATGTGTAAAGATCAACAGGCAGTTAGAGGCATGGGCTGAGAACAAGCATGCAAATTTCAGATTAATTTACATTTTCAAGCTTGCTTTGGTTAAGGGAGATGGTGAGATTTCAGAACAAAAGAATAGAGAGATAAAAGAAGAATGAGAAGAAAAATATGAAGACATCTTAGAAAGACAAAGAACCAAACAGGGACAAGTAAGAATTGTTGGAGAACTTAGAGTGGACTCTTCTTATAATAAGGGGTGGAAACAGTTTCAAAAATGGGTTGTTCATAGCTTGAAATGTCACAGAGAAATCAAAGAGGATGAAGATTGAGTCCAGAAAAGAAATAATGTATAAGGTACTTAGCACAGTTTTGGCACATGGAAAAAACTCAGTTAATAACAGGTATTATTATGATTAAAATATTAAATATGGAAGTTAGGAAGAGTTTATTAGAACCACCAAATGTCCTACATGGAATTGGAACTTAAGAAATGTGTTGCATGAAATAATGAATGATGGAATATAATAGAGGAAAGTTTAGGAATGGTGATAATGTGGAGGTGCTAACTCCTAGATCTGCTTATCAGAAGCAGATATAAGAAATTAGACACCATTATTGTCCTTGCCCTTTGGGAACTTCTGCCCTTTGGGAATGTCTTCTGGACACTGAGAATAACCATGCTTATAGGCTAGCATGCTTGGGGAACAGGGGCAGCCATCAGGAAGCAAGGTCAAGAGAGAGGCTGATGGCAATTTTCTACTAATATTTACTGATTTTTCACAGATGGTATAGAGAACTGGTGTCAAGTGCAATGAGTAACTTCAGCGTCGTCAGGGAATTTGTACTCCTGGGATTTTCTCATCTTCATGAATTCCAGATCCTTTTGTTTGCTTTCATCCTATTGATATATGTGCTGACATTACTGGGGAACCTGACCAGTATTATCCTCACATGCCTTGACTCCCACCTCCACTCACCCATGTATTTCTTCCTCTGCAACTTCTCCTTCATGGAGGTGCTGGTCGCTTCCACTGTGGTTCCTAGGATGCTGGCAGACCTGCTGTCCACTCATAAGACCATGTCCTTGGCTGAATGCCTGACCCAGTCTTTCTTTTACTTCTCCTTGGGCTCCACCAACTTCCTGATCCTCACTGTCATGGCCTTTGATCATTATGTGGCCATCTGCCACCCTCTGCACTACCCAACTATCATGAACAGTTCAGTTTGTGTGAAGCTGGTGGTGGTCTATTGGGTGATTGGGTTCATCTCCATTGTTTCCCCAACCTTGCAGAAAACACAGCTCTGGTTCTGTGGCCCTAATGTTATCGACCACTACTTCTGTGACTCTGCCCCACTTCTCAAGCTGTCCTGCTCTGACACTCGCCACATCGAGTTCATGGATTTCGTTCTGTCCTTGCTCTTTGTGCTGGCCACCATGCTGCTTATTGTAGTCTCCTATGTCCTCATTGTGGCTGCAGTCCTGCACATCCCCTCATCCTCTGGGCGCCAGAAGGCCTTCTCCACCTGTGCTTCCCACACTGTGGTGGTTCTGGGCTATGGTAGTTCCATCTTTATCTATGTGAGTCCAGGCAAAGGCCACTCCCCACACCTCAACAAGGTGGTGGCCCTGATGACTTCAGTGGTGACTCCTTTCCTCAATCCTTTCATCTTCACTTTCTGAAATGAGAAGGTCAAGGAGGTCATTGAAGATATGACCAAAAGGATCCTTTTCAGAGACCCAGCAGCCAACAGATAAGAAAACCAAAAGGCACTATTAAGTCATAGGCATAAATAATGACCTTTCACTAGTGGACATCTAAGGGACTGGAGCTCCTTGACCTCCTTTTTCTTACTCTCTCCTGCTCCCTCCCCCTCCTGGAAGTCTCTGCTCACTCACTACAGAGAGCTAATGAACTCACATAATTTGAATGTCTCAAAGACAAGTGTCTGTGAGCCAGAGATGGTTAAGAAATGGATGCATTTGAGGGAGCTGTGGAGTGAAAACACTGCAATAATATCAACTAAAAGAGATAATCTAAATAAAACTCCTAGTCTGGGATTTGGTCATATAAGAACTTAGTAAATGTGGCTATTATTATAAAATGTGCTATTAGAAATCTCTTTTCTTCAGTCCAGCTCTATAGTTTATTTACATTTCTTTACATTTCCTTGTGTGCAACTTTTTTTCGGTTGTGTGTTTTTCTTTCTCAGGAACTGACTTCAGAGTCTAAAATGGGTTTCTGAAAGTGGGAGTTTCCCTAAGAAAAGTAGAGAGGGCTGGTCTCCCCCAAACAGAAGAAATTGTGTGCCTCTATTGGGATCGCCTTTTCTAGGATTGCACCTGGGGTTGAAGCATCACTCACTCACAGGCTGTCTGCCCACTTCTCCATCCAGGCCCCTCAAAACTTCTTGCCTTTTAAACAGAAGTGACTCTCTGAGGGTAACTTTCCAAGGCCCCTTACACAGAAAGTGGAAGTCCCAAGGCCTAGCCTTTATCCTTCTCATGTACTTGAAAGAAAAGGGAAGCTGGATCATTGCCCCAGACTAGCAATGAATTAGTTTCTTCTCCCACAGGTCCTTTGGTCCATGTCCCAGGGGAGGCCCTCTGAAGTTAGGTTTCCTGATTAGCAGAATGGCCAGTAGATTACCAATGACCCTGGGTAGTAAAGCAGAGACCATAGAAGCCAGATAAGAATAAAGATATGAATGTGATTGGTAATGTGTGTAATCGGGTGGAGGAAGGATGAGGGAAGACATTCCTTGAAAATATGCGTGTGGTTGGGAAGTCATGGGAAGATAATGGGAGCAGGAACAAGTTTGGTGTATGATTTCTTATACTACATTGAACCTGGACTTGGCTGAGATTAGCAAAACAGTACAGAGTAGATGCCAGCTTCCGCTTACTTCTGAAGCTAATTCTGTTCCCAGGATATTGAGGGGGGGGAGGGCCTTAGTCCTAATACGCAGGGTGATAACTACAGATCACAATATGGGCCCAACACAGAGCACAGCTTTGAATAAAGGAGGTGATGGGAAGGGAAGAATGACCCAGGATATACAACCTAAAGGCCTCAGTCTCCTGCTACTGCCAGGTAGCTTAATCTCCAATTAAAAATACTTTTTTTTAAACAAGCACGAAAACAAAAAAACCTACCACTGGACAAGTTCCTATTTGTGGGCCTCTCTAAAAGTGGGCAGATCCTTTTTTTCTTCAACATATTTTATTGATTTTTATAGAGAGAAAAGGAGAGGGAGAGAAAGTTAGAAACATTGATGAGAGAGAAACATCAATAAGCTGCCTCATGCACACCACTACTGGGGATGTACCGGCAATCAAGGTACACACCCTTGACCAGAATCCAACCTGGGACCCTTGAGTCCGCAGGCCAATGCCCTTTCCACTGAGCCAAACCACGAAGGGCTGGACAGATACTTTAGATTCTGTAGTAAAGGCCAGTAGGGAAAACAATTTTTCATTCTGAGAACTTTCTCTCCTGCACCTCCCAAAGGACTAATTACTTACCCTCCTTACAAACTTTGTGAAAAAACTTAAGAACTAAATGGAAAGCAATTATCTCTTTCTTATATGCAAACACTTTCTTTCCCTTTTCCCCCTAAAATAATCAGCACACAAATCCACTCAGATTTTCCCCCTGAGAGACTCCCTCTTGCTACTCTCATCTCTGCACACATTTCCTTCTTAAAAATTAAAAATAATCAACCGCCTAGAGCAGCCTATTGCCTGTTTTTCATAGTGTTCTCTCTCAAGTGGAATATCTGACTGGTCAGCTTGGGGAAGGTATAGTTTGCCTTTGGTGTCTACAGTAATCAATTCATCACAACAGAATCACACGGGTACACATTCTCAACAAACTTGCCTGTGGTCTCTTGCTATTCAAAGTGTGATCTTTGGAATAGCACTGGCATTTCCTGAGAGCTCAGGCCCACCCCAGACCTACAGAAATAGAGTCTGCTCTTTTATAAGGGCTCCTGGGTGATTCACCTGCATCAATATTTGAGGACCACTGATTCAGATAATGTGCTGGTGGAACTTACAGTCAGGAAATTGTGTAAGAAAGTCCTTGTCTCAGTGTCAATGACACCAAGGGCACTGGAAAAGGGAATCTGAGGATGATTTGCCAACAAATAAAGAAAACTACATATCCCCTTACAAAATATTTAGCCACTCTTCCTAAGTCGTAATTCTGGAAACAGGGATGAGGATTTAGACCTCATGATTTTCATCCTAATCAGACTAGGGAATATTTAGCTAATGGCTCAGCCTCTGTATTGCTGTTAGAATCTTGTGTGGACATGACCTAGAGATGTTTTGGTTCCACACATTCATCTTGATATGACAAGGACGTTCAGTGTCAAACAGGACTCCTGGGTAAACATAACTCAGAAAATTATTTTAACATATTTTCCACCTCACTGGAAGGAACCTTGGAATTCTAGTTCTAAGTCAAAGGGGCTGTAACTAAGTCTCCCCAGGAATCTTGTAATTCCATGGGGCTAAGTCATTGACTCATGGAATTGCAAGGCTGTATGTGAGTCATACAGGTGCATCTCCACAGATCAGGCATCCTCACGACAATACACATCTCAGGTTGGCACAGAGGCCCTTGAGACGGAGCCCTCACAACTGTGAGGCAGGCCATTTCTTTGCTGCACAGTTCTAACTTTTAAGATGAAACACTTTATGTCCAGCCTCAGTGTGACTTGCTGTAACATTCACCCACCATCTAAGTTCTGTAATTTTGAGTTACACAGGCAGACTAGAAAATAAATGAAGAAAGCTACATATCCCCTGAAAAAATATTCAGATTTACAGGTGAGATGTGACCTCTCACCATCCAGTGCTTCCTCTAGTCACTGTGTTATGTGGGTCTTAGAACTGGTACTAGGTCCAATGACTAAGACAGAGTACAATGGAATACCTTCTTTTAGTGCTTTGTTTACTACACTTCTATTACTGTCAGTTAAGGTGGCATTCTGTGTTGTAGGTCAAAGTGTTTATATTCTGAATTTATCTACAAATCTATAAAGATTTCTGGCATTTATTGAACACCTACTGTGTTCTAGGCACAGAACATACAAAGATTTGGAAGTCATGGTGCTTAACTGGAGGAGCTTTGCTTTTATTGTGGGAAGACAAAACTATGTGTTGGTTATCATTATATGCAAAACACTCTGGGAACATAGGGAGGAAGTGCCTTATTCTCTTTGTTTTTTTGTTTTTGTTTTTTAAATTGAAGGTCTTTTGAAACATGGTATCATTTGAGTTGAGCTTTGCAATATGATAAGCAACTTCAACTCCTGAGAAGAGGAAAGAAGAGAAGACTGAATTTGTAAAATAATATAGACGTATAAAATGATACACTATGTGAGCATTAAAAGATGGGAAATGGAATTAATGAATGGACTTTCTGGAGAGTAGTCATGGATATCTTCACTCTTGGGATTTGTAAGTGTCCTCTGAAAGGTGCTTCATTCACTGTAATCTCAGGACATATTTGACTCCAACAAACCTTGTGGTGGGTACTTGGGCACTCATGTAAAAATCTTTGTATGCTAGGGTGATTATATTGTATTCATAAAAGGTATTTTATTTACCTTCAGTGCTGGACTTTTATTGCTTTCAGTTTTGAAAATGATCCAAATAAGTTCAGAAAGACCTTAGAAATAATTCTCTTAAGGACAATTCCATGAGATTTGCTTACATAGTACATGGTACACATCTAACTCAGGGGAAAAAGAGTGAATGATGCTGCATTGAATGGGTGATAGGATCTGGGGGAAAACCCATAGGCAGATGTTATCATCATGTTCTTGAACCCTCTTGACAACTGATTTTTTTTATTTTTTTAAATTAAATCTTTATTATTCAGATTACTACATTTGTTTCTCTTTTTTTCCCCCCTCCATAGGTCCCCTCCACCTAGCTCCCACCCCTCCCTCTACCCTTACCTCCACCCATTAATGAGTCCATAGGCGTGATTTTTGTCCAGTCACTCGCTGTACACCCCTCCTGCCTTTCCCCCTGAGAATTATCAGTCCACTCCCTTTCTGTACTCCTGATTCTATTATATTCACCAGTTTATTCTGTTGATCAAATTTTTAATTCACTTAATTTTTAGATTCACTTGTTGATAGATATGTATTTGTTCATAATTTTTTATCTCTTACCTTTCTATTCTTCCTCTTCTAAAAGAGTACCTTTCAGCATTTCATAGGATGTTCAGCATTTCAAAGGAGTTGATGAACTCCTTTAGCTTTTTCTTAATGTGTAGCTCTTTATCTGCCCTTCAATTCTGAATGATAGCTTTGCTGGATAGAGTATTCTTGGTTGTAGGTTCTTGCTATTCATCACGTTGAATATTTCTTGCCACTCCCATCTGGCCTGCATCGTTTCAGTTGAGAAATCAGCTGACAGTCATATGGGTGCACCCTTGTAGGTAATCAATTGTTTTTCTCTTGCTGCTTTTAATATTCTCTCTTTGTCTTTTGCTCTTGGTATTTTAATGATGATGTGTCTTGATGTAGTCCTCTTTGAATTCCTTTTATATGGGGTTCTGTGTGCTTCCTGGACTTGGAAGTCTATTTCTTTCACCAGACATGGGAAGTTTTTAGTCATTATTTCTTTAAATAGGTTTTCAGTATCTTGCTCTCTCTCTTCTTCTGGCACCCCCACAATTCTGATGTTGGTACGCTTGAGGTTGTCCCAGAGGTTCCTTACATTATCTTCACATTTTTGGATTGTTTTCTCTTCTTGCTTTTCCAGTTGAGTGTTTTCTGAGTCTTTATATTTCAAGTTTTTGACTTGATTCTTGCCTTCTGCTAATCTGCTGTTAGGTCTCTGTATAATATTTTTTATTTCAGTCAGTGTATGTTTAATTTCTATTTGGTCCTTTATCATCTCTAATAGGTCCTTTTCCATCTCTAGTTGGATCTTTTGTATCTCCTCTTGGGACTCGCTAAATTTATCCATCTTTTCTAGGATATTCTTGAAAAACCTTGTAAGCGTGGTTTTGAGCTCTATATTCAGTCTTTTGTTTTCCTCCATTTCTTTTGTTTGTGATCCCTTCCCTTGTCTCGGCATTTTCACTATGCTGGGACAACTTCTGTGTTGGATTCAGCCTTATGATACCAGACTTGAAAAACCGCAGAAGCCTCTCTGTTGAGCTTGGGATGGGTGGAGTCTCAGGGCTTAAAGGACCGCCTTGCCTTCCAGTCGGTCCCACCCTCTACGGCCTCTGAGTCTCACGTGACTGGGTAATCACTGGAATGGTCCCTGTGTGTGCGCATTCACTCTCACAGTGCCTCTAGACTTCTGCCTTTCCGGCTTCCCTGCACTCTGGGACCACACAAGTCTGGGTTCCCAGGGTTTCGCCTGAAACTGGGGTTTAGTGGAGTTAAAAGTGGCACAGTTGGGAGGGTCTGACTCCCGCCCAGTCCCGAAAGTCAGCGGTACAATCAGCAGTCGGTCCTCTGCACGCAATGCCGTGCATGCCACCAGACTTCTGATCTTTTGCGACTCCCCTAAATTTCTGTGCACTTCTCCCCCTTCACAGTCCAAACTCCTCCCGTATGAGTTTCAGCTGGATCTGGGGTTTAGTGTCGTAGGATAAGGTGTTCAATGCCTTTGAGAGTTTCAGTCTCCCTCCTGCCAGAGAAAGCCAGCCAGGTTTGCCGTCACCCGCTCTCTCCACGCACGCCCGTCTCCGTACCTCAGCTTTTTGCAGCTCCTCTGGGTCTTTGTGAGCCCCTCTCTTTACTTCTAGTTGTAGAATTTCCACTCAGCCAGCTTTCCTGTGGTTCTGGATGATGTCCATTCTATCTTTTAGTTGTAGTTTTGAAATTGTTGTTTGAGGCAGCAGTGTAGGTATTTACCTATGCCGCCATCTTGGATTCTCTCCGACAACTGATTATTAATTTTTTAGGAATTAAACATAGCCATTATTACAACAAATAAAACAGACTTACAATTCAAGAAAGTCTACGAAAAACAAAGAGAATAAAAACTTGAAATGTCTAATTATTTTACTATATTTTACCTTTATCCATGCAATGGTGTTGTTTGTGTCACTTACATAAGTACTAGAGACCCAGTGCATGAATTCATGCATGGGTGGGGTCTGGCTGCCCTGGCTCCAATCAGGGCAGATAGGGGCTGGGCCTGTTGGGAGGAAGAGATGGTGGGAGGTTGGCCAGATAGCCCCACCCCCTATTGAGGTGGGGAGTGTGATCAGGGATGGGGGATCTGGGGGAGTGGCTATAAGAGGTTGGCTGCCCAGTCCTGCCCCCTATTGAGATGGGGGGTGTAATCAGGGGCAGGCCAGCTGGGGGGAAGGGCTGTGGGCCTATTGTGGTGGGGAAGGCTGATTGGAAGTAGGGCTGGAGGAAAGGTAGGGGCATTTGGCTGGCTGGCCCTGCTCTTGATCAGGGTGGGAGTGTCTGATCAGGGGCAGATTGGACGGGGGAGGGGTTGAGAGGTTGGCCAGCTGGCCCCACCCCCTGATCAGGCTGGTTTGCTGGCCACTTTGGGCATCATAGTGACTGATTGTTACAGTCATTATGGCCATATGGTCACACGCTTTTTATATATAAAGACTAAAGGCCCAGTGCACGAATTTGTGCATAGGTGGGGTTTGGCCAACCTGGCCCCAATTGGGGCAGACTGGGACTGGACCTGTCAAGAGGAGGAGGTGGTGGGAGGTTGGCTGGCTGGCCCTGCCCCCAATTGGGGTTGGGGAGACAATTGGGGTGTAGTGGCCTTGGGGAGGGGCCATGGGTGGCTGACTAGCTGGCCCTGCCCCCAATTGGGATGAGAGGGCAATCAGGGGTGGGGCCAGCCAGGAGGAGTGGCTATAGGCCTATTGTGGTGGGGTGGGCTGATCAGGGGTGGAGTTGGCCTATTAGGGGCAGGGCTGGCTGGGGGAAAGGACTAGGGAGAATTGGAGGGCATTTGGCTGGCCTTCCCTGCCCTTAATTGGGCTGGAAGAGTTTGATCAGGTGGGCAGGCTCAGAGGAGGGGTCACAGGAGCTTGGCTGGCTGATCCCACCCCCTTATTAGGCTGGTTTGCTGGCCACATTGGGCGTTATTGCAACTAGTTGTTGGTCATTTTGGTTGTCACAGTTGCTGGGTCTATCATCTATCTATCTATCTATCTATCTACCTACCTATCTATCATCTATCTATCTATCTATTGTAAATACTGTATAATAGTGTGTTGCTGAGCATGTCTTCCCAATTCTAAGTTCAGGGGTATCATGTTGGTAGTTTGACATGATTGGAGTATTGAAGCCATTGACATTGGCAAATGCTGGAAGTCAGCCAATAGTACAACTGGATAGCTGGTAGGTAAACATTTACCAACAGATCACAACCACCTTTCTTCAATATTTGTTAAGTTTTATTGCAAGGATTATATTTATATTGGGAAATTTAAAGCTTAAAGAATTGCTAAACTTTGGTTTGTTTTGCTTAATCCCTTCACCTTTTTCTTACATAATTTTAATCAATGTTTTCCCAATAAATTCAATAAAAACTAAAAAACAGTTGACAAAAAAGGAGAAGTGGTGAATTAAATTGATGTGAATATGGTCCTCTATCAGTGACAGTGAAATTTTCTACCTTAGCCTTTGAGTGGTGTTGCACTTCAAACATCTGCATGCAGGGTCACTACAGGACCCAGACCTGACTTTGTTTTGAAAAATGATTTGAGCCCTAGCCAGTATGACTCAATGGATAGAGCATTGGCCTGTGGACTGAAGGGTACAGGGTTCAATTCTGGTCAAGGGCACATGCCCGGGTTGCAGGTTCAATCCGCAGTAGGGGCCGTGCAGTAGGCAGCTGATCAATGATTCTCTCTCATTATTGATGTTTCTATCTCTCCCTTCTTTCTTCTCTTAAATCAATAAAAATGTATTTAAAAAATGATTTCATTCTTTTATCTTTCCCCATCAAAACTTCCATACCCTATTTGTCCTCCCACTTGTAAGCAATAAATCTACTTTTTGGATTCCCTACCATGATTTACATGTATGACAATAAATTCTTGTGTTAGCCATTCAAAACCCTGCCCTTTTAATGATTGCTGACTAGAGCACTGCATCTCTGGGACTAGAAAGCCAGACAAGTGGAGGGTAGGTGGGAAGGTGGGAAGTCATATGAAATCCCACCACTGATTCTACCTATATTTAAATTAGTGCTAGGTGTTACAAACAATCTCATCCTGGGCTCCAACAATTATATTTTCATGTAAACTGCTTCTGGGGAAAACTATTGCCTTTTGTCCAATCATCTAATATCAAATTACCTTATGTAAACTAATAATAAGATCAATTGTTTCTATCTCCTGATAAAAAGAAAGTGTGAATCTATCATGCAATTAACATTGTTTAAGACCAAATAAAAATATTTCTCTCATATATACATGTTATTTGCCAACCTTCATATGTTTGTGGAAACTATGTTGACAAAATGCAAATCTCTAAAAGTGACACTGAATCTGTAGTTGTTTTAGAAATAGTATTTGGGAGGAGAAAATGGCGGCGGAGTGGATGGTCTCGTCTGGAGCTTTGCCGCTGGGCAGAGGGAGAGAGAGCGGCTGAGAGTTGCATTGGGAGTGTTTGTTGGCAAGCTAGGAGTCAGTTGTCCTCCAGGGGAAGGCGTGGAACTGCTGGAAGGGGCTCTCCGGGCCAGGCAGCCCCACTGCCACGGGGTTTTTGTCCGCCGGAGCCACCAGCTTGAACGCGGAGCCCGAGCCATCTTGCAGTGGGAGGTGGATGTCTGCAGCGCTCTGAAGCCTTCGGCTGGGCACCCATCGAGCAGCCAGGAACCCGGGGACCCAGAACTCCACTCTCCAATCAGCACAGACACGCGGCAGAATCAGAGATCCACAGAGCACACGGAAAGGACAGATTGTGCCTGACTTAAGGGGGAGGTGGATGTCTGCCGAGGTCTGAAAGCTGTGGCTGACAGAGGCACCCACAGAGCAGCCAGGACCCAGAGCGCAGCTTCCCAGGCGGCACAGACGCACAGGCGGAGGATTCAGAGATCCACACAGTGTGCGCGGAAGGGTCGGATTTTGCCTGGGCCAGGGTGCGGTCTCCTACCCCCGAGGGCAGAGACGCGCACACTGTGGGAGCCGGGCTGCGGGAAAGCTGCCTCTGGAGAGGTCCGCAGAGGTGGTCAGGGCGTGATCCCTGAGTGTGAAGGCAGTGCCTCTGAGCTGTTGACAGAGGAGAGCTCTGGAAAACGACTCTTTTTTTTTTCTTTTTCTCTGGGGCAGAGGGACAACCTGGGAGTTATTGCAGTGTCCAGGCTGCAAACCCCCCACAAACTGGTTTTGGGAACCACAGAGTAGCAGGATCTGAGCACAGCCTAGAGAGGTCCTGTGCTTTGTCTCAGAGATCAATTCTGAAACACTGCCACCTAATGGATGACACACAAATTGACTCTCGCATAACCACAAGAGAATAAAGAGATTAAAACACCAAGAGGGGAACACAGGGCACTGCAATACCTCCCCTACTGGGAAACAGGAGTGCCAAGCAGAATAATAGTGGAAGTGAAGGACCATTCTATTTTTCTTCTTTTTTATTTTTTTATTTTTCCTTTTTTCTTTTTTTAAAATTTTAATTCTTTATTTTTCATTTTCACATATTTTAATTAAAAGAATATTTTTTTTCTTTCTGCCTCAATTGATTTTACCTTTATAATTATTACATTTTTGTTTTAAACTAGTATTATTAATTACTACAAGTACTTTACCGTTTTGGGGAAAAAATGTCATTTTGTTTTCTCTTTATTTTATTTCGAGATTAGAGTTCTACATTCTATTTTCATCTTCCCTTTAGCATAATTTTACTCCAACTCAACTCCACCTTTATGCCAACACTTTCCTCATTTTGCTGTCTTGTTTCTCTTTCCCTTTTCCAACTTTAGGTTCTCCCTATTTTTCTCTTTACCTGGGTAAAATTTCACCCCATTTATATATCTAATTTCAAATCCCCTACTACAAGTCCACACAAACCTCTCCCCTCTTGTCTTCACTAGCCAAAAAGTTTTTTTTCTCTATGTCCTTTTGTTGCTATTTGCCTGAAAAGTGATTATATCGATTTTTTGAAAAAAATTTTTGAGAGATTGTTTTAGTTTATTCTACTTGTTTTATTTTGCTTTTTGCTTGCTTTGTTTTCTACCTCTCTTTTCCCTCATCTCCCTCGATACCAGTTGCTATTTGCAATTTGCATTAATCTCTAGGTACTGGTTGCTGGCCTTTATTGGGATTAGTGACTGTTCTATTGGAGTTGTCTCCTGACATCTATATTTTGTTCCTCTTTTCTCTCTTATACACTTTCTTTTCTCTCTGACTTTTTTCTCTTCCTCTTTCCTTCTCCTTTTTCTCCTTTTTATTTTCTTATTTTATTGTTCATTTATTTATCTTTTTTTTCTCACTCTCCCAATTTGATTTTGGCACTTCTTTCTTTTCTTTCTTCCTCATTTTCCTCTTCTTCTTTCTCTATCTACCCCTAGTTTGTCCTTCATTGGTGGTCACCTTATTTGTGATTATTAACATCTTGAATACATTTCTACTCAGTGCCTTCTGTGCTGTACCTGGTCGTGTTGTAGTTTGTGCCTTTCAATCAACGTAGGAGAGAGCACTACATAATCAGACACCCAGAGAAGAAAGACCGTGGGCAGAAAAAGAAACAGCCCACAAAAGACAGAAAGGCAGGTTTCACCAGAAAAGGAAGTAAACGAAATAGAACCACAAATAAGCCTACCAGAGAAAGAGTTCAGAGAAATTATCATAATGTGGTTGAAAAGAATGGAAGACAAATTTGACAATATGAGTAAGAGCCAAGAGGAAATGAAGAAGAACCTAGAGGAGGTGAAGAAGCATGAAGAAGAAATGCAGAAGAAACTAGAGGAGGTGCAGAATAAACAAGAAGAAATGAATAATGACATCACTGCTATAAAGAACTCAATAGAAAGCATCAAAAGTAGACTAGAAGAAGCAGAGGACCGCATCAGTGAGCTAGAAGACACGGTAGGAAAAAATACCCAAGTACAGCAGCTTCTAGAAAAAAAAGTTAAAAAGCAAGAGGAGAGTCTAAGGGAACTTTGGGATAACATGAAACAAAATAACATCCGCATAATTGGGGTTCCAGAAAGAGTGGAAACTGAACAAGGATTAGAGAACGTGTTTGAAGAAATAATGACAGAAAATTTCCCCAATATAGAAAAGAAAAAACCCACAAAAATCCAAGAAGCTCACAGAGTCCCAAGCAAAATGAACCCCAACAAACCGACATCGAGGCACATTATAATTAAATTGGCAAACACCGACGACAAAGTAAGAATC
This sequence comes from Lasiurus cinereus, assembly GCA_011751065.1. Taxonomy (NCBI): domain Eukaryota; kingdom Metazoa; phylum Chordata; class Mammalia; order Chiroptera; family Vespertilionidae; genus Lasiurus; species Lasiurus cinereus. Next base: position 44,742,572 of record JAAGEH010000307.1, read on the forward strand.
TTAAAAGCAGCCAGAGAGAAACAGAAAGTTACCTACAAAGGAACCCCCATAAGACTAGCTATTGACTTCTCAACAGAAACCCCTCAGGCCAAAAAAGAATGGAATGAAATATACAAAGTCATGCAAAGAAAGGGTCTGAATCCAAGAATACTGTACCCTGCAAGAATCTCAATCAAAATTGAAGTTGAAATCAAAAGCTTCAGAGACAAAAAAGGACTAAGGGAATATATTACCACCAAACCAGCAATGCAAGAAATGTTAAAAGGTCTGCTGTAATAAAAAGAAAGAGGAAGCGAAGAAGGAACTCGGGGGTAAGGACTAAAAATGGCAACAGATAAGTACTTATCAATAATAACTTTAAATGTAAATGGATTAAATGCTCCAATCAAAAGACATAGGGTAACTGATTGGATAAGAAAACATGATCCATATATCTGCTGTCTGCAAGAAACCCACCTTAGGAAAAGAGATGCACACAGATTGAGGGTGAAGGGATGGAACATGGTATTTCAGGCAAATGGAAATGAAAAAAAAGGTGGGGTTACAATACTTATATCTGACAAATTAGATGTCAAAGTGAAGGACATAATAAGAGATAAAGAAGGCCACTTCATAATACTAAATGGAACAATACAACAAGAAGAAATAACTCTGGTAAACATATATGCACCCAATATAGGAGCACCTAAATACATAAAAAAACTCTTGGAGGATATTAAGGGAGAGATTGACAGCAATACAATCATAGTAGGAGACTTTAATACCCCACTGTCACCATTGGACAAATCCTCTAAACAAAAAATCAGCAAAGAAACATCAATCCTAAATGACTCACTAGACCAGATGGAATTAATTGACATCTTCAGAACATTTCACCCCAAAGCCACAGAATATACATTCTTCTCCAGTGCACATGGGTCATTTTCAAAGATAGGTCATATGTTGGGTCATAAGAAAAGTCTCTTCAAATTCAAGAAGATAAAAATCATATCAAGCATTTTCTCAGACCACAGTGGCATAAAACTGGAAATCAACTATAATAAAAACAATAGAAAGAAATCAAACACATGGAGACTAAACAGCATGCTATTAAACAATGACTGGGTAACCAGAGAGATCAAGGAAGAAATAAAAAACATCATGGCAACAAATGACAATGACAACACAACAATACAAAATTTATGGGACACAGTGAAAACAGTCTTGAGAGGGAAGTTCATAGCCCTACAAGCCTACTGCAAAAAACAGGAAACAATGGTAATAAATCACCTAAACCTACAACTCAAAGAGCTAGAACGTGAGCAACAAGAAAAGCCCAGTGTACTCAGAAGGAAGGAAATAGTGAAGATCAGAGCGGAGATAAACAACTTGGAGACCAAAGAAACAATTCAAAAGATCAACAAAACCAAGAGCTGGTTCTTTGAAAGGATAAACAAGATTGATGGACCCCTAGCCAGGCTCACCAAGAAGCAAAGAGAGAAGACCCAAATAAACAAAATCAGAAATGAAAGAGGAAAAATAACAACAGACCCTGTGGAAATACAAAGGATTGTTAAAAAATACTATGAACAACTGTATTCCAACAAATTGGACAACCTGCAAGAAAAAGACATTTTCCTAGAAAAATATAGCCTCCCAAAACTCAATGAGGAGGAAGCCAAACATCTCAATAGTCCAATAACTATGGAAGAAATTGAAGCAGTAATCAAAAAGCTTCCAGCAAATAAAAGCCCGGGTCCAGATGACTACACAGGAGAGTTTTACCAAACATTCAAGGAAGAATTAAAACCTATCCTCCTCAGACTATTCAAAAACATTCAAGAAGAAGGAATACTACCAAACACTTTCTATGAAGCCAGCATCACCCTAATACCAAAACCAGATAAAGACAACACAATGAAAGAGAATTATAGGCCAATATCTCTCATGAACATAGATGCCAAAATCCTCAACAAAATTCTAGCAAAGCGGATCCAGCAGTACATCCGAAAGATCATACACCATGACCAAGCAGGATTCATCCCAGGAATGCAGGAATGGTTCAATATCCGCAAATCAATAAATGTGATACATCACATAAACAAATTGAGAGATAAAAATCACATAGTCATATCAATTGATTCAGAAAAAGCATTTGAAAAATTCCAACATCCTTTCTTGATAAAAACTCTCAGCAAAGTGGGAATAGAAGGATCATACCTCAACATCATAAAAGCCATATATGATAAACCCACAGCTAACATCACACTCAATGGGCAAAAACTAAAACTATTTCCCCTAAGAGCAGGAACAAGACAGGGATGCCCACTCTCACCTCTCCTGTTCGACATAGTACTGGAAGTATTAGCCATTGCAATTAGACAACAAGAAAAAATAAAAGGCATCCAAATTGGAAAAGAAGAAGTAAAGCTGTCCTTATTTGCAGATGACATGATATTGTACATAAAAAACCCAAAGGACTCCATTCCAAAACTAATTGACTTAATTAATGAATTCGGCAATGTAGCAGGATACAAAATTAATGCTAAGGAGTCTGTGGCATTTCTATACACTAACAGTGAAATTATAGAAAGAGAAACTAAAAAAGCAATCCCATTTACCATTGCACCTAAAAATTAAGATACCTAGGAATAAACCTAACTAAAGAGGTAAAAGACCTTTATGCAGAAAACTACAGGACACTGAAAAAAGAGATAGAGGAAGATGTTAACAGATGGAAGAGCATACCATGCTCATGGATTGGGAGAATCAACATCATTAAAATGTCCATACTACCCAAAGCAATCTACAGATTCATCGCACTGCCCATTAAAATACCAACGACATATTTCACAGACCTACAAAGAATTCTTCATAGATTCATCTGGAACAAAAAAAGACCATGGATAGCTACAGCAATTCTGAGAAAAAAGAATAAAGTAGGTGGGATCTCAATACCAGACTTCAAGCTATACTACAAAGCAACTGTTCTCAAAACAGCCTGGTACTGGCACAAGAACAGACATATAGACCAATGGAATAGAATAGAGAACCCAGATATCCACCCAAACCACTATGCTCAATTAATATTTGACAAAGGAGGCATGAACATTCAATGGAACCAAGATAGCTTCTTCAATAAATGGTGTTGGGAAAATTGGAGAGATACATGCAAAAAATTGAAACTGGACCACCAACTTACACCAAATACAAAAATAAACTCAAAATGGATACAGGACTTAAACATTAGAAGGGAAACCATAAAAATACTAGAGGAATCCACAGGCAGCACAATCTCAGATATATGCCGAAAGAACTTCTTCACTGATACTGCTCCAAAGGCAATGGAAGCTAAAGAAAAAATAAACAAATGGGACTACTTCAAAATAAAAAGCTTTTGCACAGCAAAAGAAACCATCAACAAAATAACAAGAAAGATCAATGCATGGGAGAACATATTTGCAAATGCTATCACTGATAAAGGTTTAATCTCCAAAATCTACAACCAACTTATACAACTTAATAAAAGGAAGATGAGGGACCCAATAAAAAAATGGGCAACGGACCTAAATTGAACCTTTTCAAAAGACGACAGAAGGAAGGCCAAGAGACACATGAAAACATGTTCAAAGTCATTAATCATCCGAGAGATGCAAATCAAAATGACAATGCGATACCATCTTACACCTGTCAGAATGGCAATCATCAATAAATCAACAAACGACAAGTGTTGGCGAGGATGCGGAGATAAAGGAACCCTTGTGCACTGTTGGTGGGAATGCAGACTGGTGCAGCCACTGTGGAGAACAGTATGGAATTTCCTCAAAAAACTAAAAATGGATCTCCCATTTGACCCTGTAATCCCACTCTTAGGAATTTATCCTAAGAAATCACAAATACCAATCAGAAAGGATTTATGCACCCCTGTGTTCATAGCAGCACAATTTACAATAGCTACAATTTGGAAACAGCCTAGGTGCCCATCAGCAAATGAGTGGATCAGAAAACTGTGGTACATCTACACAATGGAATTCTATGCTGCCATTAAAAAGAAGGAATTCTTACCATTTGCAGCAACCTGGTTGGAACTGGAGAGCCTTATGCTTAGTGAAATAAGCCAGTCAATGAAGGAGAAGCATCACATCATCGCACTCATTGGGGGATGATAAAGGACATTATAAACCGATGAACAAAAGGATAGATACAGAGACAGTAAAGCTTCAAACAGACTGTGAAATTACAGCAGGAAGATTAAAGTTAGGTGAGGTAGATAAGAGATCAATCAAAGGACTTGCATCTATGCATATAATCATAACCGATGAACATAGACACTGGGGGGTTGGGGTATGCCTGGGAGGGAGGGGGGGCAATGGGGAGATATGTATAAAAAATTAAAAAAAAAAGAAATAGTATTTGTTTCTTTCAAGTCAGGATATAAAATACTAGAAGCTCATTACATGAAATTGGTGCACTAGGGGGAGGGTTGTCCCTCAGATCAACCTGCACCTTCTCCAATCTGGGACCCCTTGGGCGATGTTGCATATCCCTTTCACAATCCAGGACTGCTGGCTCCCAACTGCTCAACAGCTAGCTTGATCACCCCCTAACAACTCCCCTACCAGTCTGATTGATAGCTAACTGCTCCCCTGCCAGCCCAGTCATCCCCAACTGCCCTCCCCTGACAACCAGTCACCCCCAAATGTCCTCCCCTACATATTCTCCCTCTATTAGATAGGGTTTTTTTCTTTAACATATTGGATAGCCCTAACTGATTTGGCTCAGTGGATGGAACATCACCCTGCAGACTCAAGGGTCCCAGGTTCCATTCCAGTCAAGGGCATGTACCTTGGTTTGGGGCACATAGCCAGTGATGAGTGTGCAGGAGGCAGCTGATCGATATTTCTTTCTCATAGATGTTTCTAGTTCTCTATTCCTTTCCCTTCCTCTCTGTAAAAATTAAAATGTATTTAAAAAATAAACATTTAAGATTCCTCCATATCTGCCTAGCTGATGTGACTCTGATTGAGACCCAAGGCTGCTGCGGCTGGGAGGGGATTGCACTGTGGGGGGGTGTGTCCCTCCCGGGCTGAGACCCTATGCTGTCACCACTAGGAGAGGATCATGTTGTGGGATGTGAATTTGTTTTTGTTTTTTATAAAGGGTCAGGAGGGCTTCTGGGCAGTATTCCACCTACTCTTCTGGCTCTCAGTGGTAGCCATCCCTGAGACTGGGGTTCTCTGATGGGGCTGAGAGGACTGGACACTACCATATTGTGGCTATGGGTACTGCCATTTTTGTTGCAGAGTGACTGCTAATTTGCATGATACTCTTTTATTAGATAAGATACAATTACTGTAATGTGGTTACTTGAGCTATTGCCATTACCCTATATTACAAAGAGGTAATATGCAAATTGACTCTCACTCTGTCTTGCCATCACAAGATGGCTCCATCAACAGTGAAGGCAGGGTTCCTGTAACAAAAGATGGCTGCACTCACAGCAGAGCTGTAATGAGCGATCAGCAGAGATCTGAGGCTCAGTGGTGTCAGACTGGGCGGAGGAACTCAGGCCACACCCCCACTCCAGCACTGGGCTAGGGGATCTCAGGCTGCCTCCCCTGCCCCAGTGCTGACCCAAGGGGACCAGTCCAACACCAGGACGAGGGACCTGAGGCTGTGCCTCCCACCCAGCAGGGCTTGACAGGGGTGGGGTCTGCCAGGTCTGGATCTTACCCAATGGGGGTGGGGCTGGTCGGGTCTGGGTCTCAGGTGATTTCAAGGGGTTCTGTGTGCATGTGGGTGAGCAGGGACTTGACTCTGAGTCCTGTGGCATGTTCTAGACCCTGACAGAAGGAAGAATTTCATATACATTTTAGTAATTTTCTTTCATCTCTGACACTTCTATTATAGAGAAAGGGTAAGTAGCAATATTAAAATATTTCCACTAATTAATTCCCTTTTAATGTGCACGATTTTTGTGCACCAGGCCACTAGTGAATCTATAAACTGAATGGGAACTTGATGGGTATACATTGATTAAGGGGCTAGGTGGAGTCTAGTGGCATCAGATCCTGGAGATTCCAATGTTTAGAGAATCTAATTTTGATTCAGATAGAAGAAGAATGTTTAAGCACGGAAAGGGATAAGATTGAAGAATCAGATTCTACTGTTAGTTTGGCCACTGATTTGACCAACTCTTTTTTCATCTCTATTTTCCCTAAATCTTATCTATTAAAGAAACACTTCTGGGCTGCAGTCCAATAATCAATATTTCCCTTCTGGGCTCTCATGGCACTTAGTAGGAAAACCCCTTATCACTATGTGTTACAAGTAACTGTACTATTTCCACTCTCATATGGATGGAGAAACCTACGGTTAAAATCCACATGTCTTTTATCTTTTTTTTGGTCAGCATTAAATTTTTTTTTAATTGATTACAGAGAGAAAGGAAGAGAGAGAAAAAGAGAGAGAGAGAGAGTTAGAAACATCAATGATGAGAGAAAATAATTTTTCAGCTGTCTCCTGCATGGCCCCTACTGGGAATAGAGACCACAATCCTGGCATTTGCCCTGACAGAGAGTCGAACTGTGATCTCCTGTTCATAGTTTGACATTCAACCACTGAGCCACACCAGCCAGGCAACATTTCTTTTATCTTTAATGGCCAGTGCTGAAGAGGAGTGCATTACTCATGGTGAGTGATCAGTATCTTTATTTAATTGAATTACAGTGGTACCTCGAGATATGAGTTTAATTCCTTCCGTAACCTTGAGGCGTGGGAAACTATGAGACACTGGAGTTGCGGTAAATTGGTGGGTTGTGTGCAGCCGGCGATCAGTATGATTACTCCTATCTCAAATGTTGCTCCTATTTCAAAGCAAAAATCACTCGCTCCATGGCTCGTATCTCAAAAATATCGTATGTTAGGGCACTCGTATCTCGAGGTACCACTGAACTCTGAGGATAAAAACAAATGGAAAACATATGTTGAAGTGGTTTGTAAAGTGTGAAAAAATACACATACTGTATATTTATATACATGCACACACTCAAAGCTAAGGTATGTATTATCAGAAGAATTTAATTTGTTCATCTTTTTTCATCTATTCTACAAATATTTACTCTTTGAACTGGTGAGCAGTGATTAATTAGAGAAAATAAATCCATTGGTGCAACAGCAAACACAAGAGTAACTACGTTGATATGTAATTGGAGGGGACAAGGTTTTCAATCTAAAGTGAACCTCTCTTTTGGATGAGGAGCATCTTAGCAAGAAATAAATGAACTTTTCAGAAAGTCAGAGAAAAGGGCACCTTGATTAGGAAGGGGTTAGCCTGCAGTGATACCAGAGCACATAATGAGAACTAGGAGTCACTAAAGGAGTAACATTTTTAAAGCTAGGCACTCTATATCCATCAAATGAGCCCAAGTTCCCTGCCTTGTTTATTTCCACACAATAAACTTTTAAAAAGCTTGTCATTTACAATAAATTTGTCGATTTTACTATATTTTACCTAGGTGGCACTTTTAGTACTTTTTAAAAAATATATTTTATTGATTTTTTCACAGAGAGGGAGAGGGATAGAGAGTTAGAAACATCGATGAGAGAGACATCGATCAGCTGCCTCCTGCACGCCCCCTACTGGGGATGTGCCCGCAACCAGGATAAATGCCCTTGACCGGAATCGAACCCGGGACCCCTCAGTCGACAGGCTGACGCTCTATCCACTGAGCCAAACTGGTTTCGGCAGTAGTACTTTCTTGATAAGTGAAGTCATCATAATTTACTGAAAAATGTAGTTTGGTAAATTAAAGTGTATTTGCAGAAAGAATTTGGCAGAATATTTTGGGGCTATTTTAGAAAAATCCAGGATAGATGAAAGCAAAGAGAATGCAGTGATTCTGAGGACCAAGTTATTGGAAAATCTAAAGATTTTCAGCTGGGGGAGAAAAGTGCTGAACCTAATGTTTAATTCCAAAGGAATATAACACACACACACACAGACACACTCACACACTCATACACACACACACTGGCCTGGATCTCTCTCTCTCTCTCTCTTTGAGAGAAAAATCTTGGGATGGGTGGAGTTTTTATTTTTATTTATTTATTTTTTAATTAAATCTTTATTATTTAGATTATTACATTTGTTTCTCTTTTTTCCACTCCATAGCTCCCGTCCACCCAGCTCCCATCCCTCCCTCTATCCTTACCTCCCCCACATTGACCTCATCTATAGGTATATGATTTTTGTCCAGTCTCTCCCTGTACATCCCTTACCCCTTTTCCCCCTGAGAATGATCAGTCCACTCCCTTTCTGTGCTCCTGATTCTATTATATTCACCAGTTTATTCTGTTGATCAAATTTTTAATTCACTTAATTTTTAGATTCACTTGTTGATAGATATGTATTTGTTGTCCATAATTTTTTATCTTTTACCTTTTTATTCTTCCTCTTCTTAAAGAGTACCTTTCAGCATTTCATATAATACTGGTTTGGAGTTGATGAACTCCTTTAGCTTTTTCTTATCTGTGAAGCTCTTTATCTGCCCTTCAATTCTGAATTGATAGCTTTCCTGGATAGAGTATTCTTGGTTGTAGATTCTTGCTATTCATCACGTTGAATATTTCTTGCCACTCCCATCTGGCCTGCATCGTTTCTGTTGAGAAATCAGCTGACAATCGTATGGGTGCACCCTTGTAGGTAATGAACTGTTTTTCTCTTGCTGTTTTTAATATTCTCTCTTTGTCTTTTGCTCTTGGTATTTTAATGATGATGTGTCTTGGTGTAGTCCACTTTGGATTCCTTTTATATGGGGTTCTGTGTGCTTCCTGGACTTGGAAGTCTATTTCTTTTACCAGACATGGGAAGTTTTTAGTCATTATTTCTTTAAATAGGTTTTCAGTATCTTGCTCTTTCTCTTCTTCTGGCACCCCCATAATTCTGATCTTGGTATGCTTGAAGCTGTCCCAGAGGCTCCTTACATTTATCTTCACATTTTTGGATTATTTTTTCTTCTTGCTTTTCCAGTTGAGTGTTTTCTGCTTCTTTATATTTCAAATTTTGCCTTGATTCTTGCCTTCTGCTAATCTGCTGTTAGGTTTCTGTATAATATTTCAGTCAGTGAATGTTTAATTTCTAGTTGGTCCTTTTCCAGCTCTAGTTGGTCCTTTTCCATCTCTACTTGGTCCTTTTTCATCTCCTCTTGGGTCTCGCTAAATTTATCCATCTTTTCTAGGATATTCTTGAAAAACCTTATAAGTGTGGTTTTGAACTCTATATCCAGTCATTTGTTTTCCTCTATTTCTTTGGTTTGTGATCTCTTCCTTTGTCTCCACATTTTCACTATGCTGGGAGAACTTCTGTGTTGGATTCAGCCTTATGATACAAGACTTGCAAAACTGCAAAAGCCTCTCTGTTCATCTTGGGATGGGTGGAGTCTCAGAGCTTAATGGACTGCCTTGCCTTCCAGTTGGCCACACCCTCAATGGCCCCTGGGTCTCACATGACTCTGGGTGATGGCTGGAGCTGTCCCCGTGCGCACGCACAGTATCTCTAGATCACTGCCTTTCCAGCTCCCTTTTGCTCTGGGACCATATGAGTCTGGGTCCCCAGGGTTTCACCCGAAACTGGGGTATAGTGGAGTTAGAAGTAGCGCAGTTGGGAGGTTCTGTCTCCTGCCCACTCGTAAAAGCCAGCGGCACAATCAGCAGTCGGTCTTCTGCGTGCGCAGTGCTGTGCGCAGATTTCTGCCCCTTTGTGACTCCCCCAAATTTCCGTGCACTTCTCCTTTTTCACAGTCCAAACTCCCCACCTATGAGTTTTGGTTGGACCTGGCATTCAGTGCCTGTCGTAGGATAAAGGCTTCAATGCACTTGGGAATCTCTGTCTCCTTTCCGCCAGAGAAAGCCAGCCAGGTACTCAGGCACTGGCTCTCTCCACGTGCACGTCTTTGTACCGCAGCTTTTTGCAACTCCTCTGGGACTTTGAGAGCCCTTCTCTTTCCTTCTAGTTGTAGAACTTCCACTCAGGCAGCTTTCCCATGGCTCTGGATGATGTCCGTTTTGTCTTTTAGTTGTAATTTTGAATTTGTTGTGTGAGGCAGCAGTGTAGGTGTTTACCTATGCCGCCATCTTAGATTTCACGGCCTGGATATCTCTTGATCAGAGAACATGACCTGGCTACTTTGCCTTGCATAGAAAGCAATGTACTTTCTTGTATTAAAAACCTCACTCTTGGCTCTCCAGACTCTGGGTTACTTTTAGAATTATTGCAGCTACTAGTGGGTATAGGGATCACCCCCATGGTGGTTATGAGAGCTTTGGTAAAGACAGGGGAATACTGGGGACTCATTATGATTGTCATTCAGAGACACAGAGGGAAAAAATTCTAAGCAAACCTGACAGAGTTCTTCCCACCTAGCTGGTCCTCTGCCTCCTAACAGAGCTCCTGACTGGGTACCTCAGGCTCTTTATAATGCCTTGTGGAGGCCTTTAAGCCTCTGCATCTGCCTGCATAGCACAGCCTTGCATGTCTCATTGCGGAGGGTGTGGATAAAGGGGTTCAGAAAGGGAGTGAGGACTGACGTCACCAAGGCTACAGTTTTATTGACTTCCACAGAATGTGCCTTGTCAGGCCTGACATATAGGAAGATGGTGCTGCTGTAGCCAATGAAGACCAGGGTGAAGTGAGACTCACATGTAGAGAAAGCCCTCTGATGGCCACTGGCAGAGGGGACCCCCAGCACAGTGCTCACAATGTAGCCATAGGAGAGGAGCGTCACCAGGTAGGATCTGAGGACAAAGGCCAAGGCCATCACAAAGTCCCAGAATTTCAGCAAGCTGGTGTCTGAGCAGTATAGCTGCAGCAGAGGTGCATTGTCCCAGAGGAAGTGGTTAATGACATTGCCATGGCAATAATTGAGATGAGCTCTGGAGAAGACAGTGGGCATGATGGAGAGGAAAGGAGCTGCCCAGGTAGCCACTGCTAGCCGAACACACACAGGCCAGCTCATCAAAGTGCCATAGTGTAGTGGGTGGCAGATGGCCACAAATTGGTCAAGGGCCATGTTTGATAGGATGAGGAAGGAGGTGGATCTCAGGGAAAAGTAGAAGTAGAACTGCACTAGGCAGTTCCTGAAGGAAATAACCTTGTGGGGGACCAGCAGGTCTGAGAGCATTCTGGGCACTCTAGTTGTGGTCAGCAAGATCTCCAGCAGGGAAAAACTGCCCAGGAAGAAGTACATGGGAGTCCATAGGTGGGTGTCAGCTATGACAGAGATTATGATGATGGCGTTTCCCATGCAGGCAAGAAGATAAAAGCACAAGGAAAGGCCCATATAGCAGAACCTGCAGGTCACCAAAACAAGAGATGCTCAAGAGGACAAATTCAGAAGGGTGGCTCAGATTTGCCATGATCCAAGGAAACAAGGAACAGATGGAGAGGCAGATAGAAAGATAGATAGATAGATAGATAGATAGATAGATAGATAGATAGATAGATAATAGATTATAGATATAAGAGAGAGAGAGAGAGAGAGAGAGAGAGAGAGAGAGAGAGAGAGAGAGAGAGAGAGAATATCATTGATTCTGAAACAAAGAGATAGGGAAAGAACAGGGTGAAATAAGCAAGTAGGTGGTCAGTGATAAACAGAAGAGCAGAGAGAGAAAGATGACGATAACAACACGGGATATGAGAATAAGAGGAGTTAGTGGATCATAGAAGTAAAAGCATAGGAAGGCATTGATAAGGTGAAAAAAAACACAAAGGAGCAGATTAATAAAGGAAGACAGTACAACAACAGTCATGGACATTTAGGAAGAAGGCAAATGAGAAAAAATAGAAAGAGCAAGTATGTGAGAGAAAAAAACAGAAAAAGAAAAAGACAGGAAAGAGGGAACATGGAAAGAAAGAGAATTAGTGTGTTTAGAGTGTGTATACTGTAGGGATCTGTGTCCTGACCCAGAAGCTGTGCACCAACCCCTTTTAAAAGGGTCTCTTCAAATCTTTCTGGTTGTCTCTCTGTTGAGGACTGTTACTCATGCAAATTGCTCCAACTAGGATCATGCAATTAATGGAAAGTCACAGTTTTGAGTCAATAAATATTATAGGGAGATCTGTTAGAATTATTTGCAAAGATAGAGAACAGAAAGGACACAGGGGGTCAAGAGATAGCCTCAGGACCAGGTAACTGCTCTGCCAGCAACTGGAAGGTCATCAGCATCTGCCCAATGGTGCTGCTGCTTTGCTGCTGCAGTCTTCCCTGTGCCTCCCTGACTCCCGTCACTCTCACATGGCGCTTGGTGGAGGCATGACCTTGGACTGTGCTTGCGTTCTGGTGTGACACTTGCTTGTTGTGGAATAGCAGTCTGCTCCCCTCTGTTACTTCCCTGTCTAGACCTTTATTTACTCAGCTATAAAATGAAGCTAATAATAGTACTGGCTTCCAAGGCTGCTGCAAAGATTAAGTGAGTAAACTACTTGGTATAGTGACAGCACATGCTAGGAGCTCAACAAGCAGCTCTTCTCATTGTTTTCATTGTTCTTGTGACAACTGCCAGTGAACTCATATTGCCTTGGCCCATCATCTCTTCACCTTCTTTGGGATCAACATGTATGTGAAGTGTGTGTGTGTGTGTGTGTGTGTGTGTGTGTGTGTGTGTGTAAATATTTCCAAGGCTTTATGATGTTCATTGGAATTTTAGGTCACTGAAAGTATTCTTTTTAAAACTGCCAATTGTCAAAAAAAAATCAGTACTGTGTATAGGTATACTGTAGCCTTCTCTCTGGCTCATAAAAGCTGCACCTGAGGCTGTGTCCTGAGCAACAGCAATGGCATTACAATTTAAAGAAGATAATTTGTCCCTCCACCAGTTTTGTACCCATCTCACTGACAAACCTTAACACTAGATCTAAAATATATACCCAAACTTGATGAAATTCAAGCCCATACTTATGTCTGTGCTACAGAGCTTGTCCCATATGCAACTCTAAGCCACTTACCTTAGTCGCTAAGCAGTGTCTCCTTTTAGAATCGCTTGCATGTCTAGAGATTCTTGCCTAATGGGTCCACTCTGTGACATAAACAACATGAAATATGTGGTCCATTGCCATTGGTAGGGTATTGCAGCTGGCAGTGATGTACTGAGGCTTATGCATAACTGGAACAGTTGGCCCTTCTGGGTGGGTGACATCTCCAATCCTTATGCTGACATCTTAAATAAAAGTTTACCCTGTGTCACCTAGTCCATTGGCTGGAATGTGAGAAAGGTGTCTTTTTGGAGACCAGAGAGTAAAGATGCTGTTTCTGTCCCTTCTCTCCCAAGCATGACCATTCTTGGTTTTCCCTATTCACTGTCTCCAGGCCCTTGGTTTCTTGATTAGTTTTAGAGATGACCTTATGCTGGATGGGAACTTAGGCTCCAGCAGAGTGATCTCCATGGGCATGATGGGGAACCAGGAAGTCCTCAGGGAATTATGAGACACTGGTATTACTGCTTAGATTAATGAGAAGTTTGTTCTGAGGAAGTAACATTTGAGAAAAATATCTGAATGAAGAAAGGGATAGAGACTTAGATACACTTAAGCAGCTAATGCTTAGGATTGGTCCCATGGCAGTGCTTGTATCCTGGCCCTTTTCTTCCTCCTAGAATTTCTGAAGTAAAATGAGATGAGAAAGGCACAAAGGAATTTTGGAGCTGGACTAAGATTATGGCAGCTGAGGTGCATGACCAGGGTTAGATCCAGAGTTTACACTCAGAGATTTTTGTCTCTCTCCCAGATCCAAGATTTTGAAATCTGAGAAGCAGGGAATGTAGACCCTGGCCCATAGCAGCTTCCTGTCTGAATATTTAGTGTCATCTCTAGAAGTCAGGGAATTGAAACAGTTAACTTAGGAGGAGACATCTTCCTTTCAGAGGTAGGACCCCTGATAGACACATCTTAGGAAATGACCAAATGGAAGGATTTGTCTATGACTCCTTTGAGAAGATGCACACCTTGGAGATGAAGGTGAAGGCAAGATGGTAGAAGACTGGGCTCCCCAGTCAGCTCTGAGTCATAGTTGTTTTTTTTTTTTTCTCAGAGCTCAGTCTTTATGGATGCCACCACATAGCTCCACCTACACACACAGACAGAAATAATGACAAGCCGAAACCGGTTTGGCTCAGTGGATAGAGCGTCAGCCTGCGGACTGAAAGGTCCCAGGTTGGATTCCGGTCAGTGGCATGTACCTTGGTTGTGGGCACATCTCCAGTAGGGGGCGTGCAGAAGGCGGCTGATTGATGTCTCTCATCGATGTTTCTGACTCTCTATCCCTCTCCCTTCCTCTCTGTAAAAAATCAATAAAATATATTTAAAAAATAATGACAAAATGATATCAAGTAAAATGTTTCCAGTGAAGACAGTGCAAATGGATTTTGGGTTCAAAACTCACAAGGGTTGGTCAGGGTTGGCCAGGCAATCTCTCTGTAGGTCTTGAAACTAGCTCATGAACAGCATGAAATATGTGGTCCATTGCTGTTGGCAGGGTATTGCAGCTGGCAGGGATGTACTGAGGCTTATGCATAGCTGGAACAATTGGCAGTTCTGGGTTGGTACTTTTGCACTTGTGATGAGCCATTGATCACAAAGGAGATTTCAGGAAGAAAAGGGAGATAGTGGTAGAAAGCAGCATATTACTACTAGGAAGTTCAGGCAGGCAGAAGGAGGGTTTTTCAAAGCAGAATTGGAGGCAGGATATCTTGAGAATTGAGATAAGTGGGTGGTTGGGTGTGGGCTTTCATGACTGCATTAACGTCCTATTGCTTCTGTAGAAAAGTAAATGCTACAAAATGCTATTGCTTCTGTGAATCTCAATTGTGTTGACTTAAACACTACCCATTTATTATCTTACAAACTCTACAGATGAGAGTTTGACACAGGCCTGAGTGGGCTAAAATCATGGTCTCCTCCTCCACCCTCCTCCTCCCCCTCCTTCCCCACTCCCCCCGCAACCCCTCACCCCTCCCCCCTCCCTCCCCCCCTCCCCCCCTCCTTCCCTCCTCCTCCTCCTCCTCCTCCTCCTCCTTTAGTAAAATAAAGAGAAAACAAAATAACACTTTTTATTTTTCCAAATAGGTAAAATAGTAGTAGCAATACTAGTTGAAAACAAAAATGTAATAATTAAAAAGGTGAAATCAATTGAGGAGGAAAGAAAAAAATAGTTTTTAATTAAAATATGAAAAATAAAAAATAAAAAAATACAATAAAATAAAACTTAAAAAGAAAGAAAAAAATAGAATGGGCAGTAGTGAAGGTCATTCACTTCCACTATTGTTCTGCTTGGCACTCCTGTTTCCCAGTTGGGAGGGTATTGCAGTTCCCTGTGTTTCACTGCTGAGGTCTTAATCTCTTTATTCTTTTGTGGTTATGCGAGAGTCAATTTGTGCATCATCCACTGGGTGGCAGCGTTTTGGAATTGACTTCTGAGACTAAGCACAGGCCCTCTCTAGGCTGTGCTTAGATCCTGCTACTATGTGGTACTCAAAACCGGTTTGTGGGGATTTGAGCAGCCAGGACACTGTAATAACTCCCAGGCTTTCTTTCTGCCTCAGATCAAAATGATTTGTTTTCTAGAGCTCCCCTCTGTCAACAGCTCAGAGAGTTTGCTTCCACACTTAGGGATCACGCCCTGCCCCACATCCGTGGACCTCTCCAGGAGCAGCTTTCCTGCAGCCCGGTTCCCACAGTGTGCGCATCTCTGTTGTGCGGGACAGGAGACCTCACCTTATCCCAGGCGAAATCTGACCTTTCCGTGTGCTGTGTGGAGCTCCTCTGAGTCTGTGCATCTGTGCCAATTGGAGAGTCCTTCCTCCTCCTCCCCCTCCCCCCCCCCTCCTCCTCCTCCTCCTCCTCCTTCTTCTTCATTAACTGTATGCATTAGTTAAAAAAATTGTATAGGTTTCTGATATACAATTCTACACTGTCTTCCTCTTTACAAAGAAATGTTTCCATACCCTTAAGTGTTGGCAGGAAGTTACTAAAAAAGTTGATAGAGTTTAGCTAAATAGATACCTCCTTGGGGAAAGGTCTGGAAATTACTTGTCACACTCTGACATCTTTTAGGGTTACTTAAACCCTCTTCTCTTCCTTTGTTTTTTTTGTTTTGTTTTTTAGTTCCCCCATCTCCACACCCACCCCACAGCCAGATTCTACTTATCTCACTTTATCTACTTATTCTAATACCTCATGATTCACTCCAGTGTTATCTTTATCCTTCACTAGATTTTATCTCATTTTCCTCTTCAGCAAGCCCCCAATGAAGAACTATTTCCTGTGTTATATAATTAGAATTTATTAAAAAATATTTTCATCTAAGCTAGTGTGGTTTAGTGGTTAAGTGTCAAACCATGAACCAGAAGATCACCAGTTTGATTCCTGGTCAGAGCACATGCCTAGGCAGTTGATCAATGTATCTCTCAGATGTATCTAGCTCTCTAACTCTATCCCTAACTCTCCCCTCAAGGTAAAAATATATTTTCAACCTCACTAAGGTTAATTTTTATACAATAAATGAAGCTATTTTAAGTGTAAATTTCAATGATTTTTTACAAATCTATACACACATGTAATCATCAGCAAAACCAAATTTTGAAAAATGTTCTTCACTCACAGGTTTTTTTTTTTTTTTTTTTTTTTTTTTGTGTGTGTGTGTGTGTGTGTGCCTTTTTCAAGGCAGTCTTCATCTCCAGCTCCAGCCTCAGGCTACTTTCTGTTATTATAGAGTAGATTTTTCACTTATTGAGTTTACTGTGGATTTACAAAGATTGATTTTATGTCTGATACTTTTGCTTAATAAAATGCTGAAGAGACTTATATATGGTGATGCAACTATCAATAGTTCATTTCTTTTTTTTTTTCCAAAGCCTTTTGACCTGTGATAACACAGTTCTTTTTTTTCAAAGGAGTAATAATATTCTTTTTTAAAAATTGTGTTACATGTATACATATCTCCCCATTGACACCCCCCCCACCGCTCCCAGGCAAACCCCAACCCCCCAGGGTCTATGTTCATTGGTTATGCTTATATGCATGCATACAAGTCCTTTGATTGATCTCTTATCTACCTCACCTAACTTTAATCTTCCTGCTGTAATTTCACAGTCTGTTTGAAGCTTTACTGTCTCTGTATCTATCCTTTTGTTCATCAGTTTATAATGTTCTTTATTATCCACAAATGAGTGAGATCATGTGATGCTTCTCCTGTATTGACTGGCTTATGTCACTAAGCATAAGGCTCTCCAGTTCCAACCAGGTTGCTGCAAATTGTAAGAATTCCTTCATTTTAATGGCAGCATAGAATTCCATTGTGTAGATGTACCACAGTTTTCTGATCCACTCATCTGCTGACAGGAACCTAGGCTGTTTCCAAATTGTAGCTATTGTAAATTGTGCTGCTATGAACATAGGGGTGCATAAATCCTTTCTGATTGGTGTTTGCAATTTCTTAGGATAAATTCCTAAGAGTGGGATTACAGGGTCAAATGGGAGATCCATTTTTAGTTTTTTGAGGAAACTCCATACTGTTCTCCACAGTGGCTGCACCAGTCTGCATTCTCACCAACAGTGCACAAGGGTTCCCTTTTCTCCACATCCTTGCCAACACTTCTCCTTTGTTGATTTGTTGATGATTGTCATTCTGACAGGTGTGAGATGGTATCGCATTGTCGTTTTGATTTGCATCTCTCATATGATTAATACTTTGAACATGTTTTCATGTGTCTCTTGGCCTTCCTTCTGTCGTCTTTTGAAAAGGTTCTATTTAGGTCCGTTGCCCATTTTTTTATTGGATCATTTATCTTCCTTTTATTAAGTTGTATAAGTTGGCTGTAGATGTTGGATATTAAACCTTTATCAGTGGTAACATTTGCAAATATGTTCTCCCATACAGTGGTCTTTCTTGTTGTTTTGTTGATGGTTCCTTTTGCTGTGCAAAAGCTTTTTATTTTGATGTAGTCCCATTTGTTTATTTATTCTTTAGCTTCCATTGCCTTTGGAGCAGTATCAGTGAAGAAATTATTTTGGCATATGTCTGCGATTGTGCTGCCTGTCATTCCTCTAATATTTTTATGGTTTCCCGTCTAATGTTTAAGTCCTCTATCCATTTTGAGTTTATTTTTGTATTTGGTGTAAGTTGGTGGTCCAGTTTCATTTTTTTTGCATGTATCTGTCCAATTTTCCCAGCACCATTTATTGAGGAGGCTATCTTGGATCCATTGTATGTTCATGCCTCCTTTATCAAATATTAATTGAGCATAGTAGTTTGGGTGGATATCTGGGTTCTCTATTCTATTCCATTGGTCTATATGTCTGTTCTTGTGCCAGTACCAGTCTGTTTTGAGAATACTTGCTTTGTAATATAGCTTGAAATCTGTATTGAGATCCCACCTACTTGATTCTTCTTTCTCAGGATTGCTGTGGCTATTTGGAGTCTTTTTTTGTTCCAAATGAATCTTTGAAGAATTCTTTCTAGGTCTGTGAAATACGGTGTTGATATTTTAATGGGTAGTGCATTGAATCTATAGACTGATTTGAGTAGTTTGGACATTTTAATGATGTTGATTCTCCCAATCCATGAGCATGGAATGCTCTTCCATCTGTTTACATCTTCCTCTATCTCTTTTTTCAATGTCCTGTAGTTTTCTACATATAGGTCTTTTACCTCCTTAGTTAGGTTTATTCCTAGGTATCTTAATTTTTTTGGTGCAATGGTAAATGATTATATTTACCATTATATTTTTCTGGTAAAGATTATATTTTTCTAGGAATATGTCCATTTCTTGCAGGTTGTCCGATTTGTTGGAATAGTGTTGTTCATTGCTTTTTTAGTCTCTCTTTCTGTAATTTCACTATTAGTGTATAGAAATGCCACAGATTTCTTGGCATTAATTTTGTATCCTGCTATATTGCCAAATTCATTTATTAAGTCAATAAGTTTTGAGATGGAGTCCTTCGGGTTTTTTTTATGTACAGTATAATGTCATCTGCAAATAAAGACAGCTTTACTTCTTCTTTTCTAATTTGGATGCCTTTTATTTCTTCTTCTTGTCTAATTGCAATGGCTAATACTTCCAGTACTATTTGAGCAGGAGAGGTGAGAGTGGGCATCCCTGTCTTGTTCCTGTTCTTAGGGGAAATGGTTTTAGTTTTTGCCCAATGAGTATGATGTTAAGCTGTGGGTTTATCATATATGGCTTTTATGAGGTTGAGGTATGATCCTTCTATTCCCACTTTGCTGAGAGTTTTTATCAAGAAGGGGTGTTGGATTTTGTCAAATGCTTTTTCTGCATCAATTCATATGACTATGTGATTTTTATCTCTCAATTTGTTTATGTGATATATCATGTTTATTGATTTGTGGATATTGTACCATCCCTGCATTCCTGGGATGAATCCTACTTGGTCATGGTGTATGATCTTTCTGATGTACTGCTGGATCCGATTTGCTAGAATTTTGTTGAGGATTTTGGTATCTATGTTAATGAGAGATATTAGCCTATTATTCTCTTTCATTGTGTTGTCCTTATCTGGTTTTGGTATTAGGGTGATGCTGGCTACATAGAAGGTGTTTGGAAGTGTTCCTTCTTCTTGAATATTTTTGAATAGTCTGTGGAAGATAGGTTTTAATTCTTCCTTGAATGTTTGGTAAAACTCTCCTGTGTAGCCATATGGTCCTTGGCTTTTGTTTGCTGGAAGCTTTTGGATGACTGCTTCAATTTCTTCCATAGTTATTGGACTATTGAGATGTTTAGATTCCTCCTTGTTGAGTTTTGGAAGGTTATATTTTTCTAGGAATATGTCCATTTCTTGCAGGTTGTCCAATTTGTTGGAATAGTGTTGTTTATAGTATTTTTTAACAATCCTTTGTATTTGGGTGGGGTCTGTTGTTATTTCTCCTCTTGCATTTCTAATTTTGTTTATTTGGGTCTTCTCTCTTTGCTCCTTGGTGAGCCTGGATAGAGGTCCATCAATCTTGTTTATCCTTTCAATGAACCAGCTCTTGGTTTTGTTGATCTTTTGAATTGTTTCTTTGGTCTCCATGTTGTTTATCTCCGCTCCTATCTTTACTATTTCCTTCCTTCTGTTTACACTGGGCTTTTCTTGTTGCTCTCATTCTAGCTCTTTGAGTTGTAGGGTTAGTAAATTTATTACCATTGTTTTCTGTTTTTTTACAGTAGGCTTGTAGGGCTATGAACTTCCCTCTCAAGACTGCTTTCACTGTGTCCCATAAATTTCGTATTGTTGTGTTGTCATTGTCATTTGTTGCCATGATGTTTTTTATTTCTTCCTTGATCTCTGTGGTTACCCAGTCGTTGTTTAATAGCATGCTGTTTAGTCTCCATGCGTTTTGTTTCTTTCTATTGTTTTTATTATAGTTGATTTCCAGTTTTATGCCACTGTGGTCTGAGAAAATGCTTGATATGATTTCTATCTTCTTGAATTTGAAGAGACTTTTCTTATGACCCAACATATGATCTATCTTTGAAAATGACCCATGAGAAGAATGTATATTCTGTGGCTTTGGGGTGAAATGTTCTGAAGATGTCAATTAATTCCATCTGGTCTAGTGAGTCGTTTAGGATGGATGTTTCTTTGCTAATTTTTTGTTTAGAGGATTTGTAGTGGTAACAGTGGGGTATTAAAGTCACCTACTATAATTGTATTGCTGTCAATCATTCCCTTAATATCCTCCAGGAGTTTTTTTTTATGTATTTAGGTGCTCCTATATTGGGTGCATATATGTTTACCAGAGTTATTTCTTCTTGTTGAATTGTTCCCTTAAGTATTATGAAGTGGCCTTCTTTATCTCTTGTTATGTCCTTCACTCTGAGATCTAATTTGTCAGATATAAGTATTGCAACCCCAGCTTTTTTTTCATTTCCATTTGCCTGAAATACCATCTTCCATCCCTTAACCCTCAATCTGTGTGCATCTCTTTTCCTGAGATGGGTTTCTTGTAGACAGCAGATATATGGATCATTTTTTCTTATCTCATAGGTTACCCTATGTCTTTTGATTAGAGTATTTTATCCGTTTACATTTAAAGTTATTATTAATAGGTACTTATCTATCACCATTTTTAGTCTTTACCCCCGAGTTCCTTCTTCGCTTCCTCTTTCTTTTTATTACAGCAGACCCTTTAACATTTCTTGTATTGCTGGTTTGGTGGTAATATATTCCCTTAGTCCTTTTTTGTCTGTGAAGCTTCTGATTTCATCTTCACTTTTGATTGAAAGCCTTGCAGGGTACAGTATTCTTGGATTCAGATCCTTCCTTTGCATGACTTTGTATATGTCATTCCATTCTCTTCTGGCCTGATGAGTTTCTGTTGAGAAATCAGTTGCTAGTCTTATGGGGGTTCCTTTGTAGGTAACTTTCTGTTTCTCTCTGGCCACTTTTAAGATTCTTTGTTGTTGGTGTTTGCCAATTTAATTATAATGTGCCTTGGTGTGTTTTTTGGGGGGTTCATTTTGCTTTGGACTCTGAGCTTTTTGGATTTGTTTGTGTTTTTCTTTTCTATATTGGGGAAGTTTTCTGTCATTATTTCTTCAAACAGGTTTTCTATTCCTTGCTCAGGTTCTACTGTTTCTGGAACCCCAATTATGCGGATGTTGTTTTGTTTCGTGTTATCCCAAAGTTCCCTTAGGCTCTCCTCTTGCTTTTTAATTTTTTTTCTACAAGCTGCTGTACTTGGGTATTTTTTCCTATGTTGTCTTCTAGGTCACTGACGCAGTCTTCTGCTTCTTCTAGTCTACTTTTGATGCTTTCTTTTGAGTTCTTTATAGCAGTGATGTCATTTTTCATTTCTTTTTTATTATTCTCCATTTCTTCTTGCTTCATTTTCATTTCCTCTTGACTCTTCTTCATTTCTTCTTGGGTCTTCTTCATTTCCTCTTTGCTCTTACTCACATTTTCGATTTTATCTTCCATTCTTTTCATCCACCTTATGATCATTTCTCTGAACTCTTTCTCCGGCAGGCTTATTTCTGCTTGTATTTTGTTTACTTCCTTTTCTGGTGATACCTGTCTTTCTGTCGTATGTGGGCTGTTTCTTCGTCTGCCCATGATCTTTCTTCTCTGGGTGTCTGGTTATGTAGTTCTCTCTCCTACGTTGATTCAAAGGCACAAACTACAACACAACCAGGTACAACACACAAGGCACTTATCCCAGGTGAAATCTGACCTTTCCTTGTGCTGTGTGGATCTTTCTGAGTCTATGTGTCTGCGCCAATTGGAGAGTGGTGTTCTGGGTCCCCTGGCTGTTTGGTGGGTGCTTCAGCTGCAGCTTTCAGACCGCCAACGTCCACCTCCCTCTGCAAGATGGCGCGGTCTCCGCTTTTGCGCTGGTGGCTCCAGCAGACAAAAACCCCGTGGCAGCGGGGCTGCCTGGTCAGGAGAGCCCCATCCAGCAGTCCCCCACCTTCTCCTGGAGGATAACTGACTCTTAACTTGCCAACAAACACTCCCAGTGCAACTCTCAGCTGCTCTCTCTCCCTCTGTCCAGTGACAAAGCTCCAGACGAGTCTGTCTATTCTGCCACCATTTTTCCTCCCCCCTGATTTTGTTTTGAAAAATGATTTGATTCCTTTATCTTCCCCCATCATAACTTCATACCCTTTGTTTTCTATTCATTAGTCCTCCTTCGTGGAAGTAATAAATCTACTTTTTGGATTCCCACCTTGATTTACATGTGTGCAATGGGTTCTTGTGTTAGCCATTCAAAACCTCATCTTTCTAATGGTTGGTTCCTGAAGCACTCATCTCTGTAGTTGGAAACCCAGATAAGTGGAGGGTGGGTGGGAAGTTGGGAGTCATGAAATCCCATGACTGATTTAAGTTAGTGCTGGCTGTTACAAAGAATCTCCTCCTGGCTCCAGCAATTATATTCCCATGTAAGCTACTTCCAGGTACGATTGTTGCCTTTTGTCCAATCATCTAATATCAAATCACCTTAAGTAAACTAATAATAAGATTAATTATTCCTATCTCTTGGTAAAAATTGTACTATAGTAAAGAAAATATGAATCTGAAAATGCAATTAACATTACTTATAGACCAAATAAAAATTTATCTCATGTATACATGTTATTTTCCAACCTTCATATGTTTGTGGATACTATTGTGACAAAACACAAATATTTAAACGTGACACTGAATCTATAGTTGCTTTTAGAAACAGCATGTGTTTCTTTCAAGTGAGGATAGGAAACAAACAGTCACTGTTATTGGGGTACTTGAACTATTGCCATTATGAGTCTATAAACTGATTGGGAACTTGATGGATACACACCGATTAAGGGACTAGAGGAGTCTAGTGGCATCAGATCCTGAGACTCCAACGTTTAGTGAATAGAATGTTGTTACAGAAGAAGAAGAATGTCCAAGTACGGAAAGGTTATCAGATTGGAGAACAGATTCTCCTATTAGTTTGGCCACTGCTTTGATCAACTCTTTTTTTCAAATTTATTTCCTCTCAGACTTATTCATTCATGGTTCATAAACACTGTGGGGCTGCAGTCCAAGAATCAATATTTCCCTTCTGCGCTCTCACAGCACTTATAAGTAGGAAATCCCTTTCACAATCCTATCTAATAAAAGAGCAATATGCAAATTGACTGTATCTCCGCTACACCCACAAGCCACGCCCACCACCCAACCTCTAACCTATCAGAGCAAGTATGCAAATTAACTCAACAAGATGACTAGGGCCAGAGAGAGAGGCAGGAGAGAAACTTAGGTTGCCCCTGGCAATGGATGAAGCCAAGCTTTCCACACACTCTGTTGGTCCCAGGCCTCTGCTTAAGGCAACAAAATTTCAATGGCTATGCGAGCTGAAGGCTTGGCTCTGCTCCAGGCTACAGTTTCAATTGTAGAAGATAAATAAATTCCAGGCACCATGGCCTCCACTTGTGTCTTGGGATAGCATTGCTGACCTGCAAACTACCACAGGTTCATCGCCCAGGCCACCCCATGTCCCAAGGGAACACCCACCGTGATCCAGGACACCATTCAGGGAAAACCAGCTGGGCTTCACCCATGCAGCAGGCCTCTATCCTATCTAATGAAAGAGTAATATGCAGATTGACTATCACTGCAACACACAAGAAGATTGCCCCCATGTGGTCAAAAGGTCCTTCCTCCATGTGGACACAAGATGGCCACCACAAGATGGCTAGCAAGGGAGGGCAGTTAGGAGGGACCAGGCCTGTTAAGAAGGGCAGTTGGGAGTAATCAAGCCAGCAATGGAAGGCAGTTAGGGGTAAGCAGGCTGGCAGAGGAGGGAAATTGGGGGTGACCAGGCCTGCAGGGAATGGCAGTTGTGGGGGAACCCAGGCCTACAATGGAGGGAAGTTAGGGGTGACCAGGCCTACAGGGTAGGGCAGTTAGGTATCAATCAGGCTGGCAGGGGAGTGGTTAGGGGGTGATCAGGCTGGCAGGCAGAAGAGGTTAGGAGCAATCAGGAAGACAAGCAGATGAGAAGTTGGGAGCCAGCAGTCCTGGATTGTGAGAGGATGTCTGACTGCCCATTTAGGCCCAATCCTACTTGCGCAGTTGGACATCCCTCAAGGTGTCCCAGATTGGAGAGGGAGCAGGCTGGGCTGAAGGACACCCCCACCCCCATGCATGAATTTCATGCACCAGGCCTCTAGTGTGTTATAAATAACTACTATTTCCACTCTCCACTCTCACATGGATGGAGACACCTCAGGTAAAATTCAGGTCTTTTATATATTTTTTCTACTTTAATAAGTTTTATTCATTTCAGAGAGGAAAAGAGAGGGAGAGAGAGATGGAAACATTAATAATGAGAGAGAATCATTTATCAGCTGCCCCCTGAATGCTCACTACTGGGGATCGAGCCTGCATGTACCCTGACAGGAATTCCAACTGTGACTTCCTGGTTAACAGATCAAAGCTCAATGACTGAGCCACACCAGCCTGGAAACATGTTTTTTTATGTTTACTGGGCAGTACTTAGAAAGAGTGCATTGCTCATGGTGGATGATAAGTGAGTTTTTATTGAACTGAATTACTGTTTGGATAAAAACAAATGGAAAACATATATCAAAGTGGTTTGGGTAAAAAAATACACATACTGTATATTTATATACATGCAAACACACACAAAGGTAAGGTATATGAATTAATTTTTAATTTCCTTGTCAGTCTTTCATTTATTCTACAAATATTTACTCTTTGAGATGGTGAGCAGAGAATAATTAGAGAAAATAAATCAGTTGAACAAACACCAAAGTCATTCTGTCATGTATAATTGGAGGAGACAAGATTTCAATCTAATGTGAACCTCTCTTTTGGGTGAAGAGCATCTTAGCAAGAAAGAAATGAGTGTTTCAGAAAGTCAGAGAAAGGGGCATCTCCACTAGGAAGGAGTTAGCCTGGGGTGACATTACAGCACATAATGACAGCCATGGGACCACTAAGGAAGCCATGTTTCAAAAGCTAGTCACCCTGTTTCCATCATATGAACCCAAAATGTTTATCTTGTTTATATCCAAACTAGAGGCCCAGTGCACAAAATTTGTGCACAAGGGGATGGGGGTGTGTCCTTCAGCCCAGCCTGCTCCCTCTCCAATCTGGGACCTCTTTAGGGATGTCCAACTGCCCATTTAGGCCTGATCCTAAATGGGCAGTCGGACATCCCTCTCACAATCCAGGACTGCTGGCTCCCAACTACTCACCTGCCTGCCTTTCTGATTGCCCCTAAACACTTCTGCCTGCCAGCCTGATCATCCCCTAACCACTCCCCTGCCAGCCTGATTGATGCCTAACTGCTCCCCTGCCAGCCTGTTTGCCCCTAATTGCCCTCCCCTGCAGGCCTGGTTTTCCCCCTCCACCACTATCCTTTCCTGCAAGCCCGGTCACCCCCAACTTCCCTCCCTTGCAGGCCTGGTCAACCCTACCTGCCCTACTCTGCAGCCTGGTCATCCCTAACTGCCCTCCCATGCAGGCTTGATCACTCCCCACTGCTCTCCTTTGCAGGCCTGTTCCCCCCCAACTGCCCTCCCCTGCTGGCCTGATTGCCCACAACTGCCCTCCCTTGTAGGCTTTGTTCATGCCAACTGCCTTCCCCTGCTGGCCATCTAGTGGTGGCTCTCTTGTGTCCACATGGGGGCAGGATCTTTTGACCACTTGGGTGCAATCATCTTTTGTGTTGGAGTGATGGTCAATCTGAATATTACTCTTTTATTAGATAGGATAGTAGACTTTTAAAAACCTTGCCATTTCCAGTAAGTTAGAAGATTTGTTTTTGTTTTAACATTTAAAATCATTATTGTTTAAAGTATTACATATGTCTCCCTCCCCTTCACTCCCCATTGACCTCTCCATGACTGCTTCCTCCCTCCCCCAGTGTCCATGTCTATTGGTTATGCTTATATGCATGCAAGTCCTTTGGTTGATCTCTTACTTCCCCCCTTTCACCCTCCCCTGACTTTCCTCTTAGGTTTGATGGTCTGTTTGATTCTTCTATGTCTCTGGATCTATTTTTTTTAAACTTCTTTTTTTAATTACAGTTTACATTCAAAATTATTCTGTACTAGTTTCAGGTGTACAGTGTAGTGGCTAGATAATCAGATACTTTACAAAGTTTCTCCCAATGTTTCCAGTACCCACCTGACACCATACATAGTTACTGCAATAATATTGATTACATTTTCTATGCTGTACTTTATATTTGCATGACTGTTTTGTAACTATGAATCTGTACATCTTTTTTCTTTCATTTTTTATTGATTAAGGTATTACATATGTGTCATTACCCCCTCCTCTTCCTTCCACCTCCCCCCTGCCCCATCTCGCTCCTGGTGGCTGTGTTCATTGGTTATGCTTATGTATGTCTATGCATACAAGTCCTTTGGTTAATCTCTTCCCCTTACTCCCACCCTCCCCTACCTTACCCTCTGAGATTTGAGCTTCTGATTGATGTTTCTCTGTCTCTGTTTTTGTTCATCAGTTTATGTTGTTCATTATATCCCACAAATGATCATGTGATGTTTCTTTCTCCAACTAGCTCATTTTGCTTAGTATAAACTTTCCAAGTTCTTTTATACTGTTGTGAATGGGGATAGGGGTGTGTCCTTCAGAGTTCTTTCTTTTTTTACAGCAGCATGGTATCCCATTGTATAGATATATCACCGTTTTTAATCCACTTATCTGCTGATGGGCACTTGGGCTGTTTCTAAATCTTAGCTATTGTAAATTGTGTTGCTATGAACATGAGGGTGCATATATTCTTTCTGTTGATGTTTCTAGTATCTTGGAATATAGTCCTAGAAGTGGGATTACTGTGTCAAATAGGAGTTCCATTTTTAATTTTTGAGGAAACTACATACTGTTTTCCACAGTGGCTACCCCAGTCTGCATTCCCATCAGCAGTACACAAGGGTTCCTTTTTCTCCACATCCTGGCCAGCACATGTTGTTTATTGACTTGTTGATGATAGTCTTTCTGATAGATGTCAGATGGTACCACATTGTTATTTTGATTTTCATCTCTCTGATGATAAGTGACTTTGAGCATATTTTCAAATGTCTCTTGGCATTCTGTATGTTCACTTTCCAACAGTGTCTATTTTGGTGCTTTGCCCATTTTTTTTATTAGATTGTTCCTTTTGTTAAGTTGTATGAATTCCTTATAAATTTGGATGTTAAACTCTTATTGGGTGTAACATTGGCAAATGTGTTCTCCCATGCAGTGAGCTCTCTTATTGGTAATGGATATTGATTTTCTTTTTCTTTTTTTTTTTTTGATGGGGAGTTGGGTATTGATTTTTGTCAAGTGCTTTTTCTTCTGTTATTGAAGTGATCATGAAGTAATTCTGTTAACATAATGTACTATACTTGTTAATCTGCTAGTGTTGAATTGACTTTGCATTTCTGGGATAAAATTAACACTTGTTTGCCATGTTATTCACTTTATGTATTGGTGAATTTTATTTTCTAATACTTTATTAAAGAATTTTGCATGTATGTTCATAAGTTTGTAAATATATTTTCTCATGATGCCTTTTGTGTCAAGATAATTCTAGCCTTATAAGGAGAATTGGGCAGTGTTCCCTTCTCCTCAATTTTCTAAAAGATTTTATGTAGGATTGGTATTTGTTGTTTCTTAAATATTTGATAGAATAAACCAGTAAAACTATATTAATGAGCAGCTTTCTGTGTAGCAAAGTTATTAATTATGAAACAATTTATTTAAGATATTTATGATTTCAGTTCTTTTATTCCCAAGACAGTTTTGGTAATTTTAATCTTTCAAAAGATTTCCCCTTTCATCGGGGTTTTAATTTATTACTCTTTTAAGATATTTTTAGTTCTTTCTAATTTCAAATAAAAATAAAAATTTGATCATATCTTTGGCTGGTAGTAGATCAGGAAACCAAAAGTGCTCCTATCAGACAGTCTTAGGGGTTTCCAAATCAATCCAAAGTCTTTGGACTATAAAATTATGCCAATCAAAAACAATGCCTACAATATGTTTACCTTTTCAACTAGAAATTCTAACTCTAGAGGTTTATTCTAGCAATATAAATGTGTACGGACTTAAAAATGTCTGAGCATATTTATAGCATAATTTTTCATAATCAAAATGGAAACAACAAAATAATGAGCAGGAGAAGGCTAAGCAAAAAAGAATAGGACATCCATATAGTGGATTATTAGACAAAAAGGAAGTGGGACAATATTTACTGAGAGAGGATTATGTTTAAAACTAATTTTCACAGCATTTCTTAAAGAATATGCAGATAAAGGCTTAGGAAATTCCTTTAAGATTGTGTGGCAATCTGGATAATTTGAAAATTTGTAAAAAAGATTGATTATTTCTAATTTATGCTCTTCTGTACCAACTGATAATGTTAGATTTACTGTAACAGGTATACTTGAAATGAAATCCAAAATCCAGATACATATTTGTACTTTTTCTGTCTCCTTCCAGAATCAAGCAGATTTCCAATTTGCATATTTTACTTGTTCCAGGTTGTAAATTTAACTCTACATTGGGCTGTCCCATCATGCATTCATTGGTTGGAGGTGCCCAGCTGGAGATAATCAGGGACTCACTATAGGAATCACTGGTTGGACAATCTTGCTGGAGTGCATGCAGATGCACATATGTGAAAACTTGAGATAATACCAGAAAGGGGAGTAGAATTTAGAGGTAGCACTCCTCACAGTATTCTACGGGTCACAGAGGGTTAGGAACAGGAGCCTCTGTAAAGTAAGTGGTGGAGAAATCAGGTTTTACAGGGGAATTTTTATAAATTTAAGGCTTTGACTGAGACCAGTGTGCAGGCTTTTGTGAATATTGGTGTACGATTTAGAGGACAGTTGTGGGATTAGGAGGCAGGGGCTGATTTTGGCTCTGAACAGCTAAGAGTGTCCTGAGAGAGCACTGAGTGAAGGGCAGAAGGGGGAATCTGCTTAGAGTTTTTTGATACATTTGAAAACTTAGACTTTGGGGCTTTGGAGAAGGCAGCCTTGGTACTGAGAAGGCTCTGGTTGATGAGATTTTATGGGAATGAAACAAAATGTTTAAAAAGTTCTGAAACTTAATTGGTCAAAACGGGCATAACTAAGTTTGTGCTTCTCCCCCTAGACTGATTGCTTAGGGACACCATGAACCTGGGCTTGTTAAGAACAAGTATCTCAGTGACTGTGTCCCCTTGGGAAGGAAGTAAGTAGGAGGAAATAGGAGGGGAGAGAGGGAGAGACCCTCAGCTTCCCTCAGTACTGAAATTTTGAGTCTTTTTCGTAAGCTCCTATCTGAGGACAGTTTCTTTTTTCATCATGAGTGAAGACAGCAGCAAGTTGCTCTGGCCCCTGTGCATGGCTCAGCATTAACCAGCTAGGAGTTAGCTTTGGCCGAGCCCTGGAGAGCATTAGAAATGGTGGTGAAGCCCTTTCATAGAGGTGAGTATCTTCAAGTTTCTACTCTGTAGAGGAAAGGGTAAGGTGGGATGTTCTGGGCCTGGTTGCTGTCTAACACAGGGACACTTAGAGCCTGAGGAGTGGGCTAGGAGAGCAGCAGGACAGACAAGTTCATTTCCAAGTCAGCTGTGCACAGTAAAGAGCAGACTCAGGTCTTCTTTGACCTGATGCTAGGGGTAGACCCAGCTCCTTGGCGTCTCTCAGTATCCTTCTCTGTCATCTTTCTTCATCTCCTGCAGAGATTGTAGAAAAGCAGGCCACTGAGCTGTTCCAACAGTTCTGTCCTTGAGGCATGTTTGCTCATCAGAAAAAGAGTCACAGTGATATTGGGGAGGTTGCACCAGGAAGGGATAATTATAATATGAGGCAGGAAGGGAGACTAAGAAGAGAGGCATTGAGGTGATATGAACCTGTTAGCCTGGTCAAGACAAGAACCTACTTTGTCATATATCATATACCCATATTCTTATCATCATTACTCATGATTTGACTAATGAATATCATATATATATATACATATATATACATATATATGTGTGTGTATGTATGTGTGTATATATATGTATGTATGTGTGTATATATATATATATATGTATATATATATATATCCTTGCCCTAATGAAATTATATTGTAATATCATAGATGAACAGTGAATAAATAAAAATGGGTTTTCTGATCCCCTTTTCTTCCTTGCTTTATTTCTATGGCATGATTAATGAACTAAAACCTTAGTTTTTATATAATTTTTACATACTTGTTTTGTGTATCGTGCAGCCTTAATTAAATGCTACAAGAATAGAAGCTCAGTAGGGCAGGTTCTTTATTTGCTCCATCATTTTTTCATACGAATTAAGGAATGAAAGAAACATTGAATCATAAAATAATATCCGGAAGTAAGTGCTGTGAAGAAAACTAGAGTCCAAGATTAATCAAGTCCTTCTTATCTGAGGTTAGGGGAATAGGAAGAGCTCTCTAAGGAGATGACATCTGAGTAATGGGAAGGGTGACGTGAGGGGTTGAGATGTATTTTTGTCAGTGCCAAGTGCAGTTTTTCCTTTTGTACAAGACTTTGGAAAGAAAATGGAATGAGAGAACAATGAATCAGCTCTGGGAAATTATCTCAAGGTCCAGAGTTCCCATTTGGAGATCTTGCTGCTCTGTAATATAGAGGTTATAAGATCTAGGAAAAGCATAGGTATTTTCTTGGACCTCTGTCTCTTTTCTGCTGGTCACAAGATGGGTCTCTGTAGTACCAGTGTGGATAGGGGCTGGGGTTCACTGTTCCCTGTCCTGCACACCACCTGGAATTATATCATCTGATACAATTAACCTAGGAAGAAATAGGAACAGTCCCAGTACGTTTAGCCTCTGTCACCCGGAGAAGGCACTTCCAGTAGGGAAAAAAGATAGGGAAGGTGTTTTTCTCCCATACTAATAAGAAAGAGGCTGCCTTCACCCATTCTTTTGTTTTGATTAATGTGGTACATGTATACATATCTTTCCATTGCCCCCCCTTCCCAGGCATACACTAATCCCCCAGTGTCTTATGTTCGTTGGTTATGCTTATATGCATGCATACAAATCCTTTGGTTGATCTCTTATCTACCCCACCTCTCCTTAATCTTTCTGTTGTAATTTGACAGTCTGTTTGATGCTTTATTGCCTCTGTATCTATCTTTTTGTTCATTAGTTTATAATGTTCTTTATTATCCACAAATGAGTGAGATCATGTGGTATATCTCCTTCATTGACTGGCTTATTTCACTTAGCATAAGGCTCTCCAGTTCCATCCAGGTTGCTGCAAATGGTAAGAATTTCTTCTTTTTTATGGCAGCATAGAATTCCATTCTGTAGATGTACCATAGTTTTCTGATCCACTCATCTGCTGACAGGCACCTAGGCTGTTTCCAAATTGAAGCTATTGTAAATTGTGCTGCTATGAACAGAAGGATGTATAAATCCTTTCTGATTGATGTTGCTAGTTTCTTAGGATCTATTCCTAAGAGTGGGATTCCTGGGTCAAATGGGAGTTCCATTTTTAGTTTTTTGAGGAAACTCCATACTGTTCTCCACAGTGGTCTGCATTCCCATCAGCAGTGCACAAGCGTTCCTTTATTTCTGCATCCTTGCCAACACTTGTCGTTTTTGTTGATGATTGCCAGTCTGATAGGGCTTAACCCATTCTTGACATTGAGATTTGAAGAGGCAATATTTGGATTTGTTTTTATGCAGAGCATAGCGATAGTAGCAACTCACCTGATCATCAGCAGAAAATAGTTTCTTATCCTAAACTGTTTCCCTTCTCTTTTGGAGCAGGAGAGCAGGGCCATGTGGAGTAATGCCACCTCTCTTTTGATATCTGAGTTACACAAGGAGCAGAAACAAGGAACAAAGGATGAGCAATCACTCAAGTGCCACCGAATTTTGTCTTCTTGGCTTCCCTGGCTCCAAGGAACTACACCATCTCCTCTTTGCTACTTTCTTCTTCTTCTACTCAGTGACATTAATGGGAAACATGGTCATCATTGTGATTGTTTGTGTTGATAAACGTCTACAGTCTCCCATGTATTTCTTCCTTGGCCACCTCTCTGCCGCGGAGATCCTGACTACATCCACTATCATTCCAGTCATGCTTCAAGGATTGCTGCTCCCCAGGGTGCAGAAAATATCTCTGGCTGGATGTGTTGCCCAGCTCTTCTTGAACCTTGCAGTGGGGACCACAGAGTTTGCATTAATGGGAGTAATGGCTGTGGACCGTTATGTTGCTGTCTGTAACCCTTTGAGGTACAATATCATTATGAACAGCCACACCTGCATCTGGGTGGTAACTGTGTCATGGGTGTTTGGGTTCCTTTCTGAAATCTGGCCAGTCTATGCCACGTTTCAGCTGACCTTCTGCAAATCAAATGTGTTAGACCATTTTTATTGTGACCGAGGGCAAATTCTCAAGCTATCCTGTGATGACAGCCTTTTCACAGAGTTTATTCTTTTTTTAATGGCCATATTCATTATCATTGGTTCTCTAGCACCAGTAATTGTCTCCTACACTTACATCATCTCCACCATCCTCAAGATTCCCACTGCCTCTGGCAGGAGGAAAGCCTTCTCTACATGTGCCTCCCACTTCACCATTGTTGTGCTTGGTTATGGCACCTGCCTATTCCTCTATGTGAAACCCAATCAAACACAGGCAGCCCAGTACAATAAGATTATTTATCTGCTGGTTTCTGTGGTAACTCCTTTCCTGAATCCTTTTATCTTTACTCTCCGGAATGACAAAGTCAAAGAGGTCATTAGAGATAGTGTGAAACACTCCTGTCAACTTTTCAAGTATTAACTCTTAGTCAGTTTTAGTAGTGTTATGGTCCCTTCTGTGGATTATTTACTAAGTTACAAAAGCCTAACTACACTACACCATTACCATTATTACAAAAATCAAAATTGTCTACCATTCCTGATCATACTATGGAAGCAGATAAGGCAGGTAAGAATAAAACCCATGCTGTGCCCACCAGAATGTCATATAGCTTCAGTTTCTCCTTATTTCTACAGATGAACTTCTTGCAGTGTGGGAGGAAGTAAGGAAGGCAAATATGTAATTTTGTGTAGAGTGCTATTAGGCCAATTCATTTTGTTATAATTCATTTCTGAAAATGAATTTCTGAGGGGAGTTTGGAAGTGTTGGGGAAGATGAGGTAAGAGGTACTCCTTTTTCATCAAATGTTGCTAGTTTCTTGTGCTATATTTTTATATAATTTCTTGAGAAGATGAACATATACTTTTTCAACTTCCCCTATGTTCTCTATTTTTGTGGTTGAGGATTTTATTATCCTGGCCTCACTGCTAATCCAAAATAAATATAGTGTACATACATTTTTCTACAGAAGCAGTGGAGAATAGTGACATGGAGCTTCCAAAGCTTCACATTTTGAGAATTGTTTTGCTATAAGAAGATGGAAATATTTGGGTTTAACAATGATGGTAAGTTCCTTTTGGTAAACTTCAGGGAAAGTTGCTATTGCTCAAACCTTTCCTCTTTCTGGAATGTAGAAGGATAGACACAAAGGAGAGAGGATCACTCATATACAGTACAGTTTCTTTGTTTTTTGAACATGTCACACATACCTCTTTTTCTCTGCCTTTTGTAACCTTTTTTCCCTCATTGCACCATGAACCAAGGCTCTGACCTCCTACTGACAACGCATTCTGATTTCTCCTCTCTTCCTTTGTCAACATTTCCATTCCACTCCTGTAACTCCAGTGATGCAATGTTCCAAACTGCTTCTCTGAATTCCCTGGTTATATTTTCTCAGATGAACATAAGGAGAGTAGAAAAATTCCTGTAGCTGAGTATAGAATATGAGAAAAGGGGATTTTGGCCTAAGGGCTACTTAATGGGACAACAGACATCTATCTCTTGTGTGAAAACCTAGGTTTTTCTACTTGGTCTTTGATTCTGAATGAAGGAAGGTTACTATCTGTATTTGTCTTCCATAACAAAACCCCATTGACTGGATGCATTAAACAACAGAAAGGTAATTATCACAGTTCTGAAATCTGGGAAGTTCAAGATCAAGGTTCTGGCCAATTCATTTTGTCATGCAGGCTCTGTTCATTTGCCTGTAGGGGAGAATCTTCTCTCTGTGTTCTCACGTGGCCTTTTCTTGGTGTGTGAATGTTAGGGGAGAGAGAGAGTCATCTCTAGAAGCTGTTTTTAAAGGGACACTAAACTTATTCAATCAGGGCCCCACCCTTATGACCTCATTTAACCTTAATTACTCTCTTAGAGTGTCCTTCTCTAAATACAACTACACTGAGTTTACAGCTTCAACATATAAATTTGCAAGGGAACACAGACATTTTGTTAATAACAGTGTCATTCTGCCCTGCAATCCAAGCTTATACTCATCCAGAATGTCCACTTCATCTTCACAATGGGTGCTGGGAGAAAGATAGGTCTCTGCTCTAAGGGCTCTACTTTCCCCAGCAGCTGGTGTCTCCAATACAAAAAATGAAATAATATCCTCACATGTGACCCCTCTACTGTATTAACACCTCGAAGCCCCATAGGTTCTTTTTCTAATTATTTATTTATTTTCTCTGCTCCTCAAACTGAACAGAGTCATAATCAGATATTTAAAAACAAATACTAATTGTAGGCTTATTCACATGTAATTAGCATACTGCAAAACAAAACTTAATCCCTTCTGGGGATTTTTTACTAAGTTAGAAAACCCTAACTACACTACCACCTACCATTATTATAAAAGTCAAAATTGTCTACCATTTTTGACCATACTATGGAAGCAGATAAGGCAGGTAAGAATAAAATCCATGCTGTGTCCACTAGAATGACATATAGCTTCAGTTTCTCCTTATTTCTACTGATGAACTTCTTATAGTGTGGGAGGAAGTAGAGAAAGCAAATATGTAATTTTGTATAAAGTTCTATTAAGCCAATTCATTTTCTTATAATTCATTTCTGAAAATGAATTTCTGAGTGGAGTTGGGAAGGGATGGGAGAGATGAGGTAAAAGGTGCTCACTTTGTTTCTTCATTAAATGTTGTTAGTTTCTTGTGCTATATTTTTATATAATTTCTTGAGAAGATGAACATATGCATTTTGAATATCCCCTACATTCTCTCTTTTTGTGGTTGGGCTTTTTATTATCCTGGCCCTACTGTTACTCCAAAGTAAATACACTGTACATACATTTTTCTAAAGAAGCAGTGGAGAGTAATGATATGGATTTCCAATGCTTCTCATTTTGGAAATTGTTTTGCTATAAAGAAGATAGAAATATTTGGGTATAACAATGAGGGAAAGTTCCTTTTGCTAAACTTCAGGGAAAGTTGCTATTGCTCAAACCTTTCCTCTTTCTGGAATGTAGAAGGATAGGCACAAAAGGAGAGAGGATCACTGTCCTCATATACAGTATAGTTTCTTTGTTTTTTCAACATGTCACATATGCCTCTTCTTTCTACCTTTCCTGACATTTGTTTATCCAGTAACTTTTCTGTTTCTTCTTTATCTCTCCCTTTGTCCTCCAATCTTCATGTTCCTTTTTTTTTTCTTTTCCCCCATTGCACCATGAGCCAAGGTTCTAACCTCGTACTGACAATGCGTTCTGATTTCTCTTCTCTCTCTTCATCAACATTTCCATTCCTCTTCTGTAATTCCAGTTACTGCCTCTCTGAATGCCCTGGTCATATTTTCACAGATGAACCTATGAAGAGTAGAAAATTCTTGTAGCTGAGTATAGAATATGAGAAAAGGGGATTTTGGCCTAGAGTCTACTAATGGGACAACAGACTTCTATCTCTTGTGTGAAAACCTAGTTTTTTCTACTTGGTCTTTGATTCTGAATGAAGGAAGGTTACTATCTGTATTTGTATTCCATAACAAAACCCCATTGACTGGATGCATTAAACAACAGAAATGTAGTTTTCACAGTTCTGAAATCTGGGAAGTTCAAGATCAAGGTTCTGGTCAATTCAGTTTGTCATGCAAGCTCTGTTCATTTGCCTGGATGGGCGCATCTACTCTCTGTTCTAAGGTGGCTTTTTCTTGGTATGTGGATGTTAGGGGAGAGAGAGGGTCATCTCTGGAAACTGTTCTTAAAGGGACACTAAACTTATTCAATCAGGGCCCCACCCTTACGACCTCATTTAACCTTAATTACTTCCTTAGAGCGTCCATCTCCAAATACAGTTGCACTGAGTTCACAGCTTTAACATAAAAATTTTGAAGGGAACACAGATATTTCGTTAATAACAGTGTCATTCTGCCTGTGCCCTGCAATCCAAGCTTATACTCAACCAGAATGTCCACTTCATCTTCACAATGGGTGCTGGGAGAAAGACAGGTCTCTGCTCTTGGAGCTCTCATTTCCCCAGCTCCAGGTGTCTCCAATACCAAAAATGAAGTAATATCCTCACATGTACCCCCTTTATTGTATACATAACTTGAAGCCTGATAGTTATTTTTCTAGTTATTTATTTTTTCTCTGCTCCTCACAACTGAACAGAGTCATAATCAGATATTTTAAAACAAATACTAATTGTAGGCTTATTCACATGTAATTAGCATACTGCAAAACAAAACTTATATATAATTTGAGGAATGTCAGACTGAATGTATTGCAATTTTAATGTAATTTAAACATTGGAGTGTTTTAACATTCACTCTGTTATATGGTCATAATAATAACAAGTACAAAACTGGAGACAATACTGCTTTTAACCAGGAAAGTTTTTAAATTCTCTCTCTGTAAAAATTGCTTGATAAAAGCAAAATGCTGACCCAGATAGTACCTGAAAGAAATCCTTGGCAGGAGATTTACTTTTTCTGTTTTACTCTAACATGTATTTCTGTATATTTATAATTAATGAGATATAAATATTGTTCTACGTCATTACAATTAAAATGTTATATTTTCAGTTTTATGTTGATATTTGTTATCAGAAGATAAAGAATAAGAGTAGAGTGGTATGTAATTAAAACTCCTATGCCTTCTGAAAACAACCTCATATATTTATTTTTGTGCCTAATTCAGATAGCCCAATGTCTTATTAATATTGATAATAATTGTCAAAACTTAACAGAAACACAATTTGACTCAGGTCCTTTGACTCCAATATTTGATTTTAATTTCTGTTATTTTGTTCCATGAACATCAGTATTTTTTTTAGTAGGCACTGAATATAATTTTTATATTATTTGATTGAGTTTTAGTATTAATTATCTATCTAGTACATGTGAGAAACTTTGTCAATGCTTTGGGAGGATATAGATAGATGGGGACAATTACTGACTATATACTAAATTTCTAACCCTGGCAATAACCTGTAAGGTAAGTGGTTACTGTCAAAGAAAATAGAGGCTAAGAGAAGTTAACTAATTTGTCAAAGGCTATTCAGCCATCAACCTATATTCCCACCAATCATCAGATTGGAAAAAGTACAAGTCTGGGAATACTAGGTGTTGACATGAATGCAGACAACAGGAGCTTTTATTCATTTCTGAAGGGAATATGAAATGTTGTGGCCCAGATAACTGGATTGTAGCAAACTTAGTAACCATGAACTGTGCATATACTATGCCAGTTTTCAAGTTTGTTGATTCTTTCTTCAGCTGTGTTGGTTCTACTGATGAGCCCATGAAATAATTCTTCATTTTTCATCCAATGTTTTCCTATTTATAATATTTTTAAATTTTATTATTTTATTAGGGTGACATTAGTCACATGAACATAGAGGTTTCATCTATGGATTACTAATTTACAAAATCTGTATATACAACCATGTGCCCACCACCCAATGTCCAATCTTCTCCTGTCCCCTCATATTAGGACCCCTTTCTTCCCCAACTCACCTCCCTCTGTTGCAACCACCCCACTGTTGTTTGTGTTCATAAGTTCCAATTTTATATTCCACATATGCGGTAAATCACATAGTTCTTTTCTGTTTGACTTATTTCACTTTGCATCATGTTCTCAAGGTCCATCCATGTTTTTGTAAATGACACTATTTCATCCTTTCTTCTGGCCATATAGTACTCCATTGTGTATATATACCACCTCTTCTTTATCCAGTCCTCTCTCATAGAGCACTTTGGCTGTTTCCCACTCTTGGCCACTGTGAATAATGCTGCAAGGAACATAAGGGTGCTTATATATTTGCATATAAATGATTTTGAGTTTTTTGGTTTTATACACAGGAGTGGAATTGCTGTGTTGCAGAATTTCCTGGGCGACCAGAAAACACACAACAAGTACTCGGAAGATTTAGGAAAAAACTTTTATTTGTAGAGGTACTAGTACAGTGACTCAGCGGAATCAGTTTGCCAAAGCTTGAGTGATGAATAAGGAGCAAGCTTTTCTTTTAGCCCCTTAGTTTCAGTTAGAATGGGGAAGAAATATTATATCTAAAGGTCTGGCCTGGGTGGTGCCAGTGACCTCCCCTCTTGCTAAGCAGTTAAATTCTTGGTTTATGGCCCATGTAAACTGGGGGTATTTAGAAAAACAGATTATTGACTAAAGAAGAGGCAGTGACTTAATTATAGGCTAACAAGAATGTGGATCAGAATACTGGTTACTGGCAGTTTCAGATTGCTAGCCCTCCCCCTATTGTCTTATATTCCTCTTCAGTTGGGTCATATGGTAGCTCTACTTTTAATATTTTGAGGAATTGTTGACTGGTTTTTATAGTGGCTGTGCCAATCTATATTCCCACCAGCAGAAATAAGTCAAACTGTTACTGTTTGGGGACGACATGTTGGTGTATATAAAGACTCTACCAAAAAAACTACTGGAAATGATAAATACGATCAAGTTGCAGTATACAAAATTCATGTGCAAAAATCCATTGCCTTCTTGTATACCAACCACAAAACTTTAGAAATACAAATAGAGAAAATAATTTATTTTGCAATTGCAACCAAAGGAATAAAATACCTATGTATAATATTTTTATTTGGTTCATTTTAGTAGTACTAAGCTCTCAGCTAAAATTATATAACTACAAATGTAATAATTAATTTTTACATCTATTATACTATATAAAGACGAACACGCACACAGATATATATACATATAATATGTATATATATTAGAGGCCCAATGCATGAAGATTTGTGCAAGAATGGGCCTTCCTTCCCCTGGTTGCCAGCATCACCTTCGCTCTGGCTGGAGCCCCCTTTCTAGCTTCCCATATTGCTCAGAAGCCAGGAATGGCTGGGGTGATGCAGAATGCCTGTATCATCACCATGGCAACAACTCAAGCATCCTGCCCTGCCCTGGCTGCTGGGCGCCTATGTATGCAAATTAACCCTCTATCTTTGTTGGGTTAATTTGCAAACTTATTTCTTTTTTTATTTTTATTTTTTATTAATGTTTTACATGTATACATATCTTCCCATTGTCCCCCCTTCCACTCCCATGCATACCCTAACCCTCTAGTGTCTTGTGTTCATTGGTTATGCTTATATGCATACTTATTACTGATTAGCTGGAGGGTGTTGAGAAGGTACGGTCAATTAGTATGTCAGGGTACATGAAGGCTTGATCTATTATTATTGTAGCTATGACATTTGTTATATTAAATTTATTTACTTTTTCCCTTACTCTACATTTATTTCTCAGATTCAAGTTGCTGTTTGCTGTGATTTTCTTACTCCAAAACAGCTTTGTTCTTACCTATGTATTATTGACAAATATGTTTCACCTCTATGTGTTATCCACTTAACAATGAAATTATATAGTTATTGTTTTATACAGATTTTTTAAAGTAACTTAAGAGGAAGCAAAAGAAGAAATATGCATTTAAACCATCTTTTATAATTAGAGAATCATCTTTGCTGGCCCTCTATCAGCTTTTCTACCTTGGCCATTGAGGGTTTTATACTTCATCAAACTTCTGTATGCAGGGTCACTATTGGACCCAGGCCTGACTTTGTATTGAAAAATGATTTGATTCCTTTATCTTCCCCCATTAAAACTTTCATACCCTAAGTTTTCTATTCATTAGTCTTCCCTCCTAGAAGCAATAAATCTACTTTTTGGATTCCCACCAGGATTTACATATGTGACAATGGGTTCTTGTCTTAGC
The DNA here is from genome assembly GCA_011751065.1 of Lasiurus cinereus. Classification (NCBI taxonomy): domain Eukaryota; kingdom Metazoa; phylum Chordata; class Mammalia; order Chiroptera; family Vespertilionidae; genus Lasiurus; species Lasiurus cinereus. The sequence continues at coordinate 44,783,148 of JAAGEH010000307.1, forward strand.
CATTCAAAACCTTATCTTGCAGAAACTGGTTTGGCTCAGTGGATAGAGCGTGGGCCTGCGAACTGAAAGATCCCGGGTTCTATTCCGGTCAAGGGCATGTACTTTGGTTGTGAACACATCCCCAGTGGGGGGCGTGCAGGAGGCGGCTGATCAATGTCTCTCTCTCATCGATGTTTCTAACTGTCTATCCCTCTCCCTTCCTCTCTGTAAAAAATCAATAAAATATATTTAAAAAGAAACACCTTATATTTCTAATGGTTGCTTCCTAGAGTACTGATCTCTGGGGCTGGAAAGCCAGATAAGTGGAGGTTGGGTGGGAAGGTGGAGAGTCATGAAATCCCATGACTGATTCTACCTATATTTACATTAGTGCTAGGTGTTACAAAGAATCTCCTCCTGTGCCCTTGCAATTATATTCCCATGCAAACAACTTCTGGGGAAGATTGTTTCCTTTTGTCCATTCACCTAATATCAAATCGCCTTAAATAAACTAACAATAAAATCAACTATTCCTATTCCTTGGTAAAAATTGTACTATAGTAAAGAAAGTGTGAATCTAAATATGCAATTAACATTATATAGAGACCAAATAAAAATATTTCTCTCATGTATACATGTTATTTTCCAACCTTCATATGTTTGTGGATACTATTGTGACAAAAAGCAAATCTTTAAAAGTGACATTGAATCTATAGTTGCTTTTAGAAACAATATTGTTTCTTTCAAGTGAGGATATGAAACAAACAATCACTGTTATGGGGTTACTTGAACTATTGCCATTATGAGTCTATAAACTGAATGGGAACTAGATGGATACATACCATTTGAGGGACTACAGGAGTCTAGTGGCATCAGATCCTGGAGATTCCAATGTTTAGTGAATAGAATGTTGGTGCAGAGGAAGAAGATTCTTAAAAAGCCAAAAAGGTGATCAGATTGGAGAACAGATTCCACTGGTAGTTTGGCCACTCCTTTAACCAACTCTCTTTTCATATCTATTCATGATTCATAAACACTATTGGGCTGCAGCCCTAGAATCACTATTTCCCTTCTGGGCTCTCAAAGCACTTATAAATAGGAAATCCCTTACACAATGTGTTATAAGTAACTATAATATTTCTACTCTCCACTCTCACAGGGATGGAGAAACCTCAGGTAAAATTCAGGTCTTTTATATATTTTTTTCTTCTTTATTAATTTTATTCATTATTTCAGAGAGGAAAAGAGGGAGAGAGAGAAATATCAATGATGAGAGAGAATCATTGATCAGCTGCCCCCTGAATGCCCACTACTGGGGATTGAGCCTGCAGGTACCCTGGCAAAAATTCCAACTGTGACCTCCTGGTTCATAGGTTGAAGCTCATGACTGAGCCACACCAGCCTGGAAACATGTTTTTATGTTTAATGAGCAGCACTGAGGAGGAGTGCATTGCTCATGGTGGGTGAGCAGTGGTCTTTATTAAATTGAATTACTGTTCAAATAAAAACAAATGGAAAACCTGTGTCAAAGTGGTTTGAAAACTGAAAAAATACACATACTTTATATTTATATACATGCAAACACACACAAAGCTAAGGTATATGAATTAATTTATTTGTCATTCTTTAATTTATTCTATAAATATTTACTCTTCATTATATTCCACAAATGGATGTGATTATTTGACGTTTCTTTCTCCAACTGGCTTATTTTGCTTAGCATAATACTTTCTATATCCATTTATGCTGTTGTGAATGGTAAGAGTTCTTTCTTTTTTACAGCAGCATGATATCCCACTGTGTAGATATACCACTATTTATTTTTTTTTAATTTTTAAAAAATTTTAATAAATCTTTATTGTTTAGATTATTACAATTGTTCCTCCCTCCCCCCCATATCTCACCTCCATCTGGTTCCCATCCCACCCTCTCCCCTACCTCTCCTCCACATTGTCCTCATCCATAGGTGTATGATTTTTGTCCAGTCTCTCCCTGCATCCCCCCTCACCTCTTTCCCCCTGAGAATTATCAATCCACTCCCTTTCTATGCCCCTAATTCTATTATAGTCACCAGTTTATTCTGTTCATCAGGTGTTTAATTCATTTGATTTTTGGATTCACTTGTTGATAGATACGTATTTGTTGTTCATAATTTTTACCTTTACTGTTTTTCTTCTTCCTCTTCTTAAAGAATACCTTTCAGCATTTCATGTAATACTGGTTTGGTGTTAATGAATTCCTTTAGTTTTTTCATATCTGTGCATCAATTCTGAATGATAGCTTTGCTGGGTAGAGTAATCTTGGTTGTAGGTTCTTGCTATTCTTCATGTTGAATATTTTTTGCTACTCCTGTCTGGCCTGCAGAGTTTCTGTTGAGAAATCAGCTGACAATTGTATGGGTGTTCCTCTGTAGGTAATGAACTGTTTTTCTCTTGCTTCTTTTAATATTCTCCCTTTGTCTTTTGCTCTGGGTATTTTAATTATGATGTGTTTTGGTGTGGTCCTCTTTGGAATCCTTTAGTTTGGGGTTCTGTGCACTTCTTGGACTTGTAAGTCTATTTCTTTCACCAGGTGGGAGAAGTTTTCAGTCATTATTTCTTCAAATAGGTTTTCAGTATCTTGCTCTCTCTCTTCTTCTGGCACTCCCATAATTCTGATGTTGGTATGCTTGAAGTTGTCCCAGAGGCTCCTTACACTATCTTCACATTTTTTATTCTTTTTTCTTTTTGCTTTTCCCATAGAGTGTTTTTTGCTTCTTTGTATTTCAAATCTTTGACTTGATTCTTGCAATCCTCTAGTCTGCTGTTAGGTTTCTGTATAATATTTTTTTATTTCAGTCAGTGTATGTTTAATTTCTACTTGGTTCTTTTTCATCTTCTCTTGGGTCTCACTAAATTTATCAATTTTTTCTAGGAAATTTTTTAAAAAACCTTATAACCATGGTTTTGAACTTTATATCCAGTCATTAGTTTTCCTCCATTTCTTTCGTTTGTGATCTGTTCTTCAGTCTCTGGATATTTTGCTGCTTTCCTGAGTTGGTAGAGTAGCTTTCTGTGCTAGCTGTCCTATGTGGCCCAGTAGCTCTGCCTCCCCAGTTATCTGAGGTGGACACTCTTGGTACACCCCTTTGTGAACTGTGTGTACCGTATTGTTGTAGTTTATTCTTTATTATTGTTGGTATCACTGGGGGAGGGGATTGACCTCCAAGCTAATTAGTTGTGAGGATCAGCTGTGTCTGCACATGCAGGCTTGCCTACAGATCTCTGCCTTTCATGCGTGTGAGAGCTTCTGGAACTCTGCCTTTCAGTCCCCCTGAGTTTCCATGCGTTCTAGGGACTCCTATGAGTTTGGGTCCCCAGGGTCTCGCCCGAAAGTGGGGTTCATTGAAGTTGGACCTGGATTTAGGTGCTGTTGTAACGTTCTGTTTTCTTCCTGCTAGAGGAAGCCAGGCACAATCAGCAGTCAGCGCTCTGTGTGTGCACTTTCGAGGGCACTTTCGCATGCAGTTTCACGAGCCCCTAGACTTTTGTCTTTCACGGCTCGCCTAAGTTTTCATGCACTCCTTTCTTTTCACAATAGTCCAAACTCCCCCTATGAGTCTCTCCTAGAGCTGGGGTTCAGTGCAGTTGGGATTTTCCCTCTGCCTCCTGTTAGAGGAAGCCAGCCAGTCTCTCGCCTGCCCATCCTCTCCACGAGCTTGTCTCAGTACCTCAGTTTTTACAGCTCCTCTGAGTCTCCGTGTTCTCCTCTCTTCTAGTAGAATTTTCACTCAGCTAGCTTTACTGTGGTTCTGGATGTGTCCGTTCTGTCTTTTAGTTGTAATTTTGAAATTGTTATGCGAGGCAGCAGTTTAGGTGTTCACCTATGCTGCCATCTTGGTTTTCCTCCTACCACTGTTTTTAACCCATTCATCTGCTGATGGCACTTGGGCTATTTATAAATCTCAGCTATTATAAATTGTGCTGCTATGAACATAGTGGTGCATATATTTTTTCTGATTGGTGGTTTCTACTTTTTTGGCATATATTTCTAGAAGTGGGATTACTGGGTCAAATGGGAGTTCCATTTTTAATTTTTTTTTTTGAGGAAACTCCATACTGTTTTTCACAATGGCTACATCAGTCTGCACTCCCCCAAGCAGTGCACAAGGTTTCCTTTTCTCCTCATTCTGGCTAGCACATATTGTTTGTTGATTTGTTGATGATAGTTTTTCTGATAGGTGCGAGATGGTACCTCATTGTTACTTTGATTTGCATCTCTCTGATGATAAGTGACTTTGAGCACATTTTCACATGTTTCTTGGCCTCCTGTATATCCACTTTCAAAAAGTGTCTATTTTGGTAATTTGCCCATTTTTTAAATTAGATTATTCTTTTTATTAAGTTGTATGAGTTCCTTAAAAATTTTGGATATTAGCCAAAACTGGTTTGGCTCAGTGGGTAGAGCATCGGCCTGTGGACTGAAAGGTCCCTGGTTTGATTCCAGTCAAGGGCATGTACATTGGTTGCGGGCACATCCACAGTAGGGGGCGTGCAGAAGGTGGCTGATTGATGTCTCTCTCTCATTGATGTCCCTTCCTCTCTGTGAAAATCAATAAAAATATATTTAAAAAAAACTTTTGGATATTAAATCCTTATTGGGTGTAACATTGGCATAAGCATTCTCCTATGCTGTAGGCTCTCTTATTGGTAATGGCTATTCATTTTCTTTTTTGGAGGGGGGGGTGTGTGGATTTTTGTGAAGTGCCTTTTCTTCTCTTATTGAAGTGATCATGTGTTTTTTCTCTTTATTTCTGTTTACGTGGTGAACTGTAATGATTAATCTGTTAGTGTTGAACAGACTTTGCATTTCTAGGATAAAATTATCCCTTGTTTTGCCATGTTATTCTTGTAATGTATTGGTGAATTTCATTTTCTAATACTTTATTAAAGAATATTCCATTTATGTTCATATGTTTGTAAATATATTTTCTCATGATGCCTTTTGTGCCAAGATAATTCTGGCATTATAAGGTGAATTGGGCAGTGTTCTCTTCTCCTCAATTTTCTGACAGATTTTATGTAGGATTGATATTAGTACTTTCTTAAATATAAGACTATCTTAACTAGCAGTTTTCTGTGTAGCAAGGTTATTAATTACGAAACAATTTATTTAAAATATTTATGATTTCAGTTCTTTTTTTCCCAAGACAGTCTTGGTAATTTTATTTTATTTTATTTTTTATTTTTGGTAATTTTAATCTTTCAAAAGATTTCCCCTTTCACCAGGGTTTAAATTTATTACTCTTTTAAGATGTCTTTAGTTCTTTTTAATTTTAAATAAAAATAAAAATTTCATCATATTTTTGGCTGGTAGATCAGGAAACCAAAACTGCTCCTATCAGATAGTTTTAGTGGTTTCCAAATCAACCCAAAGTCTTTGGAATATAAAATTATGCCAATCAAAAACAATGGCTACAATATGTTTACGTTTTGAATTAGAAATTCTAACTCTAGGGATTTATTCTAGCAATGTAAATGTGTATGGACTTAAAAATGTCTGAGCATATTTATAGCATAATTTTTCATAATCAAAATGGAAACAACAACAAATGAGCAAGAGAGGGCTAACCATAAAAGAATAGGACATCCATATAGTGAAATATTAGACAAAAAAAGAAGCAGTACAATATTTACTGAGAGAGGATTGTGTATAAAACTAATTTTCACAGCATTTTCTTGAAAAGAATATGCAGATAAAGTCTTAGGAAATTCCTCTAAGATTGCATGGCAATCTGGATGGACTTTGATAATTTGAGAATTTGTGAGAAAGATTGATTATTCCTACTTTATGCTCCTCTGCACCAACTAATAATATCAGATTTACTGTAACAGGTATACTTGAAATGAAATTCAAAATCCAGATACATGTTTTGTGACTCTTGCTTTTTCTGTCTCCCTCTAGAATCAAGCAGATTTCCAATTTGCATTTTTCACTTGTTCCAGGTTGTAAATATAGTTCTGCATTGGGCTGTACTGATGCGTTTCCTGCTTTGAAGTGCTCAGCTGGTAGTAATCATGGACACACTATAGGAATTACTGGCTGGATGAATCTTGCTGGAGTGCATGCAGATGCACATATGTGGAAACCTGAGACAATATCAAAAAGGGGAGTTTTATTTAAGGGTAGCACCCTACACAGTGTTCTGGAGGACACACAGGGTTAGAACAGAAGCCTCTGGAAAATGAGTGGAGGAGAAATCGGGCTTTGCAGGGGGATTTTTTATGAAGGAAAGGCTTTGACTGAAATCAGTGTGCAGGCTTCTCTAAATATCTGTGTGCATTTTAGAGATCAGTTATGGTGTCTCCTATTGGGAGGTGGGGCTGATTTTGGCTCTGAACAGCTAAGAGTATCCTGGGAGAGCACTGGGTGAAGGGCAGAAGGAGTATCTGCTTAGAGTTTTTTGAGACATTTGAAAACTTAGACTTTGGGGCTTTGGAGAAGGCAGCCTTGGTACTGAGAAGCCTCTGGTTGGTGAGATTTTATGTTTTCCCATGAAACAAAATGTTTAAAAAGTTCTGAAACTTAATTGGTCAAAACGGGCATTAACTAAAAGTTTGAGCTTCTCCCCCTAGACTGATTGCTTAGGGACACCACAAGTCTGGGCTTATTAAGAACAGGAATCTCAGTGACTGTCTCTCTTTGGGAAGGAAGTAAATAGGAGGGAAGGGGGAGAGAGAGAGAGAGAGAGAGAGAGAGAGAGAGAGAGAGAGAGAGAGACCATCAGCTTCCCATAGCACTGTAATTTGGGGGCTTTTTCCTAAGCTCCTATCTGAGGACAGTTTCCTTTTTCACCATGAGTGAAGACAGCAGCAAGTTGCTTTAACTCTTTTGCATGGCTCAGCAATCACCAGATAGGAATTAACTTTGGATGAGCCCTCGAGAACATTAGCAGTGGTGGTGAAGCCCTTCCATAGAGGTGAGTGTCTTCAGGTTTCTCCTCTATGGAGGAAAGAGTAAGGTGGGATGTTCTAGTCTGGTTGCTGTCTAACACAGGGACACATAGCCTGAGGAGTGGGCTAGGAGAGCAGTAGGACAGACAAGTTCATTTCTAAGTCTGCTGTGCACAGCAAAGAGCAGAATCAGGTCTTTTCTGACCTGATGCTAAAGATAGACACAGCTCCCTGACATCTCTCAGTATCCTTCTCTGTCATCTTTCTTCATCTCCTGTTAGTTATGCAGAGATTGTGGAAAAGCAGGCACTGAGCTCTTCTAACATTTTTGTCCTTGAGACATGTTTGCTTATCAGAAAAAGAGCCACAGTGATATTTGGGAGGTTGCACCAGGAAGAAATAATTGTAATATGAGGCAGGAAGGATGACCAAGAAGAGAGGCATTGAGGGGATATGGCCTAGTCAGCCCTGGTCAGTACTAAGACCTATTTAGTCATATATTATATATCCATATACTGATCATCCATAAAAAAAATTTATCAATCCTATTTTGGTTCAAGAATAATTATATATATCTTTGCCCTCAAGGAATTATATTTTGATGTTATACATGAACAGAAAATAAAGAAACATGGACTTTTTGTTCCTCTTTTCTTCCTTGTTTTATTTTTCTATGGCATGATTAATAAACTAATATTTTATATAATTTTTACTTACTTATTTTGTATATAGTGAAGCCTTTACCTCTACATGTTTAGAACTTTGGCAGGGCAGGATATTGGTTTTCTGCAGCATTTTTTTCCATGTGAATTAAGGAATAAAATAATTAAACTCATAACATAATATCAGGGAATAAGTGCTAAGAAGAAAATGGGAGTCCAAAATTGATCAAGTCCTTACTATATGGAGTTAGAGGAATTTGAGAGTCCTCTGAGGAGATGATATTTGAGTAATGGGTTGGATGAAGTGAAGGATAGAGATTTATTTTTGTCATGGCCAAATGCTATCTCTTCTTTCTTCCAGGACTTTAGAAAGAAAATGGAATAAGAGAAAAATGAATCAACTCTGGGAAATTATCCCAGGCTCCAGAGTTCCCATTGGTGATGTTGCTGCTATGTAATATGGAGGTTATAAGATCTGTGGAAAAGCAGAGATTTTTTTTCTGCTGGTCCTAAGGTGGGTCTGTGTAGTACCACTATGATGAGGGCTGGGTTCAATGTTCCCTGTCTTGCAGATCATATTGAATGCCATTATATCATAGTAGAGGCCTGGTTCATGACATTTGTGCATGAGGTGTGTATGGAGGGAGTCCCTCAGCCTGGCCTGTACGCTCTCCAGTCTGGGACTCTGAGGGATCCTTAGCACTGCCATGGATGCTAGAGAGTCTCCCTCCACTGCCGCTGTGTTCGCCAACCCTGAGCCTGGCTTCTGGCTGAGCAGCGCTCCTCCTGTGGAAGTGCACTGACCACTAGGGAGCAGCTCCTGCATTGGGCATCTGCCTCTTGGGGGTCAGTGCTTGACATAGTGACCAGTCTTCCACTGTTCAGTTGATTTGCATATTAGATTTTATTATATAGGATGATATAGTAACCTAAAAGGAAATAGAACAATCCCAGAATTTTCAGGGGCTGATTGATTCAGTTTTCAAATCTCATATCCTCTGTCCCCTAGAGAAAGCACTTTCAGTGGGAAAAAAAGACAAGGAAGGTTTTCTTCATTCTAACACATAAGAATCTGCTGTCAACCTTTTCTGGCAGAGAGCTTTGAGCTAGATTTGAAGAGGCAATATTGAGGTCTGTCTTCATGCAGAGCATAGTAGTAGGGGCAACTCATCTGATAATCAGGAGGAAACAGTTTCTTATTCTAAATTGTCTCTCTTCTCTTTTGGAGAGGAGAGCAGGACCTCTCTTTTGATATTTGAGTTTCACAAGGAGCAGAAACAAGGACTAAACGATGAGCAATCACTCAAGTGCCACTGAGTTTTATCTCCTTGGCTTCCCTGGATCCAAATATCTACACCATCTCCTCTTAGCTACATTCTTCTTCTACTCAGTGACATTAATGGGAAACATGGTCATCATTGTGATTGTTTGTGTTGATAAACATCTACAGTCTCCCATATATTTCTTCCTTGACCATCTCTCTGCCTTGGAGATCCTGACCACATCCATTATCATTCCAGTCATGCTTCGGGGGTTGCTGCTCCCTGGCATACAGACAATATCTCTGTCTGGATGTGTCATCCAGCTCTTCCTGTACCTTGCTGTGGGGACCACAGAATTCACATTACTGGGAGCAATGTGGCTGTCTGTAAACCTTTGAGGCACAGCATCATTATGAACAGTCACACATGTATCTCGGTGGTAATTGTGTCATGGATGTTTAGGTTCCTTTCTGAAATCTGGCCAGTCTATGCCACGTTTCAGCTGACTTTCTGCAAATCAAATGTGTTAGACCATTTTTATTGTGACCGAGGGCAACTTCTCAAACTATCCTGTGATGACAGCCTTTTCACAGAGTTTATTCTTATTTTAATGGCCATTTTCATTATCATTGGTTCTCTGGCACCAGTAATTGTCTCCTACACTTACATCATCTCCACCATCCTTAAGATCCCCACCAACTCTGGCAGGAGGAAAGCCTTTTCTACATGTGCCTCCCATTTCACCTTTGTGATACTTGGATACGGTACCTGCTTATTTCTCTATGTGAAACCCAATCAAAGGCAGGCAGCCCAGTACAATAAGATAGCATTTCTGGTGATTGCTGTGGTAACTCCTTTCCTGAACCCTTTCATCTTCACTCTTTGGAATGACAAAGTCAAAGAGGCCCTTAGAGATAGTGTAAACACTCCTGCCAACTTTTCAAGTATTACCTCTGCTCTTAATTTTAGATGGGGTATGATCCCTACTTGGGATTTTTTAGTAACTTAGGAAACCCTCTCTACTCTATCACAATTACCATCTTTATAGAAATCAAACAGTGTGTACCATTCCTAATCACGCCATGGAAACAGATAAAGCATGTAAATATGACACCCATGCTCTGCCCACTTGTATCTCATAGCTTCAGTTACTCGTTATTTCTACTGATGAACTCCTTGTGAAGTGGGAGGAACTAGAGAAAGCAAATGTGTCCTTTTGTGTTGAGTTGTATTAGCCCAATTCATTTGCTTATAATTCATTTCTGAAAATGAATTACTGGGGGAAGGTAGGAAATGAGGGAAGTGAAGTGAGAGATGGCATATCAGAGTACAAAGGAAAAGATGCTAGTTGCTTGTCCTATAATTTTATACAATTTGTTGAGAAGATAAACATATGCATTTTGAATATTTCATGGTTCTCTCTTTTCCTCCCTTTTTCCAACCTTTATATTTTTGTGGATCTTATTCTGACAAAATACAAATCTTTAAAAATGACACTGAATCTATAGTTGCTATTAGAAACAGTATGTGTTTCTTTCAAGTGAGGATATGAAACACACAATCACTATTATAGGATTACTTGCACTATTGCCATTATGAGTCTATAAACTGAATGGGACCTTGATGGATGCACACCTATTAAAAGACTAGAGGAGTCTAGTGGCATACATTTTTCTATAGAAGCAGTGGAGAGTAGTGACATGGAAATTCCAATGTTTCTCATTCTCAAAATCTTTGTGCTACAAAGAAGATGAAAATATTTGGGTATAACAATGAGGGAAAGTTCCTTTTGATAAACTTCAGGGTATTTCTCAGACAAGTTCCTTTTGTGACAAGTATGGGGACAGGCACAAAAGGAGAGAGGCACATTGCCCACATATATAGTTTCTTTGGTTCTTCAACATGTTGTCACCCAGGCTTCTTTTCCCTGCCTTTCTTGCCCTTTGTCCGCTAACTTTTCTGTTTTTTATTCCTCTCTCCCTTCGTTGATCAGTCTTCATGTTTCTTATTTTTCCTTCCCCGCAATGCATCAGGAACCAAGGTTCTGACCTTCTGATAAGGTGTTCTGATTCCTTCTCTCTTCCTTCATCAACATTTCCATTCCTCTCCTGTAGCTCCAGGGGTGCAATGTTTCAAAATGCCTCTTTGAATGACCTGGCCATATTTTCTCAGATGAACCTAAGGAGAGTAGGAAATTCCTGTAGCTGAGAATAGAATATGAGAGGAGAAGAGGATTTTGGGCCAGGAGGCTACTAATGAGATAACATATATCGCTTGTGTCAAAGCCCAGGTTTTTCTATTTGGTCTTTGATTCTGAATGAAAGGAGATTACTGTCTGTAATTCCGCCATAACAAAACACCACAGACTGAATGCATTAAACAACAAAAATGTATTTATCCTACTTCTGAAGTCTGAGAAGTTCAAGATGAAGGCCAATTCAGTTTCTCCTGAAGGATCTCTTTGTTTTGTGTAGGTTACCAACTTCTCTTCGTGTTCTCACATGGCCTTTCCTTGGTGTGTGGATATTAGGAAAGAGCCATCTCTGGTATCTCTTCTTTTTTAAAAATAAATCTTTATTGTTCAGATTATTACAGATGTTCCTCTTTCCCACTCCCATAGCTCCTCTTCACCTGGTTCCACCCCACTCCATGCCCTTACTCCTCCAGGCTGTCCTCAACTATAGGTATAAGGTTTTTGTCCAATCTCTTCCCAGACCCCCACACCCCCTTTCCCTCAAGAATTGTCAATCCACTCCCTTTCTATTATATTCACCAGTTTATTCTGTTCATCAGATTTTTTATTCACTTGATTTTTTTATTTTTTATTTTTTAAAAATATATTTTATTGATTTTTTTATAGAGAGGAAGGGAGACGTATAGAGAGTTAGAAACATCAATGAGAGAGAAACATCGGTCAACTGTCTCTTGATGTGCTCACAACCAAGGTACATGCCCTTGACAGAAATTGAACTTGGGACCCTTGAGTCCGCAGGCCAACACTCTATCCCCTGAGCCAAACCAGTTAGGGCTATTCACTTGATTTTTTAGATTCACTTGTTGATAGATATGTATTTGTTGTTCATAATTTTCTTCTTCTTCCTCCTCGTCCTCCTCCTCCTCCTTCTCCTCTTCCTTCTTCTTCTAAGAATGCCTTTCAGCATTTTATGTAATACTGGTTTGGTGGTAATGAGCTCCTTTAGCTTTTTCTTGTCTGTGAAGCTCTTTATCTGACCTTCAGTTCTAAATGATATCTTTGCTGGGTAGAGTAATCTTGGTTTTAGGTTCTTGCTATTCATCACTTTGAATATTTCTTGCCACTCCCTTCTGGTCTGCATAGTTTCTGTTGAGAAATCAGATGACATTCAATGGATACTCCCTTTTAAGTAACTGTTTTTCTCTTGCTGCTTTTAAGATTCTCTCTTTGTCTTTTGCCCTTGGCATTTTAATTATGATGTGTCTTGGTGTGGTTCTCTTTTGATTCCTTTTGTTTGGGGTTCTTGTGCTTCTTGGACTTATAAGTCTATTTCTTTCACCAGGTAGAGGAAGTTTTCTGTCATTACTTCAAATAGATTTTCAATATCTTGCTCTCTCTCTTCTTCTGGCACCTCCATAATTTGGATGTTGGTACACTTGAAGTTGCTCCGGAGACTCCTTACACTATCTTCATATTTTTGGATTCTTTTTGCTTCCTTGTATTTCAAATCTTTGACTTGATTCTTGGGATCATCTAGTCTAATTTTGAATTTCTGTATATTATTATTTATTTCAGTCAGTGTATGCTTCATTTCTGACTGGTCCTTTTCCATTTTTCTTATTTGAATTGGTTTCTAGAAGATTCTTATAACTGTAGTTTTGAACTCTATATCCAGTAATTTTCTTTCCTCCATTTCTTTCATTTGTGACACATTTCTTTGTCTCTGCATTTTGATTGCTTCTCTGTGTTGATAGAATGGCTTTGTGTGCTAGGTGTCCTATAGGGCCCAGTGGCTAAGCCTCCTCAATCACCTGAGGTGAATACTCTTAATGCATCCCTTTGTGAGCTATGTGCACAATTTTTTGTTGTAGTAGAGCCTTAATTGCTGTTGGTGTCACTGGGAGAAATTGACGTCCTGGCCAATTGGCTGTGCTCACTGAGTCTGTCCTTTGAGTGTGTCGCTTATGGATGTGAAGAGTTGTAATCTGATATGGTCTCATACTGACCACTGGATACACTGGTTCTTGGATCTCCAAGTAGGTGCAAAGTCAGCCACTGTCTGAGGCCACACAGCAGGAGCTACAGAGAGATCCACAGATTTCTCCTCTTTCCTTGGGGTTTGGAAGTGCTCAAAGGAAGCCCAGCTATGAAGCAAGGCCTGCTGTTGCTGCCAAATCTTGGGCCTTATTTTGGAAGCTCTGGGGCTCTCTGACTCAGCTGCAGTTTGTTAGGTTTTAGACAGTGAAAGGACAGGCCATTCATATGCAAAAGCTGCTGTGCACAGCTTGGGTGGGATTGTAAAATGTGTAGGGCAGGGTCTCTAGAAATCAGCAGGGCAGAGCAAACAGCAATGACTGCTAGTCTTCTCTGCACTAGAGAGGTCCCTGCATCTCCATGTCCTGTGCCCCCACACAGGAACAATAATCGCTGCAAGCACCTCTGAGAGAAAGCTGCCCTCATGTTCCAGCCCGATGCCAGATAGTCCAGTTTCTTCTCGTGTGAGTCTGGGTCCCCAGAATCTCATCCAGAATTGGAGTTTAGAGCAATCAGGAGCTTGTATCTCCCTCCCAGTTGAAAAAAAGAACAACAGCACACCCAGTTGCCAGGCTGCTTCCCAGGCACGTCTGCACTTCTGCACCTCCTAACAATTTCAATGTGCTTTTTTCTTTCATTCTAGTTGTAGAACTCCCACTAAGCCAGATTTCACATGGTTTTGGATGATCATTGTTTTGTCTTTTAGTTGTAGTTTTGATGTGGTTGTGAAAGGCAGCAAGTACATCTTGCTGCCATCTTGGTTCTCTCTCAGATATCTCTTCTGGAGATTAATTCAATCAGTGCTATGTGTTAATGATCTCATTTAATGTTAATTACTTTCTTAGAGACTCCATTTCCAAATTGAGCTGCACTGGGTTTCACAGATTCAACATATGAATTTTGAAGTGGACACAAACATTTTGTGGAAGCCCTGCAATCCAAGCTTATACTCAACCAGAATGCCCACTTCATCTTTACATTGGGTGCTGAGAGATAGATAGGTCTGTCCTCTGGGGGCTCTCATTTCCCCAGCTGCAAGTGTCTCCCATACAAAAATGGGGAAAAAATCCTCACACAGACTTCCTCTACTATATGCACACAATAGCTTCTTGTTCTATTTATTTTACTTTTCTCTCTGATCCTCACAACTGAACACAGACATAATCAGATATTTAAAAGCAAATACTAATTGCAGGCTTTTATTGAACTTCATATTCACAGATAGTGAGAATCCTACAAAATAAATCTTATGTATAATTTCAGGTATGTCAGATTGAATGTGTTGCAACTTTCACTTAATTTAAACATTGGCCTCTGTTAACATTCACTTTGTTATATGGTCATAATAACAAAAACTAAACTGGAGACAATACTACTTCTAACAAGGAACATATTTAAAGTTTCTCTCTGTAAAAATTACTTAATGAAAGTAAAATGCTTACCTAGATAGTATCTGATACATATCTTTGACATTTACTTTTCCTGTTTACTTTCACAAATATTTCTCTATATTCATACTTAATGAGGCATAAATATGGGTGTATGTCATGACAATTAAAATGATAATTTTTTTATTTATATTAATATTTGTTATAAGTTGAAGTATTAGAATGGAGTGGTATGTAATTAAAACTCCTATGTCTTCTGTAAACCACCATAAGTATTTACTAGAGGCCCGATGCATAAAATTCATGTAAGAGTGGGCCTTCCTCCCCCAACTGCCAGTATAAGCTTTTCTCTGGCACCCAGAACCTGGGCTTCCTTCTGGCCTTGGCTTTGTCTGGAATGACATCTGGTCTAATTAGCATATTACCCTCTTATTATTATAGACTAGCAGCCCAGTGCATGAAATTCATGCATGGGGGGATTCCCTTAGCCCAGCCTATACCATCTCCATTCTGGGACCCCTTGGGGGATGTCTTACTCACAATCAGACATCCTCTCACAATCCTGGACTGCTGGCTCCTAATTGCTCACCTGCCTGCCTGCCTGCCTGGTTGCCCCTAACTGCCCCCCCGCACATGCTGCTGGCTAGCTCACCCCAAACTGCCCCCTCCCTGCTGGTCTGGTCTTTCATAACTGTTTGCCTCCTGCCTGCCTGGTCACTCTTTACTGCCCCCCTGCCAGTCTTGTTGCCCCTAACTTCCACTCCCCTGCCAGCCTAGTCACACCTCACTGCCCATCCTCCCTGCCAGCCTAATTGTCCCCCAACTGCCCTCCTCCACCAGCCTAGTTGCCTCTTATTGCCCACCCTGCCAGCCTGATTGCCCCCAATTGCCCCCCTCTGCTGACCTGGTCACACCTAACTGCCCCTCCTGCCAGCCTAGTTGTCACCAACTGCCCCTCTGCAAGGCTTATCATTCCTAACAGCCCACCCTCCTAGCCTGGTCACCCCTCATGGCCCCACCCTCACTGGCCTGGTCACCCATGCAATCTGCTTGTTCAGTTGCTTGGTCGTCCCTCACTAATTCCCCTGCCACCCTGGTCACCCCTTGCAGCCTGCTTGTTTAGTCGTTTAGTCATTCCTCACTAACCTCTCTGTTGGCCTGGTCATAGGCAGCCATATTGTGAAGACATAAGGGTTAATTGACATATTACCTCTTTATTATATATGATTGTTTGTGCCTAATTAAAATATCCTAATGTCTTATTAATATTGATAATCATTTTCAAAATTTAACAGAAATACAATTTGACTCGGGATCCTTTGACTTCAAAGTTTGATCTTAATCTCTCTGCTATTTTGTTCCATGAATATCAGCATTTCTTTAATTAGACACTGAATGTATGATTTATATTATTTGGCTGAGTTTTATTTATTCAATAGCTACCTAGTGCATGTAAGAAACTTTGATAAATGCTTTGGGAGCATATAGATAGAAGAGGTAATTATTGACTGTATACTAAGTTTCTTAAAATTTCTCTATATTTTAATTGAATTTTAGCAATAGCCTGTGAGGTAAGTAGTATTGTGTTCATTTAGCAGATAAGAAAATAAAGATTCAAAGAAGTTAAGTAATTTGCCAAAGGTTACTCAGTCATCAAACATATAAGATTCTTCAGATGGCAAAAGATACAACTCTGGGAATACTAAGTGTTGACATGAATGTAGAAGAATAGGAGCTTTTATTCATTTTTGAAGGGAATATAAAATATTATGGCCCAAATGACTACATTGTAGCAAAATTAATAAATACAAACTTGTAATGGCCAATATTCATGTTTGTTGATTCTATCATCAGCGGTGTTGGGTTTACTGATGAACCTATGAAAGGAATTCTTCATCTCTCATACAATATTTTCATTTGATTGTTTTGTATTGTTTTTATCTTTCAGCTAAAATTCCTCTCTTGCTTATGCATGTTGTCTACTTTTTCTACAACATCATTTAACATATTAATTATAGATATATTTTCTTGCATTAAGTGAATATTTTCTAGTATAACATTTTAAATTCTCAACTGATTTTTTCATTTTTCATGTTATTATTATTATTTTTTTTTAGTGGATGCTCTAGGGCTTACCAATACATCTTCATTTGGAATTGACACCAATGAGAAAGGATTTATGCACCCCTATGTTCATAGCAGCACAATTTACAATAGCTACAATTTGGAAACAGCCTAGGTGCCCGTCAGCAGATGAGTGGATCAGAAAACTGTGGCACATGTACACAATGGAATTCTATGCTGCCATTAAAAAGAAGGAATTCTTACCATTTGCAGCAACCTGGATGGAACTGGAGAGCCTTATGCTAAGTGAAATAAGCCAGTCAATGACGGAGAAATACCACATGATCTCACTCATTTGTGGATAATAAAGAACATTATAAACTGATGAACAAAAGGATAGATACAAAGGCAGTAAAGTATCAAACAAACTGTCAAATTACAGCAGGAAGGTTAAGGAGAGGTGGGGTAGATAAGAGATCAACCAAAAAACTTGTATGCATGCATATAGGCATAGCCAATGAACGCAAGACACTGGGGGGTTGGGATATGCCTGGTGGGGGGGTGGGCAATGGGAAGATACATATACATGTAACACAATAAAAAAAAATAAAAATAAAACACTTAAAAAAAAAAAGACTTCGCCGAAACTGGTTTGGCTCAGTGGATAGAGTGTTGGTCTGCAGACTGAAAGGTCCCAGGTTCGATTCCAGTCTTGCTTGCGGGCACATCCCCAGTAGGGGGTGTGCAAGAGGCAGCTGATCGATGTCTCTTTCTCATTGATGTTTCTAACTCTCTATCCCTCTCCCTTCCTCTCTGTAAAAAATCAATAAAAAAATATTTAAAAAAATAAATAAATAAAAATAAAAAAAGACTTCAGATATATACTAATGATGCCAGTTAGATATAGAACATCACTCCTATATAGCTCTGAGTCCTCCTCATTTTTTTGCTATTATTATACATATTACATTTATATAACTACAAACCCAATAACATACTGTTACAATTAGTACACTAAATTAAGGTGAAGAAATATATATATGGCACTTGTTATATTAAATGTACTTAACTTTTCTGTTTCTCTTTATTTATTTCTCATATTCAAGTTGCTGTTTGGTGTGATTTTCTTATCCCAAAACAGCTTTGTTTCTATCTATCCCTTTTACACTGTTAGTGACAAATATGTTTCAGCTCTATGTGTTATATACTTACCAATGCAATTATATATTTACTAGAGGCCCGGTGCATGAAAATTCATGCACTCGAAGGGTGTCCCTCAGCCCAGCCACTCCTTCTCACAGTCCAGAAACCCTCAGGAGTGGGAGACAACCCAGTGGTCAGGGGAAGGTGATGGCCCCATCACACCTCTGCAGCTGCCACTGCTGGCAGTGCAAGCCTTGACTGGCCCTGTTTACCTGAGCCTTGGGTGACACTGAGTGGCTGAGAAGACACCATCTGAGGCTTGCCTGCACCTTGGACCAGCCCTGGGTGACTTGGGGCGTGAGAGGACTGAGGGACTCCAGAAGCAGGTGTGTGGAGTAATCAGGCCTGCCTGGGGGCATGCCCAGCCTTACTGTGCACCTGCTGCCCCAGTGGGGCTAAGGGGAATGGTACCACCATCTTGTGGCTGTGGGACTGTCATATTTGAGGGTGGGGCAGCAATTAGCATATTCCCTTCTTATTGATTATGGGCACTATCATCTAGAGGGTGGGACAGTCAATTAGCATATTCCTTCCTTATTGGCTATGGATGCTGCCATCTTTGCAATGGTGTGAAGGTCAATTAGCATATTTCCTCTTTATTGGCTAGAATAGAGGCCTGATGCATGAAATTTATGCAAGAGGCTCAGCTCTTGTAGCCCCAGCTGGCCCTTGCAGCCCCTTGAAGCCAGAAGGTCGTTGAGATGGTCATTATGTTGGTCTAATTACCATATTAGGTCTTTATTAAATAGGATTGTTTTATACAGTTGCTTTTTAAGTAAGTTAAGAGAAGGTAGGAGAGGAAATGTGCATTTATATAATCTTTTATAATTACAGAATTACCTTTGCTAGTGCTTCATTTTTATGTGTTTGGATTCTACTTACTATTTGGGGTCACTTGCATTCAGTTGAAAGAACTTCCTTTGGTATTTTTTGTAAATTGTGTCTGCTAGCAACAAGTTCTGTGTTTTATTTACCTACGGAGTCTTTTGTCTTATTTTGTTTGAAATATAGTTTTCTTAGAGATAAAATTGTTGATTGAGAATGTTTTTTTTCTTTTAACACATTAGCTATATCATTTTACTGCCTTCTGGTTTTAATTGTATTTGATGATAAGTCAGCTCTTACTGAAGTTACTCATACATGAGAAGTTGTTTTTCACTTGCTGCTTTGAAGATTTTTTTCTTTTAAAAAATATGTTTTTATTGATTTTGGAGACAGGAAGAGAGAGATAGAAACATCAATGATGAACAAGAATCATTGATTGGCTGCCTCCTGCATGCTCCCCCCTATAGATTGAGCCTGCAATCCAAGGCCTTTCCCCTGACCGGGAATCAAACCATTTATCTCCTATTTCATAGGTCAATGCTTAACCATTGATAAACACCAGCCAGAATGAAGATTTTTTCTTAGGCTTTCAGCAATTTTACTTTCTTACTATTTACTCTGTGTGTATATAGTTGTCTACATTTATTCTACTTGAAATTTATTGACCTTCTTGGTTGTGTAAATTAATTTTTAAATTAAATTTGTAATGTTTTTAACCATTATTATTTTTTAAAACACATTAGTTCTTTGAATATTTGTTATACTCCTTTGTATCTCTCTCCTCTTCTGGTTTCTCCATTACATCATTACATGTGCCCTGGTACCCTTAATGGAGTCCCTATTTCTCTGGGGTTCTGTTCATTTTTCTTTACTTTTTTTCTTTCCCTTCTTTGTATTGTAAATTCCTATCAACCTATCTTTAACTTTACTAATTAATTCTTCTGTCAGTTAAATATCTACTGTTGATCTCTTCTACTGAATTTTTCATTTAATTTATTGTACATTTTTACTCTAGAATTTCCATTTAGTTCTTTTTATAATTTTGAACTCTTTTGATATTCTCTATGTGGAGAAACATTGTCATCATACCTCTATTTCTTTTAACATCTTCTCTTAATTCTTCAAACATATTTATAATGATTACTTTAAAGTCTGTGACTTTGTTTACATTTTTTTCTTTTGACTTTTTTTCTTTTTATTGAATGTACTTGAGGCCCAGTGCATGAAATTCATGTGCAGGGGAGGTCCCCTAAGCCCAGCCTGTACCCTCTCTAATTTGGGACCCCTTGGGGGATGTCATCTGGATCAGGCATAAACCAGCAGTCGGACATCCCTCTTATAATCCTGGACTGCTGACTTTTAATTTCTCACCTGCTTGGCTGCCCCAATTGCCCTCCCACTGACCTGGTTGTTCCCACTACCCCCCCCATGCCAGCCTAGTAACTCCTCACTGCCCCCCTGCCAGCCTAATCATCTCCAACTTCCCCTCTTTCTCTAGCTGTTTATTTCTCATATTCAATTTCTCCCCCTGGTTGCCCCCAACTTCAGCCCCCCCCTGCTAGCCTGGTCACCCCTAACTAGCCCCTTATCAGCCTGTTTGCCTCTTACTGCCCCCCCACCAGCCTGGTTGCCCCAATTGCCCTCTCTCCCCCCCCCTGCCGGCCTGGTTGCCCCCAGCTGCTCCCCCTGCCATCCTGGTAGCCCCAATTGCCTCCCCGTCCCCCCCGCTTCCCGCTGGCCTGGTTGCCTGTCACAGATCCCCTGCCAGCCTGGTCACCCCATGCAGCCTGTAGTTCAGCCTTTTGGTTGTCCCTAACTAAGCCCCTGCCAGCCTGGTAGTAGACAGCCATCTTGTGAGGGCATGAGGGTTAATTTGCATATTATCTCTATATTATGTAGGATTGGGATGACACTAGGTAACAAAATTATAAGATTTCAGCTGCACTATTTATGATGCTTAAATGTGGCATCTGGCATTTCTTAATGAAGCTTCTATTGTTGTTATTTCCTCTTATGTATGGGTCACCTATCTTGTTTCTTTCCAGGTCTTGTAATTTTTCATTGCAAACTGGACCTTTTAGATATTATAAGGCAAGATTCTGGATACTTGTCTCCCACTCCAGGGGCTTGTTACTGTGTTTTTCTTGTTGATTTGTTTAGGGTTCTGACTGGACTATTGAGTGAAGTTCATTTTCTAGGCAGTGTACACCCTCTGGTGTCACTCCTCAAAGATCACAGTCTTGGGCATGCACACAATCACCCAAAAGTGACTGGTTTGTAACAAGGCTCTCTTCTTCTGTCTCTTTCCCTGATCACATCAGTCTGATCCAATAAAGTTTGAATTTTATTACAGAGGTATTTATTTTTGTTAGAGTTTGAGGTTTATTCTGATTTTATGCATCATTTCTTAGCTATCTCTTTCTCTGGTTCTTTCTTTTAAACTAGATGATCTGTAGTTTGCCTTGTATCTCTAATGAAGTTACTAGCCTCCTCCTTTGCTTACCTCCAAAATCTGTCTTATTTTTGAGAATTCTCTTAGGCTCTAACTTCCCTTCACTGTTTCAAATAAAGTCAGTTTCTTCAGAGCTGGTTCTTCTCTGGGCAAAATGTCTGAAGCATGACTCTGGAGCCAGGAGTGGGGATGTGGTGCCCTCTCTCTAAGTGATACCCCTGTTTTAGTTGCAGGGTGTTGGACAATAGCAGTAGCTTTTGACCTTCTTGGCTTGCCTCCCCTGGTGTGGAACCTCCACCTGAGTGAGCAGGAGGGAGTGATTAGGGCCCTAGTATTCTCAGTGTGCAGCGCTAAGTTCAGCCTCTGCTCTAGGAATGGATACTGAATAGAAGCAGGCAATGTTAACTCCCTATTCTGCACTCTCTTTGAAATTAGCTTCTACAACATGTAGTTGTGGAGGAGGAGGAATGAGACCTGCTTACCTCATACCTCTTCTGGGAAGGTACTGTAGCACTTGACTTGGAGCTGAAGGGAAAGGGAGCCCATTGTCTTGGCTCTACCTGCCTGAAGTGGTGTTTCCATCACATTGAACTGGGGGCAGGGAGGAAGGCAGTGAATCATGGTTTAAGTGCCAAAGACTCATGCTATTCTTACTGTGTTTTAGATTTTATGAATAAATGTTTCTTCATTTGCTATATGCCTTTAATAGAACTTCCAGAGACTTTAAGTATATTTTTTAAATAATAATTTCTACAAATTATACTTGTTTAATAAGCCAGTCTGATGAGTTCTCCTGTCAATCATAGTTATTTTGAAGATCGTCAATAATTCTGATTTCTGGACCTGTCCTGAGTTTAGTCCCATTGTTTCTTCTCTTGCAAAATTGGTTGTATTTTCTGTTCTGTGTGTGTATTTTAAGTCTTTAAATTAAATGCTGCACATTGTATGTAGAACAGTTGAGTCTGATGTAAATAGTATTTATGCATGGAAATGGACAATCCTTTTCTTTGGTCCAGTTGTAAATTGGAGGGGTTCTGTTCACCTGATTAGTAAATTGAGCTAGATTGTGGATATTTTGTTGCTTTTAGTGAACCACATGCTTCAAATCCCATTAGTGGTGGGCTACTATTGTTTTGGTTGTCCGCTGGCTATATGCACTGCTGAATTAACACGAAACAATATCACCTTAATATTTTATATCTGTAAAGTGTTTTATAATCATCACAGTGCTATCAAAACCGTTTATGACATTGTCAATCTTTCCTTGCCCTGGCCAGATAGACATATTTGTGTGAGGGATTACCCTTGCCCCTGGTCTTTGTGCTTAGACAGCCAGGTTTTAGTGAAACAATTTTTTCACTGTTCTTTCTTCCAAAATTATTCTCTGTTTTTCTCAAAGCCATGAATGTATATGATTTAAAAGAGTTTTCCAGAAAATCACTCATTGATACAAATGTTCTCTTCATTTCCATAGGCTTCCATATGGCTTACCCCCACCTCACCCACGTGGTTAGGACTAGATACTATTCCTTGAGAGGTGGTCAGGTTTTAAATCAGATTTATTTTCTTCATTGCTACACAAGACTTTTTTTTCTTCTTCTAGAATTAAGAAAGAGAAAACTAAATTAAAAAAAAACTTTTGCTTTTACTGCTTATTTATTTTTTTTGCTGAGGATAAGAGAACTGTTCCGAGTTTTGTGAAGATTAATCAGGGCTGAAGATTAACACACACAAGCAGTTAAATCATTTATCCACAACTCCTTTGAAATTTGCTTGATGGTGGAATCTTCAGTCAAATTATATTTTTATATAAGATCTATCTCTCACCAGATTAAAAAAAAATTCTGTCTTCTCTAAGGTGACTTTTTGAAAAGTATTGTGGAATGAAAGCTGTTGGTACCCTTCTTCAGTGTCCCCTGAACCAGGTCACTATAGCTATCCCCAGCTACTGTGAACTCGGCTGCTAGGGACTTAGAACTATCCTTTCTGCAGAGAATTGCCCTTGGCTGCACAGGAGCCACCTCACACAGGAGGTATCTAACCTTCCCTTCTCTAGAGAAAGATGGACTGAATGACAGGAAAGTACAAAAAGCCATTCCATTTTTCTCTACATGAGACTAACTCTATGGAGCAATTCTTTTCTCAGAGGTCCCATGGCATCAGGCTGAACTAATTTCTAATTGAGACCACCATTTGATTCTCTTTCTTCACTGGCACTTTTCTGTTGCCCTCAGCCTCCTATCTCAGACCAGGACTCCCACAGTCAGGTACTTCCTCAGGAACTACTGTGTTAGTCTGGGTTTCTAAGGAAAGCCAGATTAGCATTAGACTTTGCCCAGAGAAAGTAGCCACAAATGAAGGGTATAGGAGGTGAAATGACAGGAGGAAACTGTCCCTAGTAGTTTAGACAAATCCTAGAATGTTATCACAGATGCAACTGTTAGGATTTTGTGCTCCGGTGGGCTGTTATTTGAGAGGTTTATGGAAAAGAGTAACCCCAATAAAGTCAATAAAAATTAAAAACAAGCAACAGGACTGGCTGGTATGACTCAATGGTTGATCATCATCCTATGAAGTAGGAGATTACAGCTTGATTCCAGGTCTGGCCACATGCCCAGGTTTGGCCTTGATCCCCAGTGTGGGATGTGCATGAGGCAGCCAATCAATAATTCTCTCTTTTCATTGATGTTTCTATCTCTCTCTTCCTCTCCCTCCCTTTCTTAAATAAGCAAAAGCATATTAAAAAAATAAAAACAGCCGAAACAGGTTTGGCTAGTGGCCAGAGCATTGGCCTGCACACTGAAAGTTCCCAGGTTCGATTCTGGTCAAGGGCATGTACCTTGGTTGTGGGTACATCCCCAGTGAGGGGCGTGCAGGAGGCAGCTGGTTGATGTCTCTCTCTCATTGACGTTTCTAATTCTCTATCCCTCTCTTTTCCTCTCTGTAGAAAATCAATAAAAATATATTAAAAAAATAAAAACAAGCAACAACAACAACAAAAAATGAGAATTGCTGAACTAAATTGCAGAACTACCTTAGCCTTTGAGGGGTTTTACACTTCATCATACTTTGTATGCAGGGTCACTACATGACTTACACCTGACTTTGTTTTTAAAAATGATTTGATTCCTTTACCTTCCCCCATCAAAAGTTTCATACCCTTGCCCAAACCGGTTTGGCTCAATGGATAGAGCGTTGGCCTGTACACTGAAAGGTCCCAGGTTCGATTCTGGTCAAGGGCATGTACTTTGGTTGCGGGCATATCCCCAGTGGGAGGCATGCAGGAGGCGGCTGATCGATGTTTCTCTCTCATCGATTTTTCTAATTCTCTCTCTCTCTCTCTCTCTCTCTCTCTCTCTCTCTCTTCCTTTCTCTCTATAAAAATCAATAAAACATATATTTTTTTAAAAAAGTTTCATACCTTTATTTTCATATTTGTAAGTCCTCCCACCTGGAAGTAACAAATTTACATTTTGGATTCCCACCAGGATTTATATGTGTGACAATGGGTTCTTGTGTTAGCCATTCAAAACCACGTTATTCTAATGTCTGCTTCTTAGAGTACTGATCTCTGGGGCTGGAAATCCAGATAAGTGGAGGGTGCATGGGAAGGTGGGGAATCATGAAATCCCACCACTGATTCTACTTATATTTACATTAGTGCTGGGTGTTACCAACAATCTCATTCTGGGCTCCAACAATTATATTTTCATGTAAGCTATTTCTGGGGAAGACTGTTACCTTTTGTCCAGTCACTTAATATCAAATCATCTTATGTAAACTAACAATAAGATCAATTGTTCCTATCTCTCGGTAAAAATTGTACTATAGTAAAGAAATGTGAATCTAAAAATGCAATTAACATTGCTTATAGACCAAATAAAAATACTTCTCTCATGTATATGTGTATTTTTACAACCTAGATATATTTGTGGATACTATTGTGATAAAATGCAAATCTTTAAAAGTGATGCTGAATCTATAGTTGCTTTTAGAAACAGTGTTTCTTTCAAGTGATGATATGAAACATATAATCACTGTTATGCTGTTACTTGAACTATTGTGATTTTGAGTCTATAAACTGAATGGGAACTTGATGGATACATGGATTAAGGGACTAGAGGAGTCTAATGGCATCAGATCCTGGAGATTACAATGTTTAGTGAATAGAATTTTGATCCAGATGAAAGAAGAATGTCCAAGCATGGAAAGGTGATCAGATTGGAGAACCAGATTCTACTGTCAATTTAGCCACTGCTTTGACCAATTCTTTTTTCATCTCTATTTCCTCTTAAACTTCTCTAGACATGGTTCATAAATACTGCTGGGCTGCAGCTCAAGAATTAGCATTTAGAAAGTCAGCAAGAAAAGAAATGAACTTTCAGAAAGTCAGAAAAAGGGGCACCTCAGTTAGGAAGAGGTTAGATACCAGAGAAAATTAGCATTTCTCTTCTGGGCTTTCACTGCACTTATAAGTAGGAAAACTCCTTATCACAATGTGTTACAAGTAACTGTAATTTTTCAACTCACATGGATGGAGAAACCTCAGGTAAAATCTATGTCTTAAATATATATATATTTTCTTTTTTATACTTTTAATTAATTTCAGAGAGGAAGAGAAGTAGAGAAAGGTAGAAACTTCAATGGTAAGAGAAAACCATGGACCAGCTGCCACCTGAATGTTCCCTATTGGGGATTGAGCCAGTAACCACCTGGTTCATAGATTCATGATTGCATGGTGTAAAAAGTGTGACTGAGCCACACTGGCTGAGAAACATGCTTTTTATGTTTAATGGACAGTGCTGAGGAGGAGTGCATTCATTGTTCATGGTGGGTGATCAGTGAGTCTTTATTTAATTGAATTACTGTTAGGATAAAAACAAATGGAAAACACTTGTAAAGTATGAAAAAATACACATTCATGCACACACACAAAGCTAAGATATGTATTTTATTTCTCCATCACTTTCATTTATTCTACAAATATTTACTCTGAGATGGTGAGAAGAGAATAATTAGAGAAAATAAATCAGTTGGTGCAAAAGAAAACACCAGTCACTGTTCTGATGTGTAATTGAAGGGACAAGGTTTTGGACCTAAGATGAACCTCTATTTTTGGTGAGGAGAAACTCAGCAAGAGAAAAATGAACTTTCAGAAAGTCAGAGAAAGGGGCACCTCAATTAGGAAGAGAACATAATGAGAGCCAGGGGACCACTAAGGGAGCCACGTTTCCAAAGCTAGTCATTTGTATCTACAAAATGAGTCAAATTCCCTCCCTTGCCTATATCCATATAGTAGACTTGATAAGGGTTGACATTTGCAGTAAATTACTAGATTTGTTGTCTTAATGTAAGTTGTGCTGGTAGTATTTTCTTGATAAGTGAAGTCATTATAGTTTTATGTGAAATGTAGACCGGTAAATGAAAGTGTGTTTACAGAAGGAATTTGGTAGAATATAGTAAATCAGAGCTATTTTTAAAAAATCCAGAATAGGTGAAAGATAAAAGAATACAGTAACATTTGAGAAAAATACCTGAATGAAGACAGCGATAGAGACCTAGATACACTTAAGCAGCTGATGGCTTAGGATTGGTCCTATGGCAGTGCCTGTATACTGGCCCTTTTCTTTCTCCTAGAATTTCCAAAGTAAAATGAGATGAGAAAGGCACAAAGAAATTTTCGAGCTGGACTAAGATCATGGAAACTTATGTGCATGACCAGGGTTAGATCCAAAGTTTCCACTCAGAGATTTTTGTTTCCCTCCCTTATCCAGGATTTTAAGATCTGGGAAGCAGAGAATGTAGGCCGTGGACCACAGCAGTTCTTCTCTGAATTCTCTAGTGTCATCTCTAGAAGTTGGGAATTGGAACATTTAACTTACAAGGAAACATTATCACTTCAGAGGTAGGGCCCCCTGATAGATATCTTGGGAACTGTCCAGACAGAAGGGCTTGTCTCTGGCTCCTTTGTAAAGATGCACACCTTGAGGATGAAGGTGAAGGCAAGATGGTAGAGGACTGGGCTCCCCAGTAGACTTTGAGTCACAGTTCATTCTCTTAAATCTCAGTCTTTATGGATGCCACCCACATAGCCCCACCCATACCCACTGACTGAAATAATGACAAAGTGATATCAAGTAAAATGTTTCCAGTGAAGACAGTGCAAATGGGTTCTGAGTTTAAGACCCAGAAGGGCTTGACAAGGTTGGTCAGGCAATCTTTCTGTAGGACCTGAAACTGAAGCTAGGTTTTTGGGACATAGCCATTGAACAAAGCAGATTTTAGGTCATGCTGGACAGAAATGGAGGATAATGATAGAAAGCACCATATTACTACGAGGGAGCTCAGGCAGGCAGAAGGAGGGCTGTTCAAAGCAGAGTTGGAGGCAGGACATATTGGGAATTGAGACAAGTGTGTGGCTGGGTGTGGGCTTTCATGACTGCATTAATATCCTATTGCTTCTGTAGCAAAATAAATGCTATAAAATGCTATTGCTTCTGTGGATCTCAATTGTGGTGGCTTAAACACTACCCATTTAATATCTTATAAACCCTATAGACCAGAGTTTGACACAGGCCTGAATGAGAGAAAATCATGGTGTCACATTGGCTGTGCTCTATTTGGGGGACTCCTTGCTTTGTTCAGGGACTAGAGGTTGCCCACATTCTTTGGCTTATGGTTCCCTTCTACCATCCCCAAAGCCAGCAACACTGCATGTCTCTGACTCATCTCTGATCATGGAATCTCCCTCTTACTCTCACCTTAGCTTGGAAAGGTTTTCCACTTCTATGAATCTCAATGCAGCCACCTGGGGCATTCAGGATAATCTCCTCATCTCAAGGCCCTTAATCAGATCTGCAAAGTCTTTATTGCCAAGTAATATTATGAATTCTTAGGGGCTAGGCATTGACAGCTTTGGGGTACCATTATTCTGCCTGTCTGCTGGCCTCTAAGAGGTGCTCCAAAGCTGTCAATGCCTGGACCCTAAGAATTTGTAATATTACTTGGCAATAAATACTTTGCAGGTCTGATTAAGGGCCCTTCTATCCCAATATTACAAGTTGGATGAGAGCCTGATGCTTCAAGATCCTCAGCTGTAAAGTTCCCTCTGCTAACCCATCATGGGGCTAACTCCCCTTAGCACCCACTCAACAAACCTAGACACTGAGATTGTCATGAGCCATTCACTTAAGCTCATGGAATAATCAAAGAGGAGCACTTAATTATTGGTATTGATAAGGAGAATCCATATTCATTGATATGGTAGTTATTGAGGCCCTACTTTGTGCCAGAATGCATTCTATTCAGCTCCAAACTTTTGTCTTTGATTATGAAAACTTTATGAACAGAGTCATCTTTAAAAGTATATTTTTGAGTCTTAGAATCTCAGAGTTAGTAGAATCCTTACAGGTCCCTATGGCCAACCCTCTACCCTGTACATAGTTCCCTTCTAAAAGCAGTGCTTTCTGTTTTTCTGATCTGAACACTGAGCTAGGAGTCAAGGAGCCCTTTGGTAGCCACTCTGTCTGGGTGTCTGGCTCATCTTATGTAAATAAGCTGTGGAGGACATTTTCTTTCCATCTGTGACATTCCCTGGCCCTTGTTGATATCACTAGTCTTTCTAATTTCTTATTCTCCCACCCTCAGATATGGCACTCTCCCTGCTCCAGCCAAGGAAGGAAAGGCATGTTTTTTTTACCCTAACATTTCTCTAAGCTGGTTCTTCTCTCTTTCTTCTTCCTCCTTCTCTTTATCTCAATCTCTGTCTCATTCTCCTTTGCCTTTATTCCAGAGATATTTTTTTTGTATTCACAAAATATCTGAAACAGCATAACCCTAGATTTACAACATATGCTTTCAAAAAAGTAAATTTCATATGGTTCAAATGGTCTTAAATGTAAAAAGTAACAAATAGATTTTTTTTCCCTTTGGAATGATGTTGGACTATGAACATAGGCTTTTCTCAGGAAAATGCAGTTTCCAGGATGCTAAAACAGTTAAATTTATGTAAGAAATATTTATGTATAGAAAAATATAAAAAATAAAAACATGAAGTAAAGGCTTGCTTGATTTATGCACAGAATGAGCCCCCAAAATGTATAAGACAATTTGAATAATTATAAAGGTATTGTTTTATTAAAACACATTTTATTTTCAAAATTGAGCTATCAGTTGTTAAAGTATGTATATAGTTTTCAGGGGACAACTTATATAAAATTCTCTTGCAAACTAATAAGTTCAATAAGAGAAATACACTTTTTAATATGAAGAGTTCCATTTAAAATTAAAGAACAGTAAATTTAACAAGGATATAATTTTTAAAAATAGTGTTTGTTTTATTTTCAGAAATTATTCTGAAAATATAGCAGTGAACATGGACTCTTCCCAGATTGAGCATATTTGATGAAGACTGATGTCACCACATAAAGTAAAAACATATATACAATGCACATATAAGCACAAACATGCACAAATATACACACACACACATAATTACAAGCAGTGACTCATTTGAGAAAGGAACAATGAGATTATCTTGGGTCTGAGAGTGATGCTTGGGATAATTCCTGTGGAGGAGTGAGGAGAAGATTCTTGGGCAGAGGTGGAGGTTGAACTGTGATGAGTTGTGCCAGGGGCTTCTATGCCCCTGGAGCTCTGGAGCTACAATGGCCCTGACAGGTTGTCCTGAATCAAGTCCAATGAAAAAACAGGGGCTGGACATTTGCATTTTCGGGCCACTGGATATGGGCTGCCTTCGGGGAGGGATACAGTCTCTGGATGGAGGGAAGAATTTCTCTTTGACTGCAATTTCTGGGAATAACTTCAGCTGTGAGCTGAGGGAATGACAACCTAGGTCTTGAAGAGGGTTTCAGCAATGCACACAGCATCTACTACAGGGTGTTTGGAGAGCAGCTGGCAGGGAACTTGAGCTTGTCTGCAAAGGTTTGGAAAAGCCTCTACAAGAGAGTGATCGTCAGTGACAGTGCGTGGGAATGGAATGAGCACTCTGTGAAATGGAGCCCAGTGAATGAATGCCTGCCAGTGAAGTCTGCAAGAATGTCAGTATTTCTGGGCAGTGGGCAGAGGAGGATGAGTAACTTGCAGCAACATTAGGGAAACACATTTCTAAAAACTATGCAGGCCTTGCAGGATTTGGGGCTTATCCAAAGGGCAGTGAGAATGTGTCAATCAGAGGAGAAACATGATGTCATCTGTGTTTTAAAAGCTTACTGAGGCTGGTATGCAAGAGAGTAGAGAGAGAAAGATAAGGGTGCACCTGGAGGCTTTTGTCATGCAAGGAAGAATGCCTTCTCTCATTCCCTCTTTTGAGCATAGGGACTCAAAATTTGGGATAATAACCTTCCTACTTACTAGATCATCAAAATGACTTTTTCTTTCTCTGGGCCAGGATGACTTCCCTTCTTGCCTGTGTCCCCAAAGTGATCATGTGGGAAAGTGAGATATACACATAGCATGGCCTTGAGTTTGGGCCAAGCTGGAGTTTGGACATTCACCAGCTTTGCTCACCTGTAAAATCCAGTAAGGGAGGCTAGTGTAGCCTATAACTACCCATGATATTATCTGTAGAGTTGACTCTGACAAAAAGTTTAGCTTTGAAGAGGACGCCATGACAAGAGGTAAGGAGTAGAGAGCATCTGCAGGGACTCAAAGAGTAGCTGCATTTTTGCTCCTCTCTTCTTAACTTTGGGCAACATGGAGAAGAAAGGAAAATGAGAGCATGCCCAAAATGAGAGCATCTCATTTTTCAGATGAGAAAACCAAAGCTGAGGGCTGAAAGCTCACACTGAATATGACATAGCTAAGAAGTAAGAAAAGGAATGAGTATGCCTGGTTCCAATTTCAATGGCTCATCTATGATTTTGCATTGTCTTAGGATCCTTTTATTCTCACCAAAGATGTTACAATTTATAACTGTGCTCTCAATCTAATAAACTATTGGTGGGAGATAGTCTTTTCCTTTCTTTTCTTTCTTTTTTTTTAGTGTATTAAAAAACTGTGGCATATCTACACAATGTAATACTATGCCACTATAAAAAAGAAGGAACTTTTACCATTTGCAACAGCATGAATGGATCTGGAGAGCATTATGCTAAGCAAAATAAGCCAGTCGGAGAAAGATAAATATCACATGATCTCTCTCATATGTGGGATATAATGATCAACATAAACTGATGAACAAAAGTAGATCCAAAACAATAAAAATTTATTAAATAAAAAAAAGAAAATAGATCCAGAGACAAATGGCAGGAGAGGAGGGGTTTAGAGAGCAACCAAAGGACTTGTATATTTGTATGCATGCATATTAACATAACCAATGGACACAGACACTGGGATGATAGGAGCTTGCTCTCTGGTGAGAATAGCTGTGGTGGGAGGGTGGGGGGAGACATCAATTGGTAAAAAGGAGATATATGTAAAACTTTAGAAAACAAAAATAAATAAATAAATTGAATTTATTGAGGTGACAGTTAAAAAAATGATACAGGTTTCAGGTATATAATTCTACACTGTCTTGCTTTTTACAAAGCATCATTTCTATTTGCAGAAAGTTATTAAAAAAAGTTGATAGAATTTGGCTAAAGAGATACATGTTTGGGGAAAGGTCTGGAAATTACTTGTCACACTCTGACATCTTTTAGGGTTACTTAAATCCTCCCTCTTCCTTTGTTCTGTTTTTTTTTGTTGTTGTTGTTGTTTGTTTTTTTGTTTTTTGTTCTTTGTTTTTTTAAGTTTCTTCATCTCCACACCCACCCCACAGCCAGATTCTACTTATCTCACTTTATCTACTTATTCTAATACCTATTGATTCACTCCAGTGTTATCTTTATCTTTCACTAAATTTTATCTCATTTCCCTCTTCAGCAAGCCCCCAATTAATAACTATTTCCTATGTTATATACTTAGAATTTATTTAAAAAAATATTTTCATTCCATTTGGTGTGGTTCAGTGGTTGAATGTCAACCCATGAACCAAGAGGTCACCAATTCCATTTCTGGTCAGGGCACATGCCAAGTATGGGGTATACAGGAGGCAGCTGATCAATGGTATATCTCCCTCTTTGATGCTTCTATCTCTCTATCTCTCTCCCTACCTCTCATTCAAAAGAAAAAAAATTCATCTTCATTAAGGTTAATTTTTATAGAATAAATGCAGCTCTTTTAAGTATAAGTTTCAATGAGTTTTTACAAATTTCTACACACATCTAATCATCACCAAAACCAAATTATGAAACATGTTCTTCACCCAAAAGGTTTTTTTGTGCCTCTTTCAAATCTGTCTTCATCCCCCAACTCCAGCCTCAGGCTACTTCCTGTTATTATAGATTTTTCATTTCTTTAGTTTACTATGGAATTACAAAGGATTGACTTTATGTTTGATTTCTTTGCTCAGTAAAATGCTGTAGAGACTTATCCAGGGTGATGCATCTCTCCATAGTTCCTTTCTTTTATTGGCTGAGAAGTGTTAGTGTTCACTGTGTGGGGTTTCCATCATTTATTAATTCATTCACTGATTGTCATTTGGGTTGTTTGAAGTTTATTAGGAATAAAATTGCACCAACATTCATAAATATGTCTTTGTATAGATATACATTTTCATTTCTTGGAAAAATATCTGGAGTAAAATGGAATTACAGGCTTGTAAGGTCAGTGTGTGTGCCAAGAACCAATTCCAGCATGTAATAATTACAAGAGTTCCATCAAAAGGTTGATGGGACTTGGGGGGCTCAACAAGGTTAAGCCACATATGTAATTTACCTGTTGGAAATGGCTAAGGCACTTCCCCCAAACCTGAATAGGATTATTGTTAGCTGCCAGACAGCTCAGAACATTTTATTGCTTCCTGTTGGCCAAACACCTGAACAGCTGTCAGCTAGTCCCCAAACTAATAATGTTTCTATATACCCTTTGATACCTTACCTTTTGAAGTGTGTATTTCTACCTTGCATTGGGACAAATTGTATTTAATAAAATCACTGGGTACTGAGACAAGGAAAGTCTTCAGTTCCTTTTAGCTGAAGCTCCTCTGATCCCCAATGTCCTTCAAAACTATCTTTCATCCTTGGACTCCTTCTTAATCATCTATGCACAGCCCCTTTCTTCAGAATGCTGAATCCTTTGTAAGACTGGGAAAAGAACCCCAGCATTATGGTGTGCTAATGAAAGACACCATGTGTGATTACCAGTTTTTGTTTATACCATTGTCCATTCCCACCAGCAATGTATGAAAGCTCCAATTGGTTTACATCTTTATCAAGAGTTAGTGTGGCTAAAAACAATTGAAGATATATTTAGGCAGTGGAATAGATGGATATGTGCCGAGCCTTGTCCCTGAGCACACAGAGGGAACAGCTGAGGGTTGCACTGTGAGTGTTTGTTGGCTAGTTAAGGGACAGCTATACTCCAGGAGACGGTGGGGGACTACTGGATGTGGCTACCCTGACCGGGCAGCCCCTACTGCTGCTGGGTTTTTCTCCTGAGGC
Organism: Lasiurus cinereus; assembly: GCA_011751065.1. Taxonomy (NCBI): domain Eukaryota; kingdom Metazoa; phylum Chordata; class Mammalia; order Chiroptera; family Vespertilionidae; genus Lasiurus; species Lasiurus cinereus. Next base: position 44,816,646 of record JAAGEH010000307.1, read on the forward strand.
CACCAGCTTGGATGCAGAGACCACGCCATCATGAAGGGGAAAATGGATGTTTACAGAAACCTAAAAATCTACAACTGTGGCACTCACTGAACAGCTGTGAACTCCAGAACACCAATCCCCAATTGGCACAAACACTCAGATTTAGAGGAGCTCTACACTCCACACGGAGAGGTCAAATTTTGCCTGGGATAAAGTAAGGTCTTTGATCCCACAGGACAGAGAAATGCGTGCACTGTGGGAGCTGGAGGACTGGGGGGTACTCTGCACCTAGAGAAATCTGTGGCTGTTGGAACTGGTGTGATCTGTGAATGTGGAAGGAGGTCCTCAGAGCTGCTAACAGAGGGATCTCTAGAAAACAACTCATTTTAATCTGATGTAGAAGGACAGCCTGGGAGTTATTAAAGTGTTCTGACTTCTTGGACAAGAGCGAGAAAGGGAGACTGCACAGACTTTCGGTCTTTCCTCTTCAGATCCTTGCTTCTGATTGCTAAGCCCAATATATAGTATTACCAGTTAGGGACACCCTGGGAGACTGCAGGGGAAACTTGTTTTTCTGGAACCTGGAGATCAGAGCAGGGAGTGACTGTCAGAGAAGCAGTTCTGGGGCAGCCCACTCCCACAAACCAGTATTGAGTGCCACAGGAAAAGCAGGATCTAAGCACAGGTTAGAGAGGACCTATAGTCTCAGGGTCAATCCAGAAACACTGCCAACCAGGGGCTGAATCACAAATTGACTCTTGTGTAATCACAAATAAAAGAATAAAGAAAGAGATTAAGACACAATGCCTGCTTAAAAACCAGGACTGGCTTATAACACTGAGCACCAGTGGAATGCAGGGAACTGCAATACTGTCCCAACTGGGAAACAGGAATGCCAAACAGAACAATAGAAGAAGTGAATGACCTTCACTACTGCACATTCTATTTATTTTTTTTTTAATTTTTAATTTTTATCTTTTACTTAAGAAACTAATTTTTTTCTTTTCTCCTCACTTGATTTTATCTTTTTAATCATTACATTTTTATTTTCAATCAGTATTATTACTACTATTATTTTACCTTTTTGAAAAAAAAGTGTCATTTTATTTTCTCTTTATTTTACTTTGGTATTAGAATTCTACATTCTATTTTCATCTTTTCTTTATCATCATTTTACTCTATCTAAACTCTTTCTTTATGCCATCAATATATTCCTAACTCTTCCTCTTTTGTTGTCCTGTTTTTTACCCTTTTCCTACTTTAGATTTTCCCTATTCTTCTCCCCGTGACCCTGTTAAAATTTCACCCTACTTATATATCAAATTTCCAATCCATACACACCTCTCTCTTATTTATCTTCACTACAAAAAAATTGTTTGTCTTTCTGTCCTTTTGTTGTTGTATGTTGAATGTTAATTATATCAATTTTTTACACTTTGTGAGATTGTTTTGCTTATTCTTTTTGCTTTGTTTTGTTTGCTTTGTTTTTGTCTGTTTTTATTATTATTTTTTTTACCTCTGTTTCCCTTTGCCTCCTTAATACTAGTTGTTGTTTGTATTAATATCCAGATCCTTGTTGCTGGCATTTGTTGGGATTAGTGGCTGTCCTATGGAAATTTTCTCCTCATATATATAATTTGTCCCCCTTCTCTTTCTTATTCTCTTACTTTGCTCTCTTACTTTTTCTTCTTTTTTCTTTTTTTCTCCCTTTTCCCAATTTTATTTTGGCACTCCTTATTTTTATTTTCTTTTTTTCTTCTTTTCTTTCTTCACCTTTCTCTTCTATCCTCCAGTTTGTCTCTGTCTGGTGGTCACCTTTATTTGTGGCTATTAATATCATGAATACATCTCTGTTCAGTGTCTTGTAGGTTGTACCTGGTTGTGTTGTATTTTGCGCCTTTAAATCAACACAGGAGAGAGAGAATTTCATAACCAGACACCTGGAGAAGAGAAACCATGGTGAAACAAAGAAACAGCCTGCATATGAAAGAAAAGCAGGCATCACCAGAAAAGGAAGTAAACGAAATGGAGGCAAGCAACCTGCCAGAGAAAAAAATTCAGAGAAATGGTCATAAGGTGACTGAAAAGAATGGAAGACAAATTCGACAATATGAATAAAAACCAAGAGAAAATGAAGAAGAACCAAGATTAAATGAAGAAGAACCAAGAAAAAATGAAAAATGACATTGCTGCTATAAAGAACGCAAAAGAAAGCATCAAAAGTAGACTAGAAGAAGCAGAAGACCAGATCACTGAGCTAGAAGACAAGGTAGGAAAAAATACCCAAGTAGAGCAACCTCTAGAAAAAAAAATTAAAAAGCAGGAGGGGAGTGTAAGGGAACTTTGGGACAACACAAAACAAAACAACATCCGCTATCCATAATAGTGGTTCCAGAAGAAGAGGAAATGGAGCAAGGAATAGAAAACCTGTTTGAATAAATAATGACAGAAACTTCCCTAATATAGGTAAGAAAAAAAACCCACACAAATTTAAGAAACTCACAGAGTCCCAACAAAATGAACCCCAAAAGACTGACACCAAGGCACATTATAATTAAATTGGCAAATACCAATGACAAAATAAGAATCTTAAAAGCAGTCAGAGAGAGAGAGAGAGAGAGAATGTTATCTACAAAGGAAACCCCATAAGATTAGGACTTATTTCTCAACAGAAACTCATCAGGCCAGAAGGGAATGGAATGAAATACAAAGTTATGCATAGGAAGGGTCTGAATCCAAGAATACTGTATCCAGCAAGGCTATTAATCAAAATTGAAGGTGAAATCAGGAACTTCACAGGCAAAAAAGACTAAGGGAATTTATTACCACCAAACTAGCAATGCAAAAAATGCTAAAGGGTCTGCCATAAAATAAAAGATATGGGAAGTGAAGAAGGAATACAGGGGTAAAGCATAAAAATGGCGACAAATAAATGGATTAAATGCTCCAATGAAAAGACTTAGGGTAACGATTGCAAAAGGAAATATGACCCATATATCTGCTGTCTACAAGAAACCCACCTCAAATTAGAAGATGCACACAGGCAGCAAAATCTCAGACATATGCTGAAGGAACTTCTTCACTGATACTGCTCCTAACACAATGGAAGCTAAAGAGAAAATAAACAAATGGGACTATGTCAAAATAAAAAGCTTTTCACAGCAAAAGAAACCATCAACAAAGCAACAAGAAAGACCATTGTATGGGAGAACATTTTGCAAATGTTCTAATAAAGTTTTAATCTCCAACATCTACAGGCAATTTATACAACTTAATAAAAGGAAAATAAGTGATCCAACAAATAAATGGGCAATGGACCTAAATAGAATCTTTTCAAAAGAAAACAGAAGGCCAAGAAACACATAAAAACATGCTCAAAGTCACTAATTATCTGAGAGATGCAAATCAAAACATTAGTGCAATACCATCTCACACCTGTCAGACTGGCAATCATCAACAAATCAACGAAGGGATAGTGTTGGTGAGGATGCAGAGAAAAAGGAACCCTCGTACACTGCTGGTGGAAATACAGACTGGTGCAGCCACTGTGAAGAACAGTATGGAGTTTCCTCCAAAAACTAAAAATGGAACTCCCATTTGACCCAGTAATCCCCTTCCTAGGAATATATCCTAAGAAACTAGAAACACCAATCAGAAAGGATATATGCATTCCTATATTCATAGCAGCACAATTTACAATAATTAAGTTTTGGAAACATCCTAGGTGCCTGTCAGCAGATGAAAACTATGTACATCTACACAATGGAATACTGTGCTGCCATAAAAAAGGAATTCTTACCATTTGCAGCAACCTGGTTGGAACTGGAGAGCAGTATGCTAAGTGAAATAAGCCAGTCAATGAAAGAATAATACCACATGATCTCACTCATTTGTGGATAATAAAGAATATTATAAACTGATGAACAAAAATATACAGAGGTAGTAAAGCATCAAATAGACTGTCAAATTACAGTGGAAAATTTAGGGAGAGGTGGGGTAGATAAGAGATCAACTGAAGGGCTTGTATTCATTCATATAAGCATAACCAATGGACACAAGATACAGGGGGGTTAGGGCATGCATGAGAGTGGGGTGGGGGCAATGGGAAGATATGTACACATGTAATACATTAATTAAAAATAAGAAGATATATTTTTGGGTCTCTGTGTAAGTTTTCTATTGTATTGGTTCAAAGGTCCATAGAGCTACATGATATTATGTCAAAAAATAGTCTTTATTATTATATCTTTATAGTAAGTTTATTTTTCCTGATTTATTTAATTTGGTTTTTGATTTTTACTTTACAGTTGACATAGAATATTATATTACAGTTTCAGGTGTACACCATCTTGATTAGACATTTACAAAACTTACTAGAGTAAGTTTCTAAGATATTGTGAGTTCCCCATCTTTATTCTTCCTTTTGAAAATTATTTGGGCTATTTTACGTTTTCACATTTGCATAGAAATCTTAGAGTTTAGCTTTTTAATATTAACAAAATGCTTCCTATAGTTTACTGAATATGTAGTTGGGAGAGAACTGACATTCTAACAACATTGTGTTCACAAAAATAGAATGTGCTTCATCTATAGATTTTTAGATTCTCTGAGCAATGTTTTATAGCATAATTTGCTAAATAGATCTCTTAATTTTTTTCATGTTTGTCAGGTCTATTATAAATTAAATCTTTTATTTCTCTTTCCAATGTTCCTTTCTGGTATATAGCAAAACAATAGACTTTTGTGTATTGAACCTTTATCCAGTTACCTTGATAATCACTTATTAGTTCTAGTAGCTTTTGTGTGTGTGTGTGTGTGTGTGTGTGTGTGTGTGGACTTCTTAGGATTTTGTGGATATCGGTGTATGTTTTAAGGTCAGTTGTGGTGTCTCCTATTGGAAAGTGGCAGCTGATTTTGGCTCTGAACAGCTAAGTGTATCCTGGGAGAGCATTGGATGAAGGGAAGAAGAGGGGATCTGCGTAGATTGTTTTGAGACATTTGGAAACTTAGAATTTGGGGCTTTGGAGAAGACAGCTTTGGTATTGAGAAGCCTCTGGTTGGTGAGATTTCATGTTTTCCCATGAAACAAAAAGTTTAAAAAGTTCTGAAATTTAATTGGTCAAGATGGGCATAACTAAAAGTTTGTTCGGCTCCCCCTAGACTGATTGCTTAGGGACACCATGAACCTCATTAAGAACTGGTTTCTCAGTGACAGTCCCCTTGGGAAGGAGGGAAGTAGGAGAAAATAGAGGGGAAGAGAGAGACCCTCAGCTTTCCACAGTGCTGTTATTTTGGGGCTTTTTCCTAAGCTCCTATTTGAGGACAGTTTCTTTTTTCATCATGAATGAAAACAGCAGCAAGATGCTCTAACTCCTGTGCATGGCTCAGCAGTAGCCTGACAGGTGTTAGCCTTGGCCAAGCCTTGGAGAACTTTAGCAGTGGTAATGAAGCTCTTCCATAGAGGTGAGTGTCTTCAAGTTTCTCCTCTATGGAGGAAAGAGTAAGGTAGGATATTCTGGGTCTGGTTGCTGTTTAACATTGGGACAACTAGAGCCTGAGGAGTGGGCTAGGAGAGCAGCAGGACAGACAAGTTCATTTCCAAATCCCTTTGCACAACAAAGATCAGGTTCATTTCTTTTCTGACCTATGTTAAGGATAGCCGCAGCTCTCTGACATCTCTCAGGATACTTCTTTCTCATCTTTCTTTATTTTCTGTCAGTTATGCAGAGATTGTGAAAAAACTGGTCACTGAGCTCTGCCAAGTTCTGTCCTTGAGGCATGTTTGCCCATCAGTAAAAAAACCACAGTGATATTGGGGAGGTTGTGTCCCCAATATATAACATAATATCAGGGAATAAGGAAGGGAAGGAAGGAAGAGAAAATGGTAATGTGAGGTAGGAAGGAAGACCAAGAAAAGAGGGATTGAGGGGATATGGCCTAGTTAGTCCTGGCCAGGACCAGGACCTATGCAGTCATATATTATGTATCCATATATTCATCATCTACAAAAAATATTTAGAATTACTGATTTGGCTCAAGAATACTGTGTGTGTGTGTGTGTGTGTGTGTGTGTGTGTGTGTGTAAAGAAAAAGTTAAAAAATTATAAAAATTATTTGGTTAAAATGGGCATAACTAAAAGTTTATATGTATATGGTATGACTTTGTGTCATGGAGTTATATTCTAATGCCATATTTGAACAATAAATAAATAAAAATAAATCTTCTGTTCCCCTTTTTTCCTTGCTTTAGTTTTCTTTGGTACAATTAATAAACTAACATCTTATATATAATTTTTACTTCCTTGTTTTGTGTATCATGTAGCCTTTACCCCCTACATGTACAGAAGCTCCACGGGGCAGGGATATTTATATGCTCTGTTTGCTGAAGTTTTTTTTTATACTACTAAAGGAATGAAATAAATTATTAAACATGCATAATAATATCAGGGAATAAGTATTATGAAGGAAACTGGAGTCCAAGGTTTTATCATGTCCTTTCTATTTTGGGTTAGGGGGATTAAAAAGAGTTGCCTGAAGTGATGACATTTGAGTAATGGGATGGATGAAGTGATGGATAGAAATCTATTATCAGTGTCAAGTGCCATCTTTCCTTTCTCCCAAGACTTTGGAAATAAAATAGCATGAAAACAGAAGGAATTGGCGCTGAGAAATTATCCTAAGTCCCAGAGATCCCTTTTGGAGATCTTGCTGGTATATAGTATGGAGGTTATATGATCTGGAGAAATGCAGGGATGTTTCCCACCTTGGGACCAGCAGAAAAAAGACAGTGAATGAGGGAGGAGGTCAAAGTTCCATGTCTTAGACTTCATTTATAATGCCATCATATCATCTGATACAGTACACCTAAGAGGAAATAGGACAATCCCAGGACTGGTAGGGGCTGATTAATTCAGTTTTAAAATTAAGTAGTTTGAAATATCATAGCCTATATCCCCTGGAGAAGACACTTCTAGTGGGTGAAAAAGACAAGGGAGATTTTCTTCACACCAATACAGAAGAATCTGCCTTCACCCATTCCTGACAGTGACCATTGAAGAGCCAATATTTAGGTCTGTCTTTGTGCAGAGCATAGTAGTGGAGGCAACTCATGTGATCATCAGTCAAAAAGAGTTTCTAATCCTAATCTGTCTTCCTTCTCTCTTGAGAGCAGGACCATGTGGAGCAGTGTTACCTCTCTTTTGATATCTGATTTTCACATGGAGCAGAAACAAAGACTAAATGATGAGCAATCACTCAAGTGCCACTGAATTTTGTCTCCTTGGTTTCCCTGGCTCCAAGGAACTACACTATCTCCTTTTTGCTACCTTCTTCTTCTTCTATTCAGTGACATTAATGGGAAACATGATCATCATTGTGACTGTCTGTGTTGATAAACGTCTACAGTCTCCCATGTATTTCTTCCTTTGCCACCTCTCTGCCTTGGAGATCCTGACCACATCTATTATCATCCCTGTCATGCTTCAAGGGTTGCTACTACATGGGATGCAAACAATATCCCTAGCTGGATGTGTCACCCAGCTCTTCCTGTACCTTTCTGTGGGGACCACAGAGTTTGCATTACTGGGAGCAATGGCTGTAGACCGTTATGTGGCTATCTGTAAACCTTTGAGGTACAGCATCATTATGAACAGCCACACCTGCATCTGGGTGGTAACTGCGTCATGGATGTTTGGGTTCCTTTCTGAAATCTGGCCAGTCTATGCCACGTTTCAGCTGACCTTCTGCAAATCAAATGTGTTAGACCATTTTTATTGTGACCGAGGGCAAATTCTCAAGCTATCCTGTGATGACAGCCTTTTCACAGAGTTCATTCTTTTTTTAATGGCCATTTTCATTGTCATTGGTTCTCTGGCACCAACAATTGCCTCCTACACTTACATTATCTCCACCATCCTCAACATCCCCACTGCCTCTGGCAGGAGGAAAGCCTTCTCTACATGTGCCTCCCACTTCATCTTTGTTGTGATTGGTTATGGCAGCTGCCTGTTCCTCTATGTGAAACCTAATCAAACACAAGCAGCAGAGTACAATAAGATAGTTTCCCTGCTGATTGCTGTGTTAACTCCTTTTCTGAACCCTTTTATCTTCACTCTCCGGAATGACAAATTCAAAGAGGCCTTTAGAGATAGTGTGAAACGCTCCTGTCAACTTTTCAAAGATTAACTCTTCTCTCAGTTTTAGGTGACATGATCCCTTCTGGGGATTATTTAGTAACTTAGGAAATCCTATCTACTCTATCACAATTACCAGCATTACAGAAATCAAACAGTGTGAACCATTCCTAATCAAGCCATGGAAGCAGATAAGGCAGGTAACAATGAAACTCATGCTCTGCCCACTAGAATCTCATAGCTTCAGATACTCTTTATTTCTACTGATGAACTCCTTGTGGTATGGGAGGAACTAGAGGAAGTAAATGTGTAGAGTTCTATTAGCACAATTAATTTTCTTATAATTTCTTTCTAAAAATGAATTACTAAGGGGGTAGGAAGTGAGGAGGGAGGTGAAGTGAGAGATGGCATATCATAGTACAAAGGAAGAGATGCTCTCTTTGCTTCTTCCTCAAATGTTGCTAGAAGTTTTCCTATATTTTTATACAATTTCTTGAGAAGATGACCATATGCATTCTGAACATCCAATGGTTCTCTCTTTTTCTGGTTGTGTATTTTATTATCCTGTCCCCACTGCTACTGCAAAGTAAATATAGTATTACTTATACTTTGCCACAGAAATGGTCAAGAGTAGTGACATAGAGATAAGAATGCTTCTCATTCTCAAAATCTTTGTGTTACAAAAAGATGGAAATATTTGCCAATAAGAATATGAGAAGCTCCTTTTGCTAAACTTCAAGGAGTTGCTCAAACCTTTCCTCTTTGTGACATGTATTCAGATAGACCCAAAAAGAGAGAGGCTCATTGCCCTCATATATAGTTTCTTTGGTTTTTCAAAATGTCATCAGCCATGCCTCTTCTTCCTGCCTTTCTTGCCCTTTGTTTATCCATGAACTTCTGTTTCTTCTTCCTCTCTCCCTTTGTCTTCCAGTCTTCATGTTTGTTATTTTGTTCTTCCCCTTCCCCACATTAACCATGAGCCAAGGCTCAGACCTCCTACTGATAATGCATTTTGGTTCCTCCTCTCCTTCATCAATATTTCCATTGCTCTCCTGTAACTCCAGTGATGCAATGTTTGAAATTACCTCTCTGAATGCTCTGGTCATATTTCCTCAAATGAACCTAAGGAGGGTAGGAAATATCTCTAGCTGAGTTTAGAATATGAGAGGTGAAGAAGACTTCAGGTCAAGGGAGCTACTAATGGGACATTAAACATCTCTTATATCAAAGTCCAGGTTTGTTTGTTTGTTTGTTTGGTCTTTTTTCCCTTTATTTATTACGGTATTACATATGTGTCCTTATCCTCCCCCCCACAACTCCCCACTCATGCCCTCACCCCCCTGGTGTGTGTGTTCATTGGTTAGGCTTATATGTATGCATACAAGTCCTTTGATTGATCTTGGTCTTCGATACTCAATGAAGGAGGGTTACTGTATTGATTATTCTGCCATAACAAAACCCCTTAGACTGGATTAAACACATAAATTTATTAATCCCAGTTCTGAAGTCTAGGAAGTTCAATATCAAGGTTCTAGCCAATTCAGTTTCTCATGCAGGCTCTGTTCATTTGCGTGTAGGTGACCATCTTCTCTCTGTGTTCTCACGAGGCATTTCTTGTTGTATGGATATGGAGAGTAAGAGCCATTTCTGCTATTTCTTCTTTAGGGACACTAATCATATTCAATAAGGGCCACACACATATGATCTCATTTAACCTTAATTACTTTCTTAGAGTTTCCATTTCCAAATTTATCTGTACTGGGGTTCAAGGATCAACATACAGATTTTGAAGAGGACATAAACATTTCATTAATAACACTATCATTCTGCCCCTGCCCTGTAATTTAAGCTTATACTCAACCAGAATGCCCACTTCATCTTCACACTGGATGCTGGGAGACAGATAGGTCTGTCCTCTGAGGGCTCTCATTTCCCCAGCTGCTTATGTCTCCCATACAAAAATGGGGGAAAAATCCTCATTCAGACCCCCTCTACAACACACACACCTTGATGCCTCAATAGCTTCTTGTTCTATTTATTTATTTTTCTCTCTGCTCATCACAACTGAACACAGACATAGTCAGATATTTAAAAGCAAATACTAATTGTAGGTTTTTATTTGAACTCCTTATTAACATATAATGAGTATCCTACAAAATAAGTCTTATGTATAATTTCAGGTATGTCATATTGAATGTGTTGCAACTTTCATTTAATTTAAGCATTGGCCTCTGTTAACATTCATTTTGTTATATGGTCATAAATAACAGAAACAAAACTAGAGACAGTACTACTTCTAACAAGAAACATTTTTAAAGTTTCTCTCTGTAAAAATTACTTAATAAAAGTAAAATGCTTATCCAGATAGTATCTTATACATATCTTTGACAACACATTTACTTTTCCTGTTTACTTCCACACGTATTTCTCTAAATTCATACTTAATGAGGCATAAATATGGGTGTATGTCATGACAATTAAAATGTTAAATTTTCTGATTTATAGTAATGTTTATTATTAGAGGACTAGAGGCCCGGTGCACAAAATTTGTGCATTGAGGATGGGGATGTCCTTCAGCCCAACCTGCTCCCTCTCCAATCTGGGACCCCTTGAGGGATGTCCTACTTGGATTGGGCCTAAACAGGCAGTCGGACATTCCTCTTACAATTCAGGACTGCTGGCTCCCAACTGCTCCCCTGCCTGCCTTCCTGATTGCCCCTAAATGCTTCTGCCTGCTAGCCTGATCACCCTCTAACCACTCCTCTGCAGGCCTGGGTCCCCCCCAACTGCCCTCCCCTGCAGGCCTGGTCACCCCCAATTTCCCTCTTCTGCTGGCCTAGTCACCCTTAACTGCCCTCTGCTACAGGCTTGATCACCCCCAACTGCCCTCCCTTGTAGGCCTGGTCCCTGACAACTGACCTCCCATGCTGGCCATCTTGTGGTCAACTTGTGTCCACATGGGGCAGTCATCTTGTGTGTTGGAGTGATGGTCAATCTGCATATTACTCTTTTATTAGATAGGATAGAGACCTGCTGCATGGGTGGGGGCTAGCTGGTTTGCCTTAAAGGGTATCCTGGATCAGGATAGGTATTCCCTTGGGGCATGAGGTGGTCTGGGTGAGGGACCTATGGTGGTTTGTAGGCCGGCCACGCCCACCAAGAATCCAAGTGGAGGTCCTGGTATCTGGGGTTTATTTATTTTCTACAACTGAAACTTTGCAGCCTGGAGTGGAGCCAAACCTTCTGCTTGCACAGCCATTGAAACTTTTTGCCTTAACCTCTGCCCTCCAGGCTTTAGCCATCTTGGTTGGATTAATTTGCATACTCGCTCTGATTGGCTGTTGGGCATGGCTGGTGGGCATGGCTTGTGAGTATAGCAGAGGTACAGTTAATGTGCATATTACTCTTTTATTAGAAAGGATAAGGAATAAGAATGGAGTAGTATGTAATTAAAACGCCTATGCCTTCTGTAAACCACCACATATATTTATTGTTTGTGCCTAATTAAAATAAACCAACATCTTATTAATTTTGATAATAATTCTCAAAACTTAACAGAAATACAATTTGACCCAGGATTCTTTGATTCCAAAGTTTGTTCTCAAACTGTTACTATGTTCCATGAACATCAGTATTTCTTTCAATAGACACTGAATATAGCTTTTATATTATTTGATTGATTTTTATGTATTCAATAGCTATCTACTGCATGTAAGAAACTTTGCTCAATGCTTTAGGAGTATGTAGATAGAAGGGAAGAATTATTAACTCTATACTAAATTTCTTAGAATTTCTCTATATTTTTATTCAATTCTGGCAACAACCTGTGAGATAAGTAGTATTATCTTCATTTTGAAGAAAAGGAAATAGAGATTCAAAGAAGTTAAATTTTTTGCCAAAGGTCATCAAATATATAACATTCATCATATTGGTAAAAGGTAAAACTCTGGGAATATTAAGTGTTGGCATGAATACAGGAGAACAGGAGCTTTTATTCATTTCTGAAGGGAATATAAAATATTATGAGCCAGATAACTAGATTGTAGCAAAGTTAGTAAACATGAAATGTGCATATACTATGGCTAATTTTCAAGTTTGTTGATTCTTTCTTTAGCTGTGTTTGGAGCCTATGAAAGAAATTCTTCATCTCTCATACAATATTTTTTCTATTTATAATATTTTTATTTTATTCTTTCTTATAGTTTTTATCTTTGCTGAAATTTCTTTTTTTGTTTATGCATGTTGTATACTTTTTCTACTACATCATTTATCATATTAATTATAGTTATATTAATTTTGCATTACATGAATATTTTCTAGTATAACATTTTAAATTCTTCATTTATTTTTTCACCTTTTTATGTTACTATATTTAGTGGATGCTCTAAAGCTTACCATATACATCTTCATTTAGAATTGACTTCAAATATATACTAATGATGCCAGTTAGATGCAGAACATTGTTCCTGTATAGCTTTGAGTTCTCCTCACTTTTCTGCTACTATTATACATATTACATTTATATAACTAAAAATACAATAATACATTGTTATAATTAGTTCACTATATAAAGGAAAAAATATATACATATATGACACTTGTTATATGAAACTTATTTGCCCTTTCTGACTCTTTTTATTTATTTTTCATATTCAAGTTGCTGTTTGATGTGATTTTCTTACTCCAAAACAGCTTTGTTCTCACCTACCACTTTTGCACTGTTATTGACAAATATGTTTCAGCTTTATGTGTTATCCACTTAACAATACAATTACATAGTTACTAGGGGCCCAGTGCATGAATTTGTGAACCTTGAAAGGAACTGTGGGCCACAGGGCTGTGGTGGGCACAGGAGCGGGTCTTAGTCTATCCTCCACATTCCTGCCCGGCCCCTCCTGCTGCAGCCTCAGTCCTCTGTCTGCTGGCAGGCCCACTCCAGCTGCCTCCATTCTCACTTGCTGATGGTGCCGACCCACTCACATTTGCTGATGGCATGGAGTGATTGGGGCCAGAAACCAGTAGCGGTTGCAAGTGGGTACAGTGCGTCAGCAGGTGTGAATGACAGCTGCTGCCCTGATCACTCCTCAAAAGCAGAGGGAGGTGGAAAAGCCCTGAGGGGCGAGGGGACTGGTAGCAGGGGTCACATACCTGCTGATGGTGCCAAACAGTTGGGGCCAGTACCAAGTGCCAGCAGCAGGTATAAGCAGTGACTCCAGCACCAGCAGTGGGTACAAGTGCTGTGTGGGCCCATGGCATGGGAGCAAAGAATTTTCAATAAACATCAGGCTTGCCCTGATGACAATGACCAGCGACCCCCTCCTTGGTCTGGCCCCCACTCACCTGGTTCACCATCCTGCCACAGCTGACACCTGCCATGTTTTGCATTCTATCACCTGCTGCCAATGCCTGCCATGTTCTGTGTGTGCCCCCTTGTGGTCAATGCACGTCATAGCGACTGGTTGTTTGGTTGTTCCACCATTTGGTCTATTTGCATATTATCTTATACAGATGCTTTTTAATTTAAGTTAAGAGGAAGCTGGAAAGGAAATATGCATTTATACTATCTTTTATAATTACAGAATTACCTTAACTAGTGTTTCTTTTTTATGTGTGTAGATTGTAATTACTATCTGGGGTCACTTGCGTTAAGTTGGAAGAACTTCCTTTGGTATTTTTTGTAAGTTGTTTCTGCTAGCAGCACGTTCTGTGTTTAATTTACCTGCAGAGTCTTTTGTCTTCATTTTTTGGAAAGATAGTTTTGTCAGAGACAGGAGTGTTGACTGAACATGTGTTGTTGTTTTTTAGTACTTTAAATATCATTTCACTACCCTCTGGTCTTAATTGTATTCAATAAGAAGTCAGCTCTTATTGAAATTACCCATATATGAGAAATTGTTTTTCCTCTTGCTGCTTTGAAGATTTTTTCCTTTTTTACTTTTAAAAATGTGTTTTTATTGATTTTGTAGAGAGGAAGGGAGAGAGAGAGAGAAACAGCAATAATGAGAGAGAATCATTGATTTGCTTCCTCCTATATGCCCCCAGCTATGGACTGATCTTAAACCCTGGGCATATGCCCTGACTGGGAATGGAACAATGTCCTCCTGATTCATAGGTTGATGCTCTAGCATCGAGCCACACTTACCATGCTGAAGATGTTTGTCTTTCAGCAACTTTACTGTTTACTATTTACTATGTGTTTGTGTATAGGTGTCTTCATTTATCCTATTTGAAATTTATTGACCTTCTTGGATGTGGAAATTAATTTGTAAAATTTTTACCTATCATTTATTTGAATAGATTTTACACTTCTTTGCAGTTCTCTCTACTTCTAGTTTTCCCATTACATATGTGCTGATACCATTAATAAAGTACCATATTTCTCTGGGACACAATTTATTAAAATTTTTTTTCTCTTTGTTCTTTGGATTACAAATTTCTATTCACCTATCTTTAAATTAACTAAGTCATTCTTCTGTTAGTTAAAAAAATCTATTGTTGATCTCCTCTAATGAATTTTCATTTAACTTATTATACTTTTTGACTTTAAAATTTCCACTTGGTCCTTTTTATAATTTTGATCTCTTTTGATATTCTTATTTCTCTTAGCATGATCCCTTTAGTTCTTCAAACATATTTATAATGGTTACTTTAAAGTATGTGGCTCTTTTTTTGTTTCATTTTGTCTTTTGACCTTTTTTTTATTGAATGTATTGGGGTGACACTGGTTAACAAAATTGTACAGATTTCAGGTGCACAATTTATGATGCATAAATGTGACATCTGGTCCTTATAAGCAGCTTCTATTGTTTATTTTTCCTCATATGTATGGATCATACTTTCTTCTTTTTTTTCAGGTCTTGTAATTTTTCATTGCAAACTGGACATTTTAGATATTATAAGGCAAGATTCTGGATACTCATCTCCCACTCCAGGGGCTTGTTACTGTGTTTTGCTTGTTGATTTGTTTAGGGTCCTTACTGGACTATTTTGAGTGAAGTTAATTTTCCAGGCAATGTACACCCTCTGGTGTCACTCTTCAAAGGCCACAGTCTCGGGCATGCACACAATCACCCAGAAGTGACAGTGGTTTGTAACAAGGCTCTCTTTTAGTGTCTCCCTGATCACACCAGTCTGATGCAATTTGGACTTCATTACAAAGACATTTTTTGTGGTCAGAGTTTGAGTTTTTTTCTGATTCTATGTGTCATTTCTTAGCACTCTCTATTTTTTTTTCCCTTTTAAACTAGATGGTCTGTAGTTTGCCTTGTATCTCTAATGAAGTCACCAGCCTCTTCTTTTGCTTGCCATCAAAATCTGTCTTGTTTTTGAGAAGGCCTTTAGGCTCTAACTTCCCTTTACTATTTCAAGTAAAGTCAATTTCTTCAGAGTTGATTCTCCCTCTGGGTGAAATGTCTGAGCCATGACTCTGGAGCCATGGGTGGGGATGTGGTACCCCTGCTTTAGTTGCAGGGTATTGGGCAGTAGCAATAGCCTTTGACCTTCTTGGCTTGCCTCTTCTGGTGTGGAACCTCCATCTGAGTGAGCAGGAGAGAGTGATTAGGGCCTTAGTATTCTCACTGTGCTGCTCTTGAGGTACATCCTCTGCTCTAAGAATGGAAAGTAAATAGAAGCAGGAAGTCTTAACCCCTTTTCTGCACTCTCCTGGAAATTAATTTCTGCAACATGTAATTGTGGAGGAGAAGGGATGAAAAATGATGACCACCTGCTTCTTTAGGGAAGGTACTGTAGCACTTGACTTGGAGCTGAAGGGAAAGGGAGCCCATTGTTCTTGGCTCTACCTGCCTGAAGTGGTGTTTCCATCACACTGAGCTGGGGGCGGGGAGGAAGGTAGTAAATCATGGTTTAAGTGCCACAGCACCAGGCTGAACTAGTCTCCCACTGAGACCACCACCCCTTTGTCTCTTTTTCTTCCCTTGCCCTGTTCTGCTTCCCTCCATTTCCCTTCCCAGAGAGGACTCCCACAATCAGTCACTTTCTCAGGAATGAATCCCAGTGTTAAGCTGGGTTTCTAAGGAATGCCAGATCATGTGGCTTTGGACATTGTCCTGAAAGAACCCACAATGAAAAGAGTCTGGAGGTGAATCACCTCTGGGTCAGACGACAGTAAGAACCTTTGTTTGGCATTTTGGACAGATCCTAGAATATTACCACAGATGCAATTGTTAAGCTTTTTCACTCTGGTGGACTATTATTTGAGAGGTTTGTGGAAAACAGTAATTGTCAGTATTTTGGAATTTGGTAGATTCTTTAAAGCGCCATTGTTGAGGAGAGAAAGCAACAGGCTCAGCTCTATTTAAGTCAAAGCGTGACAGTCACAGGGCCTCTTTGGCAACATGAAAGAAGACAGTGTAGTTAGAGGATGAAGAATGTGAGAAAAGACACAAAATTTAATTATGCAAGTACAGAAATGGAGTTTCAAAGAAGGTTCAGTTTAACCAAGTATGGAACAAGTAGATCCTTAACCTTGGTGTGCTGATTGATAGAGCACCTTGACCACTCAGACTCCTTTGAACTCTCTCAACCTGCATAAATGTACCCTTCCCTATTAAAAGACATGCCCCTCCCTATCTCAGAAATATTCCAGAGCTCAAATGAGGCAGAGCCTCATAAGATAAACCTTGTCTTACTCAGGATCTGCCTCCATCTTTTTCCTTCCACCAGATTCATCCATTAGGTTAAATCTCCACATAAACCACGGAAGAGCTAAGGCTACTAACAGAGAAGAGTTTGTACTCATCAAAACTGCTGAGAGAACTGGCTGCCATGTTCTAATAGGTACTGGGACCTTTCCCAGAAGGGAATCTACAGGGCGAGGTCAACAGGGTGGCTGGAACATAAAGTTGAATACAGGAGAGCTGGTTGACATAGAGTCATTCCCCTAAAATGCATGGTTAATACCTTGGCATGAATACTAGGGAAATAGGTCTAATATATGCTTATGCTGATTCATGGACATTTGGGAAAAGTGGCAGCCTTCATTAAATTAAGTAGATATGCCAAAAATTGCCTTGGAAGATTCTGAAGGAAATGCTCAAAAGGCTTAAAAAAGTGGAAATGTTATAATGGGGCTATTATTATAAAGAACCCACCAGTTGCCCATGTTCCTGGAAAGGGAGGCCTGGGGGACAGTCTTCTTAGTACAGTGATAAAATGTATGGTTGAAGAGGACATCACTGAGGCTTTTATTAAGAGACTAGAAGCCTGGTGTATGAATTCATGCACATTGAAAGGAAATTAATTAGAAGAAATATTTTAGAGACCAAAAAGGGACCATGGGAGGGATCCAGGGTATGTCCTACCCATCTCACCCAGTCCCGATTGCCCAGACCCCAACAGCAAACTAACCTACCAGTTGGAGCATCTTCCCCCTGGTGGTCAGTGTGTGTCATAGCAAACAGTCAAATGAATGGTCAGACACTTATCATATTAAGTTTTTATTATATAGGATGCTGTAGCAGAACTGAGTTTCCTACTGGCAAGGGGATGCAGGCAACCAGAACAGCAGAGGCCACATTTAACTCTCAGAGGCAAGGTACATACACTTGCCATGTTGGCAACAGGGTCAAAATGCCATGCAGGAAAGGCCTGAACTGCTTGGGTCTTTAGAGATGGCAAATATACTACTGTGTTTACATGGCAAGATATATGGGCAGTCAACAAGCGTACTGATTAGCATACTTGGTCAAAAGAAATCAGGAATGAATGAAAAGGCTTAGATAAGCTTTCCCAATGAAGCCATAAACCCTTTCCCCAGTATCCAGATTTTAGCCAGTTCTCAGGACAATTACCACCAAATGAAGAAGAGTTGAGGCACTAGAAATAGGATTCTATGACACCATGACAGTGATACCCACAGTGATGTCTCCAAACTTACCCCAAAAGGCCTCCAACCATTTATTTGTGTAACTATAGCTGAAGAAAAGAGAATACTCATGTATTTTAATACCTGTGAATAGTATCATATATGAATTGGAGCTCATACTTGGAGATCTGAAGTATCATCAATGTCCCTCTTATCACGGAAATACATGTGAAGCCGATAATTAAAGGAATATTGATCCAGATCCATCCCACAGTGGTTCCACTGAACCTATCAATTTTCAACTCTTCTTCTCTCCCCTTTTTCCTTTCTTTTATTCTCCCTTTTTCCTTTTTTTCTATTCTTCTTTACTTTCCTTTTCCATGCCTTTAGATTCCTCCTTCTTTCTATCTTATTCTCAGCACAAATAAACATTGATTCTGCATCAGGCTCTGTGCCAGGCTTTGAGAACTCAGAGCTAAAATCTAGATACTTCCATCAGAGAGCTCCCAGTACAGGGAGAGACAGAGTGAGTCAGTGAGCAGCACTTTGTTTGTTTATTATTTATTTTTATTTTTTCATTTAATAAATGTTTATTTTTCAGATTATTACAATTGTTCCTCTTTCCCCCCACCATAGCTCTCCTCCACCCAGTTCCTACCCTTCCCTCTTTCCTTACCTCCCTTCCCCCCATTGTCCTCATTCATAGGTGTGTGATTTTTGTCCAGTCTCTCCCTGCACTCCCCTCATTCTTCTCCCCCTGAGAATTGTCAGTCCACTCCTTTTCTATGCCCCTAATTCTATTATATTCGCCAGTTTATTCTGTTCATTAAATTTTTAATTCACTTGATTTTTAGATTCACTTGTTGATAGTTATGTATTTATTGTTTTTAATTTTTATCTTTACTTTTTTCTTCTTCCTCCTCTTCCTAAAGAGTATGTTTCAGCATTTCATATAATATTGGTTTGGTGTTGATGAACTCCTTTAGTTTTTTCATATCTGTGAAGCTCTTTATCTGCCCTTCAATTCTGAATGATAGCTTTGCTGGATAGAGTATTCTTGGTTGTAGGTTCTTGCTGCTCATCACGTTGAATATTTCTTGCCACTCCTGTCTGGCCTGCATAGTTTCTGTTGAGAAATCAGCTGACAATCGAATGGGTGCTCCCTTGTAGGTAATTAACTGTTTTACTCTTGCTGCTTTTCATATTCTCTTTTTGTCTTTTGCTCTTGGCATTTTAATTATGATGTGTCTTGGTGTGGTCCTCTTTGGATTTCTTTTGTTTGGGGTTCTGTGTGCTTCCTGGACTTGTAAATCTATTTCTTTCACCAGGTGGGGGAAGTTTTCAGTCATTATTTCTTCAAATAGGTTTTCAATATCTTGCTCTCTCACTTCTTCTGACACCCCCATAACTCTGATATTGGTATGCTTGAAGCTGTCCCAGAGGCTCCTTATACTATCTTCCAATTTTTGGATTCTTTTTTCTTTTTGGTTTTCCAGTTGAGTGTTTTCTGCTTCTTTATATTTCAAATCTTTGACTTGAGTCTTACGTTCCTCTAGTCTGCTGTCAGGTCTCTGTATACTATTTTTTATTTCAGTCAGTGTATGTTTAATTTCTACTCCATCCTTTTTCATCTCTAGTTGGTCTTTTTTTCATCTCCTCTTGGTTCTTGCTAAATTTATCCATCTTTTCTAGGAAATTTTTGAAAAACCTTATAACTATGGTTTTGAACTCTATATCCAGTCATTTGTTTTTCTCCATTTCTTTCATTTGTGATCTGTTCCTTTGTCTCCACATTTTCATGCTCCCCTGAGTTGCTAGAATAGCTTTGTGTGCTGGGTATCCTATATGGCTCAGTAGCTCTGCCTTTCCCCTTACCTGAGGTTGACTCTCCTGGTGCACCCATTTGTGGACTGTGTGTACAGCCTTGTTGTAGTTAAGTCTTGATTGTTGGTGGTATCACTGGTATCCTCCAAGCCAATTGGTTGTGAGGATCAGCTATGTCTATGCCTGGAGAACCTCTATGCTGGAGTCAGCCTTATGATACAAGACTTGCAAAATTGCAAAAAGCCTCTGTGCTCAGCTTAGATGAGGTAGAGTCTCAGGATTATGCAGACTGCCTTGGATTCCCATTAGTTCTGCCCTATATGTCCCTTTGGTCTCAGTTTCCCTTGGTAATCACTGCAGCCCTCTCTGTGTGCATTTGTGCTCATGTGCCTCCAGACCTCTGCCTTTCTGGCTCCCTGAGTTTCTGCACACTCTAGGAAGCTGTATGAGTCTGGGTCCCAAAGGTCTTGCCCAAAACTGGGCTTCAGTGCAGTCAGAAGTAGATTGCAGTGCAGTTGGAAGGTTCTGTCTTCCTCCCGCTAGAGAAAGCGAGCAGCACAATCAGCATTCAGCCCTCTGTGTGTACACTCGCATTCATGCGCCTCCAGACCTCTGCCTTTCACAGCTCCCCTAAGATTTCGTGCACTCCTCCCTTTTCATGACAGTCCAGACTGCCTTCCTGTATGAGTCTCGACTAGAACTGGGATTCAGTGCAGTCAGAAGTGGGGTACAGTGCAATTGAGAGTTTCCGTCTCCCACCGGCTAGAGGAAGCCAGCCAGGCACTTTGCTGCCTGTCCTCTCTACACGTGTTTCTCCATACCTCAGCTTTTTGCAACTCCTTTGAGTCTCCCTGAGCCCCTCTCATTCCTTCTAGTTTTAGAATTTCCACTCAGCCAGCTTTCCTGTGATTCTGGATGATGTTCATTTTGTCTTTTAGCTGTAGTTTTGAAATTGTTGTGTGAGGCAGCAGTTTAGGTGTTCAGCTCTGCAACCATCTTGGTTTCTCTTCAGTGAGCAGCACTTTGTATTAGGATACCCACAGAGGGGGACCTCGTGCCAGCAGGGGGGTGAAATAAAGGAAAGCTCAGAATCAATCATGTTTGAAAGAAAAATGAGCATTGTTAGGCTGAAAGTGGGGAATCCCAGGTTCTTAAGCTCGTTTTCATAGGGATCTGGCTTCCTTCAAGGTTAATCTTGTGGTATGTTACCAGTCATGTGAAAGAGACATTTGACAGAAGACACACCAACCATGACAACATTCAGAAAGCTATTTTATAAGCAGGAACTTCTCCCTCAGGAGTTTGCATTCTAGAACTACCTGCCTTCTGCCAGATTATTTTATTTCTCACTCACAGATGAGCTCCCCTACTGAAGCCTCCCAGAACACTCCTGGATTTAAAACAGAAACTACTCTGGATAGAGAACAATAAGAACAGAAGACTAGCTTTCCCAGCAGCTCCCATTCTTTCCTCTGAATTATCTTGCCAATATAATTAGTGGGAACACATGGAATTTATAACAAGTTTGTGACCTTAGGCCAGATATCCAATGTCTGAATATTATAGGGTTGACCTCCTAGGAAGCTGGAGAAAATTAAAAAGACAGCCTTTAAAGGAGCAGGTACATATCAGATCCTCAATAAATGTCTGAAATCATCTACACTTTGCTTTTTAAATAAATCATAGTCCAAATTCGCATGGTTAGCCAGTGTTCATGCTATAAATTAAACTCGGAACTGATGAATTATAAGCAGAGCTGAACTGGGGGTGAAAGGTGCAAGGAAGAAAAGATATATATATTTAATAAAGCTCATGGTAAGAAACATTGCAAATTGATTAGGTTACTTAGGAAACCAGTGGAAGGTGGGAAAGAGTCATGGTCAAATTATGAAAGTTATTTTCCAAGGAGCAGAAGTGTAGTTAAAATATGAAAGAGAGAAAAATAAGTAGATGAGTGATGATAGCTGTCTGTTGAATTTCTAGACTGAACCGCAGACTCAAAGTAAGATGACCCCATCTCAGCAGAGAAACCCCTGTGGGGAGGATGAAGTCTGCAGCTCAGAGGCAAAGTCTACCTGATATGCGCAGTGATGCTTTTATTACATTTTTTTAAAAATTTTTAAATTTTTATTAATTTTTTATACATATCTCCCCATTGCACCCCTCCCTCCCAGGCATACCCCAACCCCCCAGGGTCTATGTTCATTGGTTATGCTTATATGCATGCATACAAGTCCTTTGATTGATCTCTTATCTAGCTCACTTAACTTTAATCTTCCTGCTGTAATTTCAAAGGCTGTTTGAAGCTTTACTGACTCTGTATCTATCCTTTTGTTCATCAGTTTATAATGTTCTTTATTATCCACAAATGAGTGAGATCATGTGATGCTTTTCCTTCATTGACTGGCTTATTTCACTAAGCATAAGGGTCTCCAATTCCAACCAGGTTGCTGCAAATGGTAAGAATTCCTTCTTTTAAATGGCAGCATAGAATTCCATTGAAAAGTCACTAATCATCCGAGAGATGCAAATCAAAACGATAATGCGATACCATCTTACACCTGTCAGAATGGCAATCATCAACAAATCAACAAACGACAAGTGTTGGCGAGGATGCGCAGAAAAAGGAACCCTTGTGCACTGTTGGTGGGAATGCAGACTGGTGCAGCCACTGTGGAGAACAGTATGGAGTTTCCTCAAAAAACTAAAAATGGATCTCCCATTTGACCCTGTACTCCCAGTGATGCTTGTTCTGTTTCTTTATGAGGGGAAGCTGGAGGGCCAAGCCATGTTAAAGGAAAAGAGGACAAGACCCAAAATGTTGCTGCTGTGATTTGGAGTCTCCTTAAGAGAAGGAGGTGGTTTGATGGTAGGTGATGCTTCCAGAATATTGTGTGTGAGAGAGAGACAAAGTATAAGCTGCTGGATGGACCTCATTAAATTATAGAATTAATTATCCATGTAAACATGCTGAAAAAAGTCAGCGTGCATGGTAAGATGTTAGAAATTTAACAAAATTAAAAGAAAAATAGAAAATATTTGGTTCTGTGTAGTGATATGCTACATTAGCCATTCTCTAGTTTGTGGTTTCATATTTATTTCCCTTGAGTTAATATGAAAGTATTATATGTTGGTGTAAATTATGACAATGAATAGAGACAAGAGAGTGAATAGATAGCAGGATAACTTAAGGCCATGAACATATAGAGTACAAAAGACAGAGAAGAACTTGATGAGCGAGTAAAGAGGAAGTACCAGGATGATTCTGTTTAGAACAGAACTAGAGTAGACTTGAGAAAGCGAAGATTTACAGAGGCAGGGCTTGGGAGAAATGGACAGAGGCTAGGGATGGTGCTGCTGGGGAGAGTCTGTGCAGACAAAATCCGAAGACAATAAGCTCAGCTGGCTGATGGAAAACCCAATGGGAAAGAATAAAGATGTCTCTAAATATCACATATATAGCAAAACTGCTTAAGAGTGAGACTTGCCTTTTAACAATTAATACTGCCATTACTGACCACAGACCTCCCGACCTCATGCTGATGATGCTGGATACATTTTTTTTCTAGTCCTTAGAACAACCTTGCTAAGAAAAGATTATTGTCTTTGTTTTACAGATGAAGAGTACATAGCTCCTAGAGGTTAAGAAACACAAATTAAAAAGGACAGAAATTATATTTGAACTTGAGTCTATCTGATGCCAAAACACCACTCTAGTGCCTCCCAACCATTTTAAGGTGCTCAAAAACATGCGGCATACCAAACATGGCAATGCCATTCATCGAATTAACAAATACCTATGTTCAAATGTATGTTGTTGATGCTCTGATAAAGAAAATATGCCCAGCCATTGAAAAATATTGCTTATTTTTTATTATATGATTTTTCCCAACTAAAATGACCCATTTTATAACTTTCAGCATCATTTAGTGGATTTTCATAATTTGTTACCATTTAAAGAGAGTCCTGCAGCTAAAGGAGGTTGGGAACACTGCACGATGCCGCTCCCAAGTTGGCCTGACCTGCATCATATTAGCCCAGGTGGTAAATGCGCGGTAGTACATAAAAATGCACAGAGTACACACCCCAAAGTCCTTCACGCTGTGCAAAAAGGCATTGTGTGCCTCATACGTGTGTGTGAATATGAGGCGCACACATTATGGAATGAATGAGGGGAAGGAAGGGTAAATGGGCTGAGCGTGGGACATTTATTCAGACTCTGACTGCTGTTTACTATCGTAACCAGAAGTGAGAAACATTTGCTTGATCAGTTCCTCGTTGATTATAGTTACCTTCATTATGCTTATCTCATTTTTATGAGATAATTAATGTTAACAATTATTGTTACTGCTTACCCTCCAAAGAGAATGAAACTTTACAATTTTCAAGCTTCACAGGTGTGTACCTTCTCAGAAGTTGGTATACAGCCCCACCTAGTGGCAGCTCTGACTATGCAGTGGGGATACCTGGAACCTCGCTGGTAACAATCTGCAAAAAACAGCATGTTCCAGGAATGCTGTCATAAGAAAAACACAGAACGAGAGCATCTACTCATTTTCAGGAGTGGAGAAGGAGTGGAGAAGGACAATTTTTTGAAAACAGTAGACAATTTTGAAGCAAATTTGATTTTCAAAAATTGTTTGAGGGAGATCCTTGAACAGAGAGACTCAGTATGTGAGAACAATAGTTAATTTTTATGAACAGGAAAACACAATTAAACAGCTTTTTAAAAGCTGGGTTGAACTATGGCCTTAAGAAATTAGAATAACTGAAGGGGGTTCAATACTAGATGGTTTCCTTCAGAAGAGCTAAGGAACTAGGGGCAAATTTTGATGAAATGATTAGAAGTGTAAAACCCAAATTATTAGACACATACTTAAGTGAATTTTTTTATAAATACATTTATTGTCTCTTTGGGGATTATGGGTAGTAGACATTAAACTGTTTTTACTGAAGATATTGAATACTAACCATGATATCAGCTCCGTCTGTGGCATCTATACTGTGGATCAGATCTGTCATAGGATTTGACTGCCTCATCTTCACTACCACACACATGAAATACTCTGACTCAAATTAAGGGCAAGTTTAAAGAAGATACAAAGATATCAGACACTTGCCCAGAAAAAAAAAACACAAGATGGTGGCATAGGTGAACACCTAAACTGCTGCCTCACACAACAATTCCAAAACTACAACTAAAAGATAGAACAGACATAATCCAGAACCACAGGAAAGCTGACTGAGTGGAAATTCTACAACTAGAAGGAAAGTGAGGGGCTCACGGAGACTCAGAGGAGCTGCAAAAAGCTAAGGTACAGAGATACATGCATGGAGAGGACTGGCAGTGGAGGGTCTGGTTGGCTTCCTCTGGCGGGAGGGAGACAGAAACTCCCAACTGCACTGAACCTCAGTTCCAACGGACTGAATCCCAGTTATGGGAGAGCCTCATCTGGGGGAGAGTCTGGACTGTCAGAAAAAGCGAGGACTGCATGAAACACAGGGGAGCCATGAAAGGCAGAGTTCAGGAGGAGTGTGCACCAGTGCGTGCAGAGAGGACTGACTGCTGATTGTGCCATTGGGTTTCTCTAGTGGGAGGAAGAAGGAACCTCCTGACTGTGCTGAACTCCACTTCCAACTGCACAGAAGCCCACTTTGGTCAAGTCCCTGGTGACCCAGACTCATATGGGTCCCTGGAGTACATGGAAACTCAGGGGAGCTGCTAAAGTCAGAGGTCTAAAGGCATGTGCATGTGCATGTGTGCACAGAGTGGGCTGCAGTGATTACCAAGGGACACTGAGACCCAGGGGATGTGTAGGGCAGGGCTGACGAGAATCCAAGACAGTCTACATAATCCTGAGACTCTACCCCATCCAAGCTGAACACAGAGGCTTTTGCAATTTTACAAGTCTTGTATCATAAGGCTGACTCCAGCACAGAAGTTTTCCCCACGTAGACACAGCTGATTCTCACAACCAATTGGTTTGGAGGTCAATTCCTGCTAGTGATACCAACAACAATGAGGACTTAACTACAACAATGCTATACACACAGTCCACAAAGGAATGCACCAGAAGACTCCACCTCAGACAACTGGGAAGGCAGAGCTACTAGGACACCTAGCACATAAAGCTACTTTACCAACTCAGGGAAGCAGCAAAAAATGCAGAGACAAAGGAACAGATCACAAACGAAAGAAATGGAGTAAAACAAATGACTGGATATAGAATTCAAAACCATAGTTGTAAGGTTTTTCAAGAATTTCCTAGAAAAGATGAATAAATTTAGTGAAACCCAAGAGGAAATGAAAAAGAACAAAATAGAAAGTAAACATGCACTGACTGAAATAAAAAAATAATATAGAGAGATCCAACAGCAGACAAGACTCAAGTCAAAGATTTGAAATATGAAGAAGCAGAAAACACTCAACTGGAAAGGCAAAAAGAAAAAATATATATAAAAATTTGAAGATAGTGTAAAGAGCCTCTGGGACAACAAGAAGCATACCAACATCAGAATTATGGGGCTGCCAGAAGAGAGAGAACAAGGTACTGAAAACCTATTTGAAGAAATAATGACTGAAAACTTCCCCCACCTGGTGAAAGAAATAGATTTACAAGTCCAGGAAGCACACAGAATCCCAAACAAAAGGAATCCAAAGAGGACCACATCAAGACACATCATAATTAAAATGCCAAGAGCAAAAGACAAAGAGAGAATATGAAAAGCAGCAAGAGTAAAACAGTTAATTACCTACAAGGGAGTACCCATTCGATTGTCAGATGATTTCTCAACAGAAACTATGCAGGCCAGACAGGAGTGACAAGAAATATTCAAAGTGATGAATAGCAAGAACCTACAACCAAGAAATACTCTACCCAGCAAAACTACCATTCAGAATTGAAGGGCAGACAAAGAGCTTCACAGATAAGAAAAACTAAAGGAGTTCATGACCACCAAACCAGTATTATATAAAATGCTAAAAGGTACTCTTTAAGAAGAGGAAAAAGGTAAAAGAGAAAAAATTGTGGAACAACAAATACATATCTATCAACAAGTGAATCTAAAAATTAAGTGAACAAAAAATATGATGAACAGAATAAACTGTTGAATATAATGGAATTAAGGGCATAGAAAAGGAGTGGACTGATAATTCTCAGGGGGAAAGAGGTGAGGGGGTGCAGGGAGAAATTGGAAAAAAATTGAACACCTTTGGATGAGGACAATGTGGGGGAGGTAAAGGCAGAGGGTGGAGTACGAGCCGGGTGGAGAGCTATGGGGGAGAAAAAAAGAGGAACAATTGTAATAATCTGAACAATAAAGATTTATTAAATTAAAAAAAAAACCTTGCCCACACTCTCATCAGTATTCAAAAGCCAAGATTTAAATTGAGGTCTATAATTCCAGATCTTGTTCTTTCTACTACAGCATACTGCTTTTCTTTGTAGCACATGCATGTAAATTTCATTTTCACATTGCATATGATGTAAAGTTCAAAGAGTAAAAAAGTGTAGGAGAAAGTGAAAATCAAATGAAAACAAAACTTACAAGTGAAAAGCAGTCTGCATCCTACCCCAGGTGTCTATTTCCTCCTCTTTAATGTACCCCTCTCTCGACAGCATCTTCTATAACTTTCCATAGTATATTATCCATGTGTATGTTGAGAAATGTTAATTTAACATTGCCCTAGCTGGTATGGCTCAGTTGGTTGGGCATCATCCTGTTAACTGAAAGGTTGCAGTTCAATTCCCAGTTAAGCCATAAGCGTGGGGGTTTCCGGTTCCATCCCCTGTAGAAAGCATGCTGGAGGCGGGTGATGGATATTTCTCTTTCACATCAATGTTTCTCTTTCTCCCTCTCCCTTCTTCTCTTTCTTTCTCAAAAAACAAAAACAATAACAAATCTTTTTTTAAAAAAAGAAATGTTAATATCAAAAGGTTAGAGTCTCCAACATTTTAAGAAATTTTGCTTTTTTTTCTAATGCAGAAAATCACAAGAGGTTAATTCACTTAAACATCGAAATCAAGACCACCTTGCTTGCTCTAATACAATTTTACATTCAATCAGAAGTTAAGTATAGCGATTTTCAAAATAGAATATTCATCATTCAGCCATATGAATAGTTTTGAATGACTACTAACATAAGGCTTTTAAATGATTGCTTAAATTTTCTCTAAAGCTCATATGCTTGCCAACAACTCTCCCAAAAGCTTTCAAATTACCCATAGTCTGTTTTCGTTCCCTTTCTTTTATTAAAAATGTTGTTCTAAGCCCTGACCATATGAGTTAGTTGGTTGGAGCACTGTCCTGTATGCTAGAAGTTATTGTATGCTAGCAATTCCAGTCAGGGCATATCCCCAGGTTTTGGGTCCCATTCCCCCATTCCTGGTCAGGATGTGTTCAGGAGGCAACCAATTGGTGTTTCTAACTCTCATCAATGTTTCTCTCTCTCTCTCTTCCTCTTTCTCAAAATAATTTTTTAATGTTTTTTTTAAATGTTCTAATTCCCATCTTTTTCTTGGTCATCAAACAAACCCTTAGCCAATGACATTAATGTTGGCTAGGAACACTCTCATCAAAAGAGTCTGAGCCAAAAATTCGTGTGTGGATTTTATTTCTGGATATATTGTGGGCAAGCTAACTGGTCACTGCACTAACCAAAAGCCTTTAAGTTTTCAAAATGCCCTAAAACTTATTTCCCACATGTTGTTTTGTCAGATTGAGTCTGGTATTCACATGCAAAGTGAATCAGATCCACCACACTGGGTTTTGCAGTACATTTTTCCAAGTTATCCCATTTTTAGCCAAGTCGCAGCTGAGCTTTCCTTTCAGCTAATTAGTACTTGTTCTCAAATTGGAGAGTTCTAACGCAAACTAGGCGATGAGATGCAATTTACTTCCTCTCCACTGTCCTAAAATTAACTAAGCTGTAAAAATGTGTGTTTCCTTGTTTTTCCCTTTGTTGGTGCCAGGGTTTGGTTCCATCAAGAAGAATTCAACAGAACTCAATGTTTCACCAAGTCTTGCTCTTCTTATTTGAACAGGAATGGAGTGCTTCTTTTCAAAATCCAAGCTCTTTGGTTGCCAAGCAACCATTAATTTATTATAACTAGCTACTATTTAAAATTATAGGTGATGATTAATTAGAACAATATGCTTTTCCTTTTCCTGAATGTAGATAGCATTGGCCAGATCAGAATGAGTACAGTTGGTCCACAAGGAATACTTCTTGAGATTAAAAGAAGAGGGAAGGAATTTGCCTACTCTCTATAGGAGTCCCATAAGAGTTGTAGAGAACAGTGACCTGTGGGGGTTATGCAATCTGATTGTCCACAAATTGGAAGAGGCCCAGGTAGTGGAAGATCCTTGTCCCTAAGAGAGAATGATATGAACTATGAATAAGTTATAGAGCTCCCACTGTGGTCCCTGGCAACACTTCCATTAAAAACTCTCCCTGCTTAGACTCTGAGAAATGGGTGTTTAATTAGGCTGGGCCTTGTAATTCATGCTTTTTATTTTTTATTCTTTTTTAAACTTTTTATTGTTCAGATTATTATAGTTGTTACTCTTTTTTTCCCCCATAGCTCCTTGCCACCCAGTTTCCACCCCATCCATCCCTTATACTCTTACCCCACCACACATTGTCCTCATCCATAGGTGTATGATTTTTGTCTAGTATCTTCATACATGCCCCACACCCCTTTCCCCCTATAATTTTGATGTTGGTATGCTTGAAGTTGTCCCAGAGGCTCCTTACACTATCTTCACATTTTTTTATTCTTTTTTCTTTTCCAGTGGAGTGTTATTTTCTTCATTGTACAGTGGTACCTTGAGATACGAGTGCCCTAACATATGAGATTTTTGAGATATGAGCTGTCGAGCGAGCGATTTTTGCTTTGAAATACGAGCAACATTTGAAATAGGAGTAATCGCGCGGATTGACTCCAGCTGGCTGCACATGACCCACCAGTTTACCACGACTCGAGCGTCTCATAGTTTCCCACACCTCAAGGTTACAGAATGAATTAAACTCGTATCTCGAGGTATCACTGTATTTCAAATCTTTGACTTATTCTTGCGATCCTCTAGTCTGCGCTTAGATTTTTGTATAATATTTTTTATTTCAGTCAATGTATGCTTAATTTCTAATTTATCCTTTTTCATATCCTTGAGTGTCTCACTAAATTTATTGGCCTTTTCTAGAAAATTCTTGAAAAACCTTATAACTGTGGTTTTGAACTCTATATCAATCATTTGCTTTCCTCCATTTCTTTCATTTATGCTCTGTTTCTTTGTCTCTGCATTTTGGCTGGTTCCCTGAGTTGATAGAGTAGCTTTGTGTGCTAGGTGTCCTATAGGGCCCAGTGGCTCAGCCTCCCCAGTTACCTGAGATGGACACTCTTGGTGCACCCCTTTGTGGGCTGTGTGAAGTCTTGTTGTAGTTAAGCCTTAATTATTGTTGGTGTCACTAGGAGGAATTGACTTCCAGACCAGTTGGCTGTGAGGATCAGCTGTGTCTATGCTGGGAGAACTTCTGTGCTGGAGACACCCTTATGAGACAAGACTTGCTTCACTGAGTCTGTCCCCTGAGTATGTCCCTTATGATCTGAGGAGTTATAATCTGGATGGTCCCACTTTGACCCGGGATACACTGGCTCTTGAATCTCCAAGTAGGTGCCCAGATAAAGCCCAGCTGTGAAGCAATGCAAGCTGCTGTGTGGCATTGGGACTTCTTTTGGATGTTCTGGGTCTCACTGACTCTGCTGCAGTTGGATAGGTAAGTTTAGAATTCAAAGGACTGGGCCATTCAAATGCAAAAGCCTCTGTGCACACCTTGGCTGGGGCAGAGTCTCAGGGCGGAGGAAACAGCAATGGCTTCCCATCAGCCCTGCCCTAAGAGGCCTCCAATTTACTCTACTCAGTGTCCTGCAGTAATTGCTGCAAGCACCTCTCAGAGAAAGTTGCCCTGAAGTCCCACCCACTTCCAGACAGTCCATTTTCTCCTTGTATGAGTCTGAGTCCTCAGAGTTTTGCCTGGAACTGGAGGTCAGAGCAGTGGGGAGCTTTTGTCTCCCTCAGGCTTGAGAAAGGCAATTTCATACTCAGTTGCCAGCCCTCTCCATGTGCCTCCGCTTCTGAGTCTCAGTGTGCTTTCTCTTTCCTTTTGTTGTAGAATTTCCACTCAGCCAGTCTTCCTGTGGCTCTGGATGATGTCTGTTTTGTCTTTTAGTTGTAGTTTTGAAGTTGTTGTGTGAGGTGACAAGTTCAGGTTTTTACCTATGCCGCCATCTTGGTTACTCCAATCCACGCTTTTTAATATAAGGACGTTTCAAAGTGCATGTAGCCAATATATTCAATGCACTAAATTTAATGGGGGTAGAAATAGGAAATGTCTTTATTTTCTACCAACCTTTGCTTCCAATATGCTCCACCCTTTCTCTCCTCCCTTCCCTTCCTTTGTATGACATTTAGGGCAGATCCTGTCATTTTTCCCGAACTTTGCTTATAAACACAGCTTCATATTATTCATGAAGACCTATTACCAGGTGTTAAATTGTATATGCCAGTCTATATTAGAACTTCAATGTTGTATCTCATTCAAAGAGTTTCTTCTCTCCTGGTGATGTCTGATATGCAACTTGGAGACCTGCGGAGGAAACAGGAATGGTTTGCTTTTTTACTCTTTCTTGCTGGTCTATTCCAACCATCCATCTCTGCCTTGAGTCTTCTGCTGTCAGGAAAGGGAAGAGCAGGATAGGGGGAAAGGGGCTGATGTATTTTATGGTCTGGAGCTGTTTATCTTTTCCTAAGTTATTGCTGCCCTTTGTGGGGTCAGGCTCCAAATGGTATATTTCTCTTTGGGCATGAATATGGGTTCTTTAGATATCCTAAAAGGTCATGTGCATATCATATTGCTTATCAATCATCCTCCAATCCCTGCACTGCTTATTCATTCAACTTACAGCTTCTTTAAGGGTCAGAGTTTTTCATTCCAGAAGAGAGTCCTCTTGGACCAGGAACCTTTAAGATGGCTCATACCTTCCACGGTATCCACTTGGTATCTTTTGCTGTATTGATGGTAGGAGTGCAGTCTTGCTATCATCCCCATCTTTGATGAGACAAGAGCTCTCACTGCTCTCAGACACTGAAGATAGGTGTTCATTTCTACCTATAATTCTTTCACCCTCCTGCTCTTATAGTGGGTCCTTTGGGTTTTGCATCTAACATGGGGGTGGGATAAGTAACAGACTGCTGCATCTCTGGAGTTTTGTCTTGGGAATGCCTTTACTTGCCTAAGGCATATGGAAGAATGGGGACTACAAAACTCTATTCCTATGAATTTCTTTTCTCTAACTGTAGTGTATCATATATTTTAGCCTGGATGGTAATGAAATAAAGGTCACTGGGCTATCATTCCATTTTTAATAAGTCTGGCAGATTTGTGTCTTCTTGAATTTGTGGTACTTAACACCTATTTCCTGAGATTTGGCCTTTGAAATTCTATGACAATGAAAACATCCATTTCAATATGTCAATATATAGGCAACCAGAAAATGAGCAACTTTTCCACAACAGAAACAAAACTGTAGCAGAAGGTGATAGCTGTCCACTTCAGAGTCCACTGATTTTTATCTCTGGTTTACTTAGGCCAAAATCTAGGTGGGAAGTTCAAAGTTGAGACAAGATTAAGGCTCATGTCAGAAGAATGAGGCTCTTGATAGGAAAGCTATGATGAGAGCAGGACATGTGGTTGGCAGACAAAATAATAGAAAATTGGAAAGGAATCTGGAAGAGAGAAGGTGGAAAATAAAGTAGTCTTCTACCTCTGCTTTTATCCTTTAAACATGCTCAAGTCTATTTCACTCTGGGTCCTCCAAGAAGCAAACACTCAGCAAAAAATCCAAGAAAATGACTATGGGTAAACAGATCAGACTTAAAAAAGTTCAACAAGGCCATCGAGTTGTTGTTGACCCTAAGTCACTATCTGAGCTGCCCGGGATCTCTTGGGAACAGATCTGCCTTTGTGCCTTGCCTCCCACAGTCATAGCTGAAAGCAGCCCATGGGAAGCATGGCCCACAATGGTGGGATTTCAAAGCACAGAAGCTGAGTCTTCCCATCATCTACATTCTCTGCCATCACAGATATGCCAGGTGTATTTGCATGTCCACTGCATACTCTAAACAAAATATAAATGAGTGAATCAATAAAATTTCTGAACCTGGTTTAACATTAAGTTACCATCCAATCTTAATCTTTATTTCCTTGCCAAGTTTTCTGAAATAGAAGGATGCACCTACTGTTACCACTCTCATGCCTTCCATTCATTTTTGCACTCTACCCATAGCTCATCAAAACTGCTTCAGCAAAGGCAATTATTGACTTCACAATAACTTTATTGCAGGGAATGTGTGAATTTGGAGCTTGGGCATAAAGTTGGTCAGGATGATAGCTGTGGATTCAAGGATGTAGGAATAGCCAAAACTCAGAGAGAGTAAAACAGAAAGGGATAAAGATTTGGAAGTGTTGGAAAAAGAAGAGAGAGAGAGAGAGAGAGAGAGAGAGAGAGAGAGAGAGAGAGAGAGAGA
>JAAGEH010000307.1:44850000-44977295 GCA_011751065.1 Lasiurus cinereus
AGAGAGAGAGAGAGAGAGAGAGAGAGAGAGAGAGAGAGAGAGAGAGAAATAGAGGCAGAGAGGCTAAAAAAAAAAGGTTCAGGATTTAAAAATACCTTTTAAGATATTTTTAAAAAAATCTTCAGACCGGCAGTCTAGGAAAATCCAGGAACTTCTTGGGAAAAATAATCAAATCTGTCATCTTTTCCCTGGCCAGATGTTTCTTTCATTTTTATATTGATCTTTCTCTCTTCCCTGCCCTTCCTTTCTCTATAATTTTTTAAAAACTATATATTTATATCCATACCTATACCTATACCTATACCTATACCTATACCTATACCTATACCTATACCTATACCTATACCTATACCTATCTAATTTATATCTATCTATCATCTGCTATCTTTCAGACTTACCAGAAGAGGTCAGCAAAGACATCAGTACCAACCTTTGCCCTCTCTATAGGCAAGGTGGTTGGTAAAGGGATTTTTGTCTCTTTGCATAGAGTTTACACAGGGCTTCTCTTTTCAAGATTACCTTTCTCAAGTCCTCTTCCCAGAGTTTTGCAGCTGCCTGGGCTCTGGGTGAAGGGGTGGATCACAGATTTTGTGTCATGAAATGACAGACTTTCCATTGAAATCTCTATGCTTCCCTTGTAAGTCTGAGTAAACTCATTAAAGCTTCTGGCATGAGCCAATGCACTCAAACAAGAGAAAAAAATGCAGATATAAAATATTAGAAGCGAGGAGAAGACAAAAATTAACCTTAATATCAAATAACTTTATTACATATCTGGAAAACTCAAGAAAATAAACTGAAATACAACAAGATAGCTAAATAATATGGCTGGCTATAAAGTCTACAGTAAGAAATCAAAAGCCTTTACATATAAAAACATCCAATTAGAAGGCATAGCGGAAGAAAAATAATTCTGTTTACAACAAAGAAGTAAAACATTAATAGGAATAAACTTAAGGAGTTAAAGTTTAAGAATCTCACAAAGAAAAGTTGTAAAATGCTCCTGAGAATCACACAAAAAAGACATGAACAAATGGAATGGTGAACTCAACAATTCCAAATATCAAATGTTCCCTAATTGTATCTATTTAAAATTATAAATGTTGTAGCAACAGTTTTTTTATGTAGACAAACTGATTCAAATTTTTATGTACAGTTTCAGCTGGAATATCCATCCTCTCTGACCTCTTCTCTGGCCCAACTTCTCTGACCTCTTCTCTGGCCCTTGAACTGAGCTGTTGCACTGAAACTACATCACAGCTTTCCTGCACCTCCAGCTTGCAGAGTGACTTCTCAGTCTCCAAAATTAGCACAGTGCTCTCCAGGTCCATCCATGATGTCACAAAAGGTGGTAAAATTATACTTTCATGAGTTTCAGAAGCTTTTGTAGAATAAAATCAATAATTAAAAAAATATATATGTCCCAGTTTCTATTGGCACATAAAAATATTTCGCCAAATGAGAAACCAAGATGGCAGCATAGGTAAACACTTAAACTGCTGCCTCAAATAACAATTTCAAAACTACAACTAAAAGACAAAACAAACATAATCCAGAACCACAGGAAGGCTGGTTGAATGGAAATTCTACAACTAGAAGGAAAGAGAAAAGCACACTGAGACTCAGAGGAGCTGCAGAGGTACTGTGACACATGCATGGAGAGGACTGGCAACTGAAGGTAGGGCTGGCTTTCTCAAGCGGGAGGGAGACAAAAACTCCCAACTCACTGAATTCCAGTTCTGGTGAGACTCTGGGGATCCAGACTCATATGGGGTGAAACTGGACTGTCAGGAAAAGGAAAAGCACACTGATATTCAGAGGAACTGCGGAAGGCAGAGGTACCAACGTGCATGCACAGAGAGGTTAGGCAACAAAGTACAAGGTTGGCTTTCTCAAGCAGGAAGGAGACAAAAACTCCTGATTGCATTGAACTTCAGTTCTGAGCGAGACTCTGGGGACCCAGACTCATTCAGGGAGAAAATGGACTGTCTGGCAGTGGGCAGAACTCGAGAGTGGCTTTCTCTCAAAGGTGCTTATAGCAATTACCATGGGATACTGAGACACAGAGGACTATTATGGCAATTGATGGGAAACCAATTCTGTCTGCTCTGCCCTGAGACTCTGCCCCCTCCAAGCTGAACACAGAGGCTTTTGCAACTCTTGTCTCATAAGGGTGTCTCCAGCACAGAAGTTCTTTTATCGTAGACACAGCTGATCCTCAACAGCCAATTGGCCTGTCAATTCCCCCCAGTGATACCAACAACAATTAAGGCTTAACTACAACAAGACTGTGCATATAGCCCACAAAGGGGTGTAACAAGAGTATCTACATCAGGAAACTGAGGAGGCTGAGCCACTGGGCCTTATAGGACACGTATCACACAAAGCCACTCTATCAACTCAAGGAAGCAGCCAAAATGCAGAGACAAAGAAACAGATCACAAATGAAAGAAATGGAGGAAAGCAAATGACTGGATATAGAGTTCAAAACCACGGTTATAAGGTTTTTCAAGAATTTTCTAGAAAAGGCTGATAAATTTAGTGAGACCTTCAAGGATATGAAAAAGGATAAATTAGAAATTAAGCATACATTGACTGAAATAAAAAATATTATACAAAGATCTAAAGAGCAGATTAGAGGATCACAAGAATAAGTCAAAGATTTGAAATACAAAGAAGCAAAAAAACAAAAACAAAAAACACTCCACTGGAAAGCAAAAAGAAAAAAAGAATAAAAAAAATGTGAAGATAGTATAAGGAGCCTTAAGACAACTTTGAGCATACCAACATCAGAATTATGGGGGGGGGGGCAGAAGAAGAGAGAGAGCAAGATACTGAAAACCTATTTGAAGAAATAATGACTGAAAACTTTCCCTACCTGGTGAAAGAAATAGACTTACAAGTCCAGGAAGCGCACAGAAACCCAAGCAAGAGGAATCCAAAGAGGACCACACCAGGACACATTATAATTAAAATACCAAGAGCAAAAGACAAAGAAAGAATATTAAAAGCAGCAAGAGAAAAACTGTTAATTACCTACAGGGGAGCATCCATATGATTGTCAGCTGATTTCTCAACAGAAACTCTGCAGACCAGATGGGAGTGGCAAGAAATGTTCAAAGTGATGAACAGCAAGAACCTACAACCAAGATTACTCTATCCAGAAAAGCTATCATTCAGAATTGAAGAGCAGATAAAGAGTTTCACAGATAAGAAAAAGCTAAAGGAGTTCATCACCACTAAACTGGTATTATATAAAATGTTGAAAGGTATTCTTTAAGAAGAGGAAGAAGAAGAAAAAGGTAAAGATAAAAATTGTGAACAACAAATACATATCTATCAACAAGTGAATCTAAAAATCAAGTGAATGAGAAAATCTGATGAACACAATAAACTGTTGAATATAATAGAATCACAGGCATAGAAAGGGAATGGACTGACAGTTCTTGGTGGGGAAGGGGTGTGGAGAGTGTGGAAAGAAACTGGACAAAAATAGTACACCTATGGATGAGGACAGTGGTGGAGGGTAAGGGCAGTGGGTGGGGTGAGAATTAGGGGGAGGGGAACTATGGGAGAAAAAGAGGAACAATTATAATAATCTGAACAATAAAGATTTATTAAATTAAAAAATATTACGTGCAAATGTAAGCAAGCAAAATATAGCCAAAGCATTTTTTAAAAAGAAGAGTAATGAGAAGGAACTATAACTGTGAAACAGCTTATAGAGCTATAATTAAAACACTCAAGTAATTTGGAGAAAATGGATTATTCCATAAATGGTGAGATAACTCAGCAGCAATCTAGGAAAAAAATTAAATTAAAATCACTGCTGCCAGTATATCTATATCTACATATCTATAAAAGGGAAATATGCTAATTAACCAGGATGCTGTAAATTGACCGAAAAGTAGAAGGTTGTGTGCACAGAGTCGGGGGTGGGGTGGCAGGGGCCTCTGCATGCCTGTGCTGGGGGAGGGCCTGATCAGCAGTGGCTGTGGATGCTTCAAGGGACAGAGAGAGAGGCAGGGTCAGATTAGTGACTTGCAAGTGGGCAGCACTTCATGATTTTGAATCACGTGCTGGAGTCCTAGTATTTAATATGGGTGAAAGATTAAAATTAACAATAAAGTTAACATCCTAATATATAAAAACCCAGGGTTCATAACCACTGACCAAAAGCTCGACTGAACACTGGAATTCAGTCCTGCAGTCAGTGCTGGGTTGCTGTGGTGATCCAGCACAGACTGCCGAGAGGGCTGTGGATCAGGCCCAGAGAGAGGCCCGAAGAGAGAGACAGGGTCTGATCCACAGCCTCCATGGCAGCTGTTGATCAGCCATTGCCTCTCCAGCAGCCATGCCTCTGTTTCTTTCTCAGCCTCCATGGGGGCTGCTGATCAGTCCCACCTCCCTGATCAGGCCTGGAGATAGGCCCAGAGCTGCTGACTGACATAGAAACAATGAATCAGAACCAAATCTGGTTAAACTGTAAGGAGCCAATGGTTGCCTCAGAGGCAGAGCTTCTGACACTGACTGGCATAGAAAATGATCAATCAACCAAATTGGCCTGCAGGGGATAGCAGTTAGGGATTGGGCCTAAACAGGCACTCAGACATCCCTAGGGGTTTCTGATTGGAGAGTGTTCAGGCTG
This sequence comes from Lasiurus cinereus, assembly GCA_011751065.1. Classification (NCBI taxonomy): domain Eukaryota; kingdom Metazoa; phylum Chordata; class Mammalia; order Chiroptera; family Vespertilionidae; genus Lasiurus; species Lasiurus cinereus. The sequence continues at coordinate 44,854,649 of JAAGEH010000307.1, forward strand.
GGCTAAGGGTACCCTCCCCCATGCATGAATTTCATGCACCAAGCCACTAGTCTATATAAATAAAAGCCTAAGTGACCATTATGACTAATGACTGGTCACTATGACATGCACTGTCCACCAGAGGGCAGATGCTCAATGTAGGGGCTGCCCCTGGTGGTCAGGGTGCTCCCAAAGCCAAACTCCTATAGTGACCAATCTCCTATGGTCCCTTCCCTCCTCAGGCCCCAATTGGCCCTGATCACTAGCCAGGCCAAAGAATCCCACCTGTGCATAAATTTGTGCACTGGGCCTCTAGTAGAAAAATAAAAGAATGTGAATAGGAATGGATAAGCTCTTTCTAAGTGTGACATAAACATGGAAGTCAAAGGAGAAAAGAATGATAAACCTGACTTTATTAAGAATTAAAAAAAAAAAAGCATGGCCTTGGCTGGTATTGCTAAGTTGGTGGAGCCTCATCCCATGCACCAAGAGGTTACAGGTTTGATTTCTGGTCAGGGTAAAGGCCAAGGTTGTGGCCTTGATCCACAGAAGGGGGCATACAGGAGACAGCTGATGAATATTGCTTTCTCATGTATGTTTCTCTCTCTTCTTCTCTCTCCTAAAAATCAATACAAACATATTACAATTTTTTAAGCAAAATAAAATAAAATAAAAAATCAGTATGAAAATAGAGTAAATAGAGGAATATAAGTGCAACTCATGTTCTAAAGGTTGATTTTCCCATTATATAAAGAGGCTCTACAAATCAATCCTGTATAATAAAGAGGTAATATGCAAATACACTATCACTCCAACACACAAGATGACCACCCCCATGATGTCTGCCACAAGATGGCCAGCAGGGGAGGGCAGTTGGGGGGGACCAGGCCTGCAGGGGAGGACAGTTGAAGGGATCCAGGACTGCGGGAAAGGGCAATTAGGGGTGACCAGGCTTGCAGGGGAGGGCAGTTAGGAGCAGTTAGGCCCACAGGGGAGGGCAGTTGGAAGGACCAGGCCTGTGCAGGAGGGTATTTGCGGAGGGGGGGGGGACCAGGCCTGCAGGGGAGGGCAGTAAGGGGAGACTAGACCAGCAGAAAAGGGCAGTTGGGGGTGACTAGGCCTGCAGGGGAGGGTATTGCGAGGGACCAGGCCTCTAGGGGAAAGCAGTTAAGGGGGACGAGGCTTGTAGGGGAGGGCAGTTGGGGGCAACCAGGCCAGCAGAGGAGGGCAGTTAGGGGCTACCATGCTGTCAGGGGAGAGTAGATAGGGGGAAGCTAAGCCTGCATGGGGAGGGCAGTTGGGAGTGACCAGGCCTTCAGGGGAGGGCAGTAGTGGGGGGCGGAACCACCAGCAGGAGAGGGCAGTTGGGGACGACCAGGCCTGCAGGGGAGGGCATTGGGAAGGACCAGGCCTTTGAAATTCCCCAGGCTGGCAAGGGAGGGAAGTTAGGGACAATCAGGCCTGAAGGGGAGGACAATTAGAGGTGACTAGGCCTGCAGAAGAGGGGAGTTGTGGGTGACCAGGCTGCCAGAGGAGAGCAGTTAGGGGCCACCAGGCTGGCAAGGGAGGGCAGTTAGGGGTGACTGGACCAGCAAAGGAGGGCAATTGTGGGGGAGGGGGAGGGGAGTAACCAGGCCTATGAGGTAGGACAGTTAGGGGCAGCAGAACGCAATATATTCACATGGTTCAAAATTCAAAATATGCTTTGGAACATTTTTATCCCCATCAGTCCCCCAACATCTGATTCCCCTTCCCCACAGTAAATCAATGTTATCAGAGTTTCAGTGTATGTTTATAGAGGTATCTGAAGCTTGTATAAGCAAATGCACACAAACAAGTGGAAGTATATATCCTCTTGACATATCCCTATTTAAGAGGTCCCTCTTTTTTCCTTTTCCTTTTTCAATGGCTCTAGATTATTCTACAATGTGGATGTGACAATGTTTATTTGAGTATTTTCTCATGGATCAATATTTGTTTTCAATCTAATCTGTTGCTTTTACAGCCAATAACACATTTAAAAATCAAATACATACATCATGTTCCCATGTCAGATTACCTGGATGACAATTCCTCAATAGACTCGCTAGGTCAAAGGGTATGAGCATTTGTAAGTTTGAAAGGTATCATGAAATTACTCATTATGCAGGTTATTCCATTTAACACTACCTATTTTACCACAGTTTTTTATAAAACTTTTTAATGCCAATTTAATAAGTTGAAATGGTATCACAATGTAGCTTTAATTTGCATTGACCTCTTTATGAGTAAAGATTAGTATATTCTCATATGTTCTTATCTTTTATCTGTTTTTCTTTTCCTGCTAGGTTGTTATACATTTTACTAGAGGTTGAGTGCACAAAATTGGTGCACAGGGTGTGTGTGTGCATTCCTCAACACAGCCTGCAATCTCTCTAATCTGGGACCCTTCAAGGGATGTCTGACTGATTGTTTAAGCCTGATCCCTCTGACAATCCAAGATTGCTGGCTCTGAACCACTCACCTACCTGCCTGTATGATTGCCCTTAACTGCTTCTGTCTGCCAGCCTGATCATCCACTAACCACTCCTCTGCCAACCTGATCAATACAAGATACTGGGGGCGGGGCAGGTGAAGGCATGTTCTGGGGGGTAGGGAAAGCCAGGGGAGGTCAATGGGGAGAGAAAAAAAGGAGACATATGTACTACTATTTGTAATACTTCAAAGAATAAAAAAAAAAGAACACATTGGAAGGAATTAAAAGTAGATTGGATAAAGCAGAGGATTGAATCAGCAATTCTGAAGACAAGGTAGAAATAACCCACAACAATAAATAACCCACAACAATTTCAAAATTACAACTAAAAGACAGAACAGACACCACCCAGCACCACAAAAAAAGCTGGCTGAGTGAAAATTCTACAACTAGAAGAAAAGAGGGGGACTCACAAAGATTCAGAGGAGCTGTAAAAAGCTGAGGTATAGAGACACACTCATGGAGAGGATGGGCAGAGGAAGGTCTGGCTGGCTTAATCTAGCGAGAGGGAGATGAAAAATCCTGACTGCATTGAACCCCACTTCTACTTGCACTGAATCCCAGTTTCAGGTGAGGCTCATAGGGGGGAGTCTGGACTGTTGTGAAAAGGAAGGAGTGCAGGGAAACTTAGGAGAGCCTCGAAAGACAGAGATCTGGGGGCACGTAAAAAATGCACACACAGATTGCTGACTGCTGATTGTGCCACTGGCTTTCTCTAGTGGGAGGAAAACAGAACCTCCCGATAGCAATGAAATTCAGGTCTGACTGCACTGACCCCCAGTTTTGGGCGAGATCTTAGGGACCCAGATTCATACGGGTCCCTAAAGTGCACAGAAACTCAGGGGAACCGGAAAGGCAGAGGTATGGAGGCAAGCGCGCATGTGCAGACATAGCTGATCCTTACAACCAATTGGCTTGGAGGTCAATTACCTGCAGTGATACCAACAACAGTCAAGAATTAACTACAATAAGACTGTACACACAGTTCACAAAGGAGTGCACCAAGAGTGTCTGCCTCAGGTAACTGGGGAGGCAGAGCTACTGGGACACATAGGACACAAAGCTACTCTACCAACTCAGAGAAGCAGCAAAATATGCAGAGACAAAAGAACAGATCACAAACAAAAGAAATGGAGGAAAACAAACCACTGTATATAGAGCTCAAACCACAGTTATAAGGTTTTTTTAAAAATTTCCTAGAAAAATTGGATAAATTTAGTGAGACCCAAGAGAAGATGAAAAAGAACCAACTAGAAATTAAACATACACTGACTGAAATAAAACATATTATACAGAAACCTAACAGAAGACTAGAGGAACACAAGAATCAAGTCAAAGATTTCAAATACAAAGAAGCAAAAAACACTCTACTGGAGAAAGCAAAAAGAAAAAAGAATAAAAAAAATGTGAAAATAATGTAAGGAGCCTCTGGGACAGCTTCAAGTGTACCAACATCAGAATTATGGGGGGGGGGGGGCAGAGGGAGGGCAGAAGAAGAGAGAGAGCAAGATTCTGAAAACCTATTTGAAGAAATAATGACTGAAAATTTCTCCCACCTGGTGCAAGAAATAGACTTACAAGTCCAGGAAGCACACAGAACCCCAAACAAAAGGAATCCAAAGAGGACTACACCAAGACACATCATAATTAAAATACCAAGAGCAAAAGAAAAGAAAGAATATTAAAAGCAGCAAGAGAAAAATAGTTAATTACCTTCATGGGAGAACCCATATGATTGTCAGCTGATTTCTCAACAGATGGGAGTGGCAAGAAATATTCAGTGATGAATAGCAAGAACCTACAACCAAGATTACTCTACCCAGCAAAGCTATCATTCAGAATTGAAGGGCTGATAAAGAACATCACAGATAAGAAAACACTAAGGGAATTCATCAACACCAAACCAGTATTATATGAAATGCTGAAAGATATTCTTTAAGAAGAGGAAGAAGAAGAAAATGGTAAAGATAAAAATTATGAACAACAAATACATATTTATCAACAAGTAAATCTAAAAATCAAGTGAATTGAAAATCTGATGAACAGAATAAACTAGTGAATATAATAGAATTAAGAGCATAGAAAAGGAGTGGACTGATCATTCTCAGGGGGAAAGAGGTGAGGGGGGTGCAAGGAGAGACTAGGTAAAAATCATACATCTATGGATAAGGACAATGGGGGTAAGTAAAGGCAGAAGGGGGGTGGGAGCTGGGTGGAGGGGAGCTATTTGGGGGGAGGGAAGAGGAACAATTGTAATAATCTGAACAATAAAGATTTAATAAAATAAAACAAAAATGGCAGTAAATAAATACTATCTATAGTAACCTTAAATATAAATGGATTAAATGCTCCTCTTAAAAGACATAAGATGACTAAATGGATAAGAAAACATGACCTACATATATATGCTATCTATAAGAGACCCACCTCAGAACAAAAGATACACACAGACTGAGATTAGGGGGATGATAATTATATTCCATGAAAATGAAAAATAAAAAAATATGTGGTAGAAATACTTATATCAGACTCAAAATAGACTTTAAAGCAAAGGCCATAACAAGAGACAAAGAAGATCACTTCATGAAACTAAAGGGAATGATTCAACAAGAAAATATAATCCTTATAAACATTATGCACCCAATATAGGAGCATCAAACTCATAAAAACAACAACAACCTCTTAAAGGACTTTAAGAGTGAGACTGACAACAATACTATCTAATAAAAGAGTAATATGCAAATTGACTGCACCTCTGCTACACCCACAAGCCACACCCACCAGCCAATCAGGAGCAATTATGTAAATTAACTCAACCAAGATTACTGTGGACACGGAGCAAGCAGGAGGCTTGGGTTTCCCTGGCAATGGAGCAAGCCAAGCTTTCTGCACACCCTGGCAGGCCCAGGCTTCCACTCAAGTCTACAAAGTTTCAATTATAGAAGATAAATAAATCTCAGATACCAGGGCCTCCACTCTTTGACCCACCTATCCATTTATAGGATATGTTCATGCTGCTGTCCTAAGTCCTTGGCTTGACTTTGTTTTTGGCCTAGATTATAAATTAATGGGTACTTTCAGTAGACTCTGTTCCTTTAATCATACCCTCTGAGTAAATAATTTTATCAAGCTTTATATAATTGTCTCCAAAAATAAGTCCTATGAGTAAAGTACCTAACCTAGTGGTCAGCAAATTAATTAGTCAACAGAGCAGCAAACTGATGTGGCTAGCGAGCTGCAGTTTGCAGACCACTGACCTAACCTTTGTTTTGTCCATGGACTCTGGGACATTTACTTTGCCATTTCCTGACCTTAGCCAGATTCTAGAAAGGTAGAGGAGAGGGATTCTGTATTTGAAGTTTGGATAAATAAGAACTTATTCTATATATTAATTAGTATACCTAGAAAACTATGATTATAGAGTATCTCAAATAGAGAATTTTTTAAAGTGCCAGAATATCAAAGAAACACATAGCCACATTCAAGTATTTAGTCGAGGAGCAAACCTTCTCAGAGGACATATCTGTATGACTGTAATGTCCTGTTATTGGTCTTGAGGGACCCACATCACATTCAGGTATGTTCAGTAGGTTTTCATCCTTAAGGTTTAAATGAAATAGAAAAACTTTTAACAATAAAGTATAAAGTTTTTTATGTATTCTATATTACATAAGAGCAGGAGAAAATTTTAACTTCTCTGTAATGCCATGACTACAAAACTGGTGATCAAAATATAAAGAATTAAAAATATCTAATAAAAAAGAAATGTGAGGAATCATAACAGTCATTAATTTAGGATGGATTAGAACAAAACAGATTGCAATGTAATAATTAATTTTAATAAAGTAATTAATAATATAGCTGCCAGACTCTTTTTATAGGAATTGTTCTTCAGACATTCTTACACAAGATACAAATATATATACACCAGAATATGTTTATACAGTGGTACCTCGAGATATGAGTGCCCTAACATACGAGATTTTTGAGATAAGAGCCATCGAGTGAGCGATTTTTGCTTTGAAATACGAGCAACATTTGAGTAATCAAGAGGATCGGTCGGCTGCACACAACCCACCAGTTTACCCTGACTCGAGCGTCTCATAGTTTCCCATGCCTCAAGGTTACGGAACGAATTAAACTCGTATCTCGAGGTGCCACTGTAATTGTTGGAAGCATAAATATCTTTTATTTAAACCAATGAAATTTGAAGCAATTTATATGCCCACTAAAAGGGACTAAGTAAGCAAACTATGTTATTTATTTTTATTTCTAACTTCATGCCATTGTGATCTGAGAAGATGCTTGATATTATATCAATCTTTTTGAATTTGTATGACTGTTTTTATGCTCTAATATTGGTTTATCTTTGAGAATATTCTATGTGCACTTGAGAAGAATGTATATTCTGTTGCTTTGGAATGAAATATTTTGTAAATGTCAGGTCCATCTGATTTAGTGTACATTTAAGGCCTCTATTTCTTTGTTAACTTTTTTTGTCTGGAAGATCTATCCAGTGATGTCAGTGGGTGTTAAAGTCCTCTATTATGACTGTACTAGAGGACCAGTGCATGGAAGGAGGGTGTGTCCTTCAGTCCAGCCTGCACCCTCTCCAATCTGGAGCCTTCGAGGGATGTTCAACTTCCCATTTAGGTCTGAGCCCTGTAGGATCAGGCCTAAATGGATAGTCAGATATCTCTCTCACAATACAGAACTGCTGGTTCCCAACTGCTCACCTGCCTGCCTTCCTGATTCCCACTAACCACTTCTGCATGCCAGCCTGATAATCCCATATCCACTCCCCTGCCAGCCTGATTGATGCCTAACTGCTCTCGTGCCAGCCTGTTTTCCCTTAACTGTCTACCCCTGCAGGCCTGCTCCCTGACAACTGCTCTCCCCTGCAGGTGTGGGTCCCCCCAGCTGCCCTTCCCTGCAGGCTTGGTTTCCCCCAACTTCCCTTTTCTGCCAATCTTGTCACCCCTAACTGCCCTCCCCTGCAAGCTTGATCATCCCCAACTGCTCTCCCTTGTAGAACTGCCCTCCCCTGCTGGCCATCTTGTGATAGCCATCTTGTGTCCACCTGGAGGCAGCCATCTTTGACCACATGGGGGCAGCCATCTTGTGTGTTGGAGTGATGGTCAGTTTGCATATTATTCTTTTATTAGATAGGATAGAGGCCTGGTGCATGAGTGAGGGCCAGCTGGTTTGCTCTGAAGGGTGTCCTGGATCAGGGTAGGGGTTCCCTTGGGGCATGGAGTGGCCTGGGTGAGGGCCCTGTGTTGGTTTACAGGCTAGCCATGCCCCCAAGTGACCCAAGCAGAGGCCCTGGTATCTGGAATTTATTTATCTTCTATAATTGAAACTTTGTAGCCTTGTGTGGAGCCAAGCCTTCTGCTTGCTCTGTGGCCAGAGCCATTTTTGTTGGGATTTATTTATCTTCTATAATTGAAACTTTGTAGCCTTGAATGGAGGCCTGGGCCTGCCAGAGTGTGCAGAAAGTTTGGCTTCCTCCATTGCCAGGGAAACCCAAGCCTCTTGCTTGCTCTGTGCCCATAGCCATCTTGGTTGGGTTAATTTACATACTTGCTCCTGATTGGCTGGTAGGTGTGGCTTGTGGGTGTAGCAGAGGTACAGTCAATACTCTTTTATTAGATAGTATTGCCGTCAGTTTCACCCTTAAAGTCCATTAAGAGGTTGTTGTTGTTTTTGATGAGTTGGGTGCTCCTATATTGGGTGCATAATGTTTATAAGGATTATATTTTCTTGTTGAATCATTCCCTTTAGTTTTATGAAGTGATCTTTTTGTCTCTTTAAAGCCTTTGCTTTAAAGTCTATTTTGAGTCTGATATAAGTATTTCTACCACATATTTTTTTCTTTTTCATTTTCATGGAATATATTTATCAACCCCCTAATCTCAGTCTGTGTGTATCTTTTGTTCTGAGGTGGGTCTCTTATAGATAATATATATATGTTTTCTTATTCATTTAGTCATCCTATGTCTTTTAAGAGGAGCATTTAATCCATTTATATTTAAGGTTACTCTAGATAGGCATTTATTTACTGCCATTTTTATTTTTTTTATGCCAATGATCCTCTCTCCCTCTCTCCTTTTCTTCTCAAAAAAAATCTCTATAGCATTTGTTGCATTGCTGATTTGATGGTAATGTACTCCTTGTAACTTTTTTTTTTGGTCTGGAAAACTTTATTTCACCTTCAATTTTAAATGATAGCCTTACTGGTTACAGTAGTCTTGGATTTAGGTTTTTGCTTTTCATTACTTTAAGTACATCTTGCCACTCTATTATGGCCTGAAGTATTTATATTGAGAAGTCAGCTGACATTCTAATGGGAACTCCTTTGTAGATAATTTTCTGCCTCTCTCTTGCTGCTTTTGGTGAGGGACTTTCTGTGCTTCCTGAACTTGTGTGACATTTTCCTTCACCATGTTGGAAAAGTTTTCTGTCATCATTTCTGGTATTTCTGTAATGTGCATGTTGTTATGTTTCATGTTGTCCCAGAGTTCCCTTAAGCTATCTTCCTGATTTTTAATTATTTTTCTATTTGCTGCTCTAATTGGGTATTTATTTCTACCTTGTCTTCAAAATTCAGTCCTCTGCTTCATCCAACCTTCTTTTAATACCTTCCAATATGTTTTTTTTATTCTTTAAAGTATTATAAATAGTAGTACACACATCTCCTTTTTTTCTCCGCCCAATGATCTCCCCCAGCCTCCCCTACCCCCCAGAACAAGCCTTCACCTGCCCCACCCCCAGTGTCTTGTATCCATTGGTTATGTTTATATACATGCATACAAGTCCTTTGGTTGATCTCTTACAGTACCCTCCCCCACCCACTGCCCAACCTCCCCTGCCTTCCTGCTGTAGTTTGACAGTCTGTTCAATGTTCCTTTGCCTCTGTATCTATTTTTCCCCCTGATTCTTTTCTTTAAAAATATCTTGCCTCTGCAGACTAGAAATAAACCTATAAGAACAAAAAAATATTTGAGTCCCAATTTCAGTGTCCAACAGTTCTGAGTCCCAGTTTCAATGTCAAACAATTCCTTATGTGTACATGTCAGCAATGATATCTGGATGGTGAACAAATGGTGGCAATGCAAGTTCAACCTTCTCTAGTTTGGTCCTAGGCAACCTGTAGTGATGCACAGCTGATGACTGCTAATATGGCAAAGCATCGTCAGCATCTTCCATCTCTGGATTGTTTCTCCTCTTGTCTTCCCAATGTGTTCTTGGTTCTTGTTCATGGCCTCTATTTCCCTTTTCATACTGTGGTATTATCACTTAGAACTCAATCATCTTTATAACCATTCCTTTTAACTCTATGTCTGATAGGTTGCTTGCCTTCATTTCATTTAGGTCTTTTTCTGGAGATTTTTTTTTCCTCTCATTTGGGAGTTGTTTCTTTGTATCCCCATTTTAGCTTTCTTTGAATTTGCTTCTATGTGTTAGATAGAATTGTTATGCCTCCCAGTCTTTATAAGATGTCCATATGTAGAAAGTGTCTTGAGGGATCCAGTGGTGCAATCTCTTTGTTCACTTGAGCTGGATATTCTAGGAATGTTCCTTTTGTGTGTTATTTGGGCTCTGCTGTTGTAATTGAAACTTGATTGTTGATGTCATCTTTGTGGCAGGGATATCCTTTGACTTGCTGCTAGTGAGGTTTAAAGCCAATGTCATTGTTCTACAGGTGCTTTTGGGTCTGCTATTTGAGGGGCTTGCTGGATTTTGCTCTGAGGTTGTTGAATCTGGTCCTTTGGTATATCTATCCTGGGCCTCCTGGGAGATTTTCTAGTACAGATAAAGGTGAGTAACTGTCTCTTTCTGGCCCTGGGAAACCTTATTGAGGTCTGAGAGGTCGAATCCCCTAGTAGTAGTCCAATTGTCAGGGACTCCTTAGTCCAGAGGTTGTGTTTGCCTTGAGTCTCACACCTTGATTGTCCCTGTTCTGAGCTTTACTCTCTTCCACTACAGAGATGGTCCTAAAGAAGTCAGCTGCAGGCACCTTGGGACTTGTTGAGTTTTGCTTTGTTGAATGGTCCAGGATGGTGTCTATGGTGGGGGTTAGGGGTGGGTGGGGCTCATGCAGGGAGTCCTATTGGCATTCTCCTGACTGTGCTATCTGGGGTGGTGAGCAAATTATGTTATATACATAACTATGTTATATCCATACAAAAGAATACTATATAGTTATTAAATAGATGGAGGGAATACTATATATTGATGTATAAAACTGAGTATTTAAAAATTATTTAAGAAGCCATGTTGTAGAACATCATGTGAAGCATTATATATTTTGTTTTAACATTTTCTGTGTGTGCATGCATGTTTACACTTTTGTGTTAAGATATGGTATGGCTCAGTGGTTGAGTGTTGACCCATGAACCAAAGGTACACTGGTTCAATTCCCAGTCAGGACACATGCCTAAGGTTTGGACTTGATCCCCAGTAGGGAGCAACCAATCAATGTCTCTCTCTCCTTGATGTTTCTATCTCTCTCTAAAATCAATAAAAACATATTTTTAAGAATATTAATGGAAAAGGTTATAAAGATAAACACCAGCCCTAACTGGTTTGGCTCAATGGATAGAGCGTTGGCCTGCAGACTGAGGGGTCTCGGGTTTGATTCCGGTCAAGAGCATGTATCCTGGTTGTGGGCACATCCCCAGTAGGAGGTGTGTAAAAGGCAACTGATTGATGTTTCTCTCCCATCAATATTTCTAACTCTCTATCCTTCTTCCTTCCTCTCTGTAACAAATCAATAAAATATATTTTTTAAAAAGATAAACACCAGACACCTGAAACTAATATAATATCTAGGTTGATTAAAAAATAAAAGTATATTTTTAAAATATTTTAAAAGATATACAACAAACTGTTTAAGAGTTGATTGGGAATTTGAGAGGGTGAGAGAAAGTTCAGAAACTTTCACATTTTACTTTATACATAACAATACTATTTGATATTATTATTTTAATCCTCATTTGAGGACATGCTTATTAATATTTTTAGAAAGAGGGAAAGTAGGGAGGAATGAAGGGAGGGAAGGAAGGAGAGAGAGAGAGAGAGAGAGAGAGAGAGAGAGAGAGAGAGAGAGAGAGAGACAGAAAGAGAGCAGTTGCTTCCTGTATGTGTCCCAACCAGGGATTGAACCCACAACTTTTTGGTGTACTGGAAGATGCTCCAACCAACTGAGTCACACTGGCCAGGGCATTATTATTTTTTAAATGTTTAGAAAGAAGTATATTTTTGTTAACCCCAAAAGTCTAGTTGATGGGATATATTAGGAAATCAAAACAAAACCGTAATTGGATTAAGATAAAGTAATACTATGTATGCATACTATTACTTTATCTTTATCCAATTATTATTTGGTTTGGTTTGGATTTGCTTTCCTAAGCTAGACAATAAAAATAATATAATAAAAAGATAAAGTAATAAAAATGACTATGCTGGAGAATAGTGTGTAATAAATATGTTTGGTATTTAAGGGGGTTTCAAATCAGTAAAAGTTTTTATAATGAAGAGAGAATGTTTTGTCTGCCTGAAACCCATCTCTTCTTTCTCTGGGGCAGCACTCTTTTCTCTTAGGAAATGCTTCTTTCTCCTTTGTAAACATTTGGCTTAAAGAATATGCAAATTTCTTTCCAAGTGTAAGCTCCTGACCACAAATGATAGGCCTAAAGACAAACACCTAACCCATACTGAGTCAACCTTATGAATACCACAACCTCACCCCAATTATAACTGATGACATAGTATTCACTTGATCTGGCAATACCAATCACAGCTCTTTTGTGGCATTTTTCAAACTGGACTTGGAAGATAGAGTCATTTCTTCTTGATGATGAGAATTAAGGAACCTGTATTCCTGGGGCTACCGCCTCCATGTGCAGAAAGCCAGGTTGCAGATGATGGAGCCAAAATCGAAAAGGATCTGTGCTGAGACATGGAGAACAAAAGAGCCCAGCTCCACCACTGCCCCATTTCCTGGTTTGTGATTATGTAGACAAGCAATTTTCCCTATGGCTTAGATTAGTTCAGGTAGGGTTTCTGTCCTTCACAACCAGAATCATACTGGTTAATAAAACACACACACACACACACACACACACACACACACGGAAGGGTGAGATAGCTAACATTTATTTACTTCCACCTTCATTGCAATGGCAGTGTAATAATGATATATGAATCTGAAAAGGAACTGATAATATTCACAAGATTATTAATTAGAATGGCTACCGCGTTTAGAATTTAAATAATAAAATCCTGGAATAGTGCAGTACTTTTAAGTTCTCCAAGAAAACAGTTCATCCAAAGATCATTTATTTTGTAAAAAAAAAAAAAAAAAAAAAAGTAGAAAAATTTCTCACAGGTTCAAAGACCAGACACAGAATTTCTCACCTGTAACATTTGAAAGTTATTTTTGGCAGCTCCCTGTGTATAAAAATTATGTTGGAGAGACTTAATGGAAAACTATGATAGCTACTAAATTGTTGTCATGATCAGTGTAATGGAGACTAAAAATCATAGATAATGTCAGAAAAAAATGAATGAAACACACATCCAGTCATGGAACAATTTGTGTGAAACTTCATGTCAGAGAAAAATCCAGAGTTTCTGCTTTGGTGTTTAATATAGAGATTAGACTGTGTGTGTGTTTTTGTTAATCTTGTGGAATTAAATACAACTATCTTCAACCCACTTTAGAAAATAGTACATGCCAGTCTATTCTGTGCAAAACAAAAGAAGTATAGGCGGGAGAACTATTTCTCAGAAGGTAAAACAGCTCTCAAGAAAAGTCTCATTCTATATTTAAAAGCATAGCCAATTTGTAAAGTTTAAAAATAGAAGATGAACTAATATGCTACTACTAAATTATATAGAAGGTATAAATGATATTCACTATAAGAGTGAATAATTTATGTCCATGCATAAATTATTAATCATAGTGGTCACTATGTAAGATAATGGACAAGCATAATAGAAAAGAATATTTAAATAATTTTACATTTGATCAAATATAGCACTAAAACTTTTAATAAAAAAAATGTTTAGAATGGAGCAGAGTAGTGCTGCCATCAGAACTCTCCTTGTAGACCTCCAAGTACATGGAGTAATTGAGGAGAGCTCCAGCTGCTAGGCTGTGATATCCTTCACCATGGGAGGCTCTGCCATCACAGGCCACTCCCCTGAAATCGAAGGCACTCCCATTCCTGGGGACAAGGGATTCTTCTGACTAAAGCTTCAACTAGAGGAAATCGTTCAGGGATAATTTCCCAAGCTGCCTTGACTATGTGGTCTTCTAAAATTCTTCCACCTAACTTCTCTCTCTCCTCTGTCCCTCCAGGCCAGACTTGCATATTGCTTAAGGATTCTCCCAGCCTTCTCTGGCCTCCTCCCTATATTTCTCCCAGGAATTTCCCTAATAAACAATTGCATGGTTAATCTGGCTGTGTCATCTGGTTCTCTGATAACCCAGAGTCAGTGACAAAATAATGCATTTGTAGTAAGAGCTGCACAGTATCAGACTATGAGCTACCTTGGCAAGTTCAGGCAGCAAGCATGCTAGAACCTTAACATTTCAGATGTGCAGGAGAAGGAAGGCAGAATTAGATGTAACAATATAGTGGCTTCCCAAGGTGGGTACTTCTTCAGGACAAACATGGATTTGTTTTTTGCTGAATTCAGCACTTTAAGAAGATCTCAAATAAGTCCTCAAATGCAGGAAGCATTAGCTCTAGGTAGTAACTGGGGATGCATATTGTGGTTGGCTCACGTACTTATCAGTGTGAAGGGTTCAGGGAATAGAATCAAGCTTCCCAGGCAACAGCAATGGTTGAGCTGGAGATGAGATCCAGTCTTAACAGCAGTTACAACCAGAAATGGACATAGAAGTTCTATGGCATCAGTCAATGCAGAGGTCACAGTAGGAAAGCGGTGGTCCAAGAAACTCACTCAGCCACCACAAATAATCTTTAAGGAGAAACAGTAGTCACCACAAACTGCTCATACTCTAAATAATAGGACCCATAATGTAATTCTTGTTGGTCAGGATTACCTCAAAAAGAGTGATGCTTCTTGAGGAAGGGAGGCAGGGAAAGAAAGCACTGACATTATCCAATAAAACAAATTAATGAATATATTGACACTTGGACAATCCAATTATTCAGGCAATTTTAACACACTTTTGTAAAATTAGATGAAAAAACTTCCTAATAGCAGGAATTCTTCTCAATACTTTCTCTGACTACACCAGATTTGAAGAAGAAATTAATAATAAAAATTGTAATGAATTCTTTTATTTTGTGAGATATTAAATATTTTATAAGTAAAAATTAGCTTAGAAAATAAATTAAGAATTCAATAGAAACCTATTTTAAAGCATTAATAAACATAGCTCTGCATAACAGAATGTGTTGGGATGTGACCAGTGTTTAGAAGAAAATCTATTCAAAGATCTGTAATAAGAAATTTTTAAAAAAGAGAGATTAATGAAAATTATCACACTGTGAGATTCTAGAATAGGACAAAGTATTAATCTAACACAAAATAGGAAAATAATATAAGTTATTAACATGGAGAATAAGTGGTGTAAATTACATAAAATTAAAAGTTGGTTATTTGAAAAGAAGAAAATTGGTAAACCTCTGATAAATATAAAAAGAAATACAATAATAGTATATAAAGATGTCTGTATGGATACCCATATGTTTCCCATTATATCTTTTGGATAGCTGTGACATCTACCAATTAAAAAATAAGTGCATGCATGCACATGCACGCACATACACACACAAAAAAAATCCTAACATGCCCTGCATTAATCTCCTTTGCTGGCTCTTCTCTTTCTAGCCATCAATGTTGAAGAGACTCATGATCTGACCTCTAAGGTTCATCCCTAGAGGATTTCCTCTGGACCCTTGACTTTAAAGATAAACTAAATTCAAAGAGAACATCAATGTGAGACAGACACATAGATTGACTGCCTCTCACACAGGCCCTGACCAGGGTCAGGGATCAAGTCTGCAACTGAAAAGAGAGAGAACTACAAAACCAGACACCCAGAGAAGAGAGACCATGGGGAGACAAAGAAACAGCCCACATATGAAAGAAAAGCGGGCATCACCAGAAAAGGAAGTAAACAAAATGGAGGCAAGCAACCTGCCAGAGAAAGAATTCAGAGAAATGGACATAAGGTGGCTAAAAAGAATGGAAGACAAATTTGACAATATGAGGAAGAACCAAGAGGAAATGAAGAATGACATCACTGCTGTAAAGAACTCAATAGAAAGTATCAAAAGTAGATTGGAAGAAGCAGAGGACTGTATCAGTGAACTAGAAGACAAGGTAGGAAAAAATTCCCAAGTAGAACAGCTTCTAGGGAAAAAACTTGAAAAGCAGGAAGAGAACCTAAGGGAAGTTTGGGATAACACCAAACAAAACAACATCTGCATAATAGGAAGAATAGAAGGAGAGGAAACTGAGCAAGGAATAGAAAGCTTGTTTGAAGAAATATTGACAGAAAACTTTCCTGAAATAGGGGGAAAAAAATCCACACAAATTCAAGAAGCTCATAGAGCCCCAAGAAAAATGAAACTTAAAAGACTGTGTGTGACCTAAGACAGGCACAGTCGCAGAGGGACCATCAGAAAAGAACTTGGGGATCAACAGAGTTGGGGCACAGACCTTCATACCCCCCACCAACCTTGCAGGGTCTGAACCTTCACCCCTTCTAAGGGCAGTCTCCTGCCCTCATGGCTACCTCGCTTCCCATGCTCAGCATAGATCGGGACCCAGGTAACAGACAGAAACATGCCAACAGCAGCTGCCCTATAGCTAAATTCATCCTAGCACTAGGAATGCTCAGTGCCAACTCAATGCAAATAAACCTTCCCACTAATATATACAGGGTAATCTAAGATTGTTGGTAGAGTATTAAATTTGACATAAAAGAGTTAACAAGCTCTCTGATTTATTTAAATTGGCGAACTGAATTGAAATTAATTTAAATAAGCGAACACCCAAGAAAATCTAAGTGTACTGGATAAAAAGCTGTTTCTAAAGTATTAATTAAAATTTCTATTGATAGTTCATATCATGGTAAAATTACTTAATATGTAATGAACAGAAAACAGGCATATTTATGTACAAAACGTTAAAATTTTAAAGTTATCAAGATTGCATTAAAAAATTTTACCAAATTCTCCATTAATCAAAAAAAATGGGGGGGGGGGAAGTAGGATAATAGCATGTAAGGAAAAATATCCGGTAAGTAAATTACATTAAGGAAATTTTCACTTTAGAAAATTAATTTCCATTTATAATGCTAACAGCAAGATACCCATGAAAAACACACATGGTGTCAAAATAAGCCAAAGGAAAAGTGGGTAGGCAAAAATAAAAAGGATCCCAAGTCAATTTTATAGAAAAGATTCCTTGATTAACTTTTGGTCGAGAATATGTTTATATACTTTCAGAAAACAACTCCAAGACCAAGTGGACTCCTGCAACAGAGAGGAACTGACAGGTCTTCGCCAAACACGAAGGCAAGAGGAGAAACAGTCCACAGATGGAAGAGGATGACAATGCCTTGCCATGTGAGCCATTAGCAGCTGAGCATCACTAGAGGATGCCTAGGACCAAACCAGAGAGGGTCAGACCAGCATCGCCACCATTTGTCCAGTGTTCAGATACCATTGATGACATATACACATAAGGAACTGTCCAACATTGAAACTGGGTTTCAAAGCTATCCGACATTGAAATTGGGATTCAAACATTTTTCTTTTGCTCTGGTGGGTTTATTTCTAGCCTACGGGGGCAAGGTGTTTTTAAAGACAAGAATCAGGGTGAGCGGGGAGGTGGGAAACAGATCCAGAGGCAAAGAAGCAATGAAGAGACTGTCATGCTACAGTGGGAAGGCAGGGGAAGTTGGGGAGGAGGAACCTATAGGAGATCAATTGAAGGACTGGTATGCATGTGTGTGTGGGGATAGCCAGTGGATACAGGGCAATGGGGGAAGATGGGGGGGAGGGGGATGGATGAGGGCATGTATGGGGGTGTGGGGAGGGCACTAAGGAGAAAAAATAATAAATAAATTAATTAATTAATAATAAAAAAAGACCGTGTGTGGACCAAGACATATTGTAATTAAATTGGCAAACACCACCAACAAAGTAAGTAAGAATCTTAAAAGCAGCCAGAGAAAGACAGAAAATTACATACAAAGGAACCCCCATCAGACTAGCAACTGATTTCTCAACAGAAACTCATCAGACTAGAAAAGAATGGAATGAAATGTACAAAGTCATGCAAAGGAAGAGTCTAAATCCAAGAATACTGTAACCAGAAAGGCTATCAATCAAAATTAAAGGTGAAATCAGGATCTTTACAGACAAAGAAAAAGACTAAGGGAATTTATTACCACCAAACCAACAATGCAAGAAATGCTAAAGGATCTGCTATAAAAAAAGAAAGAACAAAAGAAAGAAAGAAAGAAAGAAAGAAAGAAAGAAAGAAAGAAAGAAAGAAAGAGAAAGAGAAAGTGAGGAAGGAACACAGGGTAAAGAATAAAAATGGCGACCAATAAGTACCTATCAATAATAATTTTAAATGTAAGTGGATTAAATGCCCCAATCAAAAAACGTAAGATTGGATAAGAAAACATCAGCCATATATCTGCTGTCTACAAGAAACCCACATCAGAAAAAAAGATGCACACAAACAGAGAGTGAAGAAATGGAAAGAAATTTTTCAGGTGAATGGAAATGAAAAAGCAAAACAGAAACAATTGGGGGTAGCAATACTTATATCAGACAAATTAGATTTCAAAGTGAAGTACATAACAAGAGATAAGGAAGGTCACTTTATATTAAAGGGAGCAATCCAACAAGAAGAAATAACTCTGGTAATCATATATGCACCCCAAAAAGAAGCACCCAAATACATAAAAAATCTCCTAGAGGATATCAAGGGAGGGATTGACAGCAATACAAGCATAGTAGGAGACTTTAATACCCCACTATCACCATTGGACAAATCCTTTAAACAAAAAGTCAGCAAAGAAACATCAATCCTAAATGACTCACTAGACTAGAAGGAATTAATTGACATCTTCAGAACATTTCACCCCAAAGACACAGAATATACATTCCTCTCAAGTGCACATGAGTCATTTTCAAAGATAGACCATATGTTGTTGGGTCATAGGCAAAGTCTCTTCAAATTCAAGAAAATTGAAATAATATTAAGCATCTTCTCAGATCACAGTAGCATCAACTGTAATAAAAACAATCCAAAGAAATTAAACAAGTGAAAACTAAACAGCATGCTATTAAACAATGACTGGTTTACCAGAGAGATCAAGAAAGAAATAAAAAAACATCATGGCAACAAAAGAGAATGAAAAAAAAAATCAATCCAAAATCTATGGGACACAGCAAAAGCAAGCTTAAAAGGGAAGTTTATAGCTGTATAAGCCTATTGCAAAAAAACAAGAAACAATGGTAATAAATTACCTAACCCTACAACTCAAAAAGTTAGAAAGAGGGCAACAAGAAAGGCCCAGGTAAGCAGAAGAAATGAAATAATAAAGATCAAAGTGGAGATAAATGACATAGAGACCAAAGAAACAATACAAAAGATCAACAAAACCAAGAGCTGGTTCTTTGAAAGGATAAACAAGATGAATGAACCTCTAGCCTGGCTCACCAAGAAGCATAGAGAAAGGATCCAAATAAACAAAATCAGAAATGAAAGAAGTGAAATAACAACAGACCTCACCAACATACAAAGGATTGTTAAAAAATACTATGAACAACTCTATTCCAACAAAATGGACAACCTGGAGGAATGAACATATTCCTAGAAAAATATAACCTTCCAAAACTCAATCAGGAAGAATCTAAACATCTCAATAGGCCAATAACTGTGGAAGAAATTGAAGCAGTCATCAAAAAGCTTCCAGCAAACAAAAGCTCAGGGCCAGACAGCTTCACCGGGAAGTTTTACCAAACATTCAAGGAAGAATTAAAACATATCCTTCTCAGATTATTCCAACAAATTCAAGAAAAAGGAACACTTCCAAGCTCCTTCTAAACAGCCAGCATCACCCTAATACCAACACCAGATAAAGACAACACAATGAAAGAGAATTACAGGCCAATATCCCTCATGAACATAGATGCCAAAATCCTCAACAAATTCCTAGCAAATTGGATCCAGCAGTACATCAGAAAGATCATACACCATGACCAAGTAGGATTTATCCCAGGAATTCAAGGATAGTACAATATCCACAAATCAATAAATGTGATATATCACATAAACAAATTGAGAGATAAAAATCACATAATTATATCAATTGATGCAGAAAATGCATTTGACAAAATCCAACACCCTTTCTTGATAAAAACTCTCAGCAAGGTGGGAATAGAAGGATCATACCTCAACATAATAAAAACTATATATGATACACCCACAGCCAGCATCATACTCAATGTACAAAAACTAAAACCATTTCCCCTAAAAACAGGAACAAGACAGGGATGCCCACTCTCACCACTCCTGTTCAACATAGTACTAGAAGTATTAGACATTGCAATTAGACAAGGAGAAGAAATAAAAGGCATTCAAATTGAAAAAAGAAGTAATGCAGTCCTTATTTGCAGATGACATGATTATTGTACATAAAAAACCCAAAAGACTACATCCAAAAACTAATAGACTTACTAAGTGAATTCAGCAATGTAGCAGGATACAAAATGAATGCCAAGAAATCTATGGCATTTTTATACACCAATAGTGAACTTACAGAAAGAGAGACTAAAAAAGCAATCCCCATTTATCATTGCACCAAAAAAATTAAGATACCTAGAAATAAACTTAACTAAGGAGGTAAAAGACCTATATGCAGAAAACTACAAGACACTGAAAAAATAGATAGAGGAAGACGTAAACAGATGGAAGAGCATACCATGCTCATGGATTGGGAGAATCAACATCATTAAAATGTCCCTACTATCCAAAGCAATCTATAGATTCAATGCACTACCCATTAAAATATCAATGCTGTATTTCACAGACCTAGAAAGAACTCTTCAAATATTCATCTGGAACAAAAAAAAAAAAAAGAGACTGTGAATAGCCACAGCAATCCTAAGAAAGAGGAATAAAGTAGGTGGAATTTCAATACCAGATTTCAAGCTATATTACAAAGCAACTGTTCTCAAAACAGCCTGGTACTGGCACAAGAATAGACGTATAGACCAATGGAATAGAATAGACAATCCAGATATCCACCCAAACCACTATGCTCAATTAATATTTGACAAAGGAGGCATGAACATACAATGGAGGCAAGACAGCCTCTTCAATAAATGATGTTGGGAAAAGTGGACAGATACATGCAAAAAAATGAAACTGGACCACCAACTTATACAAAATACAAAAATAAACTCAAAATGGATACAGGACTTGAACCTTAGATGGGAAACCATACAAATACTAGAGGAATCCACAGGCAGCACAATCTCAGATATATGCCAAAAGAACTTCTTCACTGATACTACTCCAAGGGCAATGGAAGCTGAAGAAAAAATAAACAAATGGGACTACATGAAAATAAAAGGCTTTTGCACAGAAAAAGAAACCATCAACAAAACAACAAGAAAGCCCATTGTATGGGAGAACATATTTGCAAATGCAATCACTGATAAAGGTTTAATCTCCAACACCTACAGGCAATTTATACAACTTAATAAAAGGAAAATAAATGATCCAATAAAAAAAAATGGGTAACGGACCTAAATAGAACCTTTTCGAAAGAGGACAGAAGGAATGCCAGGAGACAAATGAAAACATGTTCAAAGTCACTAATTATCCAAGAGATGCAAATCAAAATGACAATGAGATACCATCTCACACCTGTCAGAATGGCAATCATCAACAAATCAACAAACGACAAGTGTTGGCGAGGGTGCAGAGAAAAAGGAACCCTTGTGCATTGTTGGTGAGAATGCAGACTGGTGTAGCCACTGTGAAGAACAGTATGGAGTTTCCTCAAAAAACTAAAAATGGAACTCCCATTTGACCCAGCAATCCCACTCTTAGGAATAGATCCTAAGAAATTAGAAACACCAATCAGAAAGGATTTATGCACCCCTATGTTCATAGCAGCACAATTTACAATAGCTACAATTTGGAAACAGCTTAGGTGCCCGTCAGCAGATGAGTGGATCAGAAAACTGTGGCACATGTACACAATGGAATTCTATGCTGCCATTAAAAAGAAGGAATTCTTACCATTTGTAGCAACCTGGATGGAACTGGAGAGCCTTATGCTTAGGGAAATAAGCCAGTCAATGAAGGAGAAGCATCACATGATCTCACTCATTTGTGGATAATAAAGAACATTATAAACTGATGAACAAAAGGATAGATACAGAGGCATTAAAGTATCAAACAAACTGTCAAATTATAGTAGGAAGATTACGGAGAAGTGGGGTAGATAAGAAATCACCAAAGGACTTATATGCATGCATATAGGCATAGCCAATGAACGCAAGACATTGGGGGGTTGAGGTATGCCTAGTGGGTGGGCAATGGGAAGATATGTATATATGTAACACAATAAAAAATTAAAAATAAAAAAATAAAAAATCTACTCAAACACAGCAATTCTCAAAAATACTTAGGTAAGAAGGTGGAGTGGAGGCCTGAAAAAAGTAACAAACTATCTGAGACTATGAGAGGTCCCCATATGTCATAGTGAGAAACAGGAACCATGAGCAGTTGTTTCAATATATGCTGGCCATTTGAGTTATCACACAGAACTGAGATGCTATGATCTCAACAAAGAACAGTTATATAATGAATACCCTACAAAACCTGGATATGCTATTGTCATCCATAAATATGAGAATGGAGGTTGAAGTTCACTGCACTTGATGATTTTTCTTGTTATAGAGTGGAGCTAGAATGGAGTCTTTATTTCTCAAAGTGAATCTCAAAGTACAAAGCATGCTTGCTCTAACTCACTGCTAGTCACAGGGAGAAACTGAAATCAAAATTGAAGACTCCCAGTATGGAAGTGTTGGGAGGTCTTCTCAATAATCTGTGAGCCCTTCAGAAAACTGGCTGTGTTCAGATTTCCTCAGTGCAGGAACCACACTTTTAGTGGGACTAGTAGCCTGGACAGGGTGGGTGCCCTGTAGCTTCAGACATCTGTAGCCGGCCAGCTTATGGTTCATTTCTTTGATGGAGAACCACAAGGTGTGATTTTGACTCTTATCAAGAGTGATTAGGCATTTCAGGCTTGAGTAACTTAGCAGTCTTTTAAATATAGAGTGCAAACCCATTAACAACACTCTTACATTTTAAACATAGCATTGGCACCACAACTCAAACTGCTGTACCGAAATCAAATTGCATCCACCAGTTCTATATTTGCAGACCACAGACTTTAAAAAAATGTAGAAAAGAATCTGGAAAGCAAAGTAAGAAAAGTTAATTTCAAAATACAATTTGCTTGGGAGATTCTGGGTGCCCAAAAGGGAATTAATTATCTTAGAGACTCTACTGTAATAGCCATAAAAGACCTAGAACAGAAATAGAGACAAAATATACACATTATTGATAAAGTCCAATTTATTAATTATTTTTTTGGATTGCAGGTCTGAGAATTAGGAGCACTAGTGTCCAAAGGCAGGGGAAGATGGATGTACCAGCTCAAGCAAAGATAGCAACTTATCCTTCCCCCTTTTCTTCTATTCCAGCCCCTAGCAGATTGGATGGGACCCACACACACTGGCAAGGGTGACCTTTCTCCCTGCAGCTTCATTGAAATATAATACTGTGTTAGTTTAAGGTGTACAATGTGATTATCTGATACACATGTATAATAGCAAAATTATTGCCACAATAAGATTAGTTAATATACCCATTATCTCATATTAGTAATATTTTTTTTGGTAGTAAGAACATTTAAGATTTATCCTCTTAGCAACTTTCAACTATATGGTATATTATTATTAACTGTAGTCACAATGCTATATATTAGATTTCCCAAATTTATTTATCTTATCACTGGAGGTTTTTAGCCTTTGGCCAATATTTTTCCATTTCTCCCATTCCCGTCCCCTACCCACACATTTCTCCCCTACCACTGCCTCTGGCAACTTTGTTTCTGTATGTTCAGCTTTTGTAAGAATCCACATATAAGTGATATCATAGAGTATTTGTTTTTTTCTATATGACTTATAGCACTTAGCATAATACCTTCATTTTTAAACACACACACACACACACACACACACACACACACATATACTTCACATTTTCTTTATCTATTCATCCATTGTTGTCATAGCTTCCATTATGAATAATGCTACAATGAACATGGGAGTGAAGATATCCCTTCAAGATCCTGGTTTCATTTTCTTTTGATGTATACTCAGAAGTGGGATTGCTGGATCATATGGTACTTCTATTTTTATTTTTTTTTTAGGAATATTCATACTGTTTTCTATAGTGATTGCACCAATTTACATCATAATCAGTACTCATCATTGTCTTTCTTTTAAAAAAATGATTTTAGAGGGAGAAAAGAAGGGAGAGAGCGAGAGTGAAAGAAAAACATCAATTTGTCATTTCACTTGTTTATATATTCATTGGTTGATTCTTGCATGTACCTTGACCAGGGGTGGAACTAGCAATGTTGGTGTATCAGGATTATGTTCTAATCAGCTGAACTACCTACCCAGGGTCTCATCTCTTGTCTTTTTAACAGTGATCTTTCTAACATGTGCCAGGTGATATTTCATTGTAGTTTTGATTTTCATTTCCCTGATGATTAGTAAGAAGAGCATTTTTCATATACTTGTTGCCCTTTTTTTTTGTCTTTGCAAAAATGTCTGTCTATTCAGTTCCTCTGCCCATTTTAAAATCAGATTATTTGTTTTGTTTATTTGTTTATTTTTATCAAAATTGTATACGTTTCTTTTCTAATAGATTAAATGTTAACCCCTTATCTAATCTATTGTTTAAAAATATTCTCTCCAACTTTATACATTTTTTCACTTTGTTGATTGTTTCTTTTGCTGTACAGAATCATTTTATTTTTATGTAGTCTTGGTTGTTTATTTTTGCTTTTGTTGCTTGTGCTTTTGGTGAGATATTCAAGAAATTACTACCAATACAAATGTCAGAAGTTTTTCTCCTATGTTTTCTTTTTGGAGTTTCACAGATCCACATCTTCCTTTTTAGTTTTTAATCCATTTTGTGTTATTTTTTGTGTGTGTGGTATAAGATAAAGGTTCAATTTTATTCTTTTGCATGTGGATATCCAATTTTCCAGCACCATTTGTTAAAGAGACTATCCTTTCCACATTGTGTATTCTTGGCTTCCTTGTCTATGATCAGTTGACTATATATATATATATATATATATATATATATATGTGTGTGTGTGTGTGTGTGTGTGTGTGTGTGTGTGTGTTTATTTCTGGGATCTCTATTCTGTTCCAGTGATCTCTAAGTTTGTCTCTATGCCAGTGTTGGACTTTTTTTTTAAGACTTTATCTTTTTAGAGCAGTTTTATGTTCACAGCAAAATTAAGATGACAGTGCAGAGATTTCTCATGTACTCCCTACCCCCACATAGGCTTGTATAGTCTCCTCCATTTTCAGCATCCCCTACTAGAGTGGAACATTTGTTGCAATAGATGAGCCTAAATTGACACATCAACATCACCCAAAATCATAGCTTACATTAAGATGCACTCTTGTTACATATTTTATGGATTTGCACAAATGTATAATGGCATGTATTCATCATTATAATATAGAGAGTAGGTTTATTGCCCTTGAATTCCTCTGTAATCTACTTAGTAATCCCTATTACCACTCCCTCACAATCCTTGATAACCACTGATTATTATACAGTCTCCATAGTTTTATCTTTTTCCAGTGCCATATAGTTGGAGTCATAGGTAGTCTTTTCAGACTAGCTTCTTTTACTTAGTAACATCCATTTAAGTTTCCTCGATGTCTTTTTATGGCTTGAGAGCTCATTTCTTTATGGCACTGAATAATATTTCATTATCTGGATGTACTGTGGGTTATCCATTATTCTGCTAAAGGACATCTTGGTTGCTTCCATATTTTGACAATTATGAATGAAGCTGTTATAAACATCTATGTGCAGGTTTTTGTATGGACATAAATTTTTAACTTCTTTAGTAAATACTCAGGAGCATGGTTTCTGGATTATATAATAAGAGTATGTTTGGTTTTGTTAGAAACCACAAACTGCCTTCCAAGGTAACTACACCATTTTACATTCTGGTTTCCCACCAGTAATTAATGAATGTTCCTGTTGTAACACATCCTTACCATTATTTAGTGTTCTCAGTGTTCTAGATTTTGGCCATTCTCATAGATGTGTAGTGGTATCTCATTGCTGTTTAATTTTCATTGCCCTAATGACATATAATGTGGAGCATCTTTTCATATGTTTCTTTTCCATCTATGTGTCTTCTTTGGTGAGGTATCTGTTAAGAACTTTGGGCTATTTTTAAATCTGGTTGTTTTATTGTTGTTGGGTTTTAAGAGAGTTTTTTTTTTTTTTGGCGTATTTTTCGGATAATGGTCTTTTATCAGATATGTCTCTGGCAAATATTTTCTCTCAATCTCTGGCTTTTCTTCTCATTTTCTTGGGCCAATCCAGCAAGGCCAGCCAGGAGAGGGGGCCAAGAGTGGTTGGCCAGCTAGCCCCACCTCCAACAGGGGTGGGGAGCAATTGGGGGCAGGGCCAGTCCAGGGGTGGAGGAGAGAGCCAAAGGCAGTTGGCCAGCCAGGTCTGATTCCTGGTCAAACTCCAGGTCAAGGAGACATTTTGCAGAGTAGTCTTTTATTATATTGGATTACATGCAATAAACGTTAATATTTTAAGAAAAAAAGAGTTCAAACACTTATAGTTTTGAGTTTTATGTTTAGGTCTGTGATCCATCTTGGGTTAACTTTTGTGAAAAGTATAAAGGTCTGTCTAGTTGTTTTTTGTTTGTTTGTTTGCATGTGGATGTCCAGTTGGTTCAGCACCATTTGTTGAAGAGACTCTCTTTGCATTGGGTTGTCTTTGCTCTTTCATCAAAGATCAGTTGACAATATTAATGGGAATCTAGTTCTGCCTGCTTTTTATTCTTCAACCAATACCACACTGTATTGATCATGGTTACTTTATACTAAGCCTTTGAAGTCAAGTAGTGCCAGTCCTCTAATTTTGTTCTTTTCCTTCAATATAATTTTGACTATTCTGGATCTTTTGTTTTTCTATATAAACTTTAAAAATCAGTTTGTCAAAATTCACAAAATAACTTGCTGGTATTCTAATTAGAATTGCATAAAATCTGTAGATCAATGGGGGAAAAATTGACATCTTAAAGATATTGAGTTTTCCTGTGTATAATTTTATTCATTTGGAGTTTTGGAGTTTTTCTCATTCAGATCTTCTACATGTTTTGTTAGATTTATACTTCAGAAATTAATTTGGAGGATGCTAAGGTAAACATGTTTTTAATTCTAAATTCCATTCGTTCATTGATATATTTTGAAATCAGGAACTGTGGTGCCTACAGCTGAGTTATTCTTTTTCAAGATTGCATTGGCTATTCTAAGTATTTTATCATTCCATATAAGTTTTAGGATTTTTCTATTTCTGTAAAAAAATGTTGTTGGAAATTTGATAAAGATTGTAACAGATCTATAAATTATAGTGTCATGAGAATAGCAATGTCCATTCCAAAGCTGCTGTTTCCAGATATTGATAAGTTCTCTACATGAGAAGATAATGTTTTCTTTTCAGCTTTGAGTCACTCTTGATCATCTGGGTCTTAAAGCAGTAGTGCATGTAAAGCTCAGAGCTTTACAAATGAACCAAAAACTCTTAGTGATTTATTTGTTTGCAGATCAGACCTGACCTCTTCTGCATAACCTCTTTTGCATACTCTTTATTAGAAGGAACTAAGTTTCCCAAGGCCCCTTCCTCTCTGACTTCCAGGGAGATGTAGTCAAGAGGAATAGGGTAGAAGTAGAGAGGAAGCCAGAGTATTTCTCCTTTTCTATCTGCTTCGGGGGGCACCACCAGTGGCAGTTGTATCTCCTCTGTAGCTACAATTCCCACTGGACAGCCCTTTCTTCTACAGTCCCAGTTTGCTCACATCCAATATAATTTCATGTTCTACTGGGTGATCCCTGATCCAGGGCTCTATTAACAATGTCCCTCCCTTCATTTCAGTAGCCTTAAGGGTTGTCTTTGCTTTTTTATCAAAGATCAGTTGACAATATTAATGGATATCTAGTTCTGCCTGCTCTAGTGTGGTAGTAGTTTTTTGTTGATGATTTAGGAGTTGTCTCATTGTCCCCTTATCCATATGGCTTCTCAATTATTCTATCATCTGTGTACCCAATTACATGTATTGAATATCCTCTGTTAGAAATACTTAGTGTGGTTTGTTTCCCTGGAAGGACTCTAATTGTTAAAAACGCTCATAAAAATAATGCCAAGTTGAACAGTTTGAGCAAGGATATCAAGATCTCTGGGTGAACCAGAAAACATTATAGCAGTATGAGTTCTACTTCCTCTTTTCACACTTGTTCTTAAGGGTTGTCATGTAACACAACTGATAGAAAATCATTCACATCCTAATCCATGTAATTGACAATCCTTAGAGTTGTGCAGTTCACATAACCATCTGTACTAACAACTCTGGTTGGTAGATATTAATCTCATTTTTCTTAAATAGTGATGTCTGTTCATTAGTAAGACTGGCGTCAATTCTGAGAGATAGAAGAAATTACAATAACCTAAAGAAAAAGTAAATTTTTTCACAGAAAAAAGTCTATAGAGACACAGTTCAGGGCTGGGTATGGCCACTCATCTCCATAAAGTCCATAGCCACACAGACAATGGATTCCTTCCAGCTCATGACTCTGCCATCCTCAGAGTGTCTATCTTATCCTTATCATCTATGAAGCATATACTTTCCAGGCAGAAGAATGGAGGAAGGAACAAAATAAATGGAGAGACAATCAGAAATGCCAACTATCTCCTAAGAAAGATTCCAAATAGCAAATACATGATACTTCTGCTCACATCCCTTTGGCTAAAACTTTCAGGAGTAGGGGTGGGTGGGTTTAGGTTGTTACTTCTCTGGTCTATTGTTATCTATATCTAAGTAGTTGATGCTCATGTTCTGGCCTTAAACTTATAGAAACTTCTAAGGCCCCATAGAAGAAAGAAATAGAGACTAAATCAGAAACCTAGAATCATAGACTTTGAGTACTAGATTTTACAGATATGCAAAATTAGGTTTAAAAAATCATAACTAGTTTATGAAAAATGTTGAATTGAAAAACAGATTTTCTGATTCTTAGTTCGGTGATCTCTTTATGATGTGTTTCCTCACAGGGAAAGCTATTCTTCTTGTGTCATATTAAACAGAGATGCAAACTCCTTACCATTCATCTCCTCAAGTGGTAGAGATAATTTTTTGGTTATTCCAACCTGAGCTGGACTTGAGACTTGTGTTGACCAATAGAATATGGCAAAAGTGATATTTTACACATTTCAAATGTAAGTCTCCAGAGCATTGCAGCTTCTACTCTGCTCTCTTGAAATGCAGTTGTCATGGGAACAAGTCTGAGCTGTCCTCTGGGGGTGCTCAATGGGGGACATCTCAGATACCTTGGCCAATAGTTCCAGCCAACCACCAAACTGTGAGACCATTCTGGACTAAGCTGCTCTGAGCTGGCCTGTCATTTGAAACCAAGCACCATAAATGGGATTGGAGTGTCAGCTGTACTTAATTTGCCAAGCCATAAAATGGAGAGCCAAAAAAATTATTTTTAAGGCACCAAATTTTGACATTGTTTATTATGGAGCAATAAATTACTGGTGCACTACCAAACAAACCAGTCATATTGTGTGTGTGTGTGTGTGTGTGTGTGTGTGTGTGTGTGTGTTTAAGCTTCACAGAGGAAGGCCACAAAACCTGTCCTGTTTTTTGGTTTCATATTATTCTGAGTGGAAAAATTGTTGTTCATCCATCCTTTGTACAACATAGAAAGCCTACTGAACATTAAATAGGACCATCCAATGCTAAATATTTAATGACATTTGTATTAATAAGATAGATTTAATGAAATCATACATAAATATTTTCCTCTCATTTTCCACATGATGAAACAAGTGAAATTCCTCATTCTTGGTCATGAAGTTAATGTGACTGGTTTAACAATGGAGCTGGACTCAGCTAGGTGGAAGCAAAATTATCTTTATTCTTTCCTACAACTATTCCTGCAAAACCTGTTCTGTCAACTTGTTCAGCACCTCTGAGTGAGATTTGGGAGCTTTTCCCAGGTACTTTAGAAAATAAGAAGTCCCCCAGTTATTTCCTGGTATTAAAAAGGGCACACTACCACCAAAACTTTGGATCATTGTCTCTTTCAAAATTTCTGTCCTTCGCCTATCTGCACTTTTCCCAGGCTTGAAGGATGCAGTGGGAAATGCAGTTCATGGTCAGAATCTCCTCTTTCTTGATCGATCTCCTTTCTAACTTGCAACTGCAGTTGTGGTTTCTTTCAGGCTGATGCTTGGGAAAGAGGGAGAAATGAGGATGAAAAAAGTTTTACTTTTAATCTGGTGTTGGAGTCCTCTGGCTTGGAAAATTAAGAGACTCATGTCTAAAGTTGTGTCTCCCATATGAGATACTCTCTTGTGGGCTCTTCAGAGTTATTCCTACTGGAACATCTGATCAAAGTTCTCCAAATTGGATTATACTTCCTTTGGTTTACTATTTTTAATTTTGCCTTAATTTTTACTCCCAAGGTTTTGTGTATAACCACTTCTGTCTGGGTAGCCTTTCTTCTGGCAGGAAGCCCTGCAGCATGTACATTCCAAGTCAGCTGATGGCCAATTCACTCCATGAGATCCACAGAGCACAGGATGTACATGGAAGGTGCACATCCACAGAAGTGCATCTTGTGTCTAAAACTGTGCATCTCAGGGCAGGCACCCATCTAGACTCTTTTGGCTTTATAATGTTCAGACATAAGTTATGTGCTACTTATGTCAAGTTCTTCAAATTAACTTCTTGAACACCTTCATTTGTCTCAAAGCAAATGATAAACATGATTTACAAAGAGGAGAAGGAAAACCCTAGTATATCCCCAAACTCTAAAAAGTCTCTATTTTTCAACATCTTAGGAAATTCAGTATTCACAATAATTCTAAAAGCTATTATTTTTTCCATTTTATGGACAAGAAACCATGAAAGTACAATAAACTTTCCCAAAGTTATAAAGTCAATAATTATCAGAGCTGGGAGTCAAATTATCATTCAGCTTCTCCGTCATGAAGATTCTATGTTTTGGAAGTCTCTTCCTAGATAGAATCTTCTTTTATCTAAACTCTTTAAACTACCCCTCATTGCTTGACCGTGTTATGTAAATGTCTTGGGGCTGGTATTTCTCTCAAATATCTGATTTCACCTTTGGAAGATTGTGCCTTTGTAATCTATCCATATAATCAGCTACTACCTACAGTGGTTAAGGTATCCAAATCAAGAATGTGACATTTATACATAATGTGATACTCTCAAGTATGTACATCACTAACAATTCACTTCTAGGATCACTTGATTTTATTTATTTATTTATTTATTTATTATTTTTAAATATTTATTATTAAGGAAGAAATAAAAAACATCATGGCAACAAATGACAATGACAACACAACAATACGAAATTTGTGGGACACAGTGAAAGCAGTCTTGAGAGGGAAGTTCATAGCCCTACAAGCCTACCGCAAAAAAACAGGAAACAATGGTAATAAATTACCTAAACCTACAACTCAAAGAGCTAGAACAAGAGCAACAAGAAAAGCCCAGTGTACTCAGAAAGAAGGAAATAGTGAAGATCAGAGTGGAGATAAACAACTTGGAGACCAAAGAAACAATTCAAAAGATCAACAAAACAAAGAGCTGGTTCTTTGAAAGGATAAACAAGATTGATGGACCCCTAGCCAGGCTCACCAAGAAGCAAAGAGAGAAGACCCAAATAAACAAAATCAGAAATGAAAGAGGAGAAATAACAACAGACCCTGTGGAAATACAAAGGATTGTTAAAAAATACTATGAACAACTCTACTCCAACAAATTGGACAACCTGCAAGAAATGGACATTTTCCTAGAAAAATATAACCTCCAAAACTCAATGAGGAGGAAACCAAACATCTCAATAGTCCAATAACTATGGAAGAAATTGAAGTAGTAATCAAAAAGCTTCCAGAAAATAAAAGCCCGGGTCCAGATGGCTACACAGGAGAGTTTTACCAAACATTCAAGGAAGAATTAAAACATATCCTCCTCAGACTATTCAAAAACACTCAAGAAGAAGGAACAGTTCCAAACACCTTTTATGAAGCCAGCATCACCCTAGTACCAAAACCAGATAAAGACAACACAATGAAAGAGAATTACAGGCCAATATCTCTCATGAACATAGATGCCAAAATCCTCAACAAAATTCTAGCAAATCGGATCCAGCAGTACATCAGAAAGATCATACACCATGACCAAGCAGGATTCATCCCAGGAATGCAGGGATGGTACAATATCTGCAAATCAATAAATGTGATGCATCACATAAACAAATTGAGAGATAAAAATCACATAGTCATATCAATTGATGCAGAAAAAGCATTTGACAAAATCCAACACCCTTTCTTGATAAAAACTCTCAGCAAAGTGGGAATAGAAGGATCATACCTCAACATCATAAAAGCCATATATGATAAACCCACAGCTAACATCATACTCAATGGGCAAAAACTAAAACCATTTCCCCTAAGAACAGGAACAAGACAGGGATGCCTACTCTCACCTCTCCTGTTCGACATAGTACTGGAAGTATTAGCCATTGCAATTAGACAAGAAGAAGAAATAAAAGGCATCCAAATTGGAAAAGAAGAAGTAAAGCTGTCCTTATTTGCAGATGACATGATATTGTACATAAAAAACCCAAAGGACTCCATTACAAAACTAATTGACTTAATTAATGAATTTGGCAATGTAGCAGGATACAAAATTAATGCTAAGAAGTCTGTGGCATTTCTATACACTAATAGTGAAATTATAGAAAGTGAAACTAAAAAAGCAATCCCATTTACCATCGCACCAAAAAAATTAAGATACCTAGGAATAAACCTAACTAAAGGGGTAAAAGACATTTATGCAGAAAACTACAGGACACTGAAAAAAGAGATAGAGGAAGATGTTAACAGATGGAAGAGCATACCATGCTCATGGATTGGGAGAATCAACATCATTAAAATGTCCATACTACCCAAAGCAATCTACAGATTCAACACACTACCCATTAAAATACCAATGACATATTTCACAGACCCAGAAAGAATTCTTCATAGATTCATCTGGAACAAAAAAAGACCACGGATAGCTACAGCAATTCTGAGAAAGAAGAATAAAGTAGGTAGGATCTCAATACCAGACTTCAAGCTATACTACAAAGCAACTGTTCTCAAAACAGCCTGGTACTGGCACAAGAACAGACATATAGACCAATGGAATAGAATAGAGAACCCAGATATCCACCCAAATCACTATGCTCAATTAATATTTGACAAAGGAGGCATGAATATTCAATGGAGCCAAGATAGCCTCTTCAATAAATGGTGTTGGGAAAATTGGACAGATACATGCAAAAAATTGAAACTGGACCACCAACTTACACCAAATACAAAAATAATCTCAAAATGGATACAGGACTTAAACATTAGAAGGGAAACCATAAAAATACTAGAGGAATCCACAGGCAGCACAATCTCAGATGTATGCCGAAAGAACTTCTTCATGGATACTGCTCCAAAGGCAATGGAAGCTAAAGAAAAAATAAACAAATGGGACTACATGAAAATAAAAAGCTTTTGCACAGAAAAAGAAACCATCAACAAAACAACAAGAAAGCCCATTGTATGGGAGAACATATTTGCAAATGTTATCACTGATAAAGGTTTAATCTGCAAAATCTACAGCCAACTTATACAACTTAATAAAAGGAAGATGAAGGATCCAATAAAAAAAATGGGCAACGGACCTAAATAGAACCTTTTCAAAAGACGACAGAAGGAAGTCCAAGAGACACATGAAAACATGTTCAAAGTCATTAATCATCTGAGAGATGCAAATCAGAACGACAATGCAATACCATCTTACACCTGTCAGAATGGCAATCATCAACAAATCAACAAACAAGTGTTGGCAAGGATGCGGAGAAAAAGGAACCCTTGTGCACTGTTGGTGGGAATGCAGACTGGTGCAGCCACTGTGGAGAACAGTATGGAGTTTCCTCAAAAAACTAAAAATGGATCTCCCATTTGACCCTGTAATCCCACTCTTAGGAATTTATCCTAAGAAATTACAAACACCAATCAGAAAGGATTTATGCACCCCTATGTTCACAGCAGCACAATTTACAATAGCTACCATTTGGAAACAGCCTAGGTGCCCATCAGCAGATGAGTGGATCAGAAAACTGTGGTACATCTACACAATGGAATTCTATGCTGCCATTAAAAAGAAGGAATTCTTACCATTTGCAGCAACCTGGTTGGAATTGGAGAGCCTTATGCTTAGGGAAATAAGCCAGTCAATGAAGGAGAAGCATCACATGATCGCACTCATTGGGGGATAATAAAGAACATTATAAACTGATGAACAAAAGGATAGATACAGAGACAGTAAAGCTTCAAACAGACTGTGAAATTACAGCAGCAAGATTAAAATTAGGTGAGATAGATAAGAGATCAATCAAAGGACTTGTATGCATGCATATAAGCATAACCAATGAACATAGACACTGGGGGGTTGGGGTATGCCTGGGAGGGAGGGGGGGCAATGGGGAGATATGTATAAAAATTTTTTAAAAATTATTTTTTTTATTTTTTAATATATTTTATTGATTTTCCACAGAGAGGAAGGAAGAGGGATAGAGAGTTAGAAACATCGATGAGAGAGAGACATTGATCAGCTGCCTTTTGCACTCCCCCCACTGGTGATGTGCCCGCAACCAAGGTACATGCCCTTTGACCGGAATCGAACCTGGGACCTTTCAGTCCCCAGACTGATGCTCTATCCACTGAGCCAAACCGGTTTCGGCTAGGATCACTTGATTTTAGTAACAACAGCAAAGAAGCTACCTTTTGAGGAGCAATAAACCCAATTTTGAATGAGTCTGAATAAGTCTTGATGTCCCAGGAATGCTGGGGGGCAGTTGACAAGAGGAGGAAAAAACATCACTGAGGCAGGTTTGAGGACATTCTAATTGCATTTTCAAAGGGAGCCATAATGAAAGTTGGGAATCACCTTTGAGAAAATACAATTTATGGTTTTTGAAAGAAATTCAAGTAATGATAGAAAAAGTACTTTTAATATTTACTATCCTGTGCATCTTTTTTTATAGATATAGGATTAGAATAAGAAAATGTAATCACTGTCAAATTAAATTAGTAAGTCCATCAAAAATTATTAGGTAATAATTGGTTTGGTATTTGAAGATGGCAAAAACTTGAGGGCAATACCCAAAGACTAAAGTCTGAAAGTGTACATGTTGACACATCTCAAAAAGAAGATCCTTTTTCATTATTTTTCTTGGTACCACTTCCTTCTTCCCAATCTGACAGGGATACAGGGAATTATTCTTGACAAATGAAACTTCAGTCAACACAGGTATCAATTTCATGTATGTATATTCACAAAGAATTTGGATAACATTTTGCTAAGCCCATTGTCTTAGTCAAATACTACCATGATAATGCTTTATAACAAATTGTTCTATGGTTACAAAAACAAGCATCTGTGTATTGACAGCTGTCCAACTGATGCAGGTTGTGTTTCAGCATGCTTCAGGTTGCATTTGGATGGGCTTGATTCTAGGCCTAGGTTTATGCAGGTCTGCTACATATGTTTGTTCAGGAACCCAACCTGAAGGAGCAGAGCCTAAGCAAGTCATGTTTTCCCATAAAGGATCACCTGATACAAGAG
Source organism: Lasiurus cinereus (assembly GCA_011751065.1). Lineage (NCBI taxonomy): Eukaryota > Metazoa > Chordata > Mammalia > Chiroptera > Vespertilionidae > Lasiurus > Lasiurus cinereus. The sequence continues at coordinate 44,890,279 of JAAGEH010000307.1, forward strand.
TCAAGCCAAACCATGCAAGTAATTTTAAGACTCAGTTTTTATTTTCATCATGGTTAGTAACATTCCACTGGTCAAAGCAGGTCAATGGCCAAGTCTAACATCAATGGATCAGGAGAAGTGTTTTATTTATAGTGGGAAGGGAAAGAGTAGTGAATCATTGCTAGATACCAAACCATTACACCCACTTTATTGAAAACTTCACATGTTTTCTAGTTAGGATTAGGGGCTTGGTCTATCTGTGTGGCAGCAGAAATATTATCACCATCTATGAGACCAGCAAAAATCTACATAAAAAAGAAATGGCAGGAACCCAACTTGATCAATCTTCTATGTGAGGAATGTCTACAAATACTCATAACACATAAATGATGGCCCTTGTTATATGTGCCCTCAAGCATTACAAGGCACCTCAGCATGGCAATGTGGCATTTTCTTATCTATGAACTGTAAATCAAAATTTCCACTCATGTAAATGGTCATAATGCTCCACTACATTTGCAGAAAAAAAACTCTAATAATTTTAAGATTGACCTTGACCTCTTAATTTCCTTCTGGTTATGCTTCTGACTGTTTTAGGCTTAGTACTTATCTTTCAGGGTTTGTACTTGCACTTGCTTATACAGATTTAGACTTATATACACTCTAAGAACTTTGCTTTACATTTGTATCTTGGATCCTCAACTTCTGACAGACTCCTATAACCCAGAAAGGTCTGTGGGTCCAATACCCTTTTTCTGAATCTCCAACACTAGCTGACTAACATCTCAGGAGGGCCATAGATAAAGATTGCAGGAGGTAAATATCCTCTGGGTAGAAAAACACAAAAATCAAGGTTGAGAGTTTAGGTACTAAGTCATCAACAAGATGTATTAAATTCAAGAACTAGATGAAAGTATCAGAGGTTGTCAAGAGCACAAGACTCAGGAAGAAGATATCCAATGTTAGAACATGGAGAAATCTGCATAGATAGCTGTTAGCTATATCAGGTCTCCAGAGAGTCCAAAGAGTAGCACCATTGCCTGGCCGGATGTCCTTAGTCTTCATATATATCTATATCCATATCCATATCCATATCTATATCTATATCTATATCTATATCTATATCTATATCTATATCTATATCTATCTATCTATATATATATAGACAGTGTATGTATGCATGCAATTTATTTCCAAGTGGAAGAGAGAGAGAGAGAGAGAGAGAGAGAGATAGAGAGAAACATCAATGATGAGAGAGAATCATTGATTGGCTGCTTCCTGCATACTCCCCACTGGGGATCAAGCCCAGAACCCGGGCATGGGCCCTTGACCAGAATCAACCCTGGGACTCTTCAGTCCTCAGACTGATGCTCTATCCACTGAGTCAAACCAGCTAGGGACTGATGCCCTCATTCTTAATTTAGAACATCTTCTACCAAGAACATTTATTAGTTACCGATTGATTGTATTGTCAGACCACAGGGCAAGCTTACTCTAAATTGAAATAGGGAATCTCAGTCATAACTCCAACCTGGGAAACTATTCCTTCTATTTCTTCTCTTCTCCCCAACCCCAAATTCAATTCTTTAATTCTCTTATCATTATTTAAGATTTTTAAAAATTTATTTTGAGAGGGGGGCTGAGAGAAAAACATCAAGGTGAGAGTGAGACATTAACCAACTGCCTCCTGCATGCCCTTTATTGGGAATTGAGCTGCAACCTGGGCATGTGCCCTGCTGAGAATTAATCAGAATCCTTTTGGTGCATGGGATGATGCCCACCCAATTGAGCCACACTTTCCAGGGCCCCTTCCTTACCTATAGTTACACACACACACACACACACACACACACACACACACACACACACACACCATCTTATCTAGAAAATAATGTATCCTTGGTTGTAATTTTCTGCCTCCTTTATTTCAAATGTTTGCCTTACCCTGTCAAGACAGATTGTTTTGGGCTTTTCTCCCTTTCCTCTTCTACGCAACATGGCAGTTAGAGGCATTCACATCTCAACAGGCCATATCTTCCCTGTGATCTAACCTCCCCCAGCCCTCTGTAGGAGTCCTGGTTCCACCATTCTTCACCTGATAGACTCAGCAAGTATACTCAGTCTATTTCACATATAGAAATGATTTGTAAAGCAGGAATTCCAGAAATAGACAGCCTGGTGTTAATTTCAATCTGGGTTCTACCAGGTACTGATCATGTGATCTTGAGAAAATCTCTTAATTAAGCTGTACCTCCAATTTCCTCATCTATAAAACAAAGTCCTTATTTGACAGATGATCATAGGACTAAGGAAATAATGTATGATTAGTATGTTGCCTTGCATATTGTAGACCAACAACAAATGATAGCTATCATAATTTGCATGTGTTTATTTATATTGTTCCAGAGTTTCTAAAAGCAATATAATAGTATCAGACTATTTATGTAATAAAGGATAAGAGATGGTGAACCTGGTTTTTCCACTTTAGGTTTCTCTCACATCTCAATGGAATATAAGAAAAGGCTAAGCATTTGCTAAGATGGTGAGAAAGGGGACTTTTAAAGAGTTTGGGGGGGTACTTGGGTTTTCTTTTCCCTCACTGTGAATCATGTTTACCACTCAATTTGAGGTAAATGAGGATATGAAAGACTCTAATTTTGAGAACTGACATATCAGGAAGTAGCACATGACTTATTTCTGAACATTATAAAGACAAGAGACTGTGGCAAAGGGGCAGAGCAAGGCAAGAGGAGGCTCCCAAGGGTAAAATTGCTTGGGGAGTGAGGACCCCCCCCCTTTGCCTATCCTGAGAAGCTACGATAAAGGAGGAGAGGCCAGGGTGTCCCCTGACTGATAACCAGGCTCCACCCAGAGGCCAATAGTGTGTGTATGAGGACAGGGGCATACAGTGGCAGAAGTGCCCCTTCTCCAGAACCAAAGAACGGATGGGAGAAGGAGGGGGGCCATTTCCTGAATCCTACTTCTCAGACTCAACATCCAGACTACAACCAGGAAGGATTTTGGGAGCCAAAGAGGACAGAGAGAAGAGAGACGGCAAGTCCCCTAAAAAAGAAATACACACACACACACACACACACACACACACACACACACACACACACACATTTCATTTTGGAGTCAGAGGCCTCAGCTAGGGAGTGGGGGCAGCTGCTGTGTGAGAATTGTCACTGGAGGGGAAGATGTGGGAGGCTTAGAGAGTAGAAAAGAGAAAGACAGGAGACGGTGGGGGTAGGAGACTAGTGGTATATCCTTGGGACAGTTTTATTCTGAAGCCCATCTGGGAACACAATCCTGGGATGAAAATATGCCTGGAAGAGGTATGAAAATGACCTGTTATAACCTCTTTAATGTACCCCCTTCTTTAATGTACCCAGCTTCTCTCTCCTCCTGCTCATTCAATTCAGGAGGTGGGGACAAGTGTGAGGAGACCACGGGAACTGAATCTGGTTGAGTGGAATGGGGACTCACTGGAGCCAGGAGGTAAGTGATGTCCTTGACCTGCACTGGGCAGATTTATGACACCCTTCCAACTTTAGCATCCCACCCCTCATAGCCTGCTTTGTCCTTACCCAGGACAGGCAGCATCTCTTGTCTATGCATCTCCCAGGGGAGCCCATAGGGCCCAACTAGGGAGAATGATCTTGAAACAAGGGGGCTCTAGCACTAACTTATTTATTCTCCCCTCTCTTCCTGTACCTTTCCTCCACCTCCCCTCCCTTTTGTGTTTTTCATCACCTGGTTTCCTGCATGCAGAGACCTCCAGAAGAGGGGCAGTCCACTGAACAGAGCAGATGGTGGGCCATGGCCAGGCGGCTGATAATGGCTGTCCTGCTTTTAGGCCTGCTCCTTGGTTCTTCTGTCCTTTTGTTCTACATCTTCCGGAGCTGTGGACCTCGTAAGCAGGATCCTGTAACCCCTAACCCCTAATCCCATCAGCTCTCACTCAGTCATCTGTCCATCACCCTGAGGTTCCATGCCTAGCGACTTAACTCACCACTCATCCTGACCCTTCCATCAAACCCCTTCAAGGTCTCTCCTTGGTCCTCACCAGGAGTTCCTTTGCGTAGGCCCTTGGTAGAGCCCTTATCTCTCTTTTCTCCCAGCTCTGAGCTTTTCCTCCACAGGCTCCTGTGAGATGCCCATATGTTTGCATCTCCTGGATCATTACCTGGCCTCTGGGAACACCAATGCAGCACCCTGCACTGACTTCTTCAGCTTTGCCTGTGGAAAGGCCAAGGGAACCAGTAATTCTTTCCAGGCCCTTGCTGATGAGAACAAGAGCCGACTTCGGAGAATACTGGGTAAGGAATGCAGGGCAAAGATTCTCTGTGAAAATGGGTGACTGAACCTAGAACCATCATGATTCCCAAACCTGTGTGGTTGTGGAAGAGCTGGCCCACCATCCCTAGTGGGCTTTCAGAACATTGGCGATGTTTGCATCTCTCTCACTGTACCTTTCACCTTGATACCGCCTCTGATCCATCTCTTCCAGTCTCTCACTTTATCTTTATCTAAATCCCATTCTCTTTTCCTTCCAATTTATCTGTGATTACTCCACTCTCTCCAAGTTCTCCCTTTTACCAAGAACCACATTATTTGTTATCTCTCTTACATTTTCAAGTTCTGTCCCATGCTTGGTATCTTCCCCACCAACATCTTCTCAAGAGCTTTTGCACTTTAATTCTTCTCTCCATCACTCTCAGTCTCTAGCCTTCAAACTCTTCTTGTCTATAATGCCCCCTTGTCATAGTATCCTTTCCCTCCCATAAACACCCCATTCCCTGAACAAGCATCTGTTCTCTGCTAAAACCTGGGACCGTGGAGTGCAAGCTGAACTTGAAGAAGTGGGATAATGGGGATGAATGATAGGAGATGATGGTGAAAAAGAAGTGGCATAGTGAGGTGAGAAGTGATAGAGGGAACTTTATATGGCTGTGTATAAGGAATGAGTATAGATAGGCATGAAGAACAGAACAAAATTAAAATCCCTGGAGGTACCAATTGGAATTTAGGAGAAATAAATGCATCGCTGTGCTCTCTTTGTGATCCAGAGTAGAAGTAGGCTAGCTCTTGGTGAGGGGGCATGCTTTCATTTAAGGTACAGAGATGAAAAGAAACAATAGGCTTAGGATAAATTCTTTTTTTAAAAAAAATCTCTTTTTCTTATTTATTTACTAGAGGCCCATTGCACAAAATTCTGTACTGAGAAAGGGGGGGGGTGGTAAGTATCCCTCAGCCCAGCCTGCCTTCTCTCCAATCTGGGACCCCTTGGGGGATGTCCAACTGCTGGTTTAGGTCCAATGCCTGTGGGATTAGGCCTAAACTGGCCATCATACATCCCTCTCACAATCTGGGACTGCTGGCTCCCAAATGCTCACCTACCTACCTACCTGATTGTCCCTAAATGGTGCTGTCTACCTGCCTGATTGCCCCTAACTGCTTCTGCCTGCCAGCCTGATCACCCTCTAACCACTCCCCTGCCAGCCTGATTGATGCCTAACTGCTCTCCTGCTGGCTCAGTCACCCCCAACTGCCTTCCCCTGCAGATCTGGCCATCCCTAACTGCCCTCCCCTGCTGATCTGATCACCCACAACTGCCCTCCCTTCCCGGCCATCTTGTGGTGGCCATATTATGACCATATGGGGGCAGCCATCTTGTGTAAGGTCATAACAGTCAATTTGCATATTACATCTTTATTATATAGAATTTATTTATTTATTTATTTGATTTCAGAGAGAAAGGGAGAAGGATAGAGAAATAGAAACCTCAATGATGAGAGAGAATCATTGATAAGCTGCCTCCTGCATGCCCTCCACTGGGAATCAAGCCCACAACCCAGGCATATGCCCTTGGCCGGAACTGAACCTGGTACCCTTCAGTCTGAAGGCTGACTCTCTATCCACTGAGCCACACCAGCTAGGGCAGTTTAGGATAAATTCTGTTGCCTACAATGGAATGAAAAGATATCAGAAAGACTGAGGGAGAGGTGTTAGATATTAGAGGGTGGATGATTCTAATGGGTATGTGTTTGGGTTATTATCATGTGTTTGTTTATTTTAGAGAGATCAAAGAGTGAGTAGTCTGAACTAGGGGAGCCCACTCTGTTTATTTTCTTTGCTAAACCTTTCATTATAAGCTTTCCTCTCTTCAATCCTTCAGTTCTTTGATGTCCTAATTTTTTCTAATTTCTTTATTCATCTCCCTCCTATCTTCAATTTCTACCCTTTCTCCTTCATTCATATCTCACTCATTTCTCTCTCTTCCTTTTGTTCCCTGTATTTTCCTCCATATTTTCTTTCTTACCTTCCCTTTATTTTCCTCATTGTCATCTCCACACTCTTATTCCTGCTGTTATTCTTCCATCCAAGTGATCCAGTGCAAATTGGACAATCTTCCTATATCCCCAAATTTCCTCACCTCTCTTTCTTTTCCTTTCCCCTTCCCCACGAGCCTTTCCTTTCTTTCTTATAAGCTCCCTGACTCACACCTTCACTGCTTGTCTCTGTATTGGCCCCACTCCTTTAATTTACCTATGCTTCTTTTCCAGAGGCCCCAGGATCCTGGCGTCTGGAGTCTGGGGAAGAGAAAGCCTTCCAGTTCTACAACTCCTGCATGGACACAACTGCTATTGAGGCTGCAGGGGCTGGTCCCCTCAAACAAGTGATTGAGGAGGTAAGACATGGGGCATGACTCTTATGGATACATGTTATGTAGGATCAATGTATGCTCAGGGTTGCCATTTTATTTTCTAGAAGGTGGATCCCCAGGTTCTAAGAGAAAGATGGAAATGGAAATGCCTGAGGAAGTGTTAGGACATTGGGTCAAAGAGAAGGAAGGAAGGATAGAGGTGGAGACCTAGAGAGATCAAAGAGCTCGAAGTAAAAGCCAGGAAGTAGTAACTATCTGAGGAATGGGATACAGGTGTCAGAGATGAGACTCCTTTGCTAAGCCTTGTCTCTCTTCTTCCCAGCTTGGAGGCTGGCCAATCTCCGGTCAATGGACTTCCTTAGACTTTAATCGAACTCTGAGACTTCTGATGAGTCAGTATGGTCACTTCCCATTCTTCAGAGCTTATCTGGGACCTCATCCCACCCTTCCACACACGCCAGTCATCCAGGTGAGAGATGTACTGGCAAAAACACAGTGAGACCTGGGCTTGTCTGAAGTTCTAGTGTCTTGTTTCTTAGAGAAAGATTGCAGGTTTGGGAAGAAAGAATAAATGTGCAATGTAGGGAAAAGACCTATCTTTATGGCAAATTATTCTTTGTGAGAGTTAGGGACTCTAGGCAAGATTAGAGAAAAGAGTAGCAAGGCCAGTCCAAGGAAGACATAAGTAGTTGTGGTCTTCCTTCTTGCTTATCTGATTATACCAGAGCCTCTTCACTAGACCCCTATCTCCATTATCACCTTTTTCTTATTTACATCAAAAGCAAATTATGCTATTATCTCTGCTTAAGTGCCTTTCCTGACTCACCTGGTCATCTAGTTCTTAATCTTTAGCAAAACCTTGCAAGCCTTTTTAGTCTGATTCCTACAGACTTCTCCAGCTTTATCTCCTGCCACATTCCTCCTGCCCCTTAAATTCCAAGCCATGTTCACTCACTTACAACTCCTCAGTCCACTGTATATATGACTTCCTTTGCCTACAACACTACTCCCCAATTCCCCATGCTCAGCCTGGAAAATGTACATATTTGTCAAATTTTGGCTTACATTATTATCTCTTCACTGACATCATGACTTGAGATAGAGAACCCATTCATCCTCCCCTTTTCCATGCCCTCAGCACTTAACACTATGTTGAAGGATGTGAGCCTTTTAAAAACAGGGCCACACCTTATTCACCTTTGATTCTCAGGACCTAGCACAAGGCCGGGCCTACACCGATAAATAAATAAAAATACTGGAGGCATAAGTATTGTGGCAGGCAATGTGATGCTATATATTTGACCCTATTCTCAAAAATTTCACAAGTTTATAAAAGATAAATATACAAGAAGAACTGATAATCAGTATATGGTATTCAGTTCCAAAGGGTGTGCTCTGAACTTGAGGATTAGTTAAAAATTTGAAATAGTTAAGGAAGTCTCAGAGAGGGTAGAATATGAGCTGAGCCCTGGAGTGTGGTTGATTCATAAAAGGTAAAGGTGAAGCTAAAGAACATGAAGAGTCCTTTAGCTTCACCTAAGGAGCTTTTTAGGGGAAGTCCTGAACTAAGAAAAAAGCCTGGGATGGTGTGATTCCTCTGTGGTGTGGGTGAATGGAGGTGAAAATAAACCTGAGGACATGAGGTTGAGCTGATTATTCCATACCTAAGAAGCTATATTTAGGTGATAACTTTTGACATAATAGAAAAAAAAATGCAACTGAAATCTTTCAAATATAGTGGCTGTGCACTGAACTTAAGTAGGGTCAGCAGTTTGGGAGCTCAACTTAGAGGTGCTGAGGAATCGAGATGAGCAATTTTGAGGTTCCAAGCTAAGATGCTTATGGTAGAAATGGAAAGGAAAGGCCAGATGTGAGGGTTTAGGTGACTTTATCCTTGTGGTCATGGTCCAGAGGACTTGATGACTGATTGAATGAACATAAAGAAAATGAAGGAGTTGCAAAGTGGTCTTCCCAGTTTTGATTTTGTATGAATGGGAAGAGGATGGTTACTATCAACTTGAGACTGGCTGGACTCTGGGGAGTAGAATAAGTAGAAAGAATAGACTGCAGGGGAGCACTCCAGTGAGGGGGTGGGGATAGAGAGGAGCAAGAATAGGCAATGAGGTAGGAGTCAGACTAGCCACAGAGTGAGCCACATAGAACATGGGAGGAGGCAGTTTGGGGAGAAAGGGGTCATTTCTGATTCTAAGATTTCTGAGCTCAGAGAATGAGGAATTAGAAGGAATCCTTGGAAACTTACTAGAAATAACATCAGAAAGGGTTATGACAATGGCCACAGGTCATACAGAGTTTAGGAGGAAGATACAGAAGCTGAAGCAGGGATATAGATGACTTAGTTCTTTAGCTTGGACATAAAATACGACAAGGGAGTCAGATGAAAGTTTTTTCAAGATCAGGAAAATGTAGATAGCTCAAGGTAGGAATGGGATATTGAAGTTGGAAAAAAAAAACAACAAGGAAAGTGTAGGAGAAACAATTCAGAATAGAATCAAGGACATGCCAGTGCCAGAACCAAGATGAGGCATAGGAGGTGAGCAAACCACTTGGGTAGTGTGCAAAATTTAAAAGTGTTCTTAAAACTCAGTAGTCATAATAAATTATAGTTAATGAAATTTTTAAAAACTGAAAGTCAATGGAAAAATCCATGATAAAAATATCAAATTTTTGTATATTGTGGATTTTTTGAAAAAAAATACATTTTCCCCAAAATGGATTAAAACTCTTATTGTAGATTTTTAAAAATATATCTACAATTTTTTAAAAAAGTGAATAAAAATGCATTTGAATCAACCACACTTCAGAATTCAGCTCATATTTTGCCCTCATTTTTTTGGGAAAAAAAATCTAAGGTGCACAAAGCCTTGTTATTTTACTCAGCATGGATTTTTAGCATTCACTTTTATTTTTAAAAATATCAATTAGGATATCAGTTACCTTGATTACTGAGTTTTATTATCTCTTAAAGTTTACATCTGAGATGGTATCTCATTCCTATACTCTAGGCCTTGCCCTAGCATAGACATGGTTTCCTTCAGGACACGATTATCATGCTTCTCTCGCTGAGCACTCCCAAAACTGATTGAAATACCCACCTTCTCTTCACATTTCCCCCATCCTCTTGCACCCAGTCTTTCAATGTTTTGTAAACTCTCACTCCTTCTCTGTGCCTTCTTCATTCCATCTCCTGAGGCTGTTTTCCATGGTACTGTTCCCATCTCCCCACACCTGTCCTCTCCTTCCTCCACACTACCCCTTTCTCTACAGTCTCTCTTGTGTCCAGATAGACCAGCCAGAGTTTGACATCCCCCTCAAGCAAGAGCAGGAACAGAAGATCTATGCCCAGGTAAGAGGGAACAGTGACAAAGTTTTTGACCTTTGACTCTAGAAGAAAGACAGGGGCCACTAGTGTCTGTGACTGAGGTTACCCCTCCCCCAGATCGTGCGGGAATACCTGACTTACCTGAATCAGCTGGGAACCTTGCTGGGAGGAGACCCAGGCAAAGTGCAAGAGCATGCCTCCTTGTCCATCTCCATTACCTCACGGCTGTTTCGGTTTCTGAGGCCCCTGGGGCAGCAGCAGGCACAGGGAAAGCTCTTCCAGATTGTCACCATAGACCAACTGCAGGTGCCTTGAACCGGGGACTGGAAGAGGATGGTATAAGGTCCTCTCTTTCAAACTTCCTTGACCTCCTTGTCTTCTTTCTCCTCATTTTCTTAATTCCTTTCCATCCCTAACATTTTTGACTCCATCCTTTCCCCTAACCAGCCCCCTCCCCAAACCCCCTCAAACCCTGAAGGTGGGGAAACCTTTCTTCCTTCTCTCCTCTTTTTCTGTTCCCCTTAGCCTTTGTGTCCCTCTTCTAAGGAAATGGCCCCTGCCATCGACTGGTTATCCTGCCTCCAAGCAACATTCATACCGATGTCCCTGAGCCCCTCCCAGACCATCATGGTACATGACCTGGATTATTTGAAAAACATGTCACAACTGGTGGAAAAACAGCTGTTGAGCCACAGGTTTGCTTCAGGTGGGGTCAGGGAGGTACAGGGCGCAGGAAAGAGTTGAAGACCCAGAGATCTCAGGAACACGGGTGACTTGAAGAATGAAGGCTGCTAAGGACCTACCAGGAAGATGGGAGGGAATCACAGATACATGAGAGTGAAAAGGATTGGGGTTGACAACCCAAGAGGGAATGGAGAAAGGATGAGAGGCTTGGGGAAGGAAAAACACACATGAAATGAGGGATATTGGTGTCTGGCAGTTCACAGGATTTGCTGGAGTAGAATCAAGCCTGTGAAGAGCCTCTGAGTTGTAGGAGATTTTGAAAGGCAAGTCATGGGGCTAGTTTATCCATGTGTGTCTCATCAGCTGCTGATGAGTGTGGGTGGAAAGAAGAGGCATATGAGAGGAATAGATGGAGGAGATAATGGTTGGAGTGCTCTGAGGAAGAAGCTGAGGCAGAGGCCATTTCTCATATGTGGAAGCCTTGTGGGAAAGATCAGGAAGTCAAAGAAGGTGGGGGACATGAGGGTGAGGCTCTCTGTTGGGCCTTCCTCCATCTATGATACCTGTGTGGCCACCACCTAAAGGGACTTATTCCAAGGACTTGGGCCCTTTTTCATAGTAACTCATTGGCAGCAACATCTAGAGATGCTTTATGAGAAAAACAGACAAGCATTCATGTGCATGAGCAGATTAAAAAAAAAGGCACAGATCAAATGTGTAAGAGAGTTGCAGGCAGGGCAGAGAAAGGTCCCTGATCCCAGCTTTGTTGTGCTTAGAAGCTACCTCTTTATATGAGAGAGATCATGATTATAGAAGTAAATGAATCAGTTTTGTGAAATCTTAAGTCCAGTCTTCATGTAGTCCAGAGTTTTCTCTCCCTGTGACTTGAGAAATCTGCCTCTTCATCTAGTTGTTTCATCATTCTTCAACCCCACTCCAACCCAAACCAAGAAAAGCTCTCCTTTACTTTTCACAAACAGTTCTCTATAAATACAGATGGAAGGGGCTTCTCCCAGGAATGAAAGTAACTTATGCAAGGAGTGACTTTCCATGAGGGATCACCAGAGCCATGAAGTGTGTAAGTCTCTTTTCTCTCCACAGGGACTTTCTGCAGAGCCACATGATCTTTGGGCTGGTGGGGACCCTTTCTCCAGCCCTGGACAGTAAATTCCAGGAGGCACGCAGATCCCTGAACCAGAAACTGCGGGAGCTAACTGAACGGCCACCTGTGGTAAGGACAGGAGGGCGTAAATTGTCCCAGATTGGGGGCTAAAGGAGCATTTGTCATTTTGAGGGGTAAATTTTGGCCTATTCCTCAGGTAGGGGACATGAGAGTAGATGCCTCTCAATGTCTGGGCTTTCCATGGAAGCAGACAGGTTTAGCATGCAATGCTTACCTTGAGAATTGAGGTACCTGGTACCAGAACTTTTAGGCACATATCTGGCTATATTTAGCCTATGGCCTTTTGTGGAGTGTTAAAGTTTGAATATAGAGCTCTAAAATGATCAAGAACTGCTTTTCCCTTAAACTATTTTCCTAGCTATCCTGAACTCTGTGAGTTAAGGACGGGATGAGAGACAGATGTAGCTAGCAGTGGCTTTTCCTTTGTCTGGTGATTCCAGTGTTGCTCATATTCTTCACAAAGAATTCATCTATGACATCCAGTGATACCTGTTGAGACACACTATGGGCTTCGTGGTGCAAATCCTGATGTATCTGAGGAAGGGACTGCATAGCAAATCAGACTTCACTAATTGAAGTCTACTGTGTTAGATAAGATGTGGAGACACTTCTTTACTGAGAACTTTGAAATCTGGATTGGACAAATCCAAATGCAATTGGAGGTATCTAGTATTTTAGAGACACCCCAACATCTACAAAGGCCTCGGTTTAGCCTTAAAAATCACTGCATTTTTGTGTGTTTTTTGTTTTTTGTTTTGTTTTAGTAATTTATTAGCCATTTCTCTGCCTTGAAGAAACTCACTGCTTTGGCAACCTGAAATAGCTGTGGAATACAAAGAGAGAAGATGTATGCACAGGGTACTGGAGTATATTTACTGTATTGCTTATTGAGAATTTATAATGTGCTAGACATTTTTCTAAGTCCTTTAGGTAGATGAGCTAGTTTAATCTTAACAAGTTTTCCATGAGTTAGACCAATGGTTGGCAAACTGCGGCTTGTGAGCCACATGTGGTTCTTTGGCCCCTTGAGTGTGGCTCTTCCACAAAATACCACGTCCTGGGTGAGTCTATTTTGAAGAAATGGCATTAAAAGAAATTTAAGTTTAAAAAATTGGATCTCAAAAGAAATTTCAATTGTTGTACTGTTGATATTTGGCTCTAATGACTAATGAATTTGCCGACCACTGATAGACACACCATTTCATCCCTGTTTTATAGACAGGGAAATCCAGGCAAAAAAGAAACTTGATCCAAGTAGTACACTAAGTGGATAGAGCTAGGATTTGAATTCTATCAGTCTGATTTCAGAGTTTCTGTGATTAATCATTGTGCTAAAAACAAAACAAAACAAAAACACTTCTTCTTAGTACTTTCACTTAAGATCCCAAGTAGGTTCCTTCTGCTCAGCCTTCTCTTGATGCAGATGAAGAAGAACAGAGTCCTAACTCCTACTAGTTGGGGTTGCTATATGATATATAGTTATTTGTGGGCTGAAAAGCTGAATGAAGCTCTACTAACAAATAGTTGTGTGGTTTTGGGGAATCTACTCCACCTTTTTGAAGCAACAGTACCAATTATGACACATAATAATAGCAACTGGTACACAGTGTGTAACTACTGTTTTGTAGTTTCATTGTATGCAACTTTTAGCATAAATGTTTTATTTAATCCTCCCAGAAACACTCAGAGGACCTCAGAAAGAACAAATACCTTTTATAAGACTATACAGCTCATAAATAAAGAAACAGACACCAAAACAATGTATTTGGCTCATAGGGCCATGTTTTAACCACATACTGTGCAGAATTGAGAAATAAGTGGATGGTACAGAAAGTGGGTTCTTTCTATAAAGATCAAGAGAGTAAAATTTTTGGCTTTGTGGTCCATATGGTCTCTGTTGCATCCACTTAACTCTGTTCTTGTACAACAAATAAATGAAAGGGCATAGTTGCATTCTGAGGAAACTCTGGTTTAGACAACAGATACTCTTGGAGTTCCCAACAGGGAGAGACTTGGGTTGGTTTGACAGAACAGTGGGATCTCCACAAAAAAGGAAGGATAGAAATAGGTTCTAGAGAATTGAAATTTTCTGGCAAAGAAAGGGCTATTATTTCACTGAGACAATGCATGAAATAGGCTGGCAAAAATGTGGTGTAATATGACAGATTCTTCTGGTGGCTCTGGCTGAGAAGAGCAGGTTGGACTATGCCTGCTGCTTGGGGAGCATGCTGAAGAATTTGAGGATTGGCAAGGAGCCAGTGCAACTGGAACAGAGAATGGAAATGAGATAACAATAGAGAGGAGTTCAGAGAGCATAAAGTGCCTGATAGGTCACTGTAGAGACTTTGGCTTTTCTCTGCATGTAAAGGGGCCTATATGATTTATTTGTTTTATGTTTTAAAACAGAGGTGAGGAACCTTCTTGTTTGCTGAGGACCATTTGGATATTTATAACATCATTCATGGGCTATACAAAATTATCAACTAAAAATTAGCCTTATTTAAAAAAAATAATTAAAAAGGAAGGGGAAAAATAGTAGCCTTCTATATATGGTCAAACATTTAATTAAGTCACCTCTAAATGCCTTGGCACGGCCAGACCAAATAATTTTGCTCGCCAGATGTTTCTCACCCCTCTTTTTAAAAAAATGTAAGTTGAAAGTAAGCAACAAGGTTTTCTGACAGATGTGTGGTACGAATCAGACACTACCACGTTTTAAGCCTTAATTTGATCTGATATATGATTCTGTTCCATGTTTATTAAGTACATATTTCTGACCGTATTCTTCTGAACACATTCTATTTTATAGTGTCCTTATTTAGAAAGACTGCTAGGTCTCATTATATGAACATATTTTTGTTGATTAATTTTAAATATATAGTCAATAAAATGGCTATTAATTCAGGTTTTATTATATTCGAGTAGCTGAATTTGAGGAACTAAAAGTAGGACTTTACATTTGTACCTTAAATGTGAACTGTTTATATGCAGTTTAGCTTCCCAGTGTATTCAGGTAATTTCATCCTTTTTTTCCCAATCACCCATTATATTGCCTTTTTTCCCCACCTCCAGTCATTTGCATTTTATAGTGTATCTTCATCTAGATTACTGATAAGATCTTGAAAAAGGAAGAGCATCGGGTTAGGCTGTTGAAGACCTGGCTATAGATCCATCCATTTATATATGCAGCAAATATTTATTGAGCACTTGCTAGATACAAGACCCTTCTCTAGGAACTTTAGACAGCAGTGAACAAAACAGACAAGAATCTCTATCCTCAGACACTTATATTCTAACTAGAGGCCTGCTGCACGAAATTCATGCATGGGGGGCAGAGGGGTGTCCCTCACACCAGCCTGCACCCTCTCCAATATGGAACCCCAGTAGGATCAGGCCTAAATGGGCAGTTGGACATCCCTCTCACAACCCAGGACTGCTGGCTCCTAGCTGCTTGCCTGCCTTCCTTCCTGATTGCCCCTTACTACTTCTGCCTGCCAGCCTGATCACCCCTTAACCACTCCCCTGCCAGCTTGATTGATGCCTATCTGCTCCCTTGCCAGCCTGTTCCCTCCCAACTGCACTCCCCTGCAGGCCTGGGTTCCCCCCAACTGCTCTTCCCCGCAGGCCTGGTCACCTCAACTTTCCTTCTCTGCTGGCCTGGTTCTTCCCAACTGGTTCTTCCCTGCTGGCCTGATCATCCACAACTGCCCTCCCTTGCAGGCCATCTTGTGGTGGCCATCTTGTGTCCACATGAGGGCAGGATCTTTGACCCCATAGGGGC
The DNA here is from genome assembly GCA_011751065.1 of Lasiurus cinereus. NCBI lineage: Eukaryota > Metazoa > Chordata > Mammalia > Chiroptera > Vespertilionidae > Lasiurus > Lasiurus cinereus. Next base: position 44,905,916 of record JAAGEH010000307.1, read on the forward strand.
AGCCATCTTGTATGTTGGAATGATGGTCAATTTGCATATTACTCTTTTATTAGATAGCATAGAGGCTTGTTGCATGGGTGGGGGCCAGCTGGTTTGCTGAAAGGTGTCCCAGATCAGGGTGCGGATTTCCTTGGGGCATAGAGTGGCCTGGGCAAAGGGCCTGTGGTAGTTTGCAGGCTGGCCACATGTCCCAGTGACCCAAGCAGAGGCCCTGTTATCTGGGATTTATTTATCTTCTATAATTGAAACTTTGTAGCATTGAGTGGAGGCCTGGGCCTGCCAGGATGTGTGGAAATCTTGGCTTCCTCCATCGCTGGGGAAACCCAAGCTGCCCTCCTATTGGTTTTGTGGCTGCATCCACCCTTGGTTGGGGTTAAAACTTGCTCCTGATTGGCCAGTGGGCATGGCTGGTGGTGTAACAGAGGTATGGTCAATTTGCATATTACTCTTTTATTAGATGGGATGGATAAAGAAATATTTTTCAGTAGTCCTGGTCAGGGAAGCTTATACAAACCTAGAATCATTAATTTTCAATGTTTTGTTATAGTTCAGCCAGTTGAGAATCCACTGAAATTATACTATGGTTTTACCAAATGCCTCCTTGAAATAAAAATGCCAGTGGGGTAACAGCTTAGAATTTATAGAGTGTTTTCAATGGATTATTTTACTTCATCTTTTAAACAGCTCTGTAATGCAGTTGGAACAGATATCCATCTCACTTTTGTAGCTGGTGTACCTGAAGTACCAATGTTTAAGTTAAACATCAACATTTAGTAAATGCTGAATTCTCTGTGTGGAGGAGGTATTGAGGTGGTCCTAGAGGGTGCATCTAACCTATCAATGTGTTTTGTTGGTCTTTAAAGCTTTTTATAGATGTTTAATTCATTGCCAACATTCAAAAATTAAGAGATGGCATGCCACTAATCTGATTTTCAGCCCTTTGTTGTAAACATGAACCTTGTGTATTGCTGGGCTTGCCTTCTCCAGGGCAACAGCTGACTGCAGTTCAGCCCAGACTGGACCAGTTCTCTCCCATTTGCCATCACCTCTCCATGTCCTGTGGTTCTGATGTTGGATAATTTCTCTCAGTTATGTCACTTCATGGCCCCTATTTGAGTTTGTGACTTCTGATTGATGTATGTCCTCATGTGATGAACCTGTTAACCACAGAAATCCCTATTATTTTGACCTTGTTTGTGCTCAGTGATCCTACGTTAGCCTTTAGTCATTGAACATAATTTTCCAAGTGTTAAAAAGTAGTCAGTTTAATGATTCCCAGAGTTGCAAAGGGGTGAACAATGGGTAGTCTGAGATGGCATCTATACTCTTCAGAAATGAGGTCAAGGCCTGCCATGGCCCAGGCTATGGAGATAGGCATGGAGCAGGCAAAGGCTGTTGAAGAAAGGGGAAGGCACCAAAGAAAGGGATCAGGGAACAAATCAAGAACCAGGAAATATGAAAAGGGGAGGCACCACCAAGCACAAGGCCAATGCTGTTGGCTGCTGTGCCAGCTGCCACCCCAAGCTTGACATAGGGAGGCCTGTGGGGGATGGACCTTGAAGATGGTCAGAAGAGCCTGCACTTGACCCAGTCATTTCACTATCAGACCTGGGTTTCCTTTCCACTTGTGTTTGCTTTTTAAATTTGTGTTTCAGCACTCCAACTAATACACTAGAGAAAATGTCTTAGTGCCTTCTCCTCACAAGGTCCTTAGCAGGCCTCATAGTGAGGGGACAAGAACACACAGTGTGGACAACCAGGTCTAGAGCCACCCAAAAAATGATAAATATCCTAACAGCCAGACTCAGGACTTCCTTCTTCACAGAAGATAATGCTGGCCTTCTCTTTCTGGCCCCTCTTTTGTGAGAGCCCCATAAACTTTCTCTCCAATCTTAGGGCCAGAAAGCTTAGTGGCAACCTAAGGGGAGATCTAAGGGGAATAAATACATAACAGGAATGAAATCTTGTGACTTCACCCCACAATTTATTAGCATATTAGCAGGTTTTCAAAGTCTCAGCTCAGCTTTCCCGTAGGTCAGCTCTCATATTCCTACTGTGGCCCATTGGCCATGTTTCACAGTCTGCCGTGTGTCATCTCTTGGTCAACTTTTCAAAACCATCCAAGTTCCATCATCAAACCTCTCCAGCATCCCTCTTTTTCTTATTCTTTCTGAAAATTACCCAGCTGCCAAGAGCCTCTTGAGTTGTCTAACCATCTCTCTACATTTAAGGTTGAAGATGTCTCCATCTCATCCTATTTTCTCTTTATTTCAGCTGGCTTTGGCTGCAAGTTTCTTAGCTTTCTGAATTCACAACTTTAGTCTTTTCTTTAGTACTGTTCTCCTGCCAAAGTTCTCCTATCTGAATCTCAATAATTTTACTCTGATAATTTTCTTCATTGTAAGACAAGATCTTGCAATATGATTCATGACAACCTTTTGGAAAGTGGGGAGGGAGGAAGAAATGACCTTCTCTAATTGGCATTTTAAGCAAAGAAATGTGGGAGTCAGTGCCTGTGGTAGGTAGAGATAGGGTGGCTAAGGGATATGAGGGGTTTCCAGGAGCATTTCCATCCTTCATGAGGATACCTCCCAGAGGCCTTGCCAATGAACCCATGTATATCACCAAAAGGGATAACAGAATAAAGTGAGACAAAACCAGAATCTCCATAAAAGAGTACAGTCTCTTAGGAGGAGGATTAGATAAGATTGGCCTGGGAAAACAGATGAGGAAGACCCTTGATTGGAACATCTCATTCCAACTTTGTCTCTGTAGCCTGCCCACCCTCGATGGATGAAGTGCGTGGAGGATACTGGAGACTTCTTCAAGCCTACCCTGGCAGCCTTGTTTGTTCATGAGGCCTTCAGCCCAAGCACCCAAAGTGCTGTATGTGAGGGCTCTTCCCCAGCCTATGTCCCTCTACCCCTCCCACCCAACATATCCTCTCCTGATTCTATTGACTGTGTCCTTCTCAATGGGTTGTGTACTTAATGGAGTCAGGCAGTCACACAGAGAGAAACCAAAAAAAGGACATGCTATGTCCCCAGGGTTTACACAATTTAGCTATGAGACATAAAAGGTATACAACATGCACTAACTTGAACAAGTCACTCAACTTTCCTGCTGTTATGTTTCCTCAACCAGAAAATGAGAAAACTGAACTCCATGACCTGTAAGGCTACTCCCTGTTTATGATTTTTTAACAACCCATGAAACAACATGAGGATGGATTGATATAATCTAAAGAAGTGAAAATAAATAACTACTGAATACTTTTGAGTACCTATCATGTACCTGGTACTCCTGTAAGAACTTCCTTTGAACTACTTTAAGTACAAGCATCATCCTGATACTTTTAAGAACTGAAGCACAGAGAGGCTTGCCCAAAGCTACCAAATAGCAGTCAGGACTTGAACTCAGGTTCCGATATTGTCATCCATTTTCCTCCATTAAGAAAAGATATACATGAGATGGTAAATGGCAATAATTCTATAGTCAGGTTGTAAAGCTAGTGAGACTTCAACTTGTTGAGACATTGAAACCACCAGGAAGATGGAAAGAGGAAAAGCATGCCTTAAGAAAAAAAAGTTTGAGGGAGAAAAAAGAAAGATAGGGGGTGTGAGGACAAGAGTTCCTGAGAGGAGAGATAGTCCTCATCCTCCCACTACTTTCTGAGTGGATTGCCTGGCCAGAGTAAGGATGGGGTCTCCCTCCCTTGGCAGGCTGAGATCTTCCCACTAAAAGACATTGTTTCCCCTGTTGACGCTCAGGAGTGGCCAATTCCCACTTTCCCTTTCTGTCTTCACAGATCTTTCTGGGTTTTTGGCCAATGAAGGATTACCACTTTCTACTCTCTTGCTGAGCTCTTCCCCCTTCTCTGGCAGCTCCTCAGGACCAAGGCCTCTAGAGGCCTAGGGTGGGCAGGACCCAAGACCAAGACTGGTCCTCATCCTGTTTCTCTGTCACTGCCTTCTCACATCCATAGGCCATGGATTTATTCACTGCCATCAAGGATGCCCTCATTACCCGCCTCAGAAGGATTCCCTGGATGGATGAGAAGACCCGGAAAATGGCCCAGGACAGGGTGAGGCCAGGGTAAAAGACAGGTTGATTATGTGCAGGGGTGGGTAGGATTAGGTAGGAGGAGGGATTGAGTATTGGATCAAGAGATCTAGTGGCTGGAGGAGAGTACCTAAGGCACAAGGGTACCACCACCATGTGGCACACATACTCTAGTGACAACAGGAAAGGTAGGGACAGGAGAACTTCCCTTTCATAGACTCAGGGTAGCTAGATTCCTTCTACCTGTATCTCTTTCCAGATCATCCAGCTGCAGGTGAAGATGGGGGGCCCAGAATGGTCTATGGAGCCAGCGCTGGCCAGACAGGAATACAATGATGTGGGTCCCTGCTCTTGACAGCTCCACCTTAGTCTTCAACTTCTTCACCTCCTGACCCACCCAACTGGCAGACAATCTATTTTCCTTTGTGATCTGAACCGACCCCTTCTTGCCCTCCTGCTGGCTGGACTTTATGGGCAAGATACTGTGGGTCTTGCCAGCAGAGGAATGGAACCTTTTCAGGTCATAATATGTGTGTGCATACATGCACATGTGCTTTCTTGTGATTTGCCTGAGGGTGTTTATCTGTGTGGTAATACATGTGAAGCCTGTCTAGCCCATGTGTAGTATGGTGGTAGTATGCTGGTACTTGGGATGTCTGTGTGCAGCACTAATCTGTCTGGGTTCAAATGTAGCCATCAGGGTATGTCAGTGTGCATGTCCACTAGTCAACTCTTGGCTCCTCCCAGGTATACCTCGGACCCAGTTTCCTGCAGTCCTTCCTGAGTGGTATTCGATCCCGCCAAGCTAGAATTGTCCAGAGCTCCTTGCAGCCTCTTCCCAGCCACAGGTATGAGAGCAAGGAGATACAGACACTGCATCCCAAAAATGTACATACATGATTAGCAATAGAGCAAGCTAGGACCCAGGGAAACAGAAACAGTGACAGTAGTTGGGGGCAACTACATATATCTTGGGGGTGGGTGCAAATAAATGATGGAACTGTTGTTCATATGTACTCATCCCACAGGTGGCAGGTGAACTCCTGGGGGGTCAATGCTTACTATTCAATAACTGACCACATGGTGGTCTTTCCAGCTGGACTCCTCCAACCACCATTCTTCCATCCTGCCTACCCCAGGTATGGGCCATTCCATGAGGGTGGCAGGATGTTTCCTAAGAGTGATGAGTAGCTGTGGCTGGGGCAGAGTCAGGGGATATGGCAATGGATGGGACTTGTGGTTGGATGATTAGGGTTAAAAATGTTGAAGGGTTCTAGCGGTAAGATAAATCCTGTCTCTTTAGGGCCGTGAACTTTGGCGCTGCTGGCAGCATCATGGCCCGGGAACTGTTGCACATCTTTGATCAGCTCTGTGGGTATCAGTGGGCCATTGGGTGGTGGGGTCATTGAGAACTCAGGTGAAGGCCCTTAATGGAGGAGAAAGGGAGGGTATGTGAGGGCCCTGGATAAGACAGTCCTTAGCCTTTGCAATGCTCTGGGGAGCCAGCCCAGCCTGTGGTACCCCCATGCTCTCATCCCTGTACCATGCCTCAACATTCCATTCCCTTGTTCTATTTTCAACAGTACTCCCTGGGGGCTGCCCAGCCTGTGATACTCATGCCCTAAAGGAGGCACTGCTGTGTCTGGAGCACCGCTATGCTGCCTTTCCTTTATACGGTGTAACTTCCTTCAATAGCTCCCACACGGTACTGGAGAATGCTGCAGACATGGGGGGGCTGGCGATGGCACTGCAGGTAACTCACATTCCAAAGATCAGAATTTCTTTTCACTAACAAAATAGACACACTGTCCCTGACTTTCTTTTGCCATCTCTCATGCATACATAGTTGCAAAGCTTTCTTCTCATCATATCCCCACTGAACAATGGCCACTTGGAGATCCTCCTCTTACCTAATAGATCCCTCTTTTCTAGGATAACCATAGACTTTCTCACAAGTACATTTCTCCTGGCTCAGACCTGTCTCTCAGTGCAAAACTTAGGAAAGGGGACTATGAACTGGTTTGGGGTTTTGGGTATAGGGCACCAGATCCCCAAATGGCACAGGTTTGGAGCCTAAGGGCTACTCTTCATCCCACCTCCATTTCTAGGCATACAACAAGATGTTATTATGGCACCGTGGGGAGACCACCCTGCCCAAACTAGGCCTCACCCCCCAGCAACTCTTCTTCCGAAGCTATGCCCAGGTAGGTGGCCACCATCTTCCACTATGACTTGCTCCATGTCAGATAAATACCCTATTGGTAATGCTTAAAAAAATCTCTGTCTCCTGATACACATTTCCCCAAATGCTCCCACCATTGCCACAGATGTCCTTTCACACATGTCCCCTTGGGCCCATCTTTTCATGATATTACAATTTTTTTCTGCCAAATTTAACATCTCCTTCAAAACACAGTAACAAAAAAAATATCTACTTCTAAATCTCTCCCTGGGGTGAGCTCAAACCTCCCCCCTGCTTCACTATTCTCCTCCTGAAAATACAAACCCATGAAAAACAAGTCTTAACAGATTGTCTATAGGCTACATTTCTCTTCAAAGATGTCACCCCCAACTGTAAACCCCTAAGTACCATGTGTTCCCCTAATAGACACTGCCCCCAATTCCTCAATACTTAAAAACCTTGTCACAGAGTTCTTCCAATAGACCTCACCACTCAGGCACTTACAAGTGGTCTGATTTCACACCTGGGGCCCTTCTCTGAATGCCTAGTGCTGGGTTAAATGACCTACAATTGGAAAATGCTCTTCCTCTCTCTTCATGGTCCTTGGTCATTCCCATCCCTGCTTGTCTTTGCTGTTCCTAGCACCAACTCATCACCAGGTCTTGTCTACTGACCCTTATTTCTTCTGGTTTTCTCCTTTCTCTCTGTGAACTTCTTTCTTCCCAGGTGATGTGCAGAAAGCTCAGCACACAGGATTCTCAGGACACTCACAGCTCTCCCAACCTTCGAGTCCATGGGCCCCTCAGCAACATTCCAGCCTTCGCTAGACATTTCCACTGTCCACGTGGTGCCCTTCTGAACCCCTCAGAACGCTGCCAACTCTGGTAACCTGGCTACCAAAGAGACCTCAATACACATGTATCAATATCTCCATGCTCATCCATGGAATCAGGGTGATGTCTCTCCTCTCCCTTTTCCAAAAATAAAATCTGGCACTTGGCTTCTGCCTATCTCTTAATGACTCTTTCCTGATTTGCACTACCTAAAAGTCAGAAAAGATCAAGGAGAAACTTTGAAGCAGAGTTCCACAGACATAAGAAAAGGAAAGAACCCATGATTGGTGAACTGGTAGGTCTAAAGGTCAAAGGTTATGTGATTAAACAGACTAGTTCAAAGATAGGAGGGCTTTGGTTAAGTTTCAGGAATATGGCCCCCAATTGTTTCAGGATTTTATTGCTATTACTTTTATTGCTATCTCCTCCCCCTAATCTGCTGTGCTGAACAAAGCCAGGAGGGGCGTGGAAGGGAGAAGAGCACAGGTCTTGTGTATCTGGCCCTGAAGGATGGATCTCAGAGCAGGGGCAGACAAGGGGCAGGACACTGTGTGTACATCTCCTTGGGAGTAGTGACCTGAAGCCCAGGGGAGAGAGGGTCAGTAAGCTATCATGAAACCGAGGTAGATATCCAGGTCCTCATCCAGGAAAAAGGCCGCCACCTCATCTTCAATGTCTCTTATAAAAAAACCAGGACACTGGCCACATTAAAGCACAAGGCTAGGTCGAATAGGTGGTCACGGACAGCTGTGTTCTCCATCTCTGATGTCTTGTCATCCTCTTGCTGGACCATGTTCACCTCCTGCCACATCTCACCCACTGAGGAGGCCACAAAGTACTCTTCAAATTGCTCTTGATTTTGGTCTGGAACAGGGGAGAAGGGGAAGGTGCTGAAACACTGATCCTAACCTGCCCCTGTACAGGAAAGGGGAAGAAGTTGGAGAATATGGGGAAAGTTAGGTCCTGTGGCTTTTTACTCAATTATCCATATTCTTGTCCTTGACCAGAAAGGTGATGCTCCATCTGGGGGTCCCTTCTTATCTGTGTGAAACCACAGCTCCAACCCAAGAGCACAAATACCCCATTTCCAACTTAACTGTGTCCTCCAAAGTATTACATCATTTGGAAGTAAGGGACTACCTTAAAAAAGAGTGAAAATCAAAGACACTCTTCCCAGACAAATGCATGTATGCTCATACTCATGAAAGCTCCATGCAATTTTCACTGGCCTGAAGTATTCCTCTGAATAAGGCTTTCCTCTGATTGAGACCCTTTCACATGACAACCTCACACTACAATAGTAGGGCACCTGGGTATTCTCCCACTACCCAAACCTATCTCAGATTTCTCTCTGGCCTAATAAATCATCTGGGAGTGAATGCAAACAGATCGGGTCCTTATCCTACCAAGGTTGCCCTTCTTTTCTACTTACCTGTAGAAGGTATTTGTTCTTTCTGACTCCTCTCATTGGGGCCTGGGCTCCCTCCCTTAGGCTTCACCCCCTTTACCCACAGCAGCAGTAAGATGGCTGCCAGTAATGCTGCTCTGAGGAGCTGGGAGCCCAGGGAAGTCATGGATCTGCCCATCCACTGTTGTGGCCTTCCCCACTCCCCAGTGCCCAGCAGGCTCCCTGCCACCTCCCTCCCCTGTCCCAGTCTGACCCCTTACCCCTTCCCAGCACCGTTTTCTTCCCTTCCCTTCTATAGGACCTCTGACCTCATGAGCTCTATGATATCACAGCCATGGGCTGACTCATTCCAGCTCACTAGAGAGTTCCATCACTGGGCAAGAGAGTGGAGAGTAGTCATCAGGGGACAATCAAGCCTTTGAGCATGACTATGGAGACCAACACAGATGACTTAAGAGTTTGCGAACTGCTTTCACATCCACTACATCCTCACAGCAGCCCCATCTCAAAAGAAAAGTGTCATCATCACATTATAGATGAGGCTACTGAAGTTACAAAAGAAATGACTCACCCACTCACAATCCCAGAGAAAATAAGGGGCAGAGCAGGATTGTTGAATGTCATAGCTTCCCACTCTTCCATGCAGCCTTTATCAAAGGAAAGTGGCTTGCATAGGATTGGCTGAGACCAGATGCCTGAAATAAGAATCCTCAAGTTCTGGGCTGTGCTTAAAACTCAGGTCCATTGAAAATGAGGGAGGGAAGGGAAGGAGGTGAGGTAGAGGGTAGAAAGAGTCCCTCTAGGTCGTGTGTGTGTGTGTGTGTGTGTGTGTAAGAAAGAGAGAGGTGGAGAAAGAAAGACAGACACAAAGGGAAATAGAATGCAGGGTATCCTGGGCCTAAGTTGAACCTATTATCTCCTTCCTCCTCCTCCCCTAACTGTCCTCATTCCAGGACTTTGCCCTCTTGTACTGATAGACTGGGACAGCCTTTTCTCTCATTGTACATCCTCTTGTACTTTTAGTCACAGAGAAAACTTTGTTAGAAGCTCATTCACTAAATTTGTTGTTTGGTAGAAGGAGGTAGAGTCCTCAGAGAAGAAGCAATGTGGCAGAGAGACAAGAAGCCCATCTAACAGATCTCAAGAGACCTGCCTCAGTGGCCCACTGCCCATCCTGCCTGTGAACCTGGTGAGCACATACCTGTTGGCAGTAACTGGCTGTGGCTAATTTTCATCTGCTTCTTGGGACAGAGATGATGGTTAAGGGTGAGTTGGGGTGGGGTGGGGCAAGGTGGGATGAGGTGGGGGAAACAGTATGGAGGACAGTTCTGAAAATCAGAACAGATATATGTCATGAGATACAGGAGAGGTACGCAGATGGAGATGACTGGGAAAAGATTCTAGACACATTTGATCTATCCCAAGGAGCTCACATCACTCCTGGTGCCCATGCATTCCACACCTGAATGAACCACCAAATGCAGGGGTAAGGATGTGTGCAGAAACACATATCTTTCTAGGAGAGGGGATTGTGTGTGGAAATTTATTTCCACAGATGTTACCCATGTTGTCTACTTCATATACTTTCTGGTGATCCAAGCCAGGTGACTGGGTGACTGAGGAATGGCACAGAAAGTCACTTGATGATGGGGGTGGGAAGATTAAAGTAAGCAGGTGACTCTGCTCATTCCTACCTAGAACTCATTGACCTGCAGGTCCAAGGAATGATGGTTGGGTAGAAAAAAAAATCACTAATGTCCTCCTGGCTATTTGGAGGACGGAGTCTCTTGATTCCTGGCCAAAAAGAAAAAAAAAAGAAAAAGAAAAAAAAAGCTATCCCCAGCTTGTGAGCATAAATGGGGAAGTCAGCTGTGTTGGGGAGCATCTTGTGGAAAGAACGGGTTGTAATGAACACCCTTCTTCCCAGCTTCCCACGCTGAAAAGAATATATCCTTGAAGGAACCAAGAATCCCTTAGATTATTTTTTCTTAATAAGAACTATTTAAGAAATATGAAAAACAAGAAGGGCAAATAGTTCCACCCTCCAATGAGCATCACTATTCACATTTTCAAGTACGGTATTCAAATCCTTCCCTATGTGGGTAGGAGTATATTTTCTATCAATTAAAATCCAGGTGTGCATTCTTCCTTATTGCATCAGAATAGGGGTTGGCTGCTTTGGTACCAACCGGCTCTGGCCCCTGACTTTGCTCGGACCTGCTCCTCCTGGGCACCTGAAAGGCAATACAGAGTCACGATGAATGTTGAGGCATTGTCATAGGATTGAAGCTGCATGACTGAGGGAGAGAGACTGTAGGTGTCTTTGGCCCCAGAAATCTGAGAAAGCATGCAGAAGAATGAGAGGAAAAAGGGGACAGAAAGTGTAGTGATACGGTAGATGACAGAGGTGAAGGAGTGGTGGGGAAGAAAGCTGGAAAAGAGAAGAGAGAACTCCTTAAAGATTAGAAAAGTTTCCAAATCTCTAGTTTACCCCTGGGACAGGTGGGATGGTTTTGGAAAGGGGACCTTGCCTGGAGCAGGTCTGCCTACGGCCGGCTGGTAGTGTGTGGGTTCTTGATTTGGGCAGGAAAGATTTCATAACATGAGTCCAGGTTATTTTTGAAAGTATGTTATTAAAGCTCAGGACAGTGAAGCACAGGAAGGGCTTAGCATAGAAGAAGTGACAGGAGAGGGCCTAAGTGGGGAAAATTAGCCTAGATGGGGCCTCTTTCACTCACTGGGAAGTCAGAGAAAGAGGACCTTGAGGACAGGGTCAGAGGGTTAACCCAGGAGGAGCTGCTATTGCCCATGGCTCCCCTAGTGCAAACCTTATGGGGTCTTGTAGAGTTTAGGCAATAAACACCTGTGGGGAAAAAAGAGGAGGAAGGGAAGGAAAAGGTGTGGGTGTGCTTCGGGGAGGGAGAGCAGGAGTTGGGACCTTTGTTTTGAGGGGTTTTAAAGGCTGGGAGTTTAGGAAAGGTCTTAGCAGGGGATCTCAATAGAATATTCACCAGTTCTATGCTGATGTGCCAAAATGAGATTTATTCCCTTAAATTCATCTGTCCTTGGGTGTGGTTGACAAATTACTTTAATTGGATTTCTGATATCTGTCTCCCTGAGTAGGCTGATTTAGACTACTTAACCTCTGGTTGGATAGAAGTGCAAACGATTTACTCTTTTTTTTTAAATATTTTTTAAAATTGATTTTTAGAGAGAGAGGAAGGGATGGGGGAAAGAAAGAGAGAAACATTGATGTGAGAGCAAAACATTGATTGGCTATCCTGTCCAGAAATCAAACCAGCAACCTTTTGTTGCATGAGATGATGCCTAACCAACTGAGCCACAGTGGCCAGGACTAAACCATTTACTCTTAAGTATCTTTGGTTTAGGGAAGATAGGATTTACTAGATGGCTGCAACTGCAGTATAATTATCTATCTCAGTTTCCCTATTCCACTTTCCTAGCTTCTTATATCCTGCCTCCGGACAAGGTGGTCCCCTCAGGCTGCTGGTACCTGCCCCTTGAACTAAAAAGCACAGTGCAGGCACAGAAGGGCAAGTGAGAGAGTGAAGAGCTTCTCCCCCCCCCCCTTTCTCCTCCCTGACCCAAGGACACTGCCCTTGGTGAGAGACCCTGTGCACCTGCTCTGCGCAGCTCTGACTGGGCCTGTCCTCTCCCACCCCCTCCAAGATTAGCTTTATAGGCTGGGTGCTGCTTTCCTGTGCCTGCCCCTGCTTATCAGCTCATCTACAACCCCTACCTCAACCTTATCGCTGTCTCCATCTCCTTAGACTAATCCCAAGGCTTCAGAGGCTATTACCACCTCACCCTGACTAACCCCCAGCACAGCAGAAAAATGTCCCACAAGGTGACTCCCTCCCCTCAGTCAGCCCACACCTCCCCCTCCCTAGGGTGAGAGCATGCTTTCTCCTTGTCTCTGGCATCTACTCTTCCTTGCCTTTTTTATTTTTTTTTCAACTCCTGTCCTTCTCTTAAGGTTGTTTTGTCCACCTTGCAACTGCTAGAAAAAACACCTTTATTCTTACAGCAAAAGGAAGCATTCCCATGCTCCTGGAGATCCCCAAAGGGGAGGGTCCCCTGCCTATCTCCACTCAAATCTCTCACATCTTTATAGGCAGAAGGTTCCCAAGAAGCAACAAAGTCTGGCATGTGATCTGGAGCTAAGGTTTCAACTTTAAAGCCAGTTCCAGTTTTGCTACTTGCTGTGGGTACTCACACTCCCTGTCTGAGCTCCATCTTAGTCCTCTCACTTATGAAATAAAGAGAACCCTTCCTATTCCCTCCTACTTCTTAGGACTATTGAATGATTACAGTTCAGTTGTAGGTATATACTGCTTTGAAAACAATCAGGAGGAGAAACAGAAACTATCATATCAGACAGTTTGGCTTACTCTTTCCTCCTGTTCTCTCATTCTCAGAGAGGGACCCAAAGGTGGGTAGGTCTACCTCCTTCACCTGCTCTCGCTTCCTGCTGTGAAAACACAGGGTCCTCTGAAGGTCTCATCTGATGGGGTCTCCAAGTAGCTGGAAGAGAAGAGGAGTCACCGTGAATTTCTCACAGAGGAAAGGTGGCCTGGATCCCTTTTGTGAGTCAGGGCTGCAAGGTTGAGGACAGAGATGACCAACACTCAGAAAAGCAGCCCCAGGGGCTTCTAAGCTCATCTCTGGAAGAAGAATAAACATCATTGAGTTCTTAGGATCATGCTTTATAGCCACTTCCATGGGAGAGCAGAGGTGCTCCCCCCATTTTACAAATTAGCAGACTGAGGTACAGAAAGCCCACCTTACTGATTTGCAAGGGTTGAGAGAGCCAGGATTCAAACCAGGCTGATGGCCCAGCGGGAGGACATGATTTCCTGATCACCTGCATCTCACTGACAGATCACCTTGCTTGTGGGAACCAGCTTCCAGGTCTCTCACCTTACTCTCCAGAGTACTCTGCCCTGCCCCTCACCTGTCCAGATCTCAGCCCCAATCCACTGCCAAAGTTCCCTCCCTTCTTCCCTCCTGGCTGTAGGGCAGGCTCTGTGTCCTAGAGGTTCACTCTAGAAACAGCTCCTCCCCTTCCAGGTAAAGCTGCTCTCTCGTGATAGGACAGCCAGTCACCAGTGCATTTGCACTCACACATACCCCACACACATCCCACAACCACAGGCTGCACACACAAATAGCACGGGAGTTATACTCACTCTCACTCCCAACCTCAAGCAAACCTGGCCACTTCCTCAGTAGCTGCTGAGTCTTGGACCTGCCTCTTCACCACGTCCCATCACCTGGCAGTGCTTGCAAAGAGAAGACATGGGGACTCCTCCACCCAAGGTGAAAGGGCCCTGGACCCACCTCCAGAAACTTCTGACCTCATGGATGTTCAGAGAGAAAGACTGGGATCAGCATCTGGATGAGGCCCACATGCTGCAACAGAAGAGGTAAGCTGTTTAGTCACACAGCGTCTCACCTCTCGCTGATCCACAGATCTTCCTTCCCATCCTAGTCTATTCCCAGAGTTCAGCACCAGGCACTTGGATGTGCCCTTTCTCCCAAACCTACCATTATAGCCATAAAACCCAAATTGCCCTCTTAGTAGTGAGTAGTGAGGATGGAGCTGAGCCACCCAGGGAGAACGTGATGTGGATTCCATAGATTTAGAGAGACAGAGATCTCATCTGCCTATCTGGTGGGAGAAGAGGGTGAGGAAAAGAGAGACTAGAGAGAAGAAGCCAGTATGTTAGGGGAGTTGCAGGCAAGTTCAGGTTGATGGAGAACAGGTTACTGGGGAAGGAATGAGACCCTGTGGGTTGAAGAAAGAGGGAGGGCCCTAACCGGTTTGGTTCAGTGGATAGAGTGTGTCAGCCTATGAACTGAAGGATCCCAGGTTCAATTCTGGTCAAAGGCATGCACTTTGGTTGTGGGCACATACCCAGTGGGGAATGTTCAGGAGGCAGCTGATCAATGTTTCTCTCTCATCTATGTTTCTAACTCTCTGTCCCTCTCTGTTAAAAAATCAATAAAATGTATTTTAAAAAAAAGAAAAGGAAAGAAAAAGGGAGGAATCAGCATTAGTAGAAATGGAAATGGATTGGTGGGAAAGAGGAGGAGAGCTTTGTTCACCTGGAGCTGACAGCCAAGGAGGGAAACCCAGGTGACACTGGAGAGTCCTCAGTTCAGTCAGTGCATCTCACAGATCACCAGTGGTTCTTGGACCATGGGTTAGTGACCAGTTTATCTGCCTTTTCTTGAGTCGGGTGTGTGTGGTGGTGTGCTGGGGACTGAAATACAGCTGTTGATAAAGCCTGTGTCTGCTTCTGGGACACTCAGTACAGATGGGGCTGATACATCTAGGAGAGCAGGTAATTTCTTGGCTAGTTAGCCCCAAGGTCCAGATCCCAGAAGCACATGCAGGGAAGGGACCCTTCTTGTGGGCGGGCCTCTGCCTTGGAGTGTTTGGGGAACTTGTCTCCCATGTGAGAGCATGTGAGCTTGGGCATTGAGATGATCACACACTGGCAGATCAGGGGTCCAGCCAGGGCTGGTTTCACAGGTGGGTGACCTCTACAGTTGCACAGAGCTCTGAGTTTCAGAAAAGCCCTGCACTCCATTTAATGCTATCATCTGGAAATTCATAATTATATTTTAAACAAGGGGTCCTGCACTTTTTGCATCAGGCCTGGCAAATTCTGTAGCAGGGCCTGGGTGCAATCTGAATCCTCATTCCAGGAAAGGCTCTCTGCTTGCTCAGCAGCACCTACCCTAGGCCCTGCGATGGAACCTTTGGCCTTCCACCCCTGTCTCTGCTTTGGACTGGGATTAGGGCAGACCTTTCCTCTGGAGGGGGCAGTGAGAGGGCTAGAAGCTTGGGGCGACAGGCTGTATTTAATGCCCTCAGCACAGAGCTGAACTCTGGAAGCTTAGCCCTGGCCATCCTGAGCTGGAGATAGGACTGAGGGTCCAGGTGAGATGGGGAAGGGGCTGTCCCTCTCTCTGCTGATCCCTCCTGAAAGTACTTCCTTAAATTAGGGAAGGCAGACCTAAACTCTGCCTTGAGGAAAAAAAAAACCAGACTACTTCATTAAGTAAAACATCCTTTCCAATGGCTCATGGAGCCACTGGAAGAGGAATCTGGGGCTGGGGTACATCATGGTCACAAGTCAGTTTGGTTGCCTTTTGTCTCTCCCTGATGACCCTCAACCTGCTAGACCCTGTGGTCAACTTCACAGCCAGCTAATACTGACTTGTCCAGCAGGGTAGGCTTCAGCTTTGTCTCTTGTTTTGCTCATCCAGGCAGGGGAAACAAAGGCTGGCTGAGAGAGGTGCCCTGGGATGGGCCTCTCCACAGGTTGCCCCCACTCACTTCAAGCTGCTCTGTCTGAGAATCTCCAGATTGTGTTCCTCCTTAGTTATAACAGGCGTATTTAGACCCTTCAATTTGAGGGCAACACCCAGAAGGAATAGATTCCCCATAACCCATCCCAAACTCTCCCTGCTCCCCACATGGATGTGAACCTAAACAGTTCAGAGGGGTAATCAGAATGTCAGCAACTCATAAAAACATGCAGCTCTCACACCTGGCCTGCCTCATTCTCTCTGCCCAGTTCTGATCTCGAAAATTCCCCAGGCCAGAGTGTCAGCTGGGGACCAAAGTTCCATCTCCCTGACCTGCTCCAGTTCCCCAGGTTCCTGAAACATTTACACAGCTTAGATGGATTCAGCCTGGCTTGATGGCCTCCTCTCCTGGCCACCAGGGCCATCCACTCCACAGCTCAGGCTCTTCTCCCCTGGTTACTACAAGCCTCTGCTGAGTCTCCCAATCAATGATCCCAGGCCCCCAGTATAGGAAGACCTAGTGTGATATAACGGCTCTGCTCTCAGCTTCACTGCAATTCTGTCTCTGCATCACTCATGTTCATTTTTTCCCAGGATTCAAGAATCTCCACTACTTCAGGCTGCCAAGGCCAATGACCTGTGTGTCTTAAAGAAACTTCTCCTGGACAGAAGCTGCGACTTTAGGCAAAGAGGTAGGCTTAGAGTTTAATGTGATAGAGATTAAACTCTGCTGCTGTCCTATGATGGCATGGGGGTCACCTGCAGTCCCTGGACCTTGTACTCTAGAGTTTATGCAAAGGGGTCTGTTCCCTGAGGGGAGTGTTTGATGCATCTGTCTTACTGTTTTCCAGGAGCCCTGGGAGAGACAGCACTTCACATAGCAGCCCTCTATGACAACCTGGAGGCTGCCATGGTGCTGATGGAGGCTGCCCCAGAACTGGTCTATGAGCCCACTCTGTGTGAGCCATTTGTAGGTGAGGAGCCTTTAGTTTTTCAAGGTGGAAACATGTAGGGGAGGATCTCTTCACATGGGCCTGAGTTGGAAAGAATACAGAGGTTCTGGTCTTGGCTTCCACGACTTCCTCAAACCATTTATTATTTCCCTTCAACTCCTTTCATGTTTCCTGAAGTTTAGGATTCTACTTCTTTTACAGCAACACTAGAGTGATTGCAACTATGCCCTGTTCCCAAAAGCCAAGAGGTAGGGATAATGCAGTAAACAGCCTGAGAGACTAATTGCCCTCAGCCACAGCCCAGTTTGCAGAGCTAAGGGTATAAATCTATTCAAGGATGTGGCAGGGACCTCCAGCAAACCAGGCAGATGGTGCACCTTTAGAAGAAATGGGGACAGACCCCATGACTGAGGCTCTCTCTGAACCAGGTCAGACTGCACTGCACGTGGCCATCATGAACCAGAATGTGAACTTGGTACGAGCCCTGCTTGCTCATGGGGCCAGCGTATCTGCCAGAGCGACAGGCACAGCTTTCCAGCTCAGCCCCCACAACCATATCTACTTTGGTGAGAACCAGAGCCTGGGCTGGGCAAGAGCCAGGGGAGGATGGGGTGATGAGAGGTCTGTGCTTGAGGGGTTGGGGGGCCGATGAGGGTCAGCCTTTATAGGGCTTAAGGCCAGAGCCCATTCTCCCAGGGTCTTTGCACCATCCCTGCCTCTGGTTCTGCTGACAACTGTGCCCAAGTCCAGAGCTGAGCTGTGTGAAGGAACAGGCAGTCACTGGGGAGGTGCTTATCCCAGCCTGTACTCATGCCCTCTGTCTCTGCAGGGGAGCACCCTTTGTCCTTTGCTGCCTGTGTGGGCAGTGAGGAGATCGTGCGTCTGCTCATTGAACATGGAGCTAACATCCGGGCCCAGGACTCTCTGGGTAAGCACTGGAGTATGGAAAAAGATTGAAAAGGATCTGGGTGGAAGAGTAGGGTCTGAGACAATGGTAAGGACTACTGTAGGATGGGCAGGGGGACCGTCAGGGACTAGGGTCCAGCAGCCACATGATACTGGTATCCTCTTCAGGAAACACAGTGTTGCATATCCTGGTCTTCCAGCCCAATAAGACCTTTGCCTGCCAGATGTACAACCTGCTGCTATCCTATGATGGGCGAGGGGGCCACCTGCAGTCCCTGGACCTTGTGCCCAATCACCAGGGTCTCACCCCCTTCAAGCTGGCTGGAGTAGAAGGCAACATTGTGGTGAGGGACACCCTCCAACCCTGCATGTTCTCATGATCCTTCTCCCCAAAATCTCCAAGAGGATGGTAGTCCCTTCTAACTCTGTCACTAAAAGCCTCAACTTCAGGAATCCCTGAGGCTCATTCTTTAGAATATCTACTGGAAACCCAAAGTTCTGCTCCCTTTGCCTGTTCTCTTCTTTCAGATATTTGTAAGGTTTGTGGAAAGGAAATATAACAAAAAATAATAAGAAGGTTTATGTAATCAAAGGCTTGCTACCTCCCAACTGTCGGCCAGTCCTGAGGAATGGTTGCCAAGCTCTTCAGTGGTGATGTTCTCCTCGACCAGCTTCTCACACACTCACATTTCAACTCACTGCTGTGTTCTCACAGATGTTCCAACATCTGATGCAGAAGCGGAAGCACATCCAGTGGACCTACGGCCCACTGACCTCCACTCTCTATGACCTTACCGAGATCGATTCCTGGGGAGAGAAGGTGTCCTTTCTGGAGCTTGTGGTCTCCTCTAAGAAGCGGGAGGTACGGATGAGATGAAGGATCAGGGACTGTCAAGTTTTCATGTAAAGCCTATCCATTTGATAAGATCCTGGGTTCCAGACACTTCCTCACCTGGTAATATATGGAGATAAGACTACTGGAACCTTTGGGAGAAAAGTCCAATCAACACCCCTTTCCTGACTGCACTTTCCCTCTGCTTAGCTCTAGTCCCTTTTCCTAACTTTTTTCATACTGACATTTTAGATAAGGAACTCTCCAAATGGAGGTGGCTTACTACCATTCATTCATTAATTTATTCATTCAGCATATTGAACACCTTCTGTGTCCCAGATGCTGTATAAGGAACTGAGAATACAGCAATACTAAACAAAACACAGTTCCTATCTGTCAACTCCCTTCCTCATTAATTACAGACCCCTTCCTCAATAATTGCAGTAGAGTACAATGCATAGCATTCCAAGAGTTTGTACTGTGCATAATGGCAGCAAAATTAAGGTTCGGTGGACCAGAGACAATGTCTCAGAAGTGCCTGAGGTGGATCTATAAGGAGAAATTAGAAATTTCCAGGAAGATGAGAAAAAAAAAGAGCTTTCTAGAAAGGGAAAAATAATGATCAGCCTGAGTTGAGTGATATGAGGGAAAGGCAAATATGTTAAAGACAGGTAGAGAGGAGAAAATACTTAAACTACTGGGAATCTTTAAGATAGTGGACAGATATAGCTTCTGTTATTTGCCAGTTGTTAATTTCTTAGGAATCTTTCTAGAGCCATAAACTCAGATGACTAAGTGGTAATGAATAGAAGAAAAGTTGAGTGGCTAGTTTATATGCACTTCCTCAAAGGATATTACTGAGAAACAGGTGTACCTCATTAGAGCCTATTCCCTCTGATTGTGTCAACACAAATTCTTGGTCTCTGACTTCAGCTGACTCTCAATATTCTCCTATAGGTTTTACTCTTGTCTTTGTCAGCTAGTTTTCTATTTCTTCAAAGTTCTTTTTCAGCTCCTTTTATATCCCTCACTGCCTCCCCCCTTAGTTCTATCAGAAGACCCAACTCCTACCTTCTTTATCTTCCTGCCCTGTCCTGCCACATATATCTGGAAACTACACTCTCTCTCTTCTCTAGGTTTAATGGAAAATACATTCTTTCTGTCAATGATTAATCTATCTCTCCAGCTGTGCTTTGAATTTTCCTTTTTTTTTAAAAAAATGCATTTTTATACTTTCTCAGACATCCATTACCCTCTCACATTTGTATCACTATCTAGTTGCATCAGAGGTCATTGCCACATTCTACTACCTGGGCCCTCTATCATTTTTCTCCAGACCATAAGACTTCTAGAACAAATCTGACTACTTCCTTGCTTGAACTCCCAATTGCTTCCCATTATGTTTAAAAAAAAATGTTCAAACTCCCCAACTTTAACATTCATGATGTAGGATAATCTGTCCATTATAGAATTCATTCATTTTAACTCCTGCCCATCACTGCCAACAGGTTATCTCTTATCCCCATCCATATCTCATCTACAAATGGCTTCTCATGCCTTGACAATTGCTACTACTTCATGGAATGATCTTATGAACTTTCCCTTCACTCAACTATGTGCTGCTCATTCTTCAGTGCCTCAATGATGTTATAGTGTCTTGTGTTCACTTCTATAACACTTTACCAATAGCCCTTGCATATAGAAAGGGTTTATTAGTTGTCTATTAAAAAAAATGATGATTTCATTGCTGGTGACTCCCCTTCCCATCTGAGACCCAGTGGGAAGCCCCACACTGCTCACTATGTTGGTCACCCCAAACTATGTTCTCCTTCCATGGCAGGCTCGCCAGATCTTGGAACAGACCCCAGTGAAGCAACTGGTGAGCTTCAAGTGGAGGAAATATGGGAGGCCGTACTTCTGCATTCTGGGTGCCCTGTATGTGCTCTACATGAGCTGCTTCACCATGTGCTGCGTCTACCGCCCCCTCAAGTTTCGTAGCAGCAATCACACAAATTCCCGAGATATCACCCTTCTGGAACAGAAGCTGCTACAGGTGACTCTTCATAGAAGGAGATGAAAGGGAATGTAAACGTGGGGTGATGATGCTGGAAACCAAAGTGATAATACCCAGGGAAGACACCCTTCACTGGGCTCTAACAGCTAAAGGCTCCTAAGCACCCAGACAGAAGTTGGACATGAGATAAGGGCACCAGAGAGGAGGCTTACTGGGTAAAAATACACTTGTCCAGTGAGTTGTGGCTTCTATCATTGAGTTTGAAAGGGTGCTTGGTGTTAAGAATACCGTGCATTGGTAAAAAAAAATTCTTTCAGTGTAAGGAGAGGACCAGTCTTTTGTAATATGAACCTGAAGGGAAACCCTGTTGTTCTAACAGGAGGGAAATCATGCTCCATGTCCACATCAGGGTCTGTTTCTGCTCTGTGAGGGCAACATAGCTCTCTGGCTTCCATTATCTTCTGTGTTCTGTCAATATGAGTACATTGGCAAGAATGTGTCAGCTGTCTGACCACCTGTCAAATATTCTGCAGGAGGATACCTGTATGGTGTAGCAGGCCAAAGCAAATAATCTCGGAAGCAAATTTACTCTGGTGGGCTTGCATCCTGTGGTGTCCTTCAGAGACTTGGGTGTTGAGGACACTGAGTAGAGGTGTGGAAAAATGTAAGAGTTTGCTATTCGAGGGAGCAAACCCTCCTTTGAGTATAGCAGAGTGAGTAGACTCTAATGAGTATTTCTGAAGATGGCATTCAACTAGCATAGCTACATTGGGCTGGTTGATTTTTCATAGGACAACTTTTTTGTCCTGGTGACCTGAAAAGAGTTGAAAGGGGCTGCAGGAATGTGGGCATAAAGTGAGACAGAGGAAGAAGAATTTAGCCAGGCAAGTAGGAAGCAGGTGACTAGATATATATGCTCTATGCAGGATGGACCAGCCAAGTGTATAACTCAGCCTGGACTAGTGTCAGAATGAGAACATAAACTACATAGGCCAAGGACTAAAGATAGACCAAAGACAGTGGTATGCACAGAAAAGGAACAGGGCCAAATCCTATACCCTAAAGTAGATCAAGACAGTCCATCTCTTCTGCTTCTATAACCAATTCTAAATACATGGACAGATGCTCATGTATCCAGAGTGAGTAGAGTGAGTAGACTCTCATAAAAAAGGAGGTCATGAGTGATTAGGGGAGTTTGTGTCCCATGCATTTCAAAATGGGCATAAGGGTGACCCCTAGTATGGATATCAAACTGGGGAACTAAGGATATTTAGAAGATGGCCAAGTGAATGGGTGAGTGGCTAGAAATAGAAAACAATATAAACATGGAAGAGTTGGGGATGGCTGAGCTTTTTCAACATCCCCAATCCTATTTCTGCAGATGTACTAATTCCCAGCCTTCCTTTGTCTCAAGCTTACTTAGGGGTTTTCTGGATCTGGAATGTAGCACTGAGTGTCCTCCCTGTGTGACTCTTTCTCTTTGGGGCAAGACTAATTGTGTACAAAGATGTTCCTTTGACCCATATAGTTTAAATTATATTGTAAAACCCCTCCCCTTGCCTCAGGACTAGGTGAAGCATAATTTTAGCTGACTGTTCCTACTCATCCTTTATTTTTTCTCTCTTATTTTTTTCTTTTCCTATTTTATCCTTTTTCTCTTTTACTCTTTCCCTGGTAAGATGAGGGATACTGGAGTGCAGGGGCAGGGAGTCACATAAAGATGTGCCTCAAACTCCCTGCTATTTAAGTAACTATTGGCCCAAACAGAAGACTCTTGACTTTCAAATATCTTTATATTTATGGGGAAGGGGGAGGAAGAGGGTTAAGAATGCTATTGTAAGGATTTGGGATAGCAAAGTTCACCAATAAAAAGTTTCTATTCTTTGGCATTGCCCCTTGAGACATGGTCCTGAGTTTATGGAAACCAAAGTGATAATACCCAGGGAAGACACCCTTTGTATTCCTTGCATTCAATAGTTAAGTCAATCTGAATCAGATCAGGGGCTCCCACAACTATTACCATGATCTGAAAGATTCTGATTTCATGATTCACCAGATTAGTTGCTAATAGAAATTTTTCTTTTTTTTCCTGTTTTTTGTTATTTGAAAGTCTTAAAAAAAATGAAAATGTACTAATACATGTGTTGATTAATGCAATTGTTGACAGATTTGTTAGCCCATGGAGCTCTTTGTTAAATAAATGAATACTTTAACATCCAATTAAATTAATCAATCTGGACACACAAGATTTCAGTCTCAGTCACTATAGGATTTCCTCAGTGGATCTCATGGGTTTTGCATCAGTCACTGGGCTCCAAGAGAACAGCCTAGAGCAGTGGTTCTCAACCTGTGGGTCTCGACCCCTTTGGGGGTCGAATGACCCTTTCACAGGGGTCGCCTAAGACCATCGGAAAACACATATTTCCCATGGTCTTAAGAACCAACAGACCACTCCTTGGTGTAGCAAAGTGTAGCAATGTAGTTTACTGTTGTACACCACGATTCAAGACAAAATTTCATTTATTTGTAATTAGAAATAAATATTTCACAATATGTAATTACATATTGTTTTGTGATTAAGCACTATGCTTTAATTATGTTCAATTTGTAACAACTAAAATACATCCTGCATATCAGATATTTACATTACAGTTCATAACAGTAGCAAAATTACAGTTATGAAATAGCAACGAAAATAATTTTATGGTTGGGGGTCACCATAACATGAGGAACTGTATTAAAGGGTCGCGGCATTAGGAAGGTTGAGAACCACTGGCCTAGAGCATCATCTCAAGACAATTGAAGTAAAATTAAAAAACAAAAGAAAACTATAAACTACACAAAAGCAGATGTATATGAGGATGGAGTTAATCTCAATCTAGTCTTAAAGGTGTCTTAAGACTAAAATGCCTCATTGTTCATCCATAAAAGTTATACTCTTCGAGTTTTCCAAGAACTCTGTTAATTAAGTGGAATTAATTTCCTATCTCCATTCAATATCTACTTGGTTTGAGCCGTACTATATACACTATAGCACTGATTCTCTTAGGTTTGCAGGTGGGTGGACAGTTCAAAGTCTGGGAGTCAGGCAGCTTGGTTGTTAGTCCTAAAAGATCCTACCTCTGTCTAGATCAGTGGTTCTTAACCTTTCTAATGCTGCGACCCTTTAATACAGTTCCTCATGTTGTGGTGAACCCCAACCATAAAATTATTTTCATTGCTGCTTCAAAACTGTACTTTTGCTACTGTTAATGAATTGTAATGTAAATATCTGTGTTTTCCAATGGTCTTGGGTGGTAAAGAGAAGTAGGGAACCTGCTAGGTAAAAATAGCATCTACTGAGTACTTGCTTGGTGCACTTTACATGTGCTCTGGAGATTTTGTGAAATTGCAGATTCTGGAAGCAAGGCTGGGGTGGAGATTCTGCATTTCTGACTCACTGCTAGGTGATGCTTTAATTTTGTAGACCCTACTTTAAATGATAGAACACTTTCATATCATTTGATCCTTATACATACCCTAATAAATAAATATTATTATCACCATTTTTAAGACCGTAAATCTGAATTCAATCAAGAAGTGTTAAGTACTTTGGCAAAGACACTCATCTAGTGAGGGCAGCACTGGGTCTGGGGTTCTGGTCTTCTGAACCTTCCCATTTAATATGAAGTCAGGCTATTTCTCCCTCCAGACCAATGCGCTGGATTTCAGTTTTCCTTCTTAGGGGACCCATGGCATGAGAAAAGTGTATTTCTAGGCTTTTCCCTGAGTCTGGGTCTGCACTCACCTTTATCTGGCCACATCTAATTTTTCCCTGGAAAGATGAGAGATACTGTAGTACAAGGACAGGAAGTCACATACAAATGTGCCTCCCACTCCCAGCTACCAAAGCTACTGTCTATTTTCTAGATTTTATCATAGGAACTATTTTTGATAGGATATAGGGTAGGTCCTACTTCTGTGGTAAGGACTCCTTTGAGAAAATGCAGAGACCAAGACATGAAATAAATCCTTGGAAAGCAGTCTTAGATAGGAACTAGGAGATTTTCCTCTATTTTGGCCTAGTGATTCTTAACTTGAAATATAGAAGGAACAGCTACATTTAAAAAAATGCTAGGTCTCTGATCCAAACTAATTAAGTTAGTGTTTGCCTGGCCATGGATGTCATGACAAAATCTTCTCAGTTGTTTCTGATGGGCAGCCTAGTAAGAAACCCCTGTACATTTGAGAGGCTCAGAGTAACTCTTTGTTATGAGCCAGTAAAACTCTTTCTTGGAGCTTCATTCCTTTATAAGACTGGGATCTTGGGAAGGAAAAATGGGTCTAGGACTGGGGTTTGATAACTTTTTCTGGTGCCCTCCTAACTTCCTCCCAGGTTGCCCATGCTTACTCCCCACCCTTCCCCCTGGTGGTACATGGTTGTGCTATGCATATCCCTTCTGGGCATTTCCTTCAAGGCAATGAGCTCAGCCAGCTGGCAAGTGAGAGCAATCTCACTGGGCCAATTTCTCACTGAAGTCAGCTTCTGCAGGAGAGTGAGCTGCTGACAACATCTGAAATTTCAAGCCATGTGATGATGTAAAGACTTCTGGTCATTTCTGGAAGGCACTTGTTTTTAAAGAGGTGGGGTGGAATATTTTCTGTGTAATATTAGTCACGCCTTCTTAAGTGACCTTGAGCTAGGAATCTGAAAATCCAAGAAAAGCCCAGTTAGTTATCACCCGTTCCCCCATTCCCACATCCTGAGTCCCCCTTGACCATTCTCCTGCAACTCTCAGATCATGCTCAGCTGCAATCTACTTGCCTCACCCTCTCCTTTCCCTCCTTCCTTCTTTGCTTTCTTATTATGGGAACACCTACTATGTTGTGTGTTGTGGATGAAAAGTCAGAGTTAGATGTCACTGCTCTCAGGGAACTCTAAGATTACTAGTGAGACCTAGAATGCTCCAATGATTTCAGTGTGAGGGCTATGAATAGAGTGACACCATGGACTACAAAATAGTCACCTACCTCAGGAGGAGAGCTGTGACTTAAATCTTGAGGATTAAGTAAGGATGAGCCAGGAAGATATGATGGAAGAAGGAAACCATGGCACCCTACTTTATGGTTTAAGGGAAAGGACCTTTGGCAACGAAATGGTGAAGGAAACTATTTTTTAGGGTCATCAGATCCCAGGTGGAGCAGACACAACACTTGGGGTCTCTGGACACCTCTATTACTCACCAGTGAATTTGTGCAGGGATCGCATACCTATAATGGAATCTGCTGAACAAGCTAATGGTACTGGTGAGGAGAAATCCCAGAAGGAGGTGGTGGTGATAGAAATTGTCCCTAACCTTTCCCATGACATAGTAGGGTTTTCTTTCACCTTTTCATCTCTGGGGAAGAGCTGGTGCCACTCTCCCACTGTCCCCTAGGGGCGCACTCATCCCCACAACACACCTGACTAATTTGTGCAGTTACTTTCCTTTTTTCTTAATTGAGGCAGGGGAACGTTGGTGGCAGTTTTGTAGACATACTCAACCAAGATACAAAGTTTTAAAAATAATTTTTTAAAGGTATAAATTTTTAATTGATTTTTAGAGAAAGAGTGGAAGGGAGAGGGAGAGAGAGAAAGAAACATCAACTGGCTGCCTCCTTCATACCTCCTACTGAGGTTCAAGTCTGCAACCCTGGTATGTGCCCTGACTGGGAATTGAATAATGACCTTTTGAGTTCTTGAGACAACACTCAACCAACTCAGCCACACCAGAAAGAGTCAAGATACAAAGTTTTAAAGTGAATTTAAAAATGTTGTATGGACATGTATATGACATTGATGCAGTTATTTTTATATTTAGTGCTATTTTGTTTCTGTAGTTAATGTACTTATCCTACTACTTACTGTGATCTCAAAAGGAGTCGGCATGTTTTACAATTGGAGACATGACATGGGAACATTAAAATAAAGAACAAGGCCCATTAACTGAATTTCAGGACAGAGGAGAGGGTATTCAAAGTAGCTTCTAGGGATGAGGATAAAAGAACTTTGACTGTTGAGCTTTCTTGACAACAAAGGAAAAGTAAATTTCCCATTATATAATAAAATAAAATTAACTAGTTTCTCGAGACAGATAAATGTCAGAGAAGTTTATAGATCATCAGATCTTTAAACAACAAAAATGTAACTAAAAGTCTAGTCACGGGTTGTTAGATCACATTGCTCATCAGGTACAGATACCAACTCTTTTCCAGTCTTTCTTGGCCCCATATGATGTAGTTGAAACATTTTTACCATCTGCAGGTCTGTCTGGCCCTACTCTTAAAGGCTAGCTCCATGGCTTCTTCTGAGCTGATCTATACATTCTGAGCCTATGGGGCACTTGGTGGGTACTTTCTTTATACCATAGATCACCTCTACCACATGACATCTCTTCCCTTTTCAAAAGCTATGCCTCTCACTGGACCAGTGAGTGCACCACCAAAGTAGCCTGCAGAGGGATGCTAAGAGGTTCTAGTTTATTAGTAGAGTAAAGTTACTTAGTTTTCCTTATGTCCCATGAGCAATCATATCCTCCCCAGTTGAAATCATCAACTTTCACAGTGACTCCAGGGTCCCTCAACTCCTAACTTGGGTACATTATTCAGATTTTGACTGTAGAGAACAGAGTTCTCAAAAGTGTAAAGGGTACTTGAATATGTTAAAATTATTTGTCTAAATTTATGTGGAGACTACATATGTATGAACTATTTTCTAGAAGGAGGGTCTGTAGTCTTCTTTATATTCTCAGATGTGCTCAGAACTTCAAAAAAGTTAAGGATCATTAATGTATGATTCCATCACTATGTCTGTATAATGTTGCAAAGAGTTACTATGACATAATATGCATCCAAAAAGGACAAGATGGAAGCCCTTCCTCAGAACTAAAGTCCACATAGTGTCTCTTGCACCTTCCTGCTCTTTTCTACATTGCCAAGTCCTAAGAAACCACAATAAATATATCTATAATACTTTATGGTTTATGAAGTATTCACAGTAACCCTGGGGAGGGAAGCATCAGAGTTTCCATTTTTCAGATGAGAAACCTCAAGCTCAGGAAGGTCTAGTGACTGATTTGAGGTTGTGCTAGACTTAGTGGGTTCTGACTCTACATAGGAAACTGAATTCTATGATATGTTTATAGTCCCTTCTACCTGCCAGGAACCACAATGGGATTGGAAAAGCTGGAATTTCTGCATAGCTGAAACCATTCCAAGCCACTAATACCTCTTCCTGTTACAATAACTTTCTAAACCTGATGCTCTGAAATGTGATCGCAGCCTCTCGGTACATATATCATAAACTACCACTCATAACATATGTGTAAAAGATGATTTGTTAGGATATTATTCAAGTTATCAGTATAAGCAACTAATGGATACACAGATTAATGTCCTGGTCACAGAATTAAGCCACAATGACAAGACCATCCAGGGTGTGGTGGTGTGGAAACGTGATCTTTTCTTCATTTTGGATAGACTTTAGTTACTTTAGATCAGGGATGTGGAACCTTTTTTCTCTCAAGGACCATTTGAATACTTATAATATCAATTGTGGGCCATACAAAATTATCAACTTAAAAATTAGCTTGGTATAAAAAACATTAGTCTGCTATATTTGGTCAAACATTTAATTAACTCACCCATAATGCTTTGGCAGGGCCAGGCCAAATGATTTTGTGGACCTTATACAACCTGTGGGCCTGATGTTCCTCACTCTTGCTTTAGACCACTTTCCTAAAAGAATTTGAGTCTCCATCTGTCAGAAAGCATTTCTCATTCTGAATTTCCCCTCATAGGAAGCCTATGTAACTGAACAGGATAAAATCCGGCTGGTGGGGGAGCTGGTGACCGTCATCGGGGCTCTGATCATGCTGATCCTAGAGGTGAGGTACACATGGGGTCCAGGCCAAGGCCATCTACCTGAGGCTCCAGACTGAACTGCAGACTCCATGGTCTTTTTGTTTTACTGGCCTCTTCCCAGATCCCAGACATCTTCAGGGTCGGTGCCTCTCGCTATTTTGGACAGACTGTCCTTGGTGGGCCATTCCATGTCATCATGTGAGTGTCTCTTCCTTCCAGCCCCATGCCTTCCCTCACCAGAATTGCTTTAGGTCTCTCTGGTACCTAGACCTCAGCTGACTTTTCCCATATGTGTATTTCAGATATAAAGACTAAGTCTAAGTGTGTAGGTACCACCCAAGTTATGACTGTGTTGGAAAGGACCTAGAATATCCAGCCTTCCCATTACTTTCTGCTCTCTGCTCTCCCCACAGCATCACCTCTGCCTCCCTAGTGCTGGTGACCATGGTGATGAGGCTCTCTAACACCAGAGGGGAGGTGGTGCCCATGTCCCTTGGTTTGGTACTGGGCTGGTGCAGCGTTATATACTTTGCCCGAGGATTCCAGATGCTAGGTCCCTTCAGCATCATGATTCAGAAGGTCAGTGCTTTCCCCAAAGTTTCCTCTGACTTCTTCCATGGGATATTTCCAGACAGAGGGAGATGGTGGGAGCCAAAAGAAAACTTCTGCTTAGAGTGATTCTGGTGGAACTCCAGGGACCTCCTGATCAATTAGCGATAATTGCTGAGAGACAGATGGGAAAAGGATCATTCCACCCTCTTTCCCCTTCTCTGTTTCCTGTAGATGATTTTTGGAGACTTACTGCGTTTCTGCTGGCTTATGGCTGTGGTTATTCTGGGATTTGCCTCAGGTAAGAGTACTACTCCCTCCCCACAAGATCCTTGGATCCAATTCTTCAGAATATTCTCTGTCATTCTTGCTCTCAGTTCTTGTTTGCACTCCCTTTTACTCCCCTATCCCAGGGGAAAGTGAGTCAAAACACACACTGACACCCATAGAACCAGTTTCACTCAGGTTGGACTAGAAGTAAACCCATGTGCTCTGAGTTTCTGAGCCAATAACATTCATGTTCACCAGAATCGAACCTGGGACCCTTCAGTCCACAGTCTGATGCTCTATCCACTGAGCCAAACTGGTTAAGGCTATAATGTGCTTTTTTAAAAATGTGTGGTCAAAGTTGAAAAAGAAGAAAGAATTCTCAAAAAAAGGTACAACAAAATGTTTGGAGAGTTTGAAGAATGAGAGAGGAAAACAGATAGAGAGTTGTGAAGAAAGATTGTGTGAGAGTGGCAAGCAGAGGCTCACCGAAGGCCCTAGGTGCAGTGGGAGAATGTCAGGGAGAAGAGAAAGGATCGCAGCATGAAACTGGCATATGGGAAGCGGGGGGACAGGAAAAGCAAATGAGTAGAAGAAAGTTTTTAGGCAGAAAGAGGAAGGAAGAGCCAAAAGCAGCAACTCTAATCCAATCTTCAATGTCCTCAACTGAACATCCATAAGACAATGGGATGTACTAGTTGATATTTGAGGAACCCCTCAACTATCAAAAACCAGGGTTCAGTACAAAGGGCACTATTCCCTGTCTTAGGAATTCCCTATTGAATAAGGATCCCATAAAACAGTAGACCAAAAAACTACACCAGCAGCTGAACTATAAAAGGGTAAAACTAAAATGTGTGTGTGTGTGTGTGTGTGTGTGTGTGTGTGTGTGTAGCCTGATGCATGAAATTTGTGCATGAGGGGTTCCCCTCAGTCCAGCCTGTACTGTCTCCTATCTGGAACCCTTCAAGGGGGATGTCCATTTTCAGGTTTAGATCCAGTCCCAGGGATGGGGCCTAAAGTGGCAGTCAGATATCCCTCTCACAATCCAGGGCCACTGGTTCCTAACTGCTCACCTGACTGCCTGCCTGATCACTCCTAAATGCCCCCACCCCTCTCTGCCAGCCTGATCACCTCCAACCACCTCTGCCTGACAACCTGGTCACCCCTAACTTCCTCCCCTCACCCACACACACACACTGTCCTGATCACTCCTAACTGCCCCTTTGTGCCAGCCTGGTCAACCCCAATTGCCCCCCTCCCAAGCCAGCCTGGTTGTCCCTCATTGCCCCCTACTGGCCTGGTCACCCCACACAGCCTGCTGTACAGTTGTTTGGTCATTTCTCACTAACCTCCTCTGCTGGCCTGGTCGCCCCTCACAGCCTTCTGTTTGGTCATTACTGTGAGGGCATCCTGACCAATGTGCATACTACTCTTTTATTAGTATAGATATGCTAAATATTAACATTATCCAGAATGATGAACTTGGCATAGGACATCTCAGGATTAGCCAGGTCCACAGGTAAAATGTAACTTACATGTATATATTCACATATCTATATTTATGGGTGTGTAAGTTGGTATATGTCCATGTAAGTGTATGGAGATATATGTTGGAAGTAGAATGAATGCTTATTGAGATCATTCTCTTTTCTTTCATCTCCATGCCTTTTTCTTGGGCGGAGCAGCATTCTTTATCATTTTCCAGACAGAGGACCCAAGCAAGCTAGGGGAATTTTATGACTACCCCACATCACTGTTCACGACCTTTGAGCTTTTCCTCACCCTCATTGATGGCCCTGCCAACTATGACGTGGATTTGCCTTTCATGTACAACATCACCTATGCGGCCTTTGCCATTATCGCCACACTGCTTATGCTCAACCTGTTCATAGCCATGATGGGTGACACTCACTGGCGAGTGGCTCAAGAGCGGGATGATCTCTGGAGGGCTCAGGTAAGTTTTTCTAGTATTAGTCTTACTAAGGAGCAGGGGGTAGAGGCAAAAATCAGATTGTTGTGTTATGGTGGATGACTCTTAGAAGAATCACAGAAAACCCATAGACACATTTGATATAGATCGAGGGGACAAAGGAGGGTAAAATAGTAACAATGGGTAGTATCAACCTCCAAGATCTGAGGATATTGATCACAAGGGAAAAGTAGATCTAGCCATCATCTTTGAGTCCAGGGAGAAGTAGAAACAGTCTTGTTCTTATATATCCTAGTTTTTAATTTGGATCTTATCTTCTATAACTTCCTGATTCTCTATGATCTGTTTTTAAAATATATTTTTATTGATTTCAGAGAGGAAGGGAGAGGGAGAGAGAAATAGAAACATTGATGAGAGAGAGACATGATCAGCTGCCTTAGCAAGTCCCTACTGGGGATTGTGCCCAGACTGGGAATCAAACTATGAACTCCTGGTTCATAGGTCACACTGAGACACACTGGCAGGGCTGTTCTGTTTTTTTATATCATGATAGACTAATAAAATTTTAGAGTTGGAAATGTCTTTAGTGGTTCTCTAGTTGAGTTTCTATCCATTGTATAATCATTTATTGGTGAGAAAGTCATTCAACATCTTTTTAAATGCTGATTGGGATCTTATTATCATGTGGATTTGGGCAGTGATTGGGAGGAGGCAAGCTTATTTCACATTTTAAATGTTTGTTTTTTTTTATTAGAAACGCCCATGTTACATTGAGTTGAAACATATTTTTCTATAATTCCATTCTTTGGCCGAAGTCGTCTTGTATAATTCAGAACACACCCTTCCCTTTGAGGACTATTCAAATATTTTAATACAGCTATTAATTAATCCCTCAAATTTTTCATTCATTTCACAATAATTATTTAGATAATAACTATGAGTTGGGAAGTGTCCAGGAGCTGAGGGATACAAGCACGAACACACCAACGCAAGCTGCATCTTCATGGACCTTACATGAGGTTGGGAAGACAGACATCAAACAAATGACTTTGCAGGAAGCTGTATAATTGTAGTAAAAGTGTTACAGAGAAGTAGAAGATGCTAAGAGCAGGGTGCAACAGGGAAATCTGACAGGAAAGTTAGGAAAGGCTTTTCTGATGGAGTGACACTCAAGAGGGAGGGGCCCTAAACATGAGTAAGAATTAGCCAGTTAAGAAGAACAAGGAAGAAGGATGGAGATTACAATTTGTATCTATCAGAACTCTTGGCTACAGGACAGAAAATCAAACTTAAATAAACTTAAGAAAAGCAGTGGGAGAAGTTTGTGTTGGTCTTCAGAAATGGAAAGTTTAAAGAATTAAACTAACTTTAGGCATGTCTGATTAGAGTCCAGATCATTTCAGGCACTATACCAGCTTTTCTGTTCTGTTCACTTTTGTCCAGCTTTTCTCAGGGAAGCTTTAAACTCCCAAAGGAATGAGAAGGTGTACTTCATAGCACAACACCAAAGGACCCATTCATGTTGTATCCTGAAGGTGTGAAATGTGCCTTGAAAAGAACATCTTCCCTCCAGCAATCCCAGTTTCAGTTCTGTCTCATTGCAACAAGTCTGAGTTATAGGACTGAATAGTGGCAGTGGTGGTAGTGGAAGAGGAGTCTGGGAAGAATAGACTAATTAACAAGAACTGTATGCAGACAAGTCTACTCCAGTTGATGGAGTGGGGGGTAGAGAAGAAGAGATGATCAAAATGAAAGATGAGTTCTGTTACCAGAGAAGTTGGAGGGGTTAAAAGATAGCGCAAGGAAAACAGAAAGTGTCCTTTTCAAGATAAAGAGGAAGAAAAATTATCCAGGGAAAGGGAATGGAAAGATTGAAAGTCCTGAAGTTGAAAGGAACTTGGTACAACCAGGAAACTGAGAAAAGATCGAGAGAAGTGTACACAGAGTGCAAGAATGGAAAGTGGAGAACTGGGCTTTTTAAAGGATTGGCAGTTATTTTAATTAATGAAGCTTCCTGGCCCCAACCCATCCTAACTGCATGCTTCTGTTCATACCCCAAGAGATCATGGACCTTTCAAAACTGGGATGGTCCTGATATAATCAGAGGAATGCAGTATGAAGAGTGGGCATGCCCTTCCTTGCTTTGAACACTATACCATAGATAGCATCTAAAATTGAGCTTATGATAAACTAGAATCCCACATCTCTGTTACCCAACTTACTCAGTTAAGCTTTTTCACTCTTTTCCTGTACTTACACAGACACTCAAGTCTTAAATATACTAGTAAATGGAGAACCTTATATTTGGTTTCCTTAAATTTTATGTTATTGGTTCCTGCTTAGCAGTCCTGTCTGGTGAGATCATTTTTATATTGCTTCTGTCACCTTACAAATTACACATCCCTCCCTATTTTGTGTCATGGACATATTTGATAAGTTTTTCTTCTGTTTCATTTAAGATAATTAATGAGGGTAGGGCAAAGTACAGAACATGTGACATGCCACTAGAATTTTCCCTGCCAAGTGTGCCGTCATTAACCTAGTCTTTTCCTTGTTAGAATATTTAATTTGCTACAAGTTCCCTGAGAACTAGCAGCCTTACTTCATCCTCAAGATCATAGAGATTCTATTTAATAATTTTATTTAAATAAGATCATTGGTCTATGGCTTTCCTATGAAAGAGCAAATGAGATTACTTTGAATCTAAATAGTAATGTAGGGATCACTGTTTTATTCAAAACACTCATAAAATATTCTCTGTCCTTTTCTGATGAATTAGGAGTAAAGCAGATAGCATGGTGTCTGGCACAGGTGAGGAAATGGATCAATGACTATCATCTCCACTGATATCTGCTGTCTCTATTCCATAGTTGCTCTTGGGTTCTCTGAACCACATGGCTCCTTCTGAGTTCTTTCTCTACCTCTTTCCCCTGTCCAGATTGTGGCCACCACCGTGATGCTGGAGAGAAAAATGCCTCGTTTTCTGTGGCCTCGCTCTGGGATCTGTGGGTACAAGTATGGGCTAGGAGACCGCTGGTTTCTGCGGTGAGTGACAATGTATATGTGTGAATTAAAAATGTGTGTGATGCCATGGGAACAAGGGTGACCAGTTCCACATTTATCACCCTCCTCTCCATTCTTGAGATCCCCAATTGGACCTTAGGGAGAAGTCATCACTCTATATAGTGACCCTGCATTAGCCAGTTTGAGGGAGGAGGCTGGAGCCCAGAAAGGTAGAAGGAATGATGATAGCTGATGCCAGGTTATATGTCCATCAGGGCAGTAACATGTGAAAAACTACATATATGTATCTATGCTGGGATGTGGGCATGGGCTACTCAACTTGTTATAATCTTATTCCCAGATGACCCCCATTCTATTCTTACCTTGAAAGTAACCTCCTTCATACTCTTTTCTTAGTTCCTAACCTGGCTCTTATCTCCTCTTATTTATGTCTTGAATATTACCTCATTATTATGATATAATTATTTATTAATTGGCTTCTTTTTCTCTTTCATATTCCCCCATATTCCCCCACCATCATATCCACACTCAAATCCTAAGTTCAAGAGCTCCTTGGTCTCTATCCCAGTTAGTCCTTCATTCTATTATACTTTCCTTCACTTGACCTTGGGTGCTCTTCTTATGTCACCTCTGTTCCTTATCTTCCTTTTTTTTTCTTGGTCCACTTTCCTATATGTGCCGCATTCACCTCTGTTCCTCCCCACAGCCATCTCTTCCCACTTCAACTGAGTGCTTTCTCTTTTCCCTTCCTCAGAATCGAGAGCCTCCATGATCAAAATCCTTTGCGAGTGCTTCGCTATGTGGAAGCTTTCAAGTCTTCAGACCGGGAGGATGAACATCTTTCTGAGAAACAACACTCTATGGTTGAAAATGGGACTCAAGCCAGAGGCTCTCTAACCCTCCCAACACCCTCCCTATCCAGAACTACATCCCGAAGCAGTAGTCACCGGGCTTGGGAGCTCCTTCGTCGCAATACTCTGGGACACTTGAATCTTGGACTGGAGCTTGGTGAGGGGGATGGAGAAGAAAATATGTATCTATGATTAGAACTCCTGTTGCTCTTGACATAACTCCAGGTGGCCTGGGGTGGGAGGGTGGGAGAGAGGCACTTTCCTATACAAGTATCTAACTTCCATGCTGTTAATAATGGGAGGGGATGTACAGAATAATATTTGAAGGTCATGTCTCAAACTTCATCTAAGCATTTCTGGAGATGGGCAATAGTGTTGTCTGACACATCTCCTGAAAGCCCTACATCTTGGGAAAAGAAGGTATCTTTTATTTTTAAAGCAAAGTTGGGCTTGGCCGTCAAAGACATGAGATAGGGATGCTAGACTAATAATATCTGGATCATCCCTCTGCTTCTTGAAGGTACTGGAAAGTAGTAAGGTATGTAGCCTGCTTAGATTCACATGGCCCTGAGATTGTGGCCCTTCCTTTTTCTTATAGCCCTGAAGGACTCTCTCCCCACTTAGCAACCAAACCCTAACTAGCAGACTGCAAGAAAAGAGGTTCTTTATCCTTGCTTTATTTTTTTAATTTATTGTGGTAATATACACATAAAATGATCACTTTAATCATTTTTAGATATACAATTGCATGGCATTAATTATATTCACATTGTTGTTCAACTATCACCAGTATTTATCTATAGATCTTTTTCATCATCTCAAGGTGAAATTCTGATACCCATTAAATATTAACTCCCCACTATCTGCTCTCTAGAGCCCCTGATAATGAATGCTCTATTTTCTTTTATGAATTTGATTATTCTAAGCACCTCATAAAAGTGAAATCATACAATATTAGTTCTATTGTATCTGGTGTATTTCACTTAGCATAATGCTTTCAAGGTTCATCCATGTTGTGTCATGTATAAGAATTTCATTCTTTTTAAAGACTAAATAATTTAATTGTATGCATATACTAATTATGTGTATCTATTCACCCATGGTTGGATATTTGGGTTGTTTCCACCTTTTGGCTATTATGAGTAATACTGTTATAAATATTAGTGTACAATTTTCTAAGTCCCTGGTTTCAGTTCCTTTGGGTACATACCTAATTGCTGGAATTGCTGGATCTTACTGTTATCTTTGCCTAATGTTTTGAGAAATTGCCATATTCTTTTGCTCAGTGGCTATGCTATTTTATATTTCCTCAAGCAACATACAGTGTTCTAATTTCTCCACATACTCATCAATAATGGCTACTTTCTATGTTGTTGTTGTTGAGAGTAGGCATCCTAATAGATGTGAAGTGGTAGCTTATTGTAATTTTGGTTTGCATTTCCTTAATGTCTAATGACATTGAACACCGTTTTGTGTGCTTACTGACTATCTGTAAATCTTTTTTTCTTTTTTTTTAGAAATGTGTATTGATGTCCTTTGCCCATGTTTGAATTGTGTTGTGTTTTTGGCTTTTTTTTTTGTCTTTGTTTCTGAGTTCTTTGATTTTTGAGGCTCAGAGTGTAAAGTGTTTGAATCTTGTTTGTATAATGGTGTGTTTTTAAGTATAGTATGTATGGCAAATGATGCCTTTCAATACTTGAATAGCTCAAACATTTCTTTTATGGGACTGTCTCTAGTCTGTCCCTCTGGTGGCTCATTAGCAGTTGACCATCCTTGTGACTAGAGGTAGTTCCCAGCTATGTCTCCTGCCACCTCCAACTCCCTTTGCCCCTTTGCTGAGCTGTTAGGTGGATAACAATAATAGAAAAGGGGCCATCCCTCTTCAGGAAGGACATTGGTAACTGGGTGTCCAGGGTGCTCATTATAGAAACTCAGGTATAGCCTCCTTCTTGTCTCTAGCCCTTTACTTCTTATCCTAGCCCTATCATCTCCCTCACCATAAAACCATAATAATTTTTAAGATGACTATAGTCTATAACAGCAAAGAGATATGTGGGATTTGTAAAGCATAGACAAGTTCACCCAGATTCTCATGCAAAGCACAGAAGAGTATGGTACCGTGAGGGGTCACATAAGCATGCATGCACACACTCACACACATGGAGGGTACATATGTGGTATAGGTTCTTAAAGTGCTCAGTCACCATTATCCCTTGTATATTCTTTTACCTTGGAAGTATGTCCTCTCCTGTTGACAGCTATATTCCCATCTGTGTTCCAGATCCAGTTTTCTTTTTGTCTCTCTCTCTCATCTGTGCCTATCACTTTCTTCTTTAATGTTCTCACATGTTTATCTTCAACCTCTCCCTCTCCACTAAATTTAGTCATCAAATAACTGTGCTTATTCTTTTCCATCTTCAAACAAGTTGCAAACACCCTTCACCTCACCACCACCTTTTAGCTATTACTGCCCCATCTTTTTTCCCTCTTTCTCTTCAGGGCCAAATTTCTTAAGAGAAGACTTTATTTTCTACTGACCTTACAAAGATTCCTCAATCCATTGTTATGTGACCTTATTTCTCCATCCTATTGATATCACTCTCATCAAGCTTATCTATCTACCTATAGTTAAATCCACTGAAATACCCAGTCTTGCTTGAACTTTCTCTAGCATCTGTCAGATTATAGCCAACCTCTCAGCATATCCACAGCTACATACTATACCAATCTGTCAGCATCTCTTCACCAATCTCTTAAATATTTTTGGTCCACAGGTTCTGTTTTTCCCACCACCTGGGCAGTCCTATTCAATTCATAGATTGCATTAACATGCACACATTTGTGATTTCCAACCCCTTATCTTCAATTTAGCTATGTCTCTCAAGCTCCAGGCATGAATAGCTTGGATTCCTATCTATTGCACATATGTACAATAGATAGATATTTTACAGACACCTCAAATTCAGCATGTCCCAAACTGAACAACTTTTTTCCCTCACCAAACCTGCTCTTCCACCAATGTTTCCAACCAAGTCAAAGCTGCCCAAGTCAGAATCCTTGGCACCATCTTTATCTGTTTCAACTCTCATCTCCAAGTACTTCTCAAGTCTTATGAATTCTTTGCTTAAAATATCTCCTTTGAAAAGTAATTAGTAGTGATTAATAATACATCACATGGTACAAAATTGAAAGAGCACACAAGATATTTGGGGGTGGGGGAAGCTTTTCTACCTCTAGCCCAGATCTTTTGATGTTCTTTCTAGGGGCATTCACTTATAAAAGTTTGTTATTTATCCTTCCAAAATTACTCTCTGCATATCCAAGCATATGTATGTATGTTTTACTTAAAAATACATATAATAGCCCAGCCAGTATAGCTCAGTGGTTGACCATCAATCTATGAACCAGGAAATCACAGTTCAGTTCCCGGTCAGGCACATGCCCAGGATTTTGGATCTGATTCCTAGTAAGTAGTGTGCAGAAGGCAGCCGATATTTATCCTATCTAACAAAGAGGGAATATGTATTGACCCTCATGCTGTCACAAAGATGACAGCACCCACAGCCACTAAGGAGGGAATATGCTAATTGACTGCCATGCCCTCAAAAATGGCAGCACCCACAGCCACAACATGGTGGTGCCAAGTCCCCTCAGTCCTGCTGGGGCATCAGGCAGTGAATTTTCATGCACTGGGGCTCTAGTATGTACATAAATACATATAATAATACAGTATATTAGGAAAACAGTTATTCCTTTTCTCATTTAATATGTTTTGAAGATTGTTCCATGACACAATGACATAAAATCAATCCCTTTCATTTGTCTCTGCCTCTCTGAATCCCACTGGCATTCTAAAATAGGCCACTGTTATGTCTTGCCTGCATCACAGGATTAGGTTCCTAACTGCTCTCTCTGCTTATAATTTCAGTCTTTTCTGATCCATAGTGCACACTATAGCCAAAATGACCTTCGTAAAATGCAACTTCTGCCTCACAAGCCCTTCCATGAGAACCTCTTCAGCATCTCACATATCTCTCCTCTTGCACTTTGTCACCAAGCTAAATTATTATATTATTATTAATTACTTGATGGTTCTATATTCTCCTCCTTGACCTTCACAATTTGAGGACCTTTCTACCTTTTCTGCACCTATTCCCCCTTTTGTCTTTGTAACTCATGTTCATCCTACTGGTCTCAATGATCATACATTGATTGTGTGTTTGTGTGGGGGGTAGTGTTCCTAACCCATAGGCTGGGCTAGAGTCCACTGCTCTATGTTCTCAGGCCATCTATTTTTTCATTTTATTACATATCCTGAACTTTATTGTACTTACTTGTTTAAATGTCCATCTTCTTTAGTGGATTCTAAAGCAAAGATAATGTCCATCTCATTCATCATTGTGTTGTCAGTGTGTAGCATAATTCCTGGTACAACAAAGTGGAAAATAAAGATCTATTAACTGAATCTACGAATGATTGACTTGTTTTTATTCTAAGTTTTCCCAGTGAGGTAACAAATGCTTGCCTTTGAGTGGGGTTGCAATCATTAAACATGAGCAGATGATATGGGTAGAAATACAGTACTTTGGAAAGGCAAAGCACCATCACAAATGTGATTATTGAGAAATATTTCATATGTACATATGAGAAAGAAGGGTTGGAGGGAGAGGAAAGGAGAAGGAGAAGAAAGAAGTGGATATTGTGAGGAAGAAGAAAAGAAGGGAAGAATAACCAAAGCCCCAAAGCTCTGAGACTGGATCTTACTGAACCATCTGGTGTGTGGTATCTTCTGAAAGCAGCAGCCAAGGCCTCAAGAGCCTGATGAGAAAGGCAAAGATGCACAACAGACAAATGAGGTGAGTGAACCATAAGCTGAAGAGTTCAAGTGGCTGGCAGATGCTCTTGCCCCAATGGGCAACCATTTGGTACTCCAGAGAGAAGGGGAGGAGTCAGAGAAAAACTGCTGTTTCTGCCTCAGGAATTCTTTGGGGATCCCCTAACAGTTACCATTCTCCCCTTCCATCTTCCTTCTCTCTGGTGACATTGGAACATAGAAGGCAGAAAATTCTCATTTCTGACCATCTCACATGCCAGAGGAGGGATGTTTTATTCTCCCAGGAGGCCCTGGATTTTATAAACATATCCCCTCCCAGCTGTTTGCAAAGTATTTTATTGACAAGGTTCTTGTCAGGAGGGTTGTGGAGCCCAGGAATGGCTCTGCCAGTGGCCTTGTGGAGGAAGGGCAGAGGTCACTGTCCTTTCCTTGTGCCATACTGAAGGAATATTACATAAAGTCTGGGTCCTGCAGGTGAGGAAGGCAGAAGCCAGAGAGGCTGGCGAAGAAGGGAAAACCTTGTAGGTCCCTGAGGCATGGTGCACATGGCAAAACTAGGTGGAAAAATGGAAGTGGAGCGAGGGCCAACTGTGGCCTCCACAAGGCGCCTTTGCACACCTGAGTTCACACAATGATAGCTATGAAAATACCTTAAGGCAGGGTCAAGGATCATTTACTTCTCCATGTCAGGTCTACCTGGTTCTTAAAAGCCAATGGGGGGAAATGAGAAATGTGCAAGGAAAAAAATGCTTTGATGGTAACACGGAGTGGGTTGGGTAATGTGGCCCCTGTCTCTGTGCTGGAACAGCAGCCAGGCAGGAGCCACCTGGGGTAGACTGGACATACCTGCTTCCTTTGCTTATACCACTTCTTTGTTATCCTGGCTTGGAGGAGGAGGTGATTATAGCCCTGGGGCTCCAGGCAGTGGTCGCTTATGCAAAGCCAGGCTACAGCTGGAGTGACTGGGTGTGCCTAACCCCACTGGCCTGTGCATG
This sequence comes from Lasiurus cinereus, assembly GCA_011751065.1. Lineage (NCBI taxonomy): Eukaryota > Metazoa > Chordata > Mammalia > Chiroptera > Vespertilionidae > Lasiurus > Lasiurus cinereus. The sequence continues at coordinate 44,946,781 of JAAGEH010000307.1, forward strand.
CCGGGCATCTGTGACAGGGATTTGCTTGTGTGTGTGCACGCATGCAAGTAGTCTTTAAAAGGCCGTTCTCTTTTTAACATGCTTTCACTCCTTTCTTCTGCTGGGATTTATTGCTTGCCTAACTCCTTAATATCTCTTTCTAAAACTCAGACCTGGCCCCTCCTCTTCCTAAGTCTGGAGAGGATACCTGCCAATTGTTCTTTCTTATCCTCGGCAGAAGTCTTTCCTCTTCATCTTCTCTCTCTCTCCATGGGTGAACTTGGTGGGCAAGGCAGAGATAGTGCCAAAGCCCCCGACAGCCTCTGTCCCAGACCTTCTGATCCTTAGGACAGTGATCACTCCCTGTCCCTGGGTCCCAGGCCAGGGAGGAGAGGGACTCCCGACAGGATGCTGGTGGGGTGGAGTGGCTACAACCAGCCACAGGTGCCTTTCTAAAGACCAATTAATCTTTTAAAGGCAGAAGTCATTGTCTCTGTGTGGGCTGGGATTGACAAACACCCTCCCCCCTCCCAGGATACACACATACTTCCCTGCTAGCTTTCCTTGTTCCCTTGTCACTGTCTGGGCCTCTCTATTATGCACTGACCCTCCTTTGCCTTTGGGGCTTAGGCAAGGAAATGCATCCACTAAATAGCTTACAATTTCCTTGGCACAGATCATTCTCCAGAGAACACAATTCAGCATATACTGCATGCTAGGTGCTCTGATAGGGAACAAGGATACAATGTGGTTCCCACTCTACCTCTGAGAATCTGCCAGTGGGGGAGATGGGCAGGTAAAGGGGAGATGCTAAGGCAGTGCTATTCTGTACAAAAAGCAGAGCAGGAGCACAGAGGAGGCTGGCACTAGCCCTGGCTGGGTGAGGATGGATGGGTGCAGAAGAAAGAAAAGAGAGAACATGACATTTGAGCTGTGCTTCAAGGAATGAGCTGGAGTTTATACATCAGATACTCTCTGGGAGACATCTTTCTAAAACAGGCAGGGACTGTGTGACTACAGAACCCTGTGCAGGGAAACACCATAGACCCTATTTCCCTCTACTCACTCCAATAGTAAACCAGGACCTAGAGTTCAACAGTCTCTTCGGGAACCAGTGGAGGGTGTGGGCTATGAGATGATTAATACAGAAACCCACCCTATGTAGGTGGTAACAGTCTGAGGTGGGATCTGCTCTGGTCCTTAGGAGGGATTTGCTCATGGGAAAGGAAGCTGGGCATTGAAAGGGCTCCAAGAACCCAAAACAGTAGCAGGAGAGGACTGAGGGAGCAAGAACAGAGGCTACTACTGTGTACCTGCCATGGGGCCAGGTGCCTCCCACACCTGTATCATCTAATTCTCACCACCAGCTGTTGCTATTCTACTTTTCCAGACAGGCACCTGGGGCCCAGAGCAGGTGAGGGCCCAGTATAAGGTCAAGTGACCTTGACTATGCTCATTTTGTAGACAGAAAACTGAGGCTCAGACAAGTAGCTAATTTGCCCCAGACCTCTCAACTAGCAATTAATAGTTTGACTTTGAACCCAAATTGATATGTCCTCAAGGGCTTGGCTCCTTCCATGATAAGATTCTGAGCCCCTAAGACAAGACAGCTCTAAAGTCTTTGCCAGAAAGTTATTTCAAATACTCCCTCCCAAGCAAAGTTAAAAAGGCAAATGACTTACATTCATATGACACTCTACAGCAGTGGTTCTCCATAAAATTATTCTACAAGCCTCAGAACATCGGAAAACACAGATATTTACATTACAATTCATTAACAGTAGCAAAGTTACAGTTATGAAGTAGCAACGAAAATAATTTTATGGTTGGGGGTCACCACTACATGAGGTATGGTATTAAAGGGCCGTGGCATTAGAAAGGTTGAGAATCACTGCTCTATGGCATATAAAGTATTCTTGCATCCCTTATCTTTTTTGTTGCTGTTAATTCTCACCTGAAGATATTTTTCCATTGATTTTTACAGAGAGTGGAAGGGAGGGAGGAGAGAGAGAGAGAGGTCCATCAATTGGTTGCCTCCCACACATCTCCCAACTTGCAAGGTTGAAGATCAAACCTGCAACCCAGGGACTTGCCCTTGACTGGGAATTGAATGCGCTACCCTTTGGTGCATGGGCCAAATGCTCTAACCACTGAACAACAGTGGCCAGGGCTCATGTCTCTCATCTTTAATGCTAACAATATGTGAAATCAGTAGTGCAGAGTGACTGTCCTCAGTTCACAAATGAGGAAGCCGATTCTCAGACTGTGTGATTGAAATAGAGGATCTCATTGGTGCAGGGCAGGATAACAACCCCTGCTTCTGGGTTCCTGGAGAGACCTGTCCCACACAATCACTCTCTCCCCTGCCTGTATGGACAGATGGGCAAAACCAGACCTCCATACTCAGAAAGTAGGGGACTACCCTCTACACCATGTCTTTAGCAAAAGACAACACAGAAGGTGGCTCTCATTTTGTAGACAGAAAACTGAGGCTCAGACAAATAGCTAATTTATGTCATGCTGGCTCTCGGCCACTTGTATACCTCTAACAGTTTTAACACATTCTGTCACCCTTGATGATGGCACACATTCTCAGCCACAGAACCCACACTGGCACCTTCCATGTGGATGGCGGTGGGCAGCCCTATGCTTTGGAGTTTCTCAGCACTGATCTGCTCCTGAGGGTATTAGGCTGAGCCCAGATGCTGACTGATGCTGGATTTCTCTGTAGCTTGGGGACACATCTCAATCAGCTGTTGTTTTGGGGAACTTTAGGCAGGCTGGGAGAAGGGGAAGGAGTTCAGGAGGGGGCTGGGCCTGAGTACTGGCCCCAGGACCCAGCATGGCAAGAGCTAAGGTGCTGATTCCTCGGAGCCAGCAAGCAGATCCTTATCAGGAGATCACAGGGTGCGCTATCAGATGCCTGACATTTACCCTCCCACCTACCTGCCCAGGGCTTCACATACCCAGGGCACCCCTCTGTGGAAAGCCTGTGCCATAGGGCCTGGGCAGAATAGTGCCTAGTACTTTCTATCTCTCCTAGTACTGGTCCCTGATAGTGACTGACCAGGGACCTGCAGCTCCTGTTGCCTAGGGAAATTCCAAACTGCCCATAGCTATCTGGAGAAAGTCCTGCTTGGCTTCACTCCCTGCCTTGTACCCAGCTGGGACACCTGGCTTCTGGCCTCTCCTCCCTCTTCAGCTCCTACCACGCCCTGCTTAGGTAACTGCTACAGAATCTGCCCAGCCCCTTGTACCCTAGTCTTGTGTTGCCTCGCAGTCCTGCGGGGGAGGGGTGGGTTCCTTCCCTGAGGCTGCTCTGTCCAGGGGCAAAGCCACAAGCCTAGCAGTGGGGAGAAGAGGCCCAGAACTGTCTCCCAGGTCTGCCTCTCAGGCTCCTTCTCTGTCCTGCTCCTGCATGCCTTCCCCTGCCTCCAAGACCCCCTGCAGTGTGCCCTGCCTGCAATTGGCAATTGCCCTGTTTTTAGACTGCTTGTGTTAAATAAATAGAATTTGAAAGGATTTTTATCACCACTCTTTTGCACTTTTCTCAACTTTGGAGTTGGGAGAGGAAAAGACTAGAAGTGCAGGGGGCGCCACAATGGGGGAAGACTGCTGATAAAATGCTGCCTCTCTGGGCTGCTGGCATAGCTGTGGAGTTCAGTGGGAACACATGCTTTTGGAACAGGGTTTTGCTTTCCGCTTGGGGTTTTCATAGCGATTATCTGATTTAGGACTAGATCCTGTCTCCTGTGCCATAAACCAATCTGTTTACTCTAGGCCTCCTGGCCTGAGCCCAGTGTCCCACTGCCCAGAGTGGAGTGGAGGGAAGTGGCCTCAAGCCCCATCTCTGGGGATACCCACATTGGAGGGCTTTCCCCTCTCCTCACTCAGAACAACTCAGATCCCAAGATCCTGCTATTGAGTAGGCTAGAGGGTGAAGAGAAGCCATGTGTCCCCATGTCCTACCTGTCCCCATTCTCTCTCTCCCCTCTGCTTGGTGGAGAGTGGCCCTGTGATTCAGAGACAAAGACAGGCAGGTTTAAGCCCTTTTTGATATGAGGTGCTTCTGAGCTCCAGTGTGCCTGCAGGTGGGAGTTGAGGAGAAGCTGCCTGTTGAAAGGCCCAGGGAAACTTAAGAATCCTTATTTTTTGCATACCTGGACACTAAAAGGTAAGTGACTTGGCCAAGGCCACACAGTGATTTCTGATGGAACTGGGGCTGGAATGCAGCCATCCTGATCACACGTTGTTGCCTCTCTGTTTTGTGTCCTCCAGAAGCCAGCCTGGTGGTTCACTCTCCAGATTTGGAAAGTTATTTGGGGTCTGTGCACATTTCAGTTGTCTTCTTAAGCCTGATATGAGTGAGTTTGGGATAAAGTAAGAGGGGATAAGAGACTGGGGGAGGCAGCAGAATGGAAAGGCCCAGCTTGGAGAAGGAAAAGGCTTTGGGGTCTGGAAGAATGAGAGAAAGATAGGAGGAAGAAGAGGCTTGAGAAGGGTAGCTGTGGGGTTTGTCACCCTCCTGTACACTGCCCTATCTCCAGAGGGGTCACACTGGGATTATGAGCCATGACTCCAGCCTGCAGAGACCTGGAGAAAGGATTTAAATCAGGTCAGGGCTTCCTCCTATACTCAGTCCCTTCCTGTCACCTGGATGGGGATTTTGGAAACAAGATATTCAAAATCATTGAGGGAGTAAGGAAGGGGCTGCAAACCCAGAGAGGCCTCCAAGCTGAATCCAGTCATCCCTGCATGGATAGGGTAGGAGGGGAAGGGTGAACTTGGCTAATGAGGAGGGTGCTCCTTTCCATGCTGCATCCCCCACACCCAACACTTACATGCCCATCTGTGCCCTTGGGCACATTCTGCAGGAGCTAAAGGCCCAGAAGGATCTATGCCTGTGAATTAAAATGTCTAGTGACTCTTGGGACAATGCCAAAACACATGTGCACACACATCTCCCTGTTCTACATTGCTATGACCTACTGATTCATTTCACATAAAATATACCATGCAGTAACATATGTTAAAAATGCACACACACATACCTGTGAAGGTGGGAATGGCTTTAGGGTGCCCTTGGTCATGGCCTCTGTTCTGTCCTGTGCCCTGTTTCCAACTAAGCTCCTCAGCTATCTTTCTCTCCCATGTCCCCAGATCTTATCAAAAAGCATGGAGGAGAACTTGAAAAGACTCCAGCTCTTCAGTCAGTGGGCACTAAGGAGTTGCTTGAGAATGAGGAGCCTGAAGCAGAGGTCCACCACTGTCGCCTACAGAACTTAGAGTGCCTTGTTGTCCATTGACACTGCTCTAGTCATGGCCCTTGCTCCTACTCTCTTGAGCAGCCTTTGCTGGAACATGTCCTGCCACCAAATGCTAGATCCCTCTCTATCTGTACCAGAGAGTAGTAACAACCACATCTTAGACAAAGGAGGTGGCATCTCCCAGGCCAGTGGTCGGCAAACTCATTAGTCAACAGAGCCAAATCTCAACAGTACCACGACTGGAATTTCTTTTGAGAGCCAAAATTTTTAAACTTAAACTTCTTCTTACGTCACTTCTTCAAAATAGACTTGCCCAGGCTGTGATATTTTGTGGAAGAGCCACACTCAAGGGGCCAAAGAGCCGCATGTGGCTTGAAAGCTGCAGTTTGCTGACCACAGCCCTAGGCAAGTAGAAAGAGGGGTAAGGCCCCAGTTGACTCCAGCCCTTAAAGTGCTGGGCAACCAAAGAGATCTTGAGTCAGTTCCAGCCTTCTCCAACCCTTCAGCCCTGTGTTCTGCTGGGGCCATGAAGGCAGAACAGCACAGCTTCTGAGACACCCGCTGACCCCCCCTTTCTAGGAGAAGGGGCCGTTCTCTGAGTCCCACTTGCATGTGTGGAGTGATACAGAACAATTTTGAGAGCCAAAATTTTTAAATTTTCTGCAGTACAGAACAATAATAGCACCCATTCCTAAGTGTGGACTCAAGAGTCTAGGGGCAGGCCAGGAACTTGCTCCCTGGCCCACCAACCAAGACTAGGCACCCTTGCTGAAACCAGTTTGGCTCAGTGGATAGAGCATTGGCCTGCGGACTAAAAAAAGGTCCCAGGTTCGATTCCGGTTGAGGGCATGTACATTGGTTGTGGGCACATCCCCAGTAGGGGGCGAGCAGGAGGTGGCTGAATGATGTCTCTCTCTCATCGATGTTTCTAACTTTCTATCTCTCTTCCTTCCTTTCTGTGAAAAATCAATAAAATATATTAAAAAAAAACAAAAAAAGGGGACTGGCACCCATGTCTATTTTTAACCCTAAACTCCCTGGAAGCCCTTTGTGATGGTAGCTGTGTCCCTTATGCCTTGTGACATTTCCATGTCTTACACACAACTCAGGGAAAAGAGTGCCTGGGGGCAGAGAAGCAGGAGGATAGCACTGAGGGACACTGGCAGCAAGGCCCCTCTCCCTGAAGCTTGTGTTCTGCTGGGGCCATGAAGGCAGAACAGCACAGACTCTGAGAAGCTCTCACCCAGCAGCCCCGGCCCAGCTGCACTTCAGGCTGAGGACTTGTGTGTCTGCTCCGGAACCACAGCAAGCCCAGGATCTGTGGAAGGCCACTTCTCAGTTTATAGAACTTCTCTTAAATTTAGAAAAATTGAAGTAACTTTCTTGATATCCTCTTTGGCTTAAATTTGTCTTTGGATTTGAATGCTTGACCCCAGAAAAGAGGAGCATGAGTGCCTGATTTCTGGTCTTTCCAGTTAGAAAAGGCTCTGAGCAGGTAGGCATACAGTAGCCAAGGCCTGCCTGTCCATTTTCCCCCTTGGTTTTGTGTCACATGAGTTGCTGGAGAGTTTCAGATGATTATTTAATTTTTAAATATTGTATAAAATTTAATAACTTAAATTGTATATGCAGCCAAATAAAAACCTGCATTAACAATTAGAAAAACAAAACAAAACAAAAAGCATGGTGAGCCTGAAGCTGCTAAGCAGTGCCGCCTTTGGTGTGAGCACTCAGGCAGGCTCAAGGACAACTCAGGCTGTAGGAAATGAGGATGAGGGCAAAGGGCTGGAGTATAGGTCCCACCTGGGATAAGGGAAGTGGGTCAGGGAGTAAGGTCACATTTGGGGGGAAAGGGCATGAGAGTTTTGCAACAGTTTAGACCTCCTGGCCCGTAGCAGCTTAAGTGCCTGTGTGTACACTATGGGTCACTGTGACTTGTACTCCTCAGCATCACAAGTGTTTGAGCTGAAAAGGAGTGTGGAGAGTTTCTTGCACCAGCTGCCATCCAGGTGTCCACAGGCCCAGGAGCTCCAGTCACCATCTTCCTGAGGCCCTGGGCAGTATGGTGACCCTTGTGTTTGTGCATATATGCCTGCAGATGTGTGTGGACATGTGTCATACTCTCTGATGATATCGCATTGCTCCTGTTTAGGTTTTATGAGCTGGCATAGAGGCTTGTGAACCCCGGGACTAGAACAAACTCCAGCCCTAGCCAGTTTGGCTCAGTGTATAGAGCTTTGGTCTGCAGACTTAGGGTCCCAGGCTCGATTCCGGTCAAGGGCACATGCCCGGTTTGCAGGCTCCATCCCCAGGAGGCAGCCAATCAATGGTTCCCTCTCATCATTGATGTTTCTATCCCTCTCTTCTCTCTTCCTCTCCCTTCCTCTCTGAAATCAATAAAAAAAAAAATCATTAGAACAAACTCCAGGCTGAGTGAGCAGTGGCTGTGACCTCGCTGCCCCAAGCGGCTCTTTCATCACAGCCCCTTGGCCTGGCTGGCCTGCCCTTTCTTGACAGCAGAGCTAAAGGACACCCTCAAAGAGGGTGTGGGGAGCAGGAATGGGATGACACAGGAAGCTTCACAAGGAAACAAAGAAGCAAAGAGGAGAGAAAAGACAAAGAAACCAGGGTTTCACAGACCACTCAGAGCCCTGAGCACAGACACACACACCCACTATATCACACACCACAGCCACACACATAGCATCTATCACATCACACACACACATCAAATCACATACCACAACCACACAGCATCCATCACACCACACACACACACACACACACACACACACACACACACATGCACATACACACACACACCATATCACACATCATAAATACACTCAGCATCCATCACACATCCCATGGATACACACATCATAGCACACACCACAATCACACACACAGCATCCATCACACACCTCACTTCATACATCACAACTCCACACACAGCATCCATCACACACCACATACCCCATATATACACACATACACTTTACATGCACACACACCCCACATCATACACTGCAACCACACCTGCATGCACAGAAATCTCAAATGTGCCAGCTTAGAGACCAGGGGAGCAGATACAATTACAGAGACAGAGCCCTGAGCAAGAAAAAAACAGAGAAAGAGAAAGACTTAGAACAAATGAAAAGAGGGATAAAACCAGAACAAAATATATGAATACACTTTTTTGCCCTGAATCAGTGTTTCTCAATGGAGAGTGATTTTTCCCTCCAGGGGACAGCAGTCAATGTCTAAAGACATTCTTTTTTTTTTTTTTAATATATTTTTATTGATTTTTCACAGAAAGGAAGGGAGAGGGATAGAAAGTCAGAAACATCGATGAGAGAGAGACATCAATCAGCCGCCTCCTGCACGCCCGCAAGCAAGGCACATGCCCCCGACCGGAATCGAACCCGGGACCTTTCAGTCCGAAGGCTGACGAAGGCTATCCACTGAGCCAAACCGGTCTCGGCTAAAGACATTCTTGATTGTCACCCCTGAGCCAAGGAAATGCTCCTGTCATCCAGTGAATGGCAGCTAAACATCCTACAATGCTGGGAGCCTCCACACTACAGAGCTTTCTGTTCCAAGATATATCAAGAGTGTCCAGGTTGAGAAACGGTGCCCCTAATGGAGGAATCAGTAGGCAACTTCTCAGCCCCAATCCAGCTGTGCCCCAGCTCTGTTTGTACCAACACACGCATTCACATGTCATCTCTCTGACCTCCTTCAGCCCCTCCGGGTGTGGCCCTCAGAGGAGGCCAGCCAGATTTTGGTTGACCCTTCCCCCAGGCTCCTTCATTGAACCCTGAGGACCTAACTTTTGCTTAGAGTTCAAGCTCAGCCTGAGGCAGGAAGAACCTGTTTCAGACCCAGTCAACATTGACCCTCAAGTCCTTCCTCTCTCATGGGCCCTGACCTCTTCATCCCTCTAACATTAGGTTGGAGATTGACTGCCGTGAGGTCAGGGAAGACTGGATGACAACCATCACAAGTTGTATGCTCATCTTTGTAGGTGGGACCATCAAAAGGAACAGTGACTTGCTCAGAGTCATAAAGGTTTTCTTAAATTTTGAGTCTAGGCAAAGGGGACTTGGAGAGGGTATGATGGCAAATCTCACCAGATGAGGCTAGCAACTGTGACTGTCCCATCCTCCCCCTCAGCCCCTGCACCTATAGCCTCCTGTGTTTGGACACTCAAGTTTGGGACTCTGGGTTGCAGAACCAACTGAGTTTTCCCTTTTGGGATGCTGCTCAGGATGGCCTTGGCATGGGCCAGGTTAGCCTGCCACACTCCTCAGAGTGGGCCATGCTCCAGTACAGCTTCCTGTCCCCTCTGAGTCCATAATCCCAGGAGGGTACAGGGAATGTGGCTTTAAGATGTGAGAGGACCCATGTAGGTAATGTCATTCACCCAGTGGCCCACCTTTGCCCACCATCCAAACATAGGTGAGAGTACATTGTTGGTAGGAGTTAGTATCTGGTAAACTGCTTCCTCCCCTCCAGCCCTCCACACCAATTTTCAGTCTGTTTGCAATTTTCCATTTGTCCTAGTAACATATACATGGCAGCATCAGATGGCAGAGGAAAAAGAAGTCTGGGATGACTGATCCTCCTGTAGCCTTCCTCCCCCATATGCAAACACGGCATTGCCTTGTCCTCCCCCCCCCACCACCCCCCCAGGGACTGCCCTGGGGGCTTTGGCTGGAGCCCAGTAAGGACAGAGAAGGTGGGTGGGTCACCAGGCAGACAAACACAGGCTTAATGGGCACAAAGGTCCTAGGTTCAAGGTTTGGGTTCTAGCACCTTCCCCCCACCCAGACCGAACTCACTGACCCTGGATGGGTGGGGAAGCCAGCTAATCGAGGCACTGTTTGCACAGGGCACTCTGGTCTGGCCCTGGGCCAACGGCAGGAGCCTTGCTTCTCTTTCATTTTGAGAGTAACCTTCCTCTACCTGCCCACAGAGATACCCCACCCTGCACCTAAGCTGTGCTGCTGTGCTTCTCCCCATACATCCCCTCTCTCTGCCTCTCTCTCCCTCCCTCTCTCTCTCTCTCTGAATCAGGCATATGTAGAAAAAAAATTTTAAGCTGGTGGGTGGCCCCCACACACCTGGGACTCTGAGTACCCAGGTGCCAGGCCAGTGGGTCTCTGGCTTGCTGTGGGACTTTGCATACACCACGGCCTCTGTTTATTCCCAACATAAAAAATGAAGTAACTGATCTTCATGATGGCTCCTGGCTTGCACAGGGCAGAGTTCTGTGTGTGGGACCAGGATGGGCTATGCTCTCTGCAATCCTCCATTACTGTGACTGCAGCTCCCTTTCTCTCGTGGAACTCAGTAGGAATGAGGGTGTGTGATATGGAAGAGAGATGTGGTTTCTGCCTCAAGCCAATGGGTCTAAATCTGGCTTCAGTCACTGAATGGCTGTGTGGCCCTAGGTGATCTACTTTGCCACTTTGAGCTTTGCTTTTCCCCCATTGGTATAATGTAGGTAATAAATATCCCTCATAGGTATGACAAAAGCCTACCTGGGACCACTTAGCTAAGGGCTTCACAGGCAATAGGGAGCAGGTGAAAAAGAATGTGCATCAGAGACTGTATGCTGGGGCTTGAAAGTCTAAAATATTTGCCTTTACTCTCTTGTAGTTCAAACTATTCCTATAATTTGCTGACTCCCAGTAGGTGAGGAGACTAAGAGTTCTCAACACTGTATACCTATTCTAGGCCGGTGGGAGATTAAATTGGAAGAGTCAAGAAAAGCTAAGTCCTCAGCATGGATGCACAGGAAAGGGTAGAGGGAAGCTGAAGAGCAGGACCTGTGAGAAAGGTGGGCTCACTCCCTCACTCATTTGAGGGGCCCTCAACCCCAAAGGCCTGCCTGACCCTCACTGCCTGAGTCTCTCAGCCTAGTTTGACCTCCCAAACCTTCCTATAAAAGGGAAGCAGGTGTCCCAAAGTCCAAGGGAGATCTCTCCAGTCTCTATGAAGGACTCCCTTCCCTGGACTGGCCTGAGGGCAGGGAACCAGGCCAAGGTGAAGGAGTTTACGCAAGGCTCCAGGTGGCAGGCAGGGCTGCTGGCCTGTCTCTTTAAATCTCAGGTAATTTGGGAGGAGGGAGGGAGTTTGCGCTTTGAGGAGCTCCTGCCTGAAGAGCCCAATGAGGGAGTCACAGCTCTGCCAAGAGTAACAAACTCAGAGCCCTCTGCAGTCTGGCTGGGGCGCCTCCCCGAGACTCCTGTTCGAGCCAGGGAGGTAGGAGATGGGACCTCTGCAGGGAGAGGGCAGACCGGCCCTTGGGGAGACCAATGCGGCCCCAAGGCGGAGTTCAGTGGGGGTCTGGTCTCTGCCTCAGCCCTATAAGGAGCCTGTCCTACAGGACATGGGGTTGGCACTGCCCAAGAAGACAGGCCTCATTCTTTGCCTGTGGAGAAAGTTCTGCAAATGGTTCCAGAGACAGGAGTCCTGGGCTCAGAGCCGAGATGAGCAGAACCTGCTGCAGCAGAAGAGGTAAGCCTCCAACTGCTGCTGCCATCCCCCCATCCAGGAGTCCCTCACCTCCTTTCCCTTTTCTCATACCCCCTCCCCCTCCTCCTTCTCCGTCTTTGTTTGGCACTTCTGTCTGGACAGACTGTACTCCACGCCTGGCCCCTTGGGAGCGTTTTGTCTCAAGAGTCTTGGCCTTTGGGGCCCCAGGGCTCCAGGTGGAAGAGAAGGGCTGGCGTCTACACAGGTCTCACTATCTGTAAGATCCAAGTCAGTTATGCAGCTCCTTGGAGTGCAGCTGATGCTTGAACAATGTGGGGATTAGGGGAGCTGAAGGGTGCAGCCAAAAAGCTATAAATAACTGATGTCGGCCCTCCACCGACAAGGATTCTCAACCACCAATTGACCGTTGAGTGGGTTTCAGCTGCCAGAGTCAACTGAGTTGTGCTTATTGATTGAATGAAAGAAAAAAAAATCCATTGGGGGAAAAAATCTGCTTATAGGTAGATCCCCATAGTTCAAACCCACGGTGTTCAAGGGTCTATTGTACTTTTCTAATGGCGAGGCAACTTGCTGGGTCTTGGAGAGATTGTGACATCCACTAGAGATATGCCAGTGGGTCAGAGCAATGCCTTATATCTCTACTCCCTGCCCCTTGAACAGTCTCTCAGGCAGATACATAGAGCACACATACGTAGGCATGTGGGAATGAAGAATGAATGAGAGGATCTGCAAACCCTAGGAACCCTCAAAGAAGCCCAAATATGATTATGTTTATCATTCCTGTGCATTAACTGTATCAGACTGATGGGAGGGTCTGAAGATGAACAGCTGGGACCCAGCCTAGAATCCATGATTCTCTATTGTGGGAGAGGGTGCTGGAAACTGGCTAAAATATACTTAGAACCCATGCTCACCCACTCCCTCATCCAGATTGTGGCATTTGAGAGGCTCTAGAGTTTGAGCCCTAAAGAAATTTTACTTATTGTTTCCAAACCCTGAAAATGTGCCCACCCATCATCCCTGGCAGCTTAGAGTTGGGAACTGAGGACATGGGGGAAGCTTGAAGCCATCCCAGTGTGTAGTCTCCTTTCAAAGTCTCCATGGATTGCCCCACCCAGGCAGTGGCATGCCTGAAGGAAATCCTCCTGTTGGGGTTTCCCTGGGCTCCTAGGAAGGCAGATAATATGTCTATTCATAGGGGAAAGCATAAACTTTTTGTGTTCATATGCCAATGGAGGGGCTTGTCTGAACCTGACCAGGAGAGAGAAGTTAAGAGGTCACATAGAACCCCTGTGGGTTTTCTTCTTTAGCTCAAGGATTCTGGGCTGTGATGTGCCCCTTTTTTCCCCTAGTTTTGACTTCCCGTCTCTCACATCAGCCACCCACCTCTGTCCCCCAGGCCTGGGAGAGTTGGGGCTGAGCACATATTTTGCTGATGACATCTTGAGTCAATAGAATGGTGATGTTGTTGCAGACAAGGTCATCACTGGTCCCACTCATCCCCTTCCTACTCTTAGGACCCCAGGGCTGGGAGCCAGACACAGAGCGCTGAAAGGCCTAGGATTTCGGAAGGAGTGGTGGAAGTTCCCTGTGTGCCCAAGCAAGGTGCAGACAGAGTCTGGGAAAGGATCACAGCCTGGCTGTGAGTGGGCTACTTCCCCTGTCCTTTCTATTCTATTTCTTCTTAAGACCATTTGGGGGCCTCCTCCTGTATTTCAGACTACAAAGGTCTGATGTCACCACTTTGAGGAGTTCCCCTCCATTCCTAATCTCCCTGCCTCATTCCACAGCTCCTTGGCCCTCTTCTTCCCAACCAGGAGCCAGGAGTATTGACTGTCCTATGGGTGGCCCTGAAATAACCAGGAAGGGGAGAGGATGAGGCTGTGCAGTCACCTAGCCTAAAGAAAGATGCAGGTAATTAGATAAATACCAGCCATCCATGGACAGGAAGACAATTTAGTCAGGTCAGGGGGTGCACTGATGGAAGAAAGTAGCCAAAAGTGTTACCAGTGCCCATCTTATCTCACAGTCCCCTATCTAACTGTGGGAGGGAGGGTTTTATCCCCTGTGAAAGAGATAGGCCCAGAGAAAGCAAGCAGTGACCTTGGGGATTTGTTCCCAGGGCTCAGAGGGAACTGGAGAGATTCCACAGGGTGTAGCACCATCCATTGAGGAGGGAGGGCTTTCTGGTCTCTCCAGGATGATGGGGAACCCAGCATTCTTCTCAATGGGCTTTTTTTTTAATTTTTATTGATTTCAGAGAAGAAAGAAGAGGGAGAATGATAGAAACATCAATGATGAGAGAGAATCACTGATTGGCTAACTTCTGCACATCCCTCACTGGAGATGGAGCCCGAAACCCAGGCATGTGTCCTGACCAAAAATTGAACTGTGATCTCCTGTTTCTTAGGTCAATGCTCAACCACTGAACCATACCAGCTGGGCATGGTGGACATTTCTTGTATCTCAGTCACTCAGCCACTCTGGGTCAATCCCTGTCATTGCTATCCAAGCTGACCTCTCCCTTTTCTCCTAAACTGTCTTTCCCTGGGCCTTAAGTTGACTTTCTTGATGTTCAGTGCCCCAAACATTAATTGAGCAGAAAACTACTTTGCTAGATTTTTAGAAAATGAACATGGCTTTTTCCCTGCTCTCTGGGAGCTCAGATTCTCATGGGTGAAATATATCAATATGCATCTACTTGTCAATGCTTGGTGAGCTTCTAAAAAGGGTGTGGACAGTGCCATGGAGCATAGGGGAGGACGCTGTGGTGTCTGATTTCAGCTGGTGTGGGGTGTGCTGGGCAGCTTCCAGAGGCTGTCTAACCTAACCCTTACACTTGCCCCCCTTGCTGGCACAGTCTCCTTCCCACTAGTTTTCGGGAAGGCAATGAACACTGAAGGTTCTCCTCTGTTTAGATAGACACCTGTAAATATATGTGAACTGATGTGTCCATGAAAAGCAAGCCTTGGGACTTCCCAACAGCATTTCCGGACTCCATGCCTCAGTAAACACACGCACATGCGTCCTTGCAGGCACACAGGGCTACCGACATGCTTGATGGGGTTCTGGCCTGACCAAGTCTGGAAACAGCCACTTTCCTGGAAGCTTTGAACCTCATTCCGTTGTCAGGAACTTGACCTAAAGGGAGGTGACCCATAAGTGTCCAGTTCATGTCTCCTCCCCATACGTAGCTGCAATTTCCTTCATCTGTGGTCACTGCTCTGGGCTGCCCCCTCCCCCTGGGAAGAGTCATAAAACTTGAAGAACCACATAATTTAGTGGTGAGTGCCTAAGGCTAGGTTCTTGGTGAAGCATTCTGCCTTTAACTCTGTGTGATCTTCCAGCCATGATTTGGCTCTGCTGCCTCAGTTTCCTTTACTGAAAAGTGAGAGCATTATTCAGACTGTGTGGCAGGGCTGTAAAGAGCAAGAGGGATCATAAGTGAGATGCTGCTTTGAAAAGCACATTTGACACATGGGATTATTGTGATAAAATCCACATAGTAAAAGAGCACCTCCTGTGATGGCAGAAACTTAGAGGGGCTGTCAATTTCCTCCATATTCAGAACCATATTCATTCTGAAACTGAACTCTGAGCCACCGTGTTATCTGTGCCCTGTCCTTCCCAAATGACAGCCTCCGTGTCTCCTGTGAGATGGTGCTTGTGGCAAAACCAGTGAAACCCATGCAGGTCCATACCGCCCCCTGTCCCTTCTAATCCCATTTCAAACGCTGATTAACACTGAGAATAGGGACAGAGAAATGACAAATAGGGCGCTCATCCCAGCTCTGCTTCTGACTTGTTAGGACAAGTCACTTCAGACTCCAGGCTTCTTTCTTTATCTGTTGCATGAACAGATTAAACTAGTTTTCTAGGGACTACCCTGTTCTAAAATCCTGATCTGAATTCTCCTGTAGACGCTCTTGATCCTGTCTTGTTTCCCAGCAACCAAATACAAAACTCCACCTGTGCACCTTGCGCATACACAAGCATGCACACACATACAGGTAGACAGATACACACATGCTCAAGAATGAAGGGGGAGAGCACAGGTGGTAGAAACTGGGAGAAATGGGAGATTCTTACTTGGTGGCCGGAGGGAACCTTGAGGGGGAGATCTGTGATATGTTTATGAAGAATGTGCTAGGTTGTATGCCAGAGACCTTGTAATGTGGTTTGCACCAGTTTAATGTAGAACTGTTTATCAATTTGATAAATAATTGTCCCATAAAATAAAACATTCTAAGTCCTGCAGATACCTTTTATATGGTCATAACTTCAGATTTGCTCTATGTTTTTTTTGTTGCTACTTAATCAGTGGGTGCTTAAAAGGCTTCACCTTTTTGTATAATGATGTATAAGAAAACATGTATGCATAGGACATTTCTCATCCTTTTGAATGTGAAGCATTCTCTTTAAAAGATGGCTTATGAATAATTATACTTCTAAGTTGGGGTTTCTCTACCTTGGCACTGTTGACGTGATGGGCAGGAAAATAATTATGGTAAGCTGCTTATATAAGATGCTTAACAACATTCCATCCTCCAACCACTGAAAAAAAGAGTACCTCCTTCCCCAGTTGCACCAATCAAAAATGTCTCCAGGCATTGGCAAGTTCTTTGGGAGAGAGCCAGGGATCACCCCTGTTTGTGAATCCTTGTTCGAATATTGTTTGTAACTAGAGTATGCCGGTAGTATTGTGAAGTGACATTTTTCCCCTGGAAGGCAGAGAGTATAATCTAACCATTCAAATGGGAAGATACTTCTTCCTTAACTCCTCCTCTTCCTGCCCTGGGGAGGTGTCTGGCAGCTATCTAGTGAAGATGTGTAGAGTTTGCTCCATATCTAAGCTTCTGAGCTGGATTGCTATTAAAGAAATGACCAGTGTTTCAGGCATAAGAATCTTTGGATGGGTCTGCTTTTGCTCCTTTTTTTATGGGATCCAAGGATAGTCGGGTATTTTGGGGAACCCCCTTCCTGCCAAGAATGTGAGCAAGGACTTTCTCTGCTGCCCCCTGGTGGTCATGTGATGCTATTGCAAGTAACAGCTCTGCCTGATCCCCTCAGAAACATTGACAGCTGCTCCCCTTTTTGCTGGAGTCTGGCATTTGCCAACCAGAGGTCAGTTCTCTACAAACCTTGTTGTGTTGGGTTCTAAGCCAGTTCTTCATGCAGAGTGTGGTCTGACTGTGCTTTCCAGATAAGTCCAAGAAACTGAGTTAAATTGCAATTTCAGATAATACGTTTTTAATATAAGTTTGTCACAAATATTGCATGGGACAAACTTACACTAAAAATTATTTGTTGTATGTCTAAAATTCAAAATGGAATTGAGCATCGCATATTTTTACTTGGTAGTCCTGGCAAGCCTGTGTCGGATAGTCACTCCTTGACTTTCCCAGGCCCAGTAGGACTGTCAGTAGAGGCAAGGAAATGAACACAGAGGATGTTTATGGATGCTTTTTACTGGCTTCAGAAATGGGTAGGGACCAAAAGGAATATATATCTTTGGGCCTACCATCAACTAGCCTCCCACACATACCCTAGGACAGTGGTTGGCAAACATGCGGCTCTTCCACAAAATACCATGGCCTGGGCGAGTCTATTTTGAAGAAGTGGTGTTAGAAGAAGTTTAAGTTTAAAAAATTTGGCTCTCAAAAAAATTTCTGGTAACATGCAAATTGACCTTCATGCCCTCACACAAGATGGCTGCCCCCAGGTGGTCAAAGATGGCTGCCACAAGAGGGCTGGCAGGGAGGGTAGTTGTGGGCAACTGAGCCAGCAGGGGAGAGCAGTTTTTTTGTGTGGGGGAGGACCAGGCCTGCAGGGAAGGCAGTTAGGGGTAACCAGGCCAGCAAGGGAGGGCAGTTAGGGGGGACCAGGCCTATAGGGGAGGACAGTTGATATTTGGCTCTATTGACTAATGAGTTTTCTGACCACTGCCCTAGGAAGTAGGAAGCTATGATAAAGCTGGAACTTGGTTAAGAAGAGGCCTGGGTCCCATCTCTAGCTTTGCTGTTAACTTTTCACACATTTAGTCAAAGCCAGACACAAAACTAGCAGTAAATTAGAGGAGGCCAGAGAAAGAATACAGAGATGAAAAAGTGACTAATAACTGTCTTTAAGTCACCCTAGTACAGAGGAAGAGATAGATACAATTACAACACACATGCTAAGTGAAGGTAAGGCCTGAGAGAGTGCAAACCTTCCTGGGAGACCATTTGTGTGCCTGCATAGTGCTGACTCTAGGATATATATAGAGGAGGAGTTTGTCCAAATTGTTGAGAAGGTTGTGAAGGGGAGTATAGCAAACTTGTTTTGCAGCTGTTTGCATACCGAGAACACTATTTAATAAAGAGGTAACATGCAAATTGACCCTCATGCCCTCGCACAAGATGGCTGCCCCCAGGTGGTCAAAGATGGCTGCCCCAAGAGGGCTGGCAGGGAGGGTAGTTGTGGGCAACCAAGCCAGCAGGGGAGGGCAGTTTTGGTGGGGGGAGGACCAGGCCTGCAGGGAAGGCAGTTAGGGGTGACCAGGCCAGCAGGGGAGGGCAGTTAGGGGGGACCAGGCCTACAGGGGAGGGCAGTTGGGAGGGACCTGGCCTGCAGGGGAGGGCAGTTTGGGGCAATTGGGCCAGCAGGAGAGCAGTTAGGTGTTGATCGGGCTGGCAAGGGAGTGGTTAGGCTGGTAGGCAGGCAAGTGATTGGCAGCCAGCAGTCCCAGATTGTGAGAGGGATGTCAGAATGCTAGTTTAGGCCCAATCCCTGTGGAGAGGATGCAGGCTAAACTGAGGGACATTCCCTCCCGCCCAGTGCATGAATTTCGTATACTGGGCCTCTAGTAAAGATAATAAGAAGGGACAGTGAGGTCAAACCATCTTTTAATACTGCTCCTTAGCCACTCATTCTACAAAGAGTAGGATGGCTAATGTAGGGGGGCACTTATTCTAGCAACACAGAAGAGACAATTATCGGGGTGGGGGTACATATCAGGTGAGAGCAGGGCATGGCATAGGTGGTGAGCTCAAAATGCTGGGTGGGAGATGTAAGTGAAAGGAAAAGAGCGTAGAAAAGTATTGGTCAGAAACTATAAAGGGTCCCTTCTCCTTGGGCATTTAAAGACCCATTGAACTTTTGTAAGCTATGATTGCATTTGCCATTTAAAGAGAGTATCTTGTCAGCATCAAAAAAGATGAACTGGGGGTAAACAGGGTGTGGGGAGACTAATTAGAAGAGTACTTTGCTAATCTTGGGCTAGAGAATGAGGACATGAATTAATGAAGGGCAGACAGGATGAGGAGGTAGAGATTGAATGAAGAGAGAATGAGATGATGAATTGGCAGGGCCAGAGAGCTGCCTATGTGGCATGAGGGGGCTGAGGCTAGAATTCTGGGAGATGTGTCTGGGGCTCATTCCTCCTCTCTTATTGCCCTCTTACTCCTGCCACCACCAGGTGTGTGAGCACCTTTCTTGCTCTCTTTGTCTCATAATTGGCTATCTCTAAATAAACAGGGTTATTGCATTCACTTCCATTGAAAGACCCCATTGCTCTGGGTCGAGAGAGAAAATAGAATGAAAGGGCTCCCAAGTGTCTTAATTGAATTAAGTTTTAATAAATTTTTTTTAAAAAAGATGATTTTGAGTTCATGGTAGGAAATAAATTCAAACGAGAATTTGAGGAGTTAGAGAAGATGATTTTTGCTTTAAATAAGTGAGAAATAGATATGTGGTAGGAAAAGACTATAATATGACTTAGGGGCTAAGAAAATAAAAAGGCTGCACTATTTTTTTTTTATGTTGAGCCCTAAAGATGCTGGTACAAGGAGGGAATAGCCAGGATCAAAGAGCTTCACTGAGGCTGAGGAATCAGAGCACCATGTAACAGGAGAAAACCTTCTAACCTCTGTGTGTTTACTTCCTCCATAAACAAGAGGGAGGAATGCCTTGTATTCTTTGTCCTTGAAAACAGGCTTATCATGGAGGGTCATCTCAGGACACTCAGGGATGGCTGAATTAGGGTTATTCCAGAATAGTTCAGGAGGTGAGCGAGTGCCTAAGTAAAGTTCCTCCCCTCCATGTATACATATTCTGGTGCCCACAACCTAGCAATGGTGGGGAGTGGAAGGGGGCGGGGGGAATGTAGAAACCAGCCACTGAGTTTTGGGCTAACTCTTTGCACTCCAAAGGCCTCACTTCCCTGCACCAGGAACTTTGGGGTTCATTGTCACGGAGGTCCATGTGTTTTTATACAATCAAGCAAAGTCCTCACCTGTCATGCCACCACTGGGCATGCTCACTGTTGGTACCTTTCTGATCCCATTCCCTTGTAGGATCTTGGAGTGTCCTTTTCTTCTAGCTGCCAAAGAGAATGATGTCCAGACTCTCAATAAGCTGCTCAAGTATCAGGCCTGTGAGGTGCACCAAAGAGGTAAGAAAGGAGCAGAGCCCTCAGTACCCTGCTCTTTCTAGATCAGCTGCATATGAGTGGCTCCCCAGGATAGCCCAGGATCTTCTGTTGTGGGTCCCTAAGTCACTATTGTTCCCATTTCCCTACCCTTAGAAGCCCCATGCCTTTTCTTTCTGTTCAGGAGCCATGGGGGAGACAGCGTTGCACATAGCAGCTCTCTACGATAACCTGGAGGCCGCCATGGTGCTGATAGAGGCTGCCCCAGAACTGGTCTTGGAGCCCATGACATCTGAGCTATATGAGGGTGAGGAACCAGGGCCATGGATAGAGGGAAGGGGAGACCTGTGGGATATTTCAAGTCAGATTCTGTGATGGATAATTTGGAGAAACCAAAGAAGGAACCTGAGCCCCACTGTTCTCTATTCCCTTTTCCATTTCCCTTCTGCCTTATCCTCATGGCATGGTATTAGAGCATCAACCCCCAAAATGGAGAGACGTAGAGAATGGGTAAAAAGGAGTGACAGTTCAAGCCTCCCTTTCTCTACCCACTAGGCTGCCCTAGTATAGGATCATGTGTAGATATGGTATAGGACCTGGGAAATAGGAAGGGGGTGGGAGAGGAGTAGCTAGGACTATGATCAGGTCCATCATTATCTACACATGACCCTACACAATCCTGAAGACAGACCCCATGACTGAGGGCTCTCTCTGAACCAGGTCAGACTGCACTGCACGTGGCCATCATGAACCAGAATGTGAACTTAGTACGAGCCCTGCTTGCCCACGGGGCCAGTGTCTCTGCCAGAGCTACAGGCACAGCTTTTCACCTCAGCCCCCACAACCATATCTACTTTGGTGAGAACCAGAGCCTGGGCTGGGCAAGAGCCAGGCGAGGATGGGATGAGGAGAGCTCTGTGCCTGAGGGGTAGGGCTCGTGGGGGTCAGATGGAGGGGGAAGGGACTGGGGTTAGCCCTTATAGGGCTTAAGGCTAGAGCCCATTCCCCCTGGGCCTCTGCACTATCCCTGCCTCTGGATCTGCTGACAAGTGTCCTCAAGTCCAGAGCTGAGCTGTGTGGAAGAACAGGCAGTTACTGGGGAGTTGCTCATCCCAGCCTGCACTCATGCCATGGAGTCCTCTGTCTCCCCAGGGGAGCACCCTTTGTCCTTTGCTGCCTGCGTGGGCAGTGAAGAGATCGTGCATCTGCTCATTGAACATGGAGCTAACATCCGGGCCCAGGACTCTCTGGGTAAGCACTGGAGTGTGGAAAGGACCTGGGGAACAGGAAGGGGATGGGAGAGTAGGGTGTGGGGCAATGATTAGGCCCACTGTGGGGTGGGAATGGGAACCATTGGGGACTAGGGTCCAGTAGCCATGATACTGGTATCCTCCCCAGGAAACACAGTGTTGCACATCCTCGTCTTCCAGCCCAACAAGACCTTTGCCTGCCAGATGTACAACCTGCTGCTGTCCTATGATGGGCGAGGGGGCCACCTGCAGTCCCTGGACCTTGTGCCCAATCACCAGGGTCTCACCCCCTTCAAGTTGGCTGGAGTGGAGGGCAACACTGTGGTGAGGGACACCTCCGACCCCTTGGTGTCCTTCTAATGACCCCATCCTATCCTTCTAGCCCTTTGAGGAAATAGATGTAAACATTCATCCTTGATGCCTAGCTCCAATTTTCAGGTTGGAATTGTTTGCTCAGCCCATCTCCCTTGTTCCTGATCCTTTCTTGCCCACTATCTCTTTTTGAGGTATTGGAGGCTATATTCTAGATCCCATGCTACAATGGTTTGTAATGCCCACATCCACCCAAACTTCCAGTCCACAGGCAGCAGCCCTCTAGACTCTCACCTCTTCCTAAGTTCTAGAGGTAGGAAAGCAATTCAGGGGGTCAGAAAGCAATCCAGGGATCAGCATAAACATGGGTCTTTCTGCCCCAAAGGCTATGATCATTGACTGAAGAGCAGCCACCCTTTCCAAGGATGCTGTTCTCCTGGACCTACTCCTCACTTCCACTCTGTGACCCTCCCCTTTACCAGTTCCTCCTGACTCTGTGTCTCCTTTCCCCCAGATGTTCAATCATCTGATGCAGAAGTGGAAGCACAGCCAGGGGACATTTGGATTGACAACCTATACTCTCTATGACCTCACAGAGATCGATTCCTCAGGAGATGAGCCATCACTGCTGGAACTTATTGTCACCACCAAGAAGCGGGAGGTAAAAAAAAATTCAGTTCAAAGAGCTGTTGGGAGGGACATCAGAGTCTCGGAGCCACTTGTTCTGTTCTATTCCTGCTGCAGGCTCGCCAGATCCTGGACCAGACACCAGTGAAGGAGCTGGTGAGCCTCAAGTGGAAGAGATACGGGCGGCCCTACTTTTGCCTGCTGGGTGCCTTGTATGTGCTCTATATCATCTGCTTCACCATGTGCTGCATCTACCGCCCCCTGAAGCTCAGAACTGATAACCGCACACAACCCAGGGACAACACCCTTCTGCAGCAGAAGCTCCTTCAGGTGACACACTAGAAGCAACTGTTTCTGGATCCACACTCTCTCCTTTCTCAGACTTATCACTTGTCCTATAACCCACACTTTCCCCCTCACCCAGCTCTCAAACGCATAGATACAAACACAAAATACACACATGCAGAAACAAACATATACTCAAAGAGTGAGTTGGAGCTAGTCAAACAGGTTAAAAAGAATGAAGCACTGGCTCACTTGGTTGGGCATCATCCATATGCACTGAAAGGTTGCCAGCTCAATTCCTGGTCAGGGAACATACCCAAATTGATGGTTTGCTTTCAAATTGACCTCTCTCTCCCCCTTCATTTCTCTAAAAGTCAATTTTAAAAAAGTATATTTTTTAAAGAAAAAATCAAACAAGGGACTTTGACTTCTGACCAGGGGCAGGCAGGGCAGATGCATGAAAACCCTATTGACCATGTTTCTCTCCTAAGGAGGCCTATGTGACCCCCCAGGATGCTATCCGACTGGTGGGGGAACTGGTAACTGTCATTGGAGCTGTGTTCATCCTGATTGTAGAGGTATGGTATGGACTGGATCTGGGGTGGGACTGTCTGATCCAAGGTTCTAGCCTGAGCCCTGGCCAATAAGTGCCTTTGTGTTTTTCTAGATTCCAGATATCTTCAGGGTGGGGGTCACTCAATTCTTTGGACATACCATCCTTGGGGGGCCATTCCATGTCCTCATGTGAGTCTCCTTTTTCATTCCCATCTCTTCCCTCACTAGGGCTCCAGTTTTACGTCCTGGATTCCTGACCCCTACAGAACCTTAATCCCATAGAGCCTTCACAAGTGATGTGTGTGACCCTGTTATTGAGCCTGCAAAGACTGAATCTGAGTGTGTGGGCCCTGTCTCAATCATACTCTTGCTCTTGGGTTCCCAGGATAATCCCACATCCCTCTAATCACATCTTTTCTGCTCTCCCCCTAGCATCACCTATGCCTTCATGGTGCTGGTAACTATGGTGATGAGGCTCACCAACACCAGTGGGGAGGTTGTGCCCATGTCCTTTGCACTGGTGCTGGGGTGGTGCAATGTCATGTACTTCGCCCGAGGATTCCAGATGCTGGGCCCGTTCACCATCATGATCCAGAAGGTTTGTGTCTCCCTTCACACTTTCTAGAAAAAGGTCCTAGGGAAGAGGCTGCAAACATTTTTGTCAAGAACCAGATAATAGATATCTTGGGCACTTTGAACCACATTATGATCTCTGTTGTATATTCTTTTCCTCTTTCTCCCACCCCTCCCCCTCAATCTTTAAAAATATAAAAACTATTCTTAGTTCAAGGGCCATACTAAAATAGGCCAAACAGATCTGGCCTACAACCGTAGTTTGCCAGCCCTGTCTTATAGGGTGGAGTTGTGAGAATTTTCAGTTAGATCCTGTTCGAGGATGGGAGGAACAGTGGCTCACCTGACAGTTGTGATGTTCTCCCTTTCCTCTCTAGATGATTTTTGGTGACTTAATGCGATTCTGCTGGCTGATGGCTGTGGTCATCCTGGGTTTTACCTCAGGTAAATCATTTGTTCAGAATTGGGAGCATGGGAGGGGGAGATTTGAGAATTTTATAGAACACAGAATTGCTAGGATAAACTTGGGGAAAGGTAAGAGGCAATGGAGGTAAGTGGGCTAAGGTGTCGGAGGATGGGACATCCTTCAGAGATGAGGGAAAACTGTGAGTATTCGGAAGAGTGGCTCTTGGGATCAGGAGGATAAACCATATGGAAAATATGGCAATCTTAGAACCCAAAATATGGAGTGATGAAAGGCTGGGATGGTGCTATGGAGATGAGGGAAATGGGCAGAGGAGAGCTGGATGGAGTTTGATCATGTCCCTGGTTACTCTAATCATGGTAAATCTCACCCCCCTTGGGTGGAGCAGCCTTTTATATCATCTTCCAGACAGAGAATCCTGATGAGCTGGGTCATTTCTACAATTACCCTATGGCACTGTTCAGCACCTTTGAGATGTTCCTCACCATCATCGACGGTCCTGCCAATTATGACGTGGATCTGCCTTTCATGTACAGCATCACCTATGCTGCCTTTGCCATCATTGCAACACTGCTTATGCTCAACCTCCTTATTGCCATGATGGGTGACACTCATTGGAGGGTGGCTCACGAGCGGGATGAGCTCTGGAGAGCTCAGGTGAGTCCACCAGTGGCTGGGAGGTTTAGTGCAAGTAATTTCCTTCACAAAGACCAGACCAAATTCAGATAGAAGCAGGATATTTTGACCCTACATGTTTAGGTAGTTTTTGCACCGTACACAGAATACTGCAGTGTATAGAACTGGATTAGCAATATCACTGAACAATACTGAAATAATTGGAAAGAATTCCTCATAGTTTGCTCAAAAAAATTAAAACATGCGTTTTCTAAAACAATAAAAATTAAAGAATAAAGCTAATAGTGGCTAAAATGGCATTCTACAAATTTTGCTACTGAATAAAAACTGGAGTATCCTATCTTTTTGGCAGTATTTCAGTCTTCAAAATTTGACAAAGGCAAATTTGACATGTTAAAAATAATGCCACAAAAATCCCCTTGTAGTAGCAGAAACTATCTTCAGAGCATCATGATGGGGACAAGAGGCCATTAAATGAATCAAATCATCACTTTAAAATATATGCGAAAAATAATTTATCTCAACAAAAATAATTCCCATAAAATAAAAATGGAAATCCTGAAAATTGGATAGCATTTAATGGTTCTGTGTAGAAAATAGTTTATAAGAAAAATGAAGTGGCTAAATGGGGTTTGCTCAGGAAAATATTTTTTTCCAAGCTAATGTACTGATATTAGATGTCTCAGTAAGATGTTTGAATTCATAAATGGCCTATATGTCTATAGGGTCAAAATATCCTGTATCCTTGCTTTGTTCACCTTCCCATTATTCTTGGAGCAAAGTCATCAACCCCTTATAGCATCAGCATGGTGCCAGGTCACTAGTCATGGGACTGTGAGGCTCCTGTCCCATTAACAAAGCTGACATCACTATCCTCAGCTTAAGAGTGCTGCTAGTCCTCTAGGAAACGAGTTCTGGAGTTTCCTAGCTGCTGCTTAACTGTCATCCCTCTGCCTAGCATCTTCCCTTACCTCCCTACAGTGCATCTCAGTCTACACCCAGCCTCTTCCTACTTCCCCTGTCCCCACATGCAGGTTGTGGCCACCACAGTGATGCTGGAGCGGAAATTGCCTCGCTGCCTGTGGCCTCGCTCGGGGATCTTTGGGGGCGAATACGGGCTGGGGGACCGCTGGTTCCTCCGGTGAGTGACAGTGAGGGGCTGGGTGTTCTTGTGATCTCAGGGGTCCTTTGCCTTTCCTAGTTCTAATGACTTAGCTTCTGATGGGTTGGGACCACCTGCCACACCAGCAGTAGACAAGGAAAAGGCCCATCATGGTGGAGTGGGATGTGCACAGGAGATGAGCAGATCTAGCCCTTGGCTACCTCACAAGACATCTGTCCTCCCCAGGGTGGAAGACAAGCAGGACCTTTACCAGCAGCGAGCCCGGCAGTATGCACGGGCCTTCTACAACCGGGGATCCAATGACTTGGACAAGGATTCAGAAAAACTGCAACATCACCCCTCTGGCCCCAACTTGTCCCTTCCTACCCCCTCATTGTCTCGAAGCACTTCCCGAAGCAGCACCAACTGGGAGAAACTTCGGCAAGGGACCCTGAAGACAGAATTGATGGGGGTGGTCAACAGAGGTCTGGAAGAGGAGGGCTTAGAATATCAGATCTGAGCATGTGTTCTTGCTTAGGTCCCCAGCAGTTGCTTTTATGTTCCTGGGAACATTGCAAAACAAAAAATACCTAGGGGTCTAACCTCCCAGGTCAAGGGGCAAAAGAGTAGAATAGTTGGGAATCCCTGTCCCAGGTCTCTATTCTGCACTGGGCTCTGGAGCAAACAGAAATCTGGGAGTTGGCTGGTGCCCGGATTTGGGTCTTAATGGAGTCTTGCTGCATTGTCACAGCAAAGCACTTTAAGGACAGGCTTGCCACATTTGCACCGTCTCCACCCCATGTCAGAGCAGGAGGGGTGAGCCCTGTCCAGGTGCTCTACGGAGTTTTGGAGAGGCGTGTGGAGAAAGTGTGTGAGTGGGGACAGACACTGCTTTGGAGTTACCCTGGTTGAGTCTTGTCACCTATTTTCCAATAAATTGTTCCCTACTCTGTTCCCTGCTGTGCAGTGTCACCTTAGAAGGGGTGAGGGGTGGTCCTTGCAGACTGAGGCCTCACCACACCTCCAACTTGCAAAATCCCTTCTTTCCCTTTAATGTGGGGAAGGAGTGTGGGAAAGGACAGAGGGCAGGAGAAGGAAGCATCCTGAGGATTGGGTTGAATATACTGGGCATGAGAGCCAAGATGGAGACTGCTTATGTCTCCCACATCCCTCCTTGGGCCTGTGTCCTGGCTGTGTCCTAACCATCGTCAGTCACAGCTTCCTGCCAGGACCTCAGACCTCCACTGAGCCTGGCTGTCTCAGGTGCTGCTGCAGGAGCTGGATGTTGTGTAGCAGTTTCTTCTGGTGGCCAGCCAGGGTGATGCCCAGGGCAGGCAGGTCTCTGGTGGGGAAGGAGTGAATCAAATCTGAACCAGCGTCTCCAAGATCCCAGGCACGACCCTGGCCTACGGCCCAGAGGCTCCCCCGCCCACCTCTCCCTGCTTACTCCAGGCTGAGCTGAGCCACATCGTTGAAGGTACAGAGGCCACCCCTGGAGAAGTTGTCCTGGTAACACTCCAGTCCAATGGCAGAAAGCCAGGCTTGAGGTGAATCCAGAGTAGGAAAGTCCAAGGACACAGGGTTCAGGAGGGCCTGGGATGGTCTAAGGGGGGGGGGAGGTGTAGGCAGGTCAAAGTCCCTTCTTCATCCTAGCCCCAGCTCCTCAGTTTTCTTTTTGGTTTGCATCGACCCTCCCTGGCTTTCCCAGGCTCCAGTCCCAAGCTCCAGACCTGTCCCCAGAGCTCCCGCCAGGCTGCAGAGTGTCTGGCTTGCGAATCATCTTGTCAAATGCAGCCACTAATTGGTCAAAGTGGGGACGCTGGGTACGGTCTTTCTGCCAAGTGTCCAGCATAAGTAGATGTAGTCCAGGAGGACACCCAGGAGGTGGGGGCAGCCGGAACTCCTGCTGAATTGCATTTAGCACCTGGGGGTTAGAGAAAGAATATAGTGAAGGAAACCTGTAAGTGGAAAGAATACATTGTTAAGTAAGGGGACGGGCTGAGATTCGGTGGAGCACGAGGTCACACTGGTGAAGGAATTTAAAAATACAGAGCCATGAGATCTTAGGGAGGGAATGGATCACAGAATGGAGGTCTTCAAAAAACTTTTTAAAAAAAATATATTTTATTTTTTTTACAGAGAGGAAGGGAGAGGAATAGAGTTAGAAACATCAATGAGAGAGAAACATCGATCAGCTGCCTCCTACACTCCTCCTACTGAGGATGTGTCTGCACCCGAGGTATATGCCATTGACCGGAATCGAACCTGGGACACTTCAGTCCGCAGGCGGATGCTTTATTCACTAAGCCAAACCGGTTAAGGCCAGAATGGAGGTCTTAGACTGTGGGAGTCCGTGAGGCTGGTGAGTGGGAAGGATCGGGGTGGGAAAACCTCAATATCTAGGTCAAGAGCTCACCTCTTGATCACTCATGTCCCAGTAAGGCCGTTCTCCATAACTCATCACTTCCCACATCAGTATCCCAAAGCTCCACACATCGCTGGATGTCGTATGTTTTCCATGTGCAATGACCTCTGGGGCTGCCCAGCGAAGCATACAACTTGGGCCCTGAGGGGTAGGGTTAAAAGTACCAACAGCGATAATCACAGCAGTCACATTTATTGAGCAACTACTCTGTGCTCGGACTAAGTCAAAGATCTCAAATCAAGCATCTTTCTTAATTCTCACAACTACCCTGCAGGGTAGATGATATCTTCATTTTGTAGAAGCTGAGGCATCAAACGATAAGAACTTGAGCAAAATCACAGAGCTTAGAGTGGAGTGCTCAGAATCTGGGCCCAGCTGCTCTGACTCTAGAGTACCTGTGCTCATTAGGGGAAAGGCAGGAAGTGGTTCTAGGTTTCTGAGGTCTACCATCTTCCCCTTCTCAAGGCCTGAAATCCTTCAATGCCCCCTCTGGATGAAGCACAGATGAGCTTCATCCCTTTATACACAACAATATGCTGCCCAAGGTCCCCACCCCAGGTTCTGGCTCATCCTCCAGCACCTGCTGAAGAATGAAGAGCCCCAGGTTGTTCTCACCTGAGGGCTCTGACCAAGCCTGGCCACTTTGCACACCAGGTGGCTATTCACCAGCACACTGTGGGCACAGAGCGCTCGGTGGACGAAGGCAAAACTGGACAGGTACTGCATGGCGGCGGCCACTCCCCGCTGCATGGCCACGAGCTGCAGGCTGCTAAACTGGCCCTCCCGCTGCTGAGGGGAGGGAGCAGAGGTCAGCAACTACATAGGAACCTTTGCACATGCACAACAGACATTAGCATGAGAGGGTAAGGATTTGGGAATCAGAAAATGGCCTGGGAATGAAGGCTGAAGACCACTGGAGGTGGGTAGGAGGGAGCAAAGGTATAGGGATCTGCCTCTGGAACAGTCTAGAACTGCACACTTTCCCAGACCCCAGGGCCCTCCACCTGTCCCCAGGCCAACTGACCCTGAGGAAGCTGTCCAGAGGACCCAGCTCCATGAGCTCAGTCAGCACCATGAGGGGCCGGCTTTTGGTGACCACACCCTCCAACCGAAGGATGTTGGGGTGCTGGAACTGGCCTAGCACTGCGGCCTGGCTGAGAAAGGTCATCTGCAGGCTCTCAGCACCTCCAGTCCACAGGGCCTGGATGGCCACAGCCTGCTCCCGCCTGCCCCTGGGCTGCAGCCGACCCCGGCGCACTTCTCCGAAGGAGCCTGTGGGGGTAGGGGGGACAGGTGAAGGCTGGGCAGTGGTTAAGGAAGGACTGTGGGCTCATAGTTAAAAGGAATCCTGGCAGGCCCACCCTCTCTGCTGTTGAAGTACCTGCCCCAATGACTTCTTCAATCTTGATATAGGTGGGATCCACTTCCCGGGCAAATTCTCGGATGGCCTGGCAGGGGTCCTCATATGTGGATGGGTCGATGTAATACTTCACCCCAAGCCCTGTAGGTGCATGGGGTACATTATGAGGGTGTGGTGCAAGGCTAGACTGCTCACACACTGCAGGCATGCCCTGGTCCCCTCAACCTCAGGGGAGCCCACCTTGGCTGGTGTGCTCCTGGCCTGAGCTCCCAACTCTTCATCTCTGCACCCCCCACTGGGCCCCATTTCCCCCCAAACCTCTCACCTGGGCTGCTATACTGCTGCAGTTGCTCCGTGTAGCCTGTCGCATGCCGCTTCCTGATGGTCAAACCAGAGTCCTGGAATGACACTCCTTCTCCTCCCCCTTCCCCCACACAGGCTGCTGGCTAGCCTGAAACCAGGTCCCTTCTTCCCACCTCTGCATGGATCCCAAGAAAGAGCTGGATGTGGGGGTTTCTTCAAGGCTTTGAGCTTCCAGGGCTGAGGGTGTGAGGCAGATTGGTGGTGTGGGGACATGGTGAGGGGGGGAGCTCACCTCTGGAAGACAACAGCCAGCACGGTGATGGCAGCCAGCAGGAGGAAGGCCAAAGCTCCCAGGATGGACCCAATCACCAAGGAGAGTCTTTCCGGAAGCTGGGCGGACAGCTCACCTGAGGAACCAGTGGCCCAAGATCATAGGAGATCAAGGCCTCACATGAATATACACCTACCCACACTCACCCAAACCTCCCACACTAACCACACCCACC
>JAAGEH010000307.1:44977305-45030297 GCA_011751065.1 Lasiurus cinereus
CACCCACCCACACCCACCCACACCCACCCACATTCACCCACACCTACTCACACTCACCCACACCCACCCACTCACACACCCATACCCACCCACTCACACACCCATACCCACCCACACTCACCCACACCCACCCACTCACACACCCATACCCACCCACACTCACCCATACTCCCTCACCGCCACCCACCCACACCCATACCCACACCCACCCAGACTCACCTACACACACCCACAGAGCCAAAGATGGGAGTTCAGCCAGGAACTCCACTCACAGCCTGTGGCCTGCAGGGCCCTGGCCTCTCCTCACTCTACCCCTGATGCCCTCCATCCAGGCTTCCTCTCACCTTGAGGCAGTGTCTGGAAATAGACCTTGCCTCCAAAGGGGCCATGGCCCGCAGCTGTCCGAGCCCGAACCTGGAAGCCATAGATGTGGCCAGGGCTCAGCTGTGTCACGGTTGCTGTGTTGGTCTCGCTGGTCAAGGTGAAGGAA
The DNA here is from genome assembly GCA_011751065.1 of Lasiurus cinereus. NCBI lineage: Eukaryota > Metazoa > Chordata > Mammalia > Chiroptera > Vespertilionidae > Lasiurus > Lasiurus cinereus. The sequence goes on from JAAGEH010000307.1 coordinate 44,977,796, forward strand.
TGGGATTCATCTTCTGCCTGGAGGTGAAAGCCACTCACTCCCTATCTGCCAGTTCCAGTCCTCCAAGGCTTTTGGTCCCTCCCACTTTCCTCAGGGCTCCTGGGCACCCGAAACCCCCACTCCCACCTCACCCCACCCCGGCCTCTCTACCCCAGGGCGAGCCCCAGGATGGGACTCTGCAAGTTCCCTCCAGCGCTACTGGGATGCCCCACCCACTCCCCACCTGGTCGTAGTAACGCAGCTGATAGTCCAGGATGTTCCCGTTGGTCTGGTCTGGCTGCGGCCAGGACACTGTGATGCTGTTGGATGCCCGGCTCACCTGGTGCATCACCGGGACTGCAGAGGGAACTGGGGTGGGGAGTCAACAGGCGGAAAGCGGGAGTGGGGGAGGTGTTCTAAGGAGGCAGAGGCGAGGTAAGGCCTTTGGGGAGGAAAAGGCTCACCTGCGTGGTTGGTGCTGACATTAATGGATGCAGCCTGGGGAGGGTCGGGGCTGAGCTCCGAAACTCCGTTGACGGCCTGCACCTCCAAGATGTAGGGTACGTGTGCCCGGAGCCCCCCGACTAACACCCGGCTCTCAGTCAGGCCCCTCTGGCGGGGGTCGAAGTGCACCTCATCCCTACAGCGGTGACAAGCGCCCCCGCGGCCAGGCTCCCTGGTGCTTCCGCACTCCTTGCACACGACGTTGAAGAGCAGGTCCCCGCGCCCCCCGAGCTCCTGGGGCAGGCGCCAGTGCAGCATGAGCGCTGAGCCTTGCACCTCGAACCAAAGCTCCCGGGGGGCCGATGGAGGGCCTGGGTGCCGGAAGGGGCGGTGGCAACAGAAGGGAGTGATTGCGGGAGGGAGGAGGCAGGGGCGGAGACACACAGCACAGGGTGGAGCCAAAGACAGAGGAGGCAGGTGAGAGGAAAGAGGCAGGAGGTGGACCAGATGGGATGGGGTCAGGGAGAGAGAGACAGGAAGGCAGGTAGGGGAGGAAACCAAGGACACAGGAGAAAGAAAAGTCACCGCCAATGCACAACAGCCCCACCTGCCACCCTTGGGATCCTTCTCTTCCCCCGCCGACTCCCTGTCCTGTTTCTACCTCTGGGATAAGTGGGGGACTTACCAGTACAGGGAGCCTGTGGGGGGTCAGAACTAGCCCGAAAGAAACCCTCAAGGCAGGGGCAAATGGGGGCTGCAGGCTCAGAGGCATGGCTGCGGGCAGGGCACAGGGAGCAGGGGTTGTTCCCGGCCAAGGCCTTGTAGGACCCCTCTGGGCACGCTGAGGAACAGAGAAGAGTGGAGGCTTCAGGTCACTTAGTAGCCTCCTCCTGAGCCCCCCACACCAGGCTGGTTCCTCCTTTCTCCTGAGATGGAACCCCCAGCTCTCTGCTCCCTCTTTCCCTCCCTCAGGCAGAGATTATTTCTGCCACTTAACTGGGGTGGAATTGCATTTCCACTGATGGAAACAGTGAGGTGGGTGGGGGTTATGGGCAGGCCAAGCACCAGAGGTAGGTGTCTGTAGGCTGATTGCATAACCTCCCTCTGCAGAGGTCTCCTGCAACCCCCACCTGTGGCAGAATCGTTCTTAGTCCTCAGCTGAGAGTCCCTGCTTTCCATTTACATCCTGGCCACCTGGACCTGAGATGAGCCCACCCCAAATACAGGGCAAATACGGACAAAACACCCCATCCCAAGATAACCCAGGAGTTCAACTCCTTCTGATCACCATCACCTCTCAGGCCTGCACCTCTAGAAGCCTTCGTAGTGGCTGCGGAAGTCTCCAGAAGGTGCTAAAAACTTCAGATGAGTGAATGAGACTTAGTTTGTGTGCTTTAGAAATAAAGAGTCCTTCCCTTGAGTAGCTTAATCCTAACCTTTGTGGGACAAAATGAAGTTTGGGGTATTCAGGAAAAGAGCTGAAAGGTCAGGGCAGAAGGGGGGATCTTGGACAAGCATATGGGGGCCAGGGTCTCACCTTGGCAGGCCTTGTCTCCACGTGCAGGCTGGTACCCAGGTTGGCAGCGGCAGCCTCCGACTGCAACCATCCACTTGCCCTCTCCATTGCAATGCAGCCTAGGGGGGCTGCCCCTGGCCTGGCCGCCACCCCCATCCTCTTCTGGCTCAGCATGAGCCACACAGGTGCCCATGGCTGCCACCAGGGAGGCCCCCCCAGCCCCGCTGGCCTGGGTCTCAGGGAAAGAGGTGAAGGCACGGAGCACGGAGGGGCAGGCATGGTAGAAGAGCTTGACGGCCACGAGGGCCAGGCAGGCCCCGGTGTCCTGGAAGGCCACGTAGAAGCCACGCTGGGTCAGGGGGCCGAAGCTCCGCTCTTTGACATTCAGCTGCAGCCCAGCCCTCGGCCCCGACCCATGGGGCTCCACTGCCCAGGCAGAGGGGGCAGGAAAGCTCTCGTCCGCTGCAATCGTGTCCACTTTGGTCCAGTGTTTGAGGTGCCAGGCTGGAACACTCTCGGGGCCATCGGGCTCCTCTGCCTGGCGGTAGTACAGTGTGAAGGTCTCCCGACAGGTACCCCCAGCCACACCCAGGCTGGAGCAAGCCCTCACGGAGAAGTGGAGTCGGATATGTGCCCTCTGGGCGCTGCGTCGCTCTACAAAGTGTGTCTGCAGCCAGTTGTCCTGCCCAGTGCCTGGCGGGGACCCTGCCACGTGACAGGCCTCAAAGGTCCGAGTCAGGCGTCGCTGGTCATCCAGGACGCTCACTTCATCCCACTGCAGGGAGGGGCGGGCAGGGAGATGGGTGTTAGCAGTCAGGACTTGGAGGGTGCAGGAAGGGGTCATGTCTCTTCTAAAATGAATGACATGCAAAGCAGGGTAAAGGATACCCCACAGCCCTGTCTCTGGAGGGAAAAATCTTATTCCATTAGTCCTACCCAGGGGTTCCTCCCCCAGTTCCACCCTCCAGGAAGAAGGGTGAGGGCGAGGCCACAGGTTCAGAATGAAAGGGACACTCACCCCACCTGGTGGGTAGGTGAGCCAGCCTATCTCAGACGTCTCTCCGCTGGTGTCTAGCAATACATCTGCCCAGAGATAAGAAGGGACAAGCAGTGGCCAAGTCTCTAGCAGCACTGCTACCCACCTCTCCCCCTGCTCCTTCCCAGGAATAAAAACAGAATCTCCCTCCCTGGACCCTGTAATTCACCAGCAGGAGCACAACTGACTGAGGAGCCTTTCTCTCAAATCCTCCCCACTCCTTCCCCCTCCCCACACCTGCCTTGATGTCCTTGGTCTTTTTCTGCCTTCTCTGAATCTTTCCCATTTCCCACCTGTACTGGGTCTGTAATAGCAAGTGGGAGTTCTCTGGTACCCTCTCCCTCTTACCTTCCAGAGCCAGAACAGAAGACACCAGGAGCAGGACCTGGAGGCTGCACACCATGCCCGCCACTCCACTCCCTGACTGGGCAGCACCCTCAGCAGCCATGGGGCAGCTTCGGGGCTCCCACCATTGCCCTGGCTGCCACCCTGTGCCCAGGCAGGGCTGCTGCTTTGCAAGACTGGGGACTGCAGCCAAACTTGCTTCCTAGGGAGACAGGACCAGAGAGGCCGGGGAGGTAAATGCATTTCTTCATTATGGCCCAGGCTCTAAAGCCTAACCCTGTGTCTCCTCCTATAGCTCTCAAACTGTCCCAGCACCCATGACCTTGGGGTAAGAGCAGGGCCTGACTCTCTCCTGACCTGACTGGTGCCAGACCCACTATCTTGGAGGGCCTTGTGCCCAGTGGCTCCTGTCCCCCATGACCCTCCTCCCTCTTAAAGCACAGGGTAGTTAGTTCTGGGCCAATCTTAGTCTTTTCTGCTGGAAGGAGCTATTCCAGTTCTTTCTCTTCATGTACTCTCTTTTCTTCCTCCTTCCTTGTACTGGGAATCAGGAGATTCTTCTCATTAAAAGCAAGTGAGTTAAAAGCTACTCCTTCACTGGGGACACACAATCCCCCCTCTCCACACTCCCAACCCCTGTTAGGGTTGGATATGCCAGGCATCTCAGAAAGGCAATGAAGCGAGAGGGACCGCTGAAGGAGAGCTGTGGGGCATGATGGGAGGGAGGGTGCCAGAATAGATGTACAGAGACATAGGAGTGAATACTGCCTAAGAAATGAGCCAGTATCTAGGAGGGAGAGAGCTATGAAGGTCTGGCATACTGAGGTTCTCTCTCCACAAGAGTAGAAAATTAATGAATGCCTTAAATATATGCAAAGATGCTTCTAGTGTGCTCACAATGAAAGGAAGGGTGTTGAAATAACAGGGGCATGCCATTCTGTCCTATGAGATTAATAATGCAGTGAGTTGGAGAAGGCATGTAAAATGGGCTCTGTGAAAATTCCTGCACATAGGGGTTCAGGAATTTTGGAATGGTCTCTTGGAAGGACAATTGGTGACGTCTGCCTAGCAGCTTCACTTCTAGGAATTTGTCCTCCAGGAACCATATACTTGGATCTGTTTGCACAGATGTTCAAACAAGAATATTTTTTGCAGAACTATTTGTAAAGGAAAAGACTATAAAGCTACTATACATCATTAGAAAGATGGTTTATGGGGATGTAAAGTACAGCATAGGGAATGTAGTCAATAATACTGTAATAACTATGTATTGTGTCAGATGGGTACTAGTTTAATCAAGAGATCACTTCATAAGGTATATGAATGTCTAATTACTATGTTGTACACCTGGAAATAATACGATATCGTATGTCAAATGTAATTGAAAAAAATTATGGCACAATCTTCAAAAGGAATAAGAACTACTGTTTATGAACAGATATGAAAATAATTTCCAAGTGAAAGTCCAGTGAGGAACAGTATAAAGCATACTCCTGATTGGGAATTTAAGGGTATCCATATCCATGGGTGGTCCTTTATGATGAAGAGACAAAATGTAGGGAGAAAGCTGGAGGAACAGAATGGAAGCTGGTGCGAGGAAAACGAATACCCACTGTATTTCCCTTTAATTTCTGTGTTTAAAAAATCTTGTATATATATTACCTTTCCAATAAAACATTTATTAAAAATCAATTTCTTCAAATCTGTATAATAGCCTTTTAGTAAAATGAATCAAAAAAGTATGCATGCCCTCAAAATGAATGACTATGTAATAAGCAACCCTTTCATATAAAATGCCCTTGAGCCCTCAGAAGCATGCACTGCAACCCACAAGCCCAGGACCTGGGGGCATGACTGCTCCCAGGGTCACAGTGACAACAAACAGGCTCAGAATTTCCTGCTTCTCGGTCTAGAGATTAGTAGTGAGCTATCTCTGTCCTCATGGCTAAATCTCAAAAGTCCATGAGTGGCATGGACAAGAGCAGCAGATCTCATTTACTTCTGCTGAGAAGAAAACAGGCATGTTGCTCAAAAGGCACAGATTAAGAAAGAAAGAAAGAAAGAAAGAAAGAAAGAAAGAAAGAAAGAAAGGAAGGAAGGGGAGAGAGAGAAAAATGAAAGCCAATTGAAAGTTGGAACATGTGTCCTCCTGGATATCTGTGGCCCTGGGATCCACAGTGCTATTGGAAACAACACATTTCACAATGATGCTAAAATAAAAATATTCAACTTTGATAAATATGATTTCATTTCTACAAATCTACTTTTCTTCTGGTAATGCTGGCTATACAGTAAGATGAAATATTCAGTGTTATCTCCACATGGTTACCATGAAAAGACACCGTTTCTACATCTGTATGAGCTGATATGTGGTGGGTACCTGCTAACCAGCATTGACATTTACCTAGAGAGTTCAACATAGGGAATATGGAGGCAATAAAGAAGCATTTTCAAATCATCACATTGCACAGCTTAAAGTTACACAATGTTACTGGTACGTATATGTTAACTGTATTTCAGTAAAGCTGGGAGGAAACAAAGGTTCTTTGCCAATACTGTCGTAAATGCTACTAAAATCATGTGCAAATTAAATGCATGTTTCCAAGGAGAAAAGGGAGATCATGAAGTGAAAAGCATGGCCCCATCACTACGGGGTTTTTAATAACTATCCTGAACTAATTCACAGGGAAGGTGCACCCCAAACTCTCAATGGTTTAACTTGGAGATGTGGATGACTCACCAAAACCAACCAGAATCTGCCCAGAGTCAGACAGTCTTTAGGAACACTCTTATCAAAAACTGAAAATTCCTGCAGAATATCTTTAAACAATGAAGGCATTATACCATTTGCCCAGCAGTTATTCTTTAAAATAGTCTCTTTCAGTCAGAGCATGGATGGATTCTGAAATCTGTATAAAAAAGAAACTAGAAGCACTGGGTCTTCTCAAACTGATAAACCAGATAAATAATCATACAGAAGGGATAAAAAACACTTTAGATACATCGAAATGTTTTGTTTTGTTTTGTTTTTGGAAAGGCAACGAACAAATAACAGATGCAATGCAGATAATACCAGGCGTTCATTATGGAACATTCTGGAAGATGGGGAATGGCATAGCATTTGCTCTGATGACACACAATACAAATAACGCAGTGGCTGTGGTTGTTGTGAGGTATGCACGCATCGCTTTAGCAGGCATCATAATGACAACATGAAGCTGGCTTCTCTCCAGAAATTCCAGAAAAGAGCAAAAGCAATTATGAGACATGTTAAAGCCACTCAGCTTCTGTCCTCAAGAGGAATCAGAAAGGCAAGAATAAAATGGATTGTTACTTCAGTCATTTTTAAAAATGTTACTAAGAACAAAAATATTCATTAAAAACAAATGACTGAAGATAATAAAGTACCCAGAAGTGTAGCTTGGCTATTTGATGAGACATCTTTTAGATTTAGATCCAGAAAATTGAAGATTATAAACAGGTCTTTCTAGGAAAAAAAAAAAAGCGTATCTGAGTGAAAGTAGGCTGTTAGGTCAGTTCTTCCTTATCAAAGGAACCAGATAAGTTCAAGTCTTTTCATTTTTAATAGCGGAAAATAATTGGAGCACATCTCTATGGCTAAAATAAATAGAAGAAAGAAGAAACTTTATTAAGATATGAAAACAATTGCGGTCAGTTAATTCCTACCCTTGCAGATTTTTTTGAGACAAGTTCCAAACTCAGAAATGTAAGTGACAGGAACATGGACGCTCCATGCACCTGCCTGGAATACTAAACAAGCAGGACTTAGAACTTGGTTTTCAAATGGCTGAGGACTAGGACATCTTTCTTGTCTCTTCCTTGTGGCCTGATGGAGACTCTTCTATCTTCTCCAACTAGTGAAAGGAATTGGCCAGTGTTTAGAAATCCTCTAACCCAGGAAAGAGCAAATAACTTATCCCAAAAGAAAAACTTTCAAATTTCAGATGTTACATGCTTTTAAAAATATCAAACACCAGAAGCAGCAGAAATGTAGCTGTCAAATAATAGCTCAGAAAAAGATAGATTAGACAGTTTCCTGTGACAAAAAGTGCCTTCTATAACTTCCTATTTTTTGTTTTTTTTCTCTAAGCTTCTTTAATCGCTATATCACTTCATACCTTTTTCATATAGTACAGACTCTACATCCACAAGCCCACTACATATTTTTGGTTTACAAAAATGACAGTTTCTTAGGCATTAGAATTGTAGTTTGTTTCAGAAGCTGGCAAAGATTAAAGATGTGTAGAATCTTAGCTTATAAATCATAGCCTATGATTTCAGTTATCTATAAAACTGCAAGTTTAAACAGGAGTAAGTCTGTAAGAATTTTAAAAGTATGCTAAATGTGATAATATTATGAACAAACCAAGCTGACTTAATATAGTTTACATAACTCAATCCACAAAGTAGATTTTTTAAAAATCCTATCTAATAAAAGAGTAATATGCAAATTAAACATACCTCTGCTACACCCACCAGCCAATCAGAGCAAGTATGCAAATTAACCCAACCAAGATGGCTACAGCCACAGAGAGAGCAGGAGAAAGGCTTGGGTTGCCCCTAGCGATGGAGGAAACCAAGCGACCAGGCCTCCACTTAAGGCAACAAAGTTTCAATGGCTGTGCAGCAGAAGGCTTGGCTCCACTCCAGGCTACAAAGTTTCAATTGCAAAAGATAAATAAATTTCAGATACCAGGGCCTCTGCTTGGGTCACTGGGGGGTGTGGCTGGCCATCAAACCACTAAAGGCCCCTTGCGCAGGCCACTCCATGCCCCAAGGAAACACCCATCCTGATTGAGGACACCCTTCAGGGCAAACCAGCTGGCTCCCACTGGTGTACCAGGCCTCTATCCTATTTAATAAAAGAATATTATGCAGATTGATCATCACTCCAACACACAAGATGACTACTCCCATGTGGTCAAAAGATCTTGCCCCCATGTGGACACAAGATGGCCACCACAAGATGGCCAGCAGGGGAGGGCAGTTGGCAGGGCCTAGGTCTGCAAGGGAGGACGGTTGTGGGCAATCAGGTCAGCAGGGGAGGACAGCTGGGAGAGACCAGGTCTGCAAAGGAGGGCAGTTGGCGGTGATCAAGCCTGCAGGGGTGGGCAATTAGGAGTGACCAGGCAGGCAGAGGAGGGAAGTTGGGGGTGACCAGGCCTGCAGGGAAGGGAAGTTGGGGGGACCTAGGCCTGCAGGGGAGGGCAAATAGGGGCAAACAGGCTGGTATGGGAGCAGTTAGGCATCAATTAGGCTGGCAGGGGAGTGGTTAGAGGTTGATCAGGCTGGCAGGCAGAAGCAGTTAGGAGCAATCAGGAAGGCAGGCAGGTGAGCAGTTGGGAACCAGCAGTCCTGGATTGTGAGAGGGATGTCCAAAACGGGCAATCGGACATCCCTCAAGATGTCCCAGATTGGAGAGGGAGTAGGCTGGGCTGAAGGACACACACAACCCCGCCTCCTGTGCATGAATTTGTGTACCGGGCCTCTAGTTAAATAACGTAAGTCAAATAAATTTGGAAGAAGGTATGGCAGAAGATATATTCGGCCATTAAAATTGGTTATTGTAGGATAGGAATTGAGGGGAACGCATTAACTTTGTCTTATATATATTTGAATTATTTTTCTTACTTTAGTGAGCATATCTTATTTTTATAATTAAAGCAAGAATCTCTGAATTAAAATCTAAACAAAAAGGGGAAGTAGTCATAAAATGTAGAATACTGTAGCTTATACTTATACTAGAGGCCAATGCAGAAGATTCGTGGAAGAATGGGCCTTCCTTTCCCTGGCTGCAAGCAAGCATCCCACCCTGCCCTCAGCTGCTTGGTGCCTGCCTATGCAAATCAACCCACCCGCTTTGTTGGGTTAATTTGCATACTCACTCCTGATTGGCCGGTGGGCATCGCAAAGGTAAGGTCAATTTGCTTCTTTCTCTTTTATTAGTGTAGATTTTATCCTCCCTCTTTTTTACCCTCTAGGTTTCAAAATACCTAGAAATTTTCAACTACAAGAAGAAAGCAGAGATGGAGAGGCAGGAGGAGCTGGGAATGAATGAGCAAAGAAATGTCAACAAGAAAAGCAAAGAATTTTTATCCCTGGATTTTCTTTAAGCTTCTCTCCCAAGAAGTTTACATTGTTTTGCTGATAACATCACACTTCTCTTACAGGATGTCAGAACTGTGACTTCAAAAGAAAAGAAGGGACCAGAGAGGACTGGACACTTGGGACAAACTCAGGAGGCATTGCTGTATACTGAGTTCAGACAGAAACATAAAGCAAAACAGGCTGCAGGGGCCTGCAGGGTGAATGGCGATCCCAAGGACAAAGGCACCAATGGTTTCGTGGCTGGTGTGGTTGCTGAGCTGGTCCTCACACCTGTTAGCCACAGGGTCAGTGTGGGAGGGGTCAGCACACAGGCCCTGCCCTCTGTCCTCTTCAGCAGCTGTTTAAACGCCCAGGAAATTCCAGTATAATCCTTGCTCAGCTTAATGCTGCAGCCTCTCCCCTTCAATCTCCACCTTGGACCCAGTCTCAGTTACCCTCTCTTCGAGCTCTGACCTGCCTTGTAAGGGATCCCATTGGCCTTTAAGGCAGCACCCAAAGCAGACAGTGAGGAGGTGGCTGTCCTCCAGGGCTCCCCCCTCTCTGTCCTGGCTGGAGAAGCCAATTTGTGGATTATCTCGCAGAGGACAGTCCTATGTCCCTTGAGGCCTCCAGCCCCGAGAATGTCCCCAAAGCATGAAGATCAGATGAATGTGCCTCCCACCATGAAGCTGGGGGAGGCTCATAAGATGCAGGCAGTGTCTGGATTTAGCCAGATGGCCACTTAGAATGAGCCTCTCTGGCTGTGCACTGACTGGGGACATGCATGACTCTGGAAAAGAGCATAAGGGAGGGTGTTTGGGCAATGGTACGTGTGCACAGGGATGAGTAAGTGGAAATTGTGGCAGAAAGCACATGAGTGCCAGGACCAGTGCCTATAAGAGCAAGTGTAGGAGTATAAGGGAATGTGTATGAGGTGAGATGGGTGTGGATGGTAGGTGCTGGGAGGTGTGTGTGTGTGTGTGTGTGTGTGTGTGTGTGTGTATACAAGCCCATCAGTGCAGACTGGGCCCACAGATGCCCATGAGCTCTACTCCACCCCTAGTCTGCCTGTGAACTGCCTTCTGCTCCAGGAGTTGCTTCTGGAGAAACACCTGGGGAGTGGAAAGTAAGTAGGGAAATAGAGAAGGAGAAACCAGAGGTGGCCAACCCCCTTCCTCCCAACTCTGCTCCTCCTTCCTTCCTCCTAGTAAGGAGTGCAGTGTGAACATGGGGCCCAGTTCAGGAGATGGTGATGAGCTGGGAGAGAGAACAGCTGGCCCAAAGGAGGCATGCTCCTGCCCTTCCCATGCTCAGCCATGGCTGCCTGTTGCTCCCCAGCATCCTGGTGACACAGCTGTCATTGCCAGCCATCTTCTTGCACCCTAAATGAACCCAAAGACCCCACCCTAATGGTAGGTACAGAGGAACCCCCACCCTCATCTTCCTGTGACAGAAAAGGTCCATTGCCCTGAAGGAGCCAAGTGGCCCCTCTGAACAGCTCTCAGTATGGCTCAATCCCCCAGTGTCCCATTACTTGGACAGTTTCCCGGCAGTGCCCTCAGTCCCACAGCCCCTTTCCCACCGAACCAGCATCGCCCCTTCCAGAGCCTGAGTCAAGTTCCCCTGGCAGTGGAGGGCCTGGCCCAGGTTAACTGATTGGGAACAGGCCCAGCAGCTTTTCTCCACGGGCACTGCCAGGGACATTACAACATCTAGGCTATGCTGGGCCCACGCCAGCTCCCCCAGGGATGGGAGGAGAGAGGGTACCAGACAGCCAAGATTGGTGGGTGGTGGCCAGCCAGGCCAAGCTCCCAGACAGAAAGAGAGGGGGCGGGGCTGGGGCAGCAGCAAGCAGTACACTTTGGTGCAACTTGGGGTCTGGGCTGGGGGAGCAGGAACCAAGCCTTTGCCACTGCAAGGCTTACTTACCTGTGGTGATGCGGTGGGGAGCTGGAGAGCTGTGGGGAGCTGGGGGCAGGTGTGGGATTAACCTCCTTGCTCCTCCCAGCTCCACCGGGATTGGAGAGATGCAACTGGAGGGTGGGCAAACCTCTGCAGAAGGCTGGGAGCCCAGACTCTGCGAGGACCCCTAAAGCAGGACCCCCAGGTCAGAGCCGGTGGAGTGTCTGCAAACACAGTGGGGATGGCAGTAGCAACTAGGGTAATGTGGGTGTCAATGAGGCTACTTAAGAGGGCAAGGGAGCCAGGTGGGCTAGTTCCGCACCCCCTTGCGAACTCGGCTCTCGCCTAGGGAGAGGTACTCGCTCCCCCCTCCACCCCCCCCCCCCACCTCCCGCTTCCCCAGGAGGCATCTCGAGCATCTGCAGAGGCCCTGGCTGGAGGGACCTTCTATTTTGCAAACCTTAATTCCTCTGTCCCCAGGCACGACTCCCACCCTCCACAACGGCCAACGACCCTGGGGCTTACCTTTCGCAGGCCGCGGCTCCGCAGGTCCGCGCCCCCCAAGGCCCGGCGTTCGCCCGGCGCCGCTCGCGCCTCGGCTCGGGTGCGGGGACCCCGCTCTCCGCTGTCCGGGTGCGCCCGCGCGGCGCGTCTCTGGGGCTCGGGGTAGCCGGGAGGCGGGGGCTGGAGGCGGGGCTGCTCCTCTGAGGGTGGGGGCCCCGGGGTGGGTGGCGGGGGACGCGGCGGGCGGCAGTTGCGCTCGCTGTTGCCCAGCTAGGTCGCGGGTCCCGCCGGCCGCAGCTCTGCTCCCCAGAGGCGGCTGGAGCAGGCGCAGCCCAGCCCGCCCCTCCGCGTCTCTCCCAGCCCGGCCCGCCCCTCTCCGGCCCCTGCGGCCGCCCTCGCTCTCCCCTCTTCCAGGGAGCCGAGCCCGCCCTCCCGGCCCAGGCAGCGAGCGCGCGGGGAGCGCGGGGCGGAGGGACGTGGGCTTGGAAGGCGGCACGCGCGGAGGGGCCTGGCGGAGGCGGGGATCCGAGCACCTGGAAGAAGCGTAAAAGCCCTGGGAGCGATGGGGCCCGGGCCCCGGGAGAGAGGGGCAGGTGGTCGGGGCGGGCGGGGAGGCACCTGGCCAGACCGCCGCGCCCTCTCTCCCTCCCTGCTTCTCTGTTCCAACTCTGGGAACTAAACCCACGGTCTTAGTTCCTACTCAGGTTTGAACTCAGGTGGGCGTGAGCTGAGGGGGGAGAGAGAGAAAAAGAAAAGAAAAGCAGGAGGTGGAGGGAAAGACAAACAGAAATCTCAAAGGGTGCAGGGTTGTGGAGAGCCTACGCAGCTAGGGAGGGGGCGCGTGGGCATGAACGGGTCTCTGATCCAGCCCTCAAACTCTTCTCCCTGCTTGTGACCCTGGATCTTGGTCAGGGTTGGGGCTTCAAACTCTACCCTCCCCAACGGGCGGGGAAGCCTGGGTCTTACGGGAAGTCCTGATGTCGGAGCCTGGCTTTGCAAGGCCGGGCAAGTCGCTGCACCTCTGGGTGCCGCCTCCCTTGCCCGCTTCCCAGAGAGAACCTCCCCCACGGGGAGGAGAAGCGCAGGAAGGGACTCAGCGAGTTCTCGGATGGGAGGGGTGAGGAGCGGAGGGGGCGCCGGCAGGAAAGGTGTTTCCGCCCACCCCCTCGCCTCTACTCAAACCCCGGGCAGCAATGGGGGTCTATTGTTTGGGTTCAGCAGCGCCAAACGGGGACCTCCAGCGAGGTGATGCTACCCCCTGCTGGTTCCTTCAAGGAACACAGGCACCTGGTGGAATGTCGCTCTGGCCTTTTCTTCCTCCTCCCCTTGTCATTCTGTCTCATCTTATTCTCCAAAGTCCTTCTTAGTCAAGACACTTTTAGGCGTATTAAAGCCCTAGTCGCAAATGGGCTGATCCCAACTGGTACCAACTGGAGCCGTCAGAAACCAAGGAAAATTGTGAAAGGCATCTATGAGCCAACAAGCCCAATAAACAAAACAATGAAACTCATTAGGAGGCACCTGGGAGAAACAAACAGGCTTTAATGAATTGACTGAACGAGTGATGGAAGGAAAGATAAGGGCTGCTGGACAGGTCCCCGCTTGGCAAGGCGATTGCTCACTCCCAATATCTGGAGTTAATTAATAAACCTAACGATGTGGGATGACTCGGCACTTGAATAGTAATAAGTCCACTTGCCCTGGTGCCTCTTGCTTCTTCCCTTTGTTCTGAGACTCGTTGGTGGAGATTGACTTCATTTCTGAACGTTCTCTCCAAGGCTTTGACAGATTTTTGTGAAACGTGAATTTACATTATATGTGTTATTACACAACTCACGATCCTTGTTGTATTAACAATATGACTGATTGCCAGGAAGCTATGGGTGTACTGGAAACATTGTTTTAAAGCATGTAATTAAATTATGTTTAAAGATAAAAGTATTGACCAAACCAAACCATAGACATTACTTTATAAAACCCAGACATTCCAGTAGTAATTTGCAACACATTATGTACTGACATTTGTAGTAAAATGCCTGTATTTCTTTCTATTGTCTGACATGCCTTATTGTTTATACTGCCCATTAGGTGCCTATAATATGAAATTAAATTTTTGTTGTCCAAGGCATATGTAATTAGTTATTTTTCTTTGGTTGATAAAATTTGAGAGGCATCCAGTTTTCAAAGAAAGTTCTATTGTACTCTGGAGGCAAGAGGTTTAAATTTGCAGTTATAATTGGCCCTGTATCATAATTTCCAATGTGTTATCAAAATGGATTTGAAAGGTAGGTGGTTAGCACAGAATGCATTACTAAGTTATGCTGCTCTCTGCAGCTATTAAAAAGCCAAGTAATGAATTCCTTGTTCAAGTTAAACATAAATCTTGGCTACAATTTGTTCAGTAACTGGCACCTATTACATACTTAGAAGTGTTAGAGAATAAATAAATAAATAAATAAATAAATAACAATATTGAAGGCAGGACAAAGTTTGTGGCTCACAGAATTCATTGTCTTGGAATGCAACCACCTATAATGTAAATTTGGAGCCATAAAGAAACTCCTGTGCAGAAAAACTCCAGGTGGTTTGGGATGTTTCTGATTGGTTCTGCTTTTTTTTTTTTCCCCCTGTTTTTACCTCCTTGGGCTTTTCTCTCTTCAGCATCTATTCCTCTCCAAGGATGTGCAATTGCCTTCTTCCTTATTTCCCTTTAGAATGGCTGATGTTATTATAAACATGGAACTTTGTAAGTAACTTCAGTGGTAAAAATTCTAGTAAAAAGCAATAAAGGAATTTGCTAAACCCCCAGATATCTTATTCCATAACATTAATTATATCTGCAGATATACAACCTTGCAGAGGGGTGCAGGCCTTTACCTGAACTGGCTGGAAGCCCTAAGGCCTCTAGGCCAGGCTTGACTTTTGGAGTCTGATCTCCAAGCGTTTTGTCCAATAAAAGTGTCAGATGCTCATTTATACAACTGAACCTTTTGTTTGTTTGTTTGTTTTGAAACTTCTAGAGCATATTCTAGTCTTCTCCTATAGTATTGGTTTGTTTTGAGGATAAACTTAGTTTGCCACTGATTTGTAGACCAATAGTGATTGATATCCTGGATGCTTGATGAACATGAGCGATTTTTGAATTGACCCAGGAGAGGCTACATTTTGACATGACTTTAACCAAGCAATAAGGAAAAAACATTTGCAAGTATTAGTGCACAGAGAGAAAGAGGAAAGCTCTTCTCTCATAACAGAAAGTTTTATTAGTTGTAACAAAAGTTGTACAACAGTGGTTTTAATAAATTGAATAACTTAGGACTGTTATGGAAGCCCAGGTCTGAGACTGAGGTTTCTGCTCTCCATCTTTAGAGTGAAATCTTGTTCCCTGGTTTTCAGCTTGTCAGCCAGAGTTCCAGCTGTAATGTCTATTAGTTTCACTCAAGAAAAAGGAGATAGACACAGAATATGGGGCATAACTTCAGCTGAGTTGGCACCATTTAAAGAACCTTTCTGGAAGCTCCACCTGTGACATATCCTTATATATTATTGGCCAAGACAGTGTCATATGGTGACCCCTATCTGAAAAGGACTGGAAATGACATGTTGCACCTAATAAAATTAAACTTTTATAAGTAAGAGGAGAGAAAGAATATTAGACAGGTAACCAGCAGCCTCTGGTTCATCACACTTACCTATATCTTTTCCTGCAATCTACAGAGATGAAGGTTTTTCATAGGATTCCTTGCTGGTATTCCTACCCCCATCCCCTTTTGGGAACATCATCTTTAATACTTTTTTTTTTAATCTTCAAAGATGATTCCCAGGAGGTTAGTAGAATGAATGGAAATGACAGAAGCCTTCTCTCACTAAAATAACTATGACACAAACTCAAAAGAAAAATAATAAGCCTTGTGCAGTTACTCATATAAACAATAAGAGTTGAAAACATCCTTGATCTTAGTAAGAGTTTGGCAGGACAGGGTTGATGAGTATTCTACTCCACTCTGCTTCTTCTCTTCTCTGTGCTGTGTCAGCTCATTTTAGATCTAGACAAGAGATACGATGATGTACCACATGGAGCAAGTGATCCCATGAGCTGTTCTGTCAAATGCTGTCGTGTTCTCCAGCTCTGGTCCAGATAGTGTTCTTTGAAAACATTCACATCCCTCCAAAGAGGAGGGTGACTTGCTTTGCTCCAAGATCTGCCTCTTGCTCTGTATTTGGCTTATAGCATTTCCTTGTTCTTCAGTTGCTGGATGTTCCCTTCTCTCTTTCCCTTTATGCAGGATTCTAGAATCTACCCCATAAGACCTTTAAGCACCAATATCAAAGGGAACAAGTCAACATCAAGCATGAGTAAACAACAACAGCAATAAAACTTGGGATCTTTTAAAACTATGAGGCCATGTGGAAATAGAATCAAGATGTAAGAGTTTTAAGAAAAAGTTCCACTTAAATTCTTAGAGAGTTACTAGTAAAAGCAGATATGAAACTATTTTTAAAGGTTGGAATAAAAGGCAGTGAAAAAAAAGAAAGTACAATAGCCATAATAAAACATTAGTCATGTAGAAAGAAAGAAAAATTACAAAACTCTGGGAAAAATAAAACAGTGAAATATAATAAACTAGTGGAATATAACATGAAATATAACATGAACCTGGGCAGACATTCAAGATGTGAGACACGAATAGACTTTTTTTAAATAACAGAGAAGGTAAAAGGCCTACAATTACAATAGGGAATTTTGACTTTAAAATGAAAATGCTTTCAGGATGAGAAAGATAAAATACACAGAAGGAAAAAAAAAAAGAAAAAGACAAAATAAAAAAATATTTAAGCATCTGGTACATATTAAGTATTTAATAAATATTTATTAAATAGTTAAACTAACTTAAAAAGTCATGAAACTGAAAATGTAAAGTCTCTGCTATCTTTAAGAAAAACGATATGCAAAAATCAATGCCAAAATATATTTTGGAAAAAGTTTTTCTGTCAGTACCTTATAAATTTACATATCCACTCAGGAGTTAAAAATGAAAATGCATTCATATTTTTTCTCTAGGGCACCTGATTAATTAATAATTTAGGATTTCAGGAGAAAAGAATAAAACATTGATCAGCTTCTGAAAAGCCATTCTCAAGTCTTGTCCTTGGCTCCCCAGAATGTTGAGGCTGAGATGCTAATTACCCTCCTAGCCTTTCATCCAGTTAGGAGTAGATACTGGACCTAATTCTGCTTCACCAGAAGAAAAGAGAATTCTGTTGGAGGCACTTGATTTCTGATAAACAAACAAACAAACAAAAACACACAACATTCAGATTTGTCATCATCCCTGGGATATTGAACTGGTTTCTTCAATACCACAAAAAATATAGTGGCTGAAAACAACACAAATGTATTATCTTACAGGTCTGGAGGTCAGAAGTGTGAAATGCATATAACTGGGCTCAAAAAAATCAAGGTATAGGCAGGACTGTTTTCCTTCTGGGGGCTCCTAGGAGAATGTTAGCCTTTCTTTTCTAGTGTGACCTCTAAAGGTCACTGCATTCCTTAATTAACTCAACCTACTCTGTCTTCAAATGTTTGTTGGGTGAAGAAGTCAGCCTCTCTCGCCACATATAAGGACCCTTGTGATTATATTGGGCCCATCTAGATAATCCAGGATGATCTTGACCTCTCAAGGTCCCTTCCTTAGCAACCTCAATTCTTCTGCAATCTTAATTCCCCTTTATCATGCCAACTAACACAACAGATTCCAAGAATTAGAATGTGGATATTTTGAGGGACCATTATTCTGCCTACCATAGACATGATGGCCATATTAGCAGCTGACCCAAACCAGCAATCACATACATTTCTTGTTCCACAAGAAAAATAAACGCCTGTAATTGTGATTTGTTGTTGTTGTTATTACCTGTAGCTTCATACTTCCCTATTGGATAGAGACTCAAATATTGTATCCCCAGCCAAGTGCTTATTCTTTTCAAAAGTAAGATAAAGTCATTCTCAGATCTGCAAATTCTTAGAACACTTACCACTCAAGTCTGTTTTCCAGTAAGACACATTGCAAATGTACTCTGAGCAATTAAGAGATGAATAAGCAATTGTATTCTTCATTAGGGAAATTGTGATTGAGGAAAAGTGGTTATAATCACCAAAAACTATCTAAAATTATAGGATAAATAAAATAAAAAATGCAAACCTGCAAATTACTAAGCAATAAAAAGAGGAAAATTAAGTAATTGAGGGCAATATGGGAGTAAAGGTAAAATGCTTAATGTAAATACTAAAAAAAAATTTTTTAAAGGAGATTTTAACTTCAGATTAGTGTTAATACAAAGGGAAATAGCAAAGATGGGGAGGTCAGCAATGTTAGTTTCTTTGACTTCTATCAAAGGAAGTCAATGGTTATTGTTGGAATAATTGAGTAAAAAGAATTTTAATGTTTTAAGATAATCATGTAAGATTATCTTTAAAATAGAGTGTTAACCTTACAAGATAAAAGATAAAAGCAAATGGATATAGTTCATTCATCCAAAGACAAAATAATAGAAGACAAGGAAGCATTAAAATATGGAAAGCATAATTAAAGTGACAGATTTCAAGTCAAGTACAGAACAATGTCCTAATGGGCATAATATTCTAGAACAACTTTATGGTAAGTCAATAGAATAAGTATGTTCTGAAATATCTTCATGTAGCAAGCAACCAAAAGGTTCACTTTTGCATTTCTAGAAATGCTTATGTTAGTGAGACAGTATTGGTGGTGGGTACATTAGACCCTTTAATCTCTTAAATAAAAATGGGACCACTAATGACAGTACTAAATACTGTTAAAATTAAATATATAATTTTGAAATATTTAAACATGGAATATAAAAACACGCACACAAACACACGCACATATAATTGAAAGAAAGACATTACCATCCTTCCATCCCTGTTTCTGATCTCTCCTCTTCTCTCTTTCCTTGTCTCTCCACAATGTAAGGAGAAATGGAAAGACAATGTTGACATGTCTACAAAATTGACTAAGATCTTGCAAACAATTTCAAAGCTTCATCTGAGTCTTTGTATAGCTAAAGCTGAAATCATGAAAAGAGAGAAAACTAAGAAATGAGCTCACTTTTTATTTATTACAAACCCAAAGGAATGTGTGCAAAAGTGGGAGATGATTTAA
Organism: Lasiurus cinereus; assembly: GCA_011751065.1. Taxonomy (NCBI): domain Eukaryota; kingdom Metazoa; phylum Chordata; class Mammalia; order Chiroptera; family Vespertilionidae; genus Lasiurus; species Lasiurus cinereus. Next base: position 44,996,811 of record JAAGEH010000307.1, read on the forward strand.
ACAAATCATGGTATCATCACATTCAAGTTCAACAAAAATATAGGCTTAAAAATGTTAATCACTTTAAATGAAAACATGAAATTATTTTCATATTGGAAAATAGAGTATATTTCTTAATGGGGTCATATTCATTTTTTTCCTTCAAAGTAGTTTAAGAAAGCAGAAACATTGGACAGATAATGTAAGATGTTAAAGAAAACTAATATAAATTATAGAAATTCCCCATGTTTACTCTCATGAAATCACTTCAGACATCACCAACTTTCTCTTTCTTCCCGCCCACAAACCTTTTAATTGCCAGGAGCTTTTCTAAAGCTCCTCTTAATAATAGTGTAATTACTAATTGTATTATGGGCAAGGTGGGCTTCATTAATTATTAAATAATTAGGTTCTTCCTTCTTGTAATTTTGTTCTGTACTACCCAGGAGAATTAATGTTTGACCTTGTAAATTGTGCTTTCATGAATCACTGATACTTGTTGGATACTAGAAAAAAAAAGTGGCATATTTATGACTAACACTGGTTACAAGATAATAAGGAGATTAGATTTAGTGCCACCCTGTGATATTCTGAGTACATAACTCAGAATCTACGCCCCCCCAAAAGAGAGGGTCTAGAGAAAGATACTTGTACTTTTATGTTCATAGCAGCATTGTTCACAATAGCCAAAGGGTGGTAACAACCCAAATGTCCATCAACAGATGATACACAGAATGGGATATATACATTTAATGGAATATTACTCAACCAGAAAGGGGAATAACATTTTGATATATGCTACAACATGGCTGGGCCTTAAAAACTATTGTTGCTTAGTGAAATAAACCAGATGTAGGACAAATAATAAGTTTAGTTTTATGAAGTACCTAGAATAGGCAAATTAATAGAGATAGAAAATAGAATAGAGGCTATCAGGGGCAGAAAGAGATGGATAATCATTGTTTAATGGAAAGAGAGTTTTTGTTGGGGAAGATGAAAATGTTTTAGGTAATGGTCGTGGTTCACAGCTTTCAGAACACACTTTATACCACTAAATTGTGGTTAAAATTATAAATATTATGTTATGTATGGTGCACCAAAATGTAAGACAAAATCTCAACTTACAGATTGCTGTTACAGGGAAACCTTCTGAAATATTATACTCACTCATTGTGCTTTTTCTTTCATTATATTCATCTTAGTTTGTAAATATGTATTTACTTTTGTAATTTTGAGGAAATGTCTTTCTCTTCCCCAGGATTATATGCTCCATAATGATTTCCAAATCAAGTTCATTTACACATCTTCCAACAGGGTCTAGCCTATTAAAATGATCGAGTATAGAAGTTGTTATTAAATTACTTTTTCAACATTAGGCAGGAAACTAAAGTATCATCTTGAGTTCCTTTGCAATTATCTAAATCATCCCTAGCTGTGACATTTACAGAGTTGCCTAATTTTAATAGTTTATTAAAAATATAACTTAGGGGTTAGTATCCAAAATAAATAAGGAACTCATACAACTTAACAAAAGGAAGGTAAACAATCCAATTAAAAATGGACAAAGGACCTAAATAGACTCTTTGCCAAAGGGGATATACCAGTGGCCAAGAGATATATGAAAAAATGCTCAAAGTCACTAATCATCAGAGATGCAAATTAAAACAATGAGGTATCACCTCACACCTGTCAGAATGGCTACCATAAACAGGTCAACAAATGACAAGTGCTGGTGAGGATGCAGAGAAAAGGCAACCCTAATATACTGCTGGTGGGGATGCAGACTAGTGCAGTCACTATGGAAAACAGTATGGAGCTTCCTCAAAAAATTAAAAATGGAACTGCCATTTGTCTCAGTGATCCCACTTCTAGAAATATGTTCTAAGAAACCTGAAACAGCAATGAGAAAGAATATATGCACCCCTCTGTTTACAGCGGAGCAATTAAAATAGCTAAGATCTGGAAACAGCTCAAGTGCCCATCAATAGATCAGTGGATAAAAAAGCTGTGGTACATCTACACTATGGAATACTATGCATTAGTAAAAAAGAATGATCTCTTACCCTTTGAGACAGTATAGAGGGATCTGGAGAGTATTATGCTAAACAAAATAAGCATCAGGGAAAGACAAGTATCACATAATCTCACTCATATGTGGAATCTAAAAAACAAAATAAGCTGATGAACAAAATAGATCCAGAGACATAGAACCATGAAAAAGATTGTTGAATCTCAGAGGGAAAGCAAGGGTAGGTGAGTGGGTGAAAAGAGATTAACCAAAGCACTTATATGCATGTATGCACAACCCATGGATTCAGACAATAGGGTGGTGAAGGCCTGGGGTTGGGGGTGGAGGTGGGCTAGAAGGGGTTAATGGGAAAAAGGGGGGACATCTGTAATACTTTCAACAATAAAGATAAATTAAAAATATATACTAATATAATTTGCCAAATGTGGCATGAATAGGCCACACATAAACACAGATAAACATGTCTAATTATTCTATTGTTACGTCACATAATTATCCTTGTTTGAATTATAGATTGCAAAAGGAATGATCATTTCCAGTGGTCTCTAAGAACCATCATTTTCCTTCATTTGACTCTGGGAGGAATTAGGAAGGGGTACAGCAACATATTTTCATTTCAGCCATTTTACTCTGAAAATCATGGTGAGTAAACAAAGTTGCCTATGAGAATCTACCTATCTTGTAAGGGGCTTCAAATAAATGAGCAGAGTGGGTTAGTTAGTGTTATGGACTTTTCTACCTAACAATTTGGAATAACTTTTCATGCAATTGTTAGTAGTTCAAAGGGTGAATAAAAACAAGAGTTATATTTGATTCCATTTTTATTTTTGTTTCCTCGTTTGATAAAAAGTTTAAGATTTCAGGATAGCTTCTTTGGTAATTTTTTTTAATGGTAAATTATATCAATTTATTGGGCTGTATTCCAATCATATTTTATTTATAAAAACAAGTAGCAGGCATATTGTATTCATGGACTGAAAGACTCAACATAGTAATGATAATATCAAACCATAATATAGCTCCTATCAAATTCCTTCCCAGCAAACATGATTTTGCCAATAGAGACAAGATCACTCTAAAATTTAAATGAAAAGGCAAAGGACTAGAAAAGCTAAAACAATTTTTTGGTTATTGAAGTTATTTTACTATGTGTCCATTTCTACTTATTCTGCTTTATTAGTAAGAAGTATATTCACTAGTTTTGTCACTTGGTCCTTTTTTCCAAAATGGAAAAAATTTTGTCTTTGTAAATAAGTAATTAAGGCCTTTAAGATTTTGTTGGGCCTCTGGTGAGTTTGTGTATAATTACGATGTGCACCCTTCTCTGATCCAGAGTTTTTCCATCTGCTAAATACCGAGGAATAATTTAAAAGAAAAGAAAAAAAAAAAGGCTGCTAAGACTCTGGTTGGCAGAGAGACAACATTCAAGCAGTAGAAATAGTATAATATGATAGAGAATGTTTTTGGGTTTTTTTCCCTCTGGGCATCAGTTTGAAAATTCTCCTTGGAGAACTTTTGCTGTGTTTGGGGGAAGTGTGTCAGTAAGATATTTGGAGTGAGGGTGATTGCAACGTGAATGCTCAGGTACTAAAAAATGCTCCCCCCATCCCCACACTCCCTTTTTTCCCTGAATATTGCATACATTTGTTATTTGGGTATGCTTTCCATAATAAAGGACTGAGTGTGCAGGGATTTGTGTTTAAATACTTTTAAAATAGCAAGTAGATGGAAATTTCAGGATACCAAAGGAAAAAGAAAGTAGTCAAAGGGATCACAATTTGTTTGTTTGTTTGTTTTAAAGTTCTTAGTTTATTAATCCTCTGAAACAAATCTGCATAGTCACCACAGATAAAGTCACTGAAGAATCTTGACTCCTTCTGTTGTCTGACTTTTAGCTCACTTTTTGCAGCACCAATGTTGGCCTTTGCAGTCCCCCTGGCTTTCTTCATCCTGGTCCTGTGTTCCTTTCTGTGTGCTTGAGGTCTTCTTCTCATACAGGTCATGTCCTAAAAAATCTATATTTTGGTTCATTTATTTATTTTTGTGTATGTAATCCAATGAATCATAAATCATGCCGAAGCCAGTTGTCTTGCCACCACCAAAATAGGTTCTGAATATAAACACAAAGATGACGCCTAGTGCAGTCTTAGACATTTTGGCCAGATTTTCCTGAATTTCTGTCTTAAGTACTGTTGCCTTTCCAGGGTGAAGGACATCAATGTCTATTTGTTTCCACTGAGATAGTCTGTTGGTCATGAATTTCCTGGTCCAGTTAGTTAGTGGGTTGTCATGTTGACAGCCCATCTTCAAGCCAGGGGATAACTCTTTCTTCCCAATAAATTGTTAATCAAAGGAGAGTTGGCTGGCAGCTATACTTCTTCAGGTCTCCTGCCTCATCATCATCAGTGACTCTGGTGGGAACATGGTGGGTAATGACATTGGACCCATTGGGGATGGCCTCAGGGCAGGATCTTCCAGGCTTCTATTTTGACAGAAAAGAGAGAGTCCATTATGGTCATAAATATAACTTTCCCTGGGGCAGGACCCTCCTGCTTGCTTCTCAGGAATCTTCTGATAAAATCCAGTAACAATTATTTTTGTTTTATTTGAGATACTAATGGATCACTTTCTTTCTAGTCTACTAATAAAACAAGAGTATAACCTAAAAAGAATCCTAAATAAAGTGTTGGTAGATATGGCCTGAGTACCGACAAACATGTATATTTAAAGGAAGGACAAAAAAGACTGAGTTGCTTGGAGGCCCATCTGGAAGATTTCGTGTGGAATCTGAGACAGTGGAGAGGGAAACTGAAGAAACAGAAAAGACACAGTAAAACTGGAGGGAGAGAATCCAGAGAGTATCCTGTGACTACTTTCCTTCGGGGTTTGCAATTAGAAATAACTCTATGATCTCCCAGTCAAGAAATATAATAGACAGATAAGCTTTATCTTTGTTTGCTTTTCTCTTTGCTGACTTGATACAGAAAAGTAGATCTTGGAGGATACATTTTGAAGAGAGCAGATGAGAAACACAACAATAACTCCTTGGTCTCTAAATTATTCCCTGAAGAGGTGATTCTCGTCAACCAGGAACACCCATTTAGGACTTTATACAAGCAAGAAGTAAACTTCTACCCTGGTCAGTTGTGCCATTATGAAGTTTAGAGTTTGCTTGTTATAGCTATGAATGTTATAATATGCTCTGCTGGTGTGTGGATGCCCAGAGATTGTTCAGTTGGATATGGGAGTCAAAGGATCAGAAGTGGTGGTTACTGAACAGTGGTTTGAGTAGGATCCAGTTGAAACCTAAAACTCAAGCTACTATTCCAGGGCTCCTCCTATTATGAGTATGTTGCCAGGGAGGGAGGAAGGGAAAGAACTAAATATAAATAGCACAAAACATGGTTGCCTCAGTCCTTGCTTCTGATCATGAGGTCTAAATTAATAGTCATTGTGACCATCTATTACCGAAAACCAAGTTCATGTGCCTGACTCTTCAAAAGGTCAAAATTCAAAACAAAGTTTAGAATAAGGAAAGGTTTATTGATTAAGAAGGTGCCAATTGAGGAGATGGGAGACTTAATGGTGCCTCAGCTCCATCTTGTTCTCTGGACTAGTTTAAGGTTTTCTTAAGGGGATAGGAGAGCAGATATGTAAAAGTGCTGATGGAGTGAATTTTAATTGGAGGACCTTGGAACCTGACCGCTTATGGTAGAGGGGCATGAACACTGCATCTTTCTGGACAATATACCTTGGCTTCTGTGGTGACAGCATCCAGCATTAGTCTCGGTTGTGTCTTGGTCCTTTGGTTCCTTGGGAGGGGAGAGACTTTGGTTCTGGGTACAGCTGGAGGTCAAAGTTCTCTCCCCTGTACCTGCTTTGGCTGATCACATTGCAGTTTTTGTCTGTGGTCTTTGAAAAGCAACTCAGTATCTCTTTAAACAGGACCATTTTGAGCTGGTCCTGCAGTCACATTTCTTCCTCTTCTTATTCCACTTTCCCTCTGCCCTCTACCAGCACCTTAGCAGAATAGAGTTGTTTTGTGGTCCCATGAATGGCACCTTCATTCCCAGAGCTTCTTCATCAGTGGGGTCCTAGCTTCCCTGGGTGGCTATTGTTTTCATTATATAGGAATATTGGACAGAGGAACACTCAGAGGCACCCCAGAGAATGCTCTGAGTTCCAGGCAGAAACCTGCTTGTCACCACTGTGCAACAGCCTCCAAATTTCCCTTTGGTAATGGGGATAATTCACTCAAGCTGGAATAGTAACCACTTTATAAAAACATGTCAAAAATACCTACCCATTAGTGCTTAACTTTTCCTCTCATGTTTGCCATCTTTGTGCATGTGTGTGTGTGTGTGTGTGTGTGTGTGTGTGTGTGTGTATTTGGAATCTATATTTAGGCACTTCCCCTGTAATTTTCATTAAAGTAATAATTTTTAACTTCCATGAACTTTCTCTTATTATTTGTTTTATAAATTTATCTTTATCCTTTTCTTAATCAATGAATACAATATGTCCTCAAACTTTTCTGAAAAGGACGAAAAAGGAGATTTAGAATTCAATTAAGATCTCTTTTCTCTGGAGTCAATATTCTATTTTATGACTTTGATCTCTTCCATTTATGTTACTACATAAGTAAGAATAACTAATGATACCTGTTATGACAAACAAGCCCCCAATTCTTAGTGGCTTAACCTGATTTGGTGTTTTATTTTGTTTTTGATCTTTGCATAAAGGCCAATATGTATCTTTGTAGTCAGGAAGCTCACCTGGGCAACTCTCTCCTATGAGAGGTGACTCAGAGATCTGAGATACCACTACCCAAGGTTTCTCCATGGTTGTCACAAAAAGTGGAAAACAGGAGAAACGTGTGTTGAAGATTTGGTGTTTTGGGCCAAGTCTGGAAGTGGATCATGTTGCTGCTCACATTCCACTCTTCGGAACTAGTAATCCTCTGGCCCCATCTAGGTGCAAGGAGCTGGAAAATGTCATTTTCTTATACTCTCAAGAGGGTAATAAAATGGTTTGATAGATCTATAGCTTTGTCTTTGCCATGGCTTGTTTTCTTAAAAAAATGTTTGCTGATAACTTGGTTGTCCAATCATATTTATGAATAAACAATATTTATTTTTACCTGTAATTGATTAACATTTCCTCTGATAGAAATGGCCTCTTCACTGCATGAGAAGACTGATTCAGGCTCTCTGTGGGTGTGGTGTGTGAACTGGCAGGCTTCACTCTAAGATAAGCAGGCTGGGAACCTCTTCTCTGAAAGCCATTCCCACTCTTAGGTTAATAGTTTCATTTCTTTGAAAGGTGTTTTCCCAGCTCTATATTATAGACTTTCTCTGTTACTAGAGGGGAGAGGTCCTTTTTTTCCTAGTTGCTAGTGGGGGTGGATTTCTTGCAATATCCTGAGAAAAAGAATTTTCTAAGACTCACATAGGAGAATGAGTGATTGGCATGGAATTACATCCCTGTGTTTCCAAAATCTCATTTCCCTTTGTCCTGCTATAGAAGTGTAGCTGGGGCTTTAGCAGAGCTAAAGTCAGAGTCAGTGTCCAGAGTTTCCTTATCATGTTAGGGCTGTGTCCATTCCAGCATCAGGCTAGCTTACTTTGTGTTTTCCCCTGCAGTCCATTAGTCCATTATTGCATGTGGGGTCCGCATGGCTATGGAGGAAACACAGGCAAATACAAGGAAGCTAAGAGTGTAAGAGTCAAGCACAACAAGAGAGAGTGAACTCTTTTGTTTAGAGAATTATGTATTCCCAATTTTTCTCATGCTTTAGTGGCCATGCCCATTCTGGCCAACCATCTCTGTCCCCAGGTTTGATTGACAGGCAAGTACCTTCCCTATGTCACCTCAATTTACTGGGCATGTTTTTTTTTTTCTTTAGATCTTTTCCCCGAGTGTTTTGCAGGGAATAGGCCAGTGGTTCCATGGGGTGTGCAAAATTGCAACTTCCTGGTAAATCTACCCTAATGATATTCCTATAATGTCTTGCTTCTCCCTTTGATTCTCCTTTATTATTAATAACTAACTAATTACAATGGTATCATTTATACATGTGGAGATTAGAAAGGAAGCTCTGACTCAGCAGTCATTACAGTTCTTCAACCAATTGTCTTGTGTTAAGTTCTTTCTCATAATCTGACCATATTCCTTTGGACCTCAGTTACTCTGCAAAATGGAGCAGCCTCACTTACTGCTTTATCCCTATCTGTACTGAGCTGTGTCTCTGTCCACTCTGATCTATGTTTCATTTGGGCTATAGCCATCTTTGATGTTTCAATAATACATAAAACTTTGTGTTGCTAATATGTTCCTTCCAGTAGTCAGCAACCATATTAATTCCTTCTCTTTTATGCATCTTTGCTAATATTTATAGCCCAATAGTTGCTTTTTTTTTGAGTGAGGGGAGGTAAATTATTTTTTTCAATCCATTATCTTGAACTAAAAGTGATACACTTTTTACTTAGTAATAGATGATCTTCCACATCAACAGAAAATCAGTATTTTCTATACTAATAAAAGAGAAAGATGCAAATTGACCATACTTTCACAATGCCCACCAGCCAATCAGGAGTGAGAATGCAAATGAACCCAACAAAGATGGCGAGTTAATTTGCATTCAGAGGCACGGAGTGGTCAGGGGTGGGGCCATAGCAACAACGAAGTTGTTCTGCACCACTCCAGCAGCTCTGGGCTTCTGGGTAGCATGGGAAGACAGAAAAGCAGCTCCCAGCTAGAGTGAAGGCAGGGCCAGCAGCCAGGGGAAGGAAGGCCCATTCTTGCACAAATCTTCATGCATCGGGCCTCTATTTAATAATATACTAGTAAAACCAGTTTTGAAATATGCAAAACATTCCATTTTGTAGTATAAACTTTCACAGGTTTTCACAGGTTTAACATGTAGCTTCTTTCGGTATTGTTCTTTTAAAAATAATTTTTATTTTTTAATTACAGGTGACATACAGTATATTAGTTTCAGATGTACAACATAGTGATTAGACATTCATATAACTTACATAGTGATCACCATGATAATCCCCGTACCCATCCAACACCATACATAGTTACTATGATATTATTGACTATATTCCCTATGCTATATTTTATATCCCCATGACTATTTTGTGACTACCAATTTGTACTTCCTAATCCCTTTGCTTTTTTCTCCTATACCCCCAACTCCATTCCCTTCTGACAAGCATCAAAATGTTCTCTATATTTTAGTTTGTTTCTGTTTTGTTTGTTCATTTTTTTTTTTTTTAGATTCCACATATAAGTGAAATCACTTGGTATTTGTCTTTCTCTGTCTCAGTTCACTCAACAGAATACCCTCTAGGTCCATCCATATTGTAGCAGATTTCTTTCTTTCTTTCTTTCTTTTAAATGGCTGTTTCACATTCTTTTGTATATGTACATCACTTCTTTATCTATTCATCTCTTAATGGACACAAAGGTTGCTTCCATATCTTGGCTATTGTAAATAATGCTGCAAAAAACATATGGATGCATATTTCTTTTCACATTAGGGTTTTGGGTTTCTTCAGATAAATACCCAGAAATGAAATTGCTGCATTCTTCGTTGTCTGTTGTTATAGCCTTTGTTTTAAAGTTTATTTTGCATGGTGTATGTATTGCTACCTAAGCTTTTTTTTTCCATTTCCATTCTCATGAAATATCTCTTTTCATCTCTTTACTTTCATATATATATATATATGTATATATATATATATATATATATAATATAACAGATACACACACGCACACACTGCTAAATGGAAAAGCAGAGGTAGCAATACATACACCATGCAAAATAAACTTTATATATTATATATAATATAAAGGTGTTATTGTTCTTTCTCTTCATAATCCAGGTCTTCTGAATGCAAGTGTATTCCAAATCCAAAACCCCAGCTAGGACACAGGGAAAGCAAGTAATCATGTGGATAGCATCTGAGCTTGGGGGCAGGGGATAGGAATGACCAATTACTAAAGAAGTTCAAAGAAACAAACAAAGGATTGGCCTCAAGGAATTTACTTCTCCTTGGCCAAGCATTCATATTTTCTTTTGATTACAAATTTATCTAAGCATCTCTGTGTGAGCAATTTCTTTTCAAGACTGCTGTCATCCTCTCCCTGTACACTATCCTTGTGGTTAAGTGATTTTCTGCTCATCCCCACTTCCAACGAGTGTTTACATGAATATAACCCAAGTACAGAGAGGATACATATCTGGTTCATTTAGAAACTCTGGGATTTTGATAACAAGTTGGCAGAAAGGAAGAGGAATTTTAAAAAGATTAAGAGAAAAGAACTAGTATAATATACACTGTGAATATTTAAAGGAATGATCTTGGATGCAGAAAAGTAAATATAAAAGTACTAGAGGCCCAGTGCACAAAATTCATGTACTCAGGGGGGTCCCTTAGCTGGGCCTGTGCCCTCTTGCAGTCGGGAGCCCTCGGGGATGTCCAACTGATGGCTTAGCACTGCCACATAGATGGGAGAGGTTCCCGCCACTGCCGCTGTGCTCACCAGCCTTGAGCCCAACTTCTGGCTGAGTGGCGCTCCCCCTGTGGGAGTGCATGGACCCCCAGGGGGTAGCTCCTGCATTAAACATCTGCCCCCTGGTGGTCTGTATGCATCATAGCAACTGGCTGTTCTGCCATTTAGTCAATTTGAATATTAGCTTTTTATTATATAGCCTTGGAAAATTAGGTCCAGAAATGATAAGATTAAGAGAATTTGGGCCCTAACCAGTTTGGATCAGTGGATAGAGCATCAGCCTGCAGATTGAAGGGTCCCAGGTTTGATTCTGGTCAAAGGCATGCACCTTAGTTGCGGGCACATCCACAGTAGAAGGTGTGCTGAAGGGAGCTGATCAATGTTTCTCTCTCACTGATGTTTCTAACTCTCTGTCTCTTTCCTTTCCTCTTTGTAAAAATCAATAATATATAAATAGGTGGAATAGGTGTTGGGATATGCCTCTGCCTTGGCATTTTCTGTAAATTTAGGATCATTTGGATAACATGTTGGCTACATGAAGCATTTTACATTGAGTCTTATTGTCTTTTTCCTTTTTTTTTTTCCCTTTCCCTCTGCTTTTTCTGTCGTGGAGAACACCCTAATCAGGGAAATGAAGCCATTGTTATATATCACATTCCAGTCTAAAATACGTTTGATTAGGAATAAGTGTCACCAGATCCACTCACGCAGTCCCTTATCCTGTGTCCTGCTTTGTTTCCTTCATCTATGCCCTGAAATAAACTATGGGCATCTTCCATGTGTTGCCTTCCATGTGAAGCCAATGAGCAAAGTATCCAAAACAAGGATGTCCCCTTTGAGCCTATATCAATTAGATTATGCATTCTTCTGCTGGTAAGAGATGTTCAATGATCATGGCTTAAAACAAACAAACAAACAAACAAACAAAAAGAGTGTTGTTGTTTTTTCCCCCATTTACATAAAAGAAGCCCTGAGTGAAGCAATTTAGAGCTGGTAAAAAGACTGCAGGCTGGTTTTTGATGAGATATCAGTTTATTTTTCTTTCACATAAAAGCTTGAATGTAAGCAGTTCAGGACAGTTGCCGAATCTGCATAATGACCAGCACTCAAAATAACTTTCCTTCCTTCCTTCCTTCCTTCCTTCCTTCCTTCCTTCCTTCCTTCCTTCCTTCCTTCTTTCCTTCCTTCCTCCTTTCTTCATTCCGTCCTTCTCTTCTTTCCTTTACCGCCCCCCCCACTCCATCCATTTCTATCTATGTTTGGCACATTCAGTCTGGGTTTTATCTAGTTGTATGTGTCTCAAAGATTACTAACTTATCTGTATTTAGCATACCTTATGAATGCTGCTCTCTCACAAGCTATTTGCTTCTACACTTAGTTTCTTACCCTTTTTATTTGCTTTCTTATCTCTTTTAATTTTTTCATAATGTTAGATATGTAACATACATAAATGTCAAATATATGCCACATATAAATGATATGGCATGTACAAGTGACAATATCTTTGAATTCCTTCTTTATTGGTTTTTCATGATATTGAAATTTTGTAAGTACAGACCAGTTGTTCTTACCAGCTTCTTTCTTTAATTTTTCTTTAAGCTTCTATATTCTTATTTCCTACTTTCCTCATTCAGACTTAGAACATTGTTAAGAAATTCACCTGACATGGACAAGCCACTGCTATTAGTGAAAATATATGGGGGCTTCTTCTTATTTTTTTCGTAATTATAGCTTCATTAAGCCTAAAGGTAGTGGCCATATCTTGGGCTTTTATGAAACATGCAGGAGCCAATTTGTGTGTGTGTGTGTGTGTGTGTGTGTGTGTGTGTGTGTGTGTGTGTATGTGTTTTGACTATTTGCTTGTCTTGTTTTGCTATAACAGTTCTCCAAGCCATTTGTTTCTCTGGCTATGTTCTTGGAATCTTGTTTTATTCCTAGAATCATTCAAAGAATAAGCCTTTATTTTCTTAATTAGGTTTTAAAACTGAATGCCGTTTAAAGAGGTCTTCTAACATGTTCTGGGGGATATTCTGATCACATTGCTAATCAAGCTGGATCAAGAGAACATGCTGTCTACAATGGTGTCTGGTAATAATAAACACTCAATAAAAGTGGATTATTAGTAATACTCTTTTTGTACTTTGAGTCAACTTACTTTATTTTTTCCCCTTCTCTTTATTCCTGATTCTTCACAACTTTTCATTTGACCATAGTTGGCCTTGCTTCCAGGCCCTTTGTTTTGAAAGTCACTTAGGAATCCTAAAATTCTCAATTTCTGTGAAATCCTTATCGTCTTTCAAATTTTTGAAATTCTTGAGACTGCAAATGTACATACTAACAGAAAATTTAGGTTGTTCTTTTGTCTACTCAACAGTCTTGTGAAGAGGAAATTTTTTAAAAATTAAATCTTTATTATTCAGATTATTACATTTGTTTCTCTTTTTTCCCCTCCATAGCACCCCTCCACCCAGCTCCCACCCTTTCCTCTGCCCTTACCTCCCTCCCATTGATCTCATCCATAGGTGTATGATTTTTGTCCAGTCTCTCCCTGTACACCCCTCACCCCTTTCCCCCTGACAATTATCAGTCCACTCCCTTTCTGTGCTCCTGATTCTATTATATTTACCAGTTTATTCTGTTGATCAAATTTTTAATTCACTTAATTTTTAGATTCACTTGTTGATAGATATGTATTTGTTGTTCATAATTTTTTGTCTTTTAGCTTTTTCTTCTTCCTCTTCTAAAAGAGTACCTTTCAGCATTTCATATAATACTGCTTTGGAGTTGATGAACTCCTTTAGCTTTTTCTTATCTGTGAAGCTCTTTATGTGCCCTTGAATTCTGAATGATAGCTTTGCTGGATAGATTATTCTTGGTTGTAGGTTCTTGCTATTCATCACTTTGAATATTTCTTGCCACTCCCGTCTGGCCTGCATCGTTTTTGTTGAGAAATCAGCTGACAGTCGTATGGGTGCTCCCTTGTAGGTAATGAACTGTTTTTCTCTTGCTGCTTTTAATATTCTCTCTTTGTCTTTTGCTCTTGGTATTTTAATTATGATGTGTCTTGGTGTGGTCCTCTTTGGATTCCTTTTATATGGGGTTCTGTGTGCTTCCTGGACTTGTAAGTCTATTTCTTTTACCAGATGTGGGAAGTTTTCAGTCATTATTTCTTTAAATAAGTATTCAGTCTCTTGCTCTCTCTCTTCTTCTGGCACCCTCACAATTCTGATGTTGGTATGCTTGAGGCTGTCCCAGAGGCTCCTTACATTATCTTCACATTTTTGGATTCTTTTCTCTTCTTGCTTTTCCAGTTGAGTGTTTTCTGCTTCTTTATATTTCAAATTTTTGACTCGATCATTGCCTTCCTCTAGTCTGCTGTTAGAACTCTGTATAATATTTTTTATATCAGTCAGTGTCTCTAGTTGGTCCTTTTTCATCTCCTCTTGGGTCTTGATAAATTTATCCATCTTCTCTAGCATTTTCTTGAAAAACCTTATAAGTGTGGTTTTGAACTCTATATCCAATCGTTTCATTCCCTCCATTTCTTTTGTTTGTGATCCCTTCCCTTGTCTCGGCATTTTCACTATGCCAGGGAAACTTCTATGTTGAATTCAGCCTTATGATACCAGACTTGCAAAACCGAAGAAGCCTCTGTTGAGCTTGGGATGGGTGGAGTCTCAGGGCTTAAGGGACCGCCTTGCCTTCCAGTTGGCCCCGCCCTCCACAGCCCCAGAGTCTCACATGACTGGGTAATTGCTGGAGCAGTCCTTGTGTGTGTGCCCGCCCGCAGTGCCTCTAACCGCTGCCTTTCCAGCTCTCCTGTGCACCAGGACCACACGAGTCCAGGTCTCCAGGGTTTCGCCCAAAACAGGGGCTTAGTGGAGTCAGAAGTGGCACAGTTGGGAGGGTCTGTCTCCCGCCCACTCGAGAAAGCCAGTGGCACAATCAGCAATCTGTCCTCTGTGCAGTGCCGTGTGAGCCATCAGACCTCTGATCTTTTGCGACTCCCCTAAATTTCCATGCACCTCTCCCTTTTCACAGTCCAAACTCCCCTCGTATGAGTTTCGGCTGGATCTGGGGTTTAGTGTTGTAAGACAAGGGGTTCAATGCCGTTGGGAGTCTCTGTTTCCCTCCCACCAAAGAAAGCCAATGCCATTGGGAGTCTCTGTTTCCCTCCCTCTCAGCGCGCACATCTCCATACCTCAACTTTTTGCAGCTCCTCTGGGTTTCTGTGAGCCCCCTCTTTCCTTCTAGCTGTAGAACTTACACTCAGCCAGCTTTCCTGTGGTTCTGGATGATGTCCATTCTGTCTTTTAGTTGTAGTTTTGAAATTGTTGTGCGAGGCAGCAGTGTAGGTGTTTACCTATGCCACCATCTTGGATTCTCTCGAGGAAAATTTTTTAAAATTTCATCTCTTTCCAGCTTTCTATTGTTTCTCTACCCATGGAGGAAGCAAAATCAACCATTTTCCCTGATATGACACAACATCATCATTAAGAGTTTTAGAGCCAGACTGCCTGGGTTGGTGTCTCAGCTCAACTAACTACTTACTAATCTTGTAACCCTGGGCAGAATTGTCTAAACTATCTGTGCTTTCTTATCTGTGGAATAGAGGTAATAATAAAAGCATCTACACAATGAGGTCTTTGTCAGGATAAAGCTGTTAAACATTTCAACATCAAACACAGTATCTGAGAAAGGATCATGCTGATAGACATTAGGGGGAAATGCCAGGGTCTGCACAGTGCCATGCAGATCCTGGCTGTTCTCCCTCTAGGACGAGAAGTAATGGAGTGGAGTACATTAAACTCATGAGCTTTGTAGCCGGTCCACAAGACATGGAGCCCAGATGTTGCCTGTGTGTGTGACCTTGGGCAAGTGATTTAGCTGTTCCAAGCCTCAATGCCCTCATTTGTTAAATGGGACAAATACCAACTACCTCTCAGCTTTACTTTAAGGGTGATAATATATGAAAATAACTAAATTCCAGCTTAGGAAAAAGAAACTGCCCATTCCCTGCATCTCTTTAGTCCATTATTATTATTATTTTATTTTTTAATCCTCACCTAAAAAGTGAGGGTATTTTTCTTCCATTGTTTTAGAGAGATTGGAAGTGAATGGGGAGAAGAGAGTTTAGAGAGAGAAAGAGAAATATCGATGTTTCAGAGACATACTGATGGGTTGCCTCCCACACATACCCCAAACTGGGGTGGGGATCAGACCTATAACCCATGTACATGCCCTTGACTAGGGCTTGAATCTTTGACCTTTCAATGTGCAGGGCCTAGTCCATTAATTTTAAGCTTCTTTTGAGAATTTCTTAATTTTTTATAGGAAGTTTATTATTTTCTTTTCATGAGACACTTTCTTTAGCAACTGTTGACTTTTAGGAAACCTTCCGAACTGCTTCTGTCTCAACTTCCTTTAGTAAGAGAGAACTCAGTTATAGTCTAGCTCACAGCTTTTAACAAAACACAGCAAGATTTTAAACAAAGATGTAAATAATGCTTTCTCACATCCTCACTGTTCTTAGTAACATAGTCAAGAATAAACACACCTGACCTGTCAAGTAATTGTTGTTATTGATATGACTCATTACCAGCCTCCTATTTGGAATATCCTGGTGTGTATAGAAAAGTGTGTGAGAGTGTGAGTGTGCAGGTTCTTTGGCCTCTACCCTCTTCAACTTGATTTTCCTACTTTGAAAGCCCTTGATCTGGGAGTGACAGCAACCCGACGCCCAGGTTATCATTCTGACTTTTCCCTCAATGGTTCTCCTTTTTGCCATCTGCCCAAATGTTCCTAATTAACCACACCCAGAGCCCAGAGCACCACCCTTTCACCCTAGGCATCCTGTTGGCAGCATCCAGTCTCATCTCTGCAATTGTTGCTATTATGCAGTTAGTGTACATACTGTTTTCATGACTTTTATTTTTAGCGTCACATCCTTGTCCTATCTAGTCCTCCTCTTTAGAAATTCCTCCTTCTGCTCTTGGATTCATCTGAGATTTCTCCAAAACTAACACCGGAGCGGGGGCCGTGGCGGGTGGTGGTGGGACTAACTGTACTTTGGTCCATTTCTGCCACTCTTCCTCTGCTCGTCATTATTTGAAGTCTTTGCCTTTTATGTCCACAACCCTCTTGAAATCTGTAGCTTAGCATCCCCTGCTGACCCATTTTCACATCCTAAGATAATTCAATAACCAATTCATATTCTCTTGTCCCCCTCCTGGCATTTATTTATGAGCTCAGGCTATCTGTTGAGGAGCCCTCAAGAGTCCAGATCTTACCACTTGGCCCAAGCACTGAATGCCTTTATCTTATAAGACAGTTCTTTCTCAACATCTTTTCTGTCAGCATTTCCAATTGACATATTCTCTCTTCCTCTCTTAGATCATTTCTTCTGCTTACCTCACTTATTCATCTTTCACTGGACTTTCTGACCTTTGTCAGTCTGTACTACTCTGCAACTTTCTTTGATGCTGTTCTCAATAGATATTTACTATGGACGGAAGGAAGGAAGATGGAGTTTGAGCCTAATGACTGTACTTACCAGCTCAAATAAGTGAAGGGGGTGAGACTGAGATTCAGTCAATGGTACTCAGTATACATTGTATTATTTGTGTCTATCCAAAAAAACACTGAAAATCAAACAAAGGTTCTCTTGTTACTTCCCTCTTCTGCTTTATTCTTAGAAATAATGATTGTCATCAATCTGGTGTTCATTTTTCCAGTCCTTTTTTCTCTATATGTTTGCATTTTTTACTAAAATAAGCTATATGGGAATGGATAGCACCCAATTACTACTGGTTGAATAAATGAATGTGTATATCTGTGTGTATGTATGCATAAATAGACATATAATCTGTTTTGCATATGTGTTTTGATATAAATCACATTGCTTTATACATATTATTGGCAGCTTGCTTGTTTTGCTTAACAGCATATTTTGGGAATATTTCCATAGTACCACATAGTGCTCTAGTCTCTTTATAGATAAAGCTTTATCCTGTCAGTCATGATTCATTAAGAATTTAGGATGGCCCAGCTGGCATGGCTCAGTTAAGCATCGACCTATGAAACAGGAGGTCAAGGTTCGATTCCTAGTCAGGGAAGATGCCTGGGTTGTAGGCTCCATCCCCAGTGGGGGATGTGCAAGAAGCAGCTGATCAATGATTCTCTCTCATCATTGATGTTTCTATCTCTCTTTCTCCCTTCCTCTCTGAAATATATATATATATATATATATACATATATATATTACCTAATAATAGAGAAACATGTAAATTGACCATACCTCTGTGCCCACAGCCAATCAGAGTAAGTATGAAAATTAACCTAACAAAGAGGAGGTTAATTTGCATACATACCTGGGTCCTGGGAACCTCCTTGGCAACCAGGTCACTCCCAGCCAGCCATCGAAGGAGCTGAGCCTGCGATTGGAGAGATGGGACAGAGAGGAGGGCACTTCCCAAGCCTAAAGCCTGTGGCTTGGGAAGTGGCTGAGCCTATGACCAAATGCAGACCATCTGGAAGTCAGCCCAGCTGCAGCCTGGTGACTCAACACTGACTGCTCAGGAGGCTGAGACACAGAAAGTGAGTCAAGGTCTGATCTGCAGCCTCAGTGGAAGATGTTGAACAGTGTACTTACCTCTCTCTTTCTCTCCCTCTTTCTTTCTGATCTTCACCAGCAGCCAGGCTCTTCTTTCTCTCATGGCCTCAGGCAGGGGCTGCTGTTAAGCCCTGCCTCTTTTGTCAGGCCCAGAGATAGACCTGAAGATGCTGACTGGCATAGGAACTGACCAATGAGAAGCAAAGGTGGGTGCTATGGGGAGCCAATGGCCGTCTAGGAGGTGGAGCTTTTGATTCTGACTGGCATAGGAACTGACCAATGAGAACCAAAGGTAGGTGTTGTGGGGAGCCAATGGCTGCCTAGGAGGCGGAGCTACTGACACAGACTGGCATAGGAACTGAACAGTGAGAACCAAATCTGGGTGCTGTGTGGAGCCAATTGCTGCCTAGAAGGTGAAGCTTTTGACACTGGCATAGGAATCGACCAATTAGAACCAAATTGGCCAGCAGAGGAGGGCAGTTGAGGGCAACATCAGGCCTGTAGGCGAGGGCAGTTAGGTGTGATTAGGCTGGCTGGCAGAAGCAGATAGGGTAATCAGGCAGGCAGACAGGTGAGTAGTTAGGAGCCAGTAGTCCCAGATTATCTGCTGGTTTAGACTCGATCCCTGGGATCAGGCCTAAAATGGCAGTCAGACATCCCACAAGGGGTTCCCAATTGGAGAGGGTGCAGGCTGAGTTGAGGGAATACCCCTCCATGCATGACTTTTGTGCACCGGGCTACTAATGCATATATAAAAGAATCTAGGATAGAGAGAGAAGCCCAACATGGTAATAAAAAAAATTTGCTAGAGATGTGGACATTCACCTAAGAAAATGACCAGGAGAAGGGCAAGAAGGGAGCAGAGCATAGTTCAAACCAGCCTTCAGTTCCACTTGTGTGGCTGATACCCCCTCACCTGGCCAGACATATGGCTGTATTCCTCCCTCTTGGAGGTCTGCTGCCAAAGAGCAGAGGGATCATAGCCTCACATTTCAATATATGAGTGACTTGAATGTATTAAATGAATAAGCAGCATTGTAGATAGGGATGGAGAACGAGGAGTATTTTTCTAAGGCATCAGCCACATGGAAAGAGCTCCAAGCAATTGAGTTGTGACAGTGATTAGGGAGTCAGGAGCCAGCTGGCTATTCTGATCTGTCTGATATTTTTCTTTTCCCTCTAATCTGCTGAGCCATCTCTAGAGAGGAAGATTGCATTGTACACTCTGCCTGGTGATGACACTGAGCCAATGCAGCTGATGAGTGACATCAGCTTTCCTGGGCTATGAAAGACCCACATGGCCTTTGCTGGTGTGAAAGTCTGCCAGCCTAATAGGAGGATGGCATGATCCCATCAAAGCAAGAGCAATTCCCTCCTCCTTATATCTATTGCCATCTCCTATCTACCCTCCCTCCATCCCCATTCCCACTCAAGACTAAGTCAACAAAAATTCCAGGAACAAAGAGAAAGGAAGACTGACAGAAAGGGAACGAAAAGGAGAAACGAGGTTGTCTGTATGCATGTGGGCACCCATAATCTTGGGCTGACTCCCTCTAGTCATACATATATAGATATTATAATGAGTCCTATTAGCAGATTTCTAAAAACTGAGATTGAACAACTGTCAAAAGCTATTTTTCATCATATGTTCTAAATGCTCAGGGGATGCATACTATGCTTACCACTTGCTTTGTCATCTTTTAATATTATAAGAGGATTCATTAAATTTGGAAAGAGTAAAACATTCTCCTACAAATATAGTGCATTCAAATGCAAACAAAAAAAGTGCTCCAGCGGAAACTCTGTTGGAAGCAAGAACCTTAACACTAACTTTGGGAAGTGGCCGAGTTGGCATCTTCTCAGCAATAACAAATACATCACCAGTCACTGATGAAATGTGAATGCACTACAGATTCCTGGTTGCTTTAGGCTCATTCTCCTTGTTAGATCACTTCTACTGAGACTCTTTCCCAAGTACTCACCTCATACCACTTCATCATATCCAACACCCACTGAATAATTGTTTTGAAAAGGAATCCTCAGAGGATAGAACATAGCAAAGGCAGAGAGAAGGGGAAGTTCCCAGAGACATGTTGGCTATCCTCCAGGCATCTTGGGTTCCAATGTCTCATTTCAACAGCATGAGGTTATACCAGCTGCCTAGCAGATTCTCATCCTTAGCTGTTATAAACTGATGGCCTGGCAATGATTGTCATCCCCTCAGTCCCACCCTCCACTCTATCCCATTATAAACCTTTTACTCTTTGCTGTAAGTACAGGCTTTCTCTGGAGTCTAAAAAAATAGCCAACACTTACGAGTGCATACAGTGCACCAAGCAAAGTGCATCTTTCAACCATCTATAGATATTATAATCCTTATATTAATTTCACAGATGAGAAAATTGAAGGTCAGTGTTTGCTGAGGGTTCCTAACCAGCAAGAAGCAGAGTTATGGTTAGATCCCAGATCTATTTGGTTCCAAGGCTCTAGGATGTGTCTCTCCTCACGTTGCATTAAGATGATAAGTCAGAGGCACAGGAACACAGAGTCCAGCTTTGATAGTTCAGGAGTTGATCTAGCCATCCAGGTCTCAGATCCTGTCTGCCAGGATGAAGAGCACACAGATCCTTTGGTTGGATGTTACAGCAGCTCTCCTCCTTTTCTCAGAGCTGAGCTCTTTTGCTTTGAAAACCTGAAGACCTAAATCCCTTGAGCCTTGATTTGCTTTTTTTCCAGCTACCCAGTGGGCATGTCCTATATGTGGTTTCCAACTTTAGCTAGACTAAAATCACTTTTCACCATCCTGCCAGAATCAGCTTCTCTGGCAGTTAGTCTTGGTGGTCTCCTGGGGGAGCCAAAGAGTCATCTCTTGTTTACAGGTAATTCACAAGTCATTAAATCTATTTACATACCAGGACTTCAGCAAGATTTCAATAAAGATACCAGTGCAGGGTAAAGCTGGTTCCCAGGGAGGGTGGGGATGATTCATCACACACTTAAAAGGAGACTGCCCTCATTTCCTTCCCACCTTCAGAGGAAATGATCCCTCTGCTCTGTGGTCACAGATCTCCTAGAGGGAGGGCCCAGGCCACCTGTCTGGCCCTGTCTACCAAGCTTGTTCAACTGAAGGCTGGCTTGAACCATGCTCTGCTCTCTCCTTGCCCTTCTCTTGGGCACTTTATTAGCACAAACTCTCTTCTCTGGTAAGCCTCCCTTCAGGTCCTCACTTTCACCCAACCCCATGAATCCAGAGCTTCAGCTATTGATTTGATTCTCTTTCGTACATTCTTTTAATTGTCTGAAATGAATATGGGACTTTATGGCTGGTGCGCTGGATCTTGGTTACCTCTATCTCCTGGAAAGGCATTTGCTCTCTGTTATCCCCTTGCTCAGTGAACCTCTGCCCCCCTTGGCTCTCCCAATGGACTCCCTGTGATTGATATTATATGCCTGAGCCATGGAAGGGCTTGAACCACCCCTCAGTCTGGATGGAAGGCAAGCTGGGCTGGATTCTTCACTCCCAATGACCTTTTCCACTCCCCACAGGTGTCAGAGTGCAGACCATCCATCAATGGCCATCTACCAAGGTGCAGCTTATGGGAAGCCCATTCTCTCTGGTGTGCATAGTGAAGGGGACATCAAACCCCAACCTATACTGGTACCGGAAGGCTGAAGAAGGGGGCCTTCAGATGCTCTTCTATTCCACTGTTATTGACCAGATAGACTCTCAGGTGCCCCAGAACTTAGAAGCCTCCAGACCCCAGGATGGCTACTTCATCCTGCGTTCTAAGAAGTTCCTTCTCAGCGATTCTGGCTTCTATTTTTGTGCTTGGAGTATCACACTGAGCTGGGGGTGGGGGGGAGACCACTGTGCAAAAACCACACCCTCCCTTGAGTCCTCACCACACTTTCCAGGAACCCTCACTGGGGGACTGGGTGGAGGGTATTTGTCAACTGGATTTCTAACAGTCAGCCAATCTGAGAGCAACAGAATCAAGGCAGGTTCCCCAAAAGAATATTACTAAGTTCTCAGGGAGAACAAAATATTTACATGTGCAAAACATTTCCGTGTTGCATCCACACAGTCAAGTTCCCAATGTGGGGATGTCTAGGCTGTGGCTGCCATACTGCAGTCCTCAGAGCGTGCTATTCTCCCCGGCTGCTATTGGTCTGCACTGGGGAGAGGGCTGGTGTGCATGCAGGTGAGAGAGGAAGCATACACCCGTAACTGGATGTGGTGTGGTGGTAGAATGGTGAACAAATAGGATGCCAACTCAGGTGACTCTCTTAGTTAATTTTCATTATCTGGACAGTATCTTGTGGAAGCTTGGATGAGACCTGAGCCAGGGAAGAACAAGGTGTTCATGGACTGCTCTCATGCATCTACAAGTGTGCTTCTGTCAGTATCAGGAACATGCGCTTAGAGATTTTTTTTAATTGTTTTGCATTTCAGGCTTTTTAAAAATACCCATTCTATTATTTCTCATCCCTTTCCCTTTAGCAAAGGAGGGAGCAGAGAAGTAGATGGTGATCAAAGAGAGACTAAAGGAGAGGCCGGCCTGTGTGATGGCAAAGCCCTAAAAAGGAGAAATTACTTGGGTAGGAACGAAGGAAAGAAAAGGCTTATGAGGATGACTGGAAAGGGGTGCTGCAGTTACCTTGGCAACAGAGCTTCCTTCCTCATCCCTCAGTTATTGTCCTCATTCTTCTCAAAAAGGTTTTCTTTCATAATGTCACTTCTGCTCCACAAGGGGGCACAAAAAGCCTTAAAATACTCTTGTTTCTGGCATCACTTCATTAGGACAATTCAGACATATTTATTTTTAATATCATTTACTCTGCAGAGGAAAGTCTGAGTCAGAGACACAAAGTGATCAAGATAGTATTTAACAGTGCCCAAGGGTTCCTATTGCACCATCAGGATCAACTATATATTAAGCAGCTATTGTGTAATGGGCATTCTGAGCCATCACAACGATTAAAAAAGAAAATGAAGTAATTCAAGCTGGTGCTGGGCATGGCCACAGCATAGTTTCATCAAGTATGTGGTGTACCTTTTTTTCTCTCTCAGTAGTGTTATGATCATAGAAGTAATTTACAACTCATTGAATAGTAAGCGATGCCTCAAGCTAAGGTTTAGGTATTAACTGATTTTTGAACATTAGCAGAGACAGATCCCTCCTGGAAACAATGCTGTCTGATTACTTTTAGTTAATAGACTTTGGTATTGCAAAGAGTTTTAGATTAACATAAAAATTGAGTGGGTAATAGAGAAAGTTCTCATATATGTCCCTTTCCTTCCTAGGCCTTCCTTATTACTGACATTAGGGGTAGTGGAAGGATAGTTCCTTATGCTTAATCTGCTAACTTCTCTCTTCTCCCCCTGGAAACCTTGCTGGTTTTTCCCAACTCTGTATTTTTAAGGCACCGGATTTTTTAGTCTAAATTTACTAGAAGTTTTAACATTGGGCTAATTATCTAATCTCTCTAGGTCTCATTTTCATCATCTGTCCAACTTCCCTTACTGGATTGTTCAGTGTATTAAATAAGATAATGTTCACTTTATAAAGGGTCTAATTTTAGGGTCTAATTTTCAACAGCTAGATATTACTTTCCTCTCTTTGAGTTTATAAGATAGTTTAATTACAGCTCATCCAAAAAAATACATATTTTAAAAAATTAAAATTTCAAGTATGTAGTAAATATTTTTAAATGCTAAATACACTGGGTGGCAAACCCATGAAACTTGTATTCTATATTGCTATATTGTGCCCATTCAGATATTGGCCATTGGTCATTTTTTTGGGGGGAGGAGGGCAGTTTCCATGTAGCCTCAGAGTCCTTCTGAACAGAGAGATGGTCCAAGTAATCTCCACTATTCAAGTGGGATTTACAAAAGAGTTAAAACAGATTTTTCATTCCTGTAAGAAATTCAGCAAAGTTCTGGAAAACTTTACAAAGGAGAAAGAATTTTAGCAAGGTTTAGTTTTTTGGGAGGCTAGCTTTAAAACAAAATGATCTCAGCAGGAAAATCTGTTTGAGTGGAAAGGTGGAGGTCCCTTGAATATCATAAGTTAAAAAAAAAAAAGCAGGCCAGAAATAGTCCTGGTCATGAAACAGGGTGACAGAGAGACAGGACAATACTAGGTAAAGAGAGCCTAGACAAAGAAAGGCCTAAAGCCATCTAAGTTCATCAGAACAAGCTAATATTCTCAATGTTGCCTGCTCTGTTCATGAGTCCTCTTCCCTTATGGTTTCCATGGTGCCGATGACCCAGAAAACATCTATAGTCCTCATCCTTTCCGGAAACAAAAGAAAGCAGCTCAGGATGACTCATGCCACTCAGCTATGCTCTGTCTGGCCAGGAACTTGTCAATCTCACTTGCCCCTTTGGGCAGCTGAGGCGTCTCTTTACGTTAGGAGATCTTACTGGACTGGCCGTTGGCTCTGACTTTGTAGAGCCAACTAGTCCCATACATGGGATCCAGGGCTACATGCTGGCAGCCAGAGGAACAAACTCCTTCAGGCTATCTTGCCTGGATTTCAGCCACTTAGAGAGAGAAACCCTGGGCTTCTGGAGAGTTTGGGGAAGATGGAAATGCTCCAGGCTGGGAAGTTGGTGACACAGCAATTGGCTACTTCATAGTTTTGTCTGGGATTCTAAGCTTTGGGTTGAGTGTGAGACAGATTGTGAGCTGCACAAAGCAGGCATGCCTGGTTATATATATCATGTTATTCCCTCTCCCTCTTTTGGGATGTTCAGACTCTAGTTTTCCATTCTCTCCTGCTTTATGTCTTCTCCTCCTTTCACCCCGATGGCACAGAACATCTACCAGGCCTTAGCAAGGGTGACACGGAAAGAAACCCAGTCAGTACAGCACACAGGCATAGCTCAGATATCCGGAAACTGTCCACTTGTCAGTCTGTTCATTACCTAGCGGTTCCTGTGGGTGACTCATTAGCAGCTCTCACTAGATGAGTGGAAGGAAGTGGGAGGGAGAGTGGGAGGTGAGGCATTTAGGGGGCAGATGGGAGAAGGGAGGTGCCTGAATGATGTGGGGCCTGAAGGGACCTCAATTGGGTCAGAGCAGTTACTGCAGCTGTTTTGCATTCCTTGTTATCTCCAAGGTGTCACTGCAGCCTCAGATCTTAATGTGACCTCAGCAGGTGTAGAAGTTAAGTTGAGGTGGGGTGGTCTGCCCAGACCACTCTTGAGAGAGAGATCCTCTCCTCTCCTTCCTTTGCAGGGGTGCTCACCAGGGCCCCAGTAGAGAGCAACATGGAAGAGGTTGGGCAGGATGTGGTTATGTGGTTCTCAGGGTGCTTAGGAGGGGGTTGGTGGGAGGAACTTTCACAGGCACCCCAGAGGCAGGACCTGGTAAATGCCAAACCACATCCTGTTGTGAGTTCTCAAGATGGTACTAAGGGCAGATGTGTGGCTGTTATTCTCTATGCTGATGTTACTCAGAGATAAGCAGCCCAGCACTTAGCACTGGGCTCAGACACCCAATCCCTTCCCTGGTTGTCCCCTGAAGAACCCTAACATGCAGCTCCTTACTTCCTGGCCTTTGATTCAAGGACATTCTCCTTTAAATATGATTTTTGTCTACTCATCCATGGCCCTGGATCTCTTTCCTAGCTGTGGAATCTGAGATCCGCACTGTCCCCTTACACCATTACCATTCTCTGAGGCTATAAATGATTTGTCTTGGGGAAGAGCTTGGAGTCCCAGTTGAGTGGCCTCCCTTATGGGGCTTTAAGGCCTGCTGACGTTGCATTACTGAATCTGAAGAGCAGACGTAGACGATTCCTTAGAGGTCACTTTGCCCACCTCCTCACTTTACAGAGGGGACTCTAGAAGTCCAGAGAAGAAAAGTGAGCTGTCCAGGGCCATGCAGCTGAGGACCAGAAACTATTCTCTGAGTTTCAGCAGCTCCTGGGTCTCAGACAACACTTAGGGAACTTGGACTTCATGTTAAGTTGAGATCTTCCTATGAATTTTAGGGACTACTTGTATAAGAATAAATAAGTCATAGCAATCATATATGAGGAGGCATGAGGCTGGGGGGTAAATATGATGAACCACAGAATCAGAATCCTGCAGAAATGAGATAGGTTAGAGAGGTAAGCTGAAGAAATATGATAAAATTAAATAAGCCCTCCCCACCCCAGCTACCCTCCAAAAGAGAGAAAACCAACCTTCTAAACACCAGAAGGTACATGTAAAAATGATCAGGGTTGGAGTGAAAAGTGAGCTCTGTGATTCAATGGGGGTGATGTGAGTGCAGACATGGAAAAGCTTCCCTACCATGGACCCAGTGTGGAAGATATTGAGGATAAGGAGGTTAAGCTCCTTCTTGCCCTCTGTAGGTCAGTCTCCTGTCTGAACATCACACTTTTAGAAAATATTTTCAAAACCAGTGGCTGGGCTGTGGGAACTGGGAGTCCTCAAAACCATGCTATATGGGACAAAAAGTGAGAGAACTGGACAATTTTGGCTTGAAAATAATTTTTAGGCTAACACTAATTGTTATAATAGCAGCAGATGTTTGTTGATGCTGTTATAACAGCTTTACATGTTGTGTGGACTAAATAAGATCAAATCATCTATTGTGATGTTGAGGTTGTGATTGAGGCCATTTTGCAGGAAGGAAGGCTGGATTTCAGAGCAGCTCACTTGCCCCAGGCCACATATTTAATAAGTGGTGGATCTAAGGTTTGAGCCTAGGTTTCTTTGGCTTAAAAAAATACACACACACACACACACACACACACACACACACACACACTAGAGGTCTATTGCACAAAGATTCATGCAATAGGCCTTCCTTCCCCTGGCTGCTGGCACTGGTTTTCCTCCAGCACCCAGGACCCGGGCCACAGCAGAGCCTACAGTCTTTTGTCTTTAGTCTTCAGTCCTCCCTCCATGCCTGCATATACAAATTAACCTGCCATCTTTGTTGGTTTAATTTGCATACTCACTCCTGATTGGCTGGTTGACATCATGGAGGTATGGTCAATTTACATCTTTTTTTTATTAGTGTAGATATGTAATTTTTTAATATAATTTTTGAATGCTACAGTTCCATTTACTTGTAAATATTGTTGAAATTCAAATTTGTCTAACTTACTTGTAGAAAATTTTATTTCTTTTACATAGTTTCAAACATAAAAACATAATTACAATTAAAAGACCAGTGTAGAATCCAAACAGACCACAATGCCACTATGTAAGCCTGATTATATCTCTTTCTCTTCTTTTATAGGATTACAGGGAAATATATGATTTTAATTGATGTAATGCTAACATGCATTTTGTTAGATTCACAAATTTGCTTTATATTATTATGTACAACATTATTATAGATTTATCTTAAAAGATATCTGGCATAGTTCAGGGTGTTATTTCGAAATCTAATGGCCTACTCTAATTTTACTAATAAGTGAATTGTTCTCATTTTTAGAAATGAGTCTTTAATAAAGTCCATATTCTTTATATAGTGTTCTCATCTATCTACTGCCTGTTTTTCCATTCTGCAAACTTAAGTTTTTGAAGCTTCTGCTGATTCTGTCTTTCATAGATTTGTGGACTCTTGGCTAGAAGTGCCTTAGGAAGGGCTCTCATAGGAGTAAAATTGTGATCAATGAGGGCCACTCTGAAGAGTTTTATGGACACCCAGTTAAGGCAAAATTCTTCATAAAGCTGTCCAGTTTTATGAAGACAAGTCAAGAGTTTTCTGTCCAAGGGCAAGTTGAGCATAACTTTGGAGGGATTCAAGACAGAAATTTGTTTTTTATCACTCAATATCCAGTTAAGATTAAATCCCACCATGGTAATGAGGGTGTAGAGGATTGAGGTGTAATTGCTGGACTGGCTTTGTCCTGGTCAGAAGGGGTCTTGTCCAGGATCACTATTAAATCATTATTTAAAAGCCACTTTGTGTGTGTGTGTGTGTGTGTGTGTGTGTGTGTGTGTATCCTAACTAATAGAAGAACAATATGCTAATTTATTGCACCTCCACTACACTGACAAGCCACGCCCACCAGCCAATCAGAGTGATTATGCAAATTAACTCAACCAAGATGACTATGGCCACAGAGAGAGCAGGAGCAAGGCTTGGGTTGCCCCTGGCAATGGAGGAAGCCAAGCTTTCCATATACCCTGGCTAGCCCAGGCCTCTGTTTCAGGCAACAAAGTTTCAATGGCTGTGCAAGCTGGAGGCTTGGCTCTGCTCCTTGCTACAAAGTTTCAATTGTAGAAGATAAGTAAATCCCTGATACCAGGGCCTCTGCTTGGGTTGATGAGGGATGTGGCTGGCCTGCAAGCCACCACAGGACCCTCACCCAGGCCACTCCATGCCCCAAAGGAACACCCACCCTGATCCAGGACACCCTTCAGGGCAAACCAGCTGACCCCCACCCATGCATCAGGCCTCTATCCTGTATAATAAAAGAGTAATATGTAGACTGACCATTACTCCAACACACAAGATGGCTGCCCCCATGTGGTCAAAAGATCCTGCACCCATGTGGACACAAGATGGCCACCACAAGATGGCCAGCAGAGGAGGGCAATTGGCAGGGACCAGGCCTGCAAGGGAGGGCAGTTGTGGGCAATCAAGCCAGCAAGGGATGGCAGTTAGGAGGACCAGGCTTGCTAGGGAGGGCAGTTAGGAGTAATCAAGCCTGCAGGGGAGGGCAGTTAGGGTGACCAGGCCAGCGGAGGAGGGAAGTTGGAGTTGACTGAGCCTTCAGGGAAGGGCAGTTGAGGGAGAACCAGGCCTGCAGGGGAGGGAAGTTAGGGGCAAACAGGCTGGCAGGGGAACAGTTAGGCATCAATCAGGCTGTCAGGGAAGTGGTTAGGGGGTGATCAGGCTGGCAGATAGAAGCAGTTAGGGGTTACTTAAGGGAGACAAAGTCTCTGGATGTGTCCAACCTCTTCTAATTTCATCACCATACCCAACTTATACATCCTGGCCATGAGCTGTGCAGTAGGAAGAGTTGGAGGTCTCTGGCAGGTACTGATGCTGACAGGTAAATTCTTCTTTTGGGCAAGTGACAATGACTTGACTAGCCACTACCCATAGAAATCCCAACCCCCTTGCCTCCATACCCCCCCTCCAACAGCAGGATGTTTCCATTATTACATGACCAGTTGAATTTTTCCTGTCTCCTAATTTCTGAATAACTTTCTAAAGGCTTCAGGGTTGAGGTTCCTCTCCTAGGGTGCTACCATGGTGAGTCCAGCTGTGCCCCATGGAATGGTGATAAGTTGAGGGACCCTGGTCATTCTTTTGGAAATGCTTAACTTCAAGTCTCTTCAATCAATAAGCAAGCTCTACTCCTGCACTGGGTGTCACTTGTGAAGTTTGTGCCTAGACTACATTCTGCTCACAGATTTTCTTAATGGGATGAAGCTTAGATCAGCCCCAGGTTGGAACAGCTTGATAGGCTCAAGTAGATAAAAAATTGCTTTAATGCCTTTCATTCCAAGAATACCTCTGAGCCCAGCAATCCCCTGGGGGTCCCTTTTACTGGAGTGTCCATGTGTCCTGGCCACTTATGAGGACAGTCCTGATTTATCCCTCTTATCCCAGCATCCCATTTTCCTCTCAGTAGTATCCCCATTTTGCAATAAATAAGATGACTGCCCTATATCTAACCTATCTGTGCTCAGTTTCACCTGATGAAGAATGGAGAGCATGCCCAGAATTGGTCCAGAAGAATGCACTTAGATTCTAGAGAAAGAGGAAAATGCAGAATAAACTAACTTCCCAGTGTCTGGGGTGCAATGTTGGGGGCTGTGCTGTCTGAGATACATCCTTGCTGTACACATGAGCTTCAAGAAAGGTCTCAAGTACCAATTCTCCATGGCTGTAAAGATTTGAAGAAAGAATCCTTCCCTGGGTGAATTGGCATGTTGATTGGGGGCCAGATGGAGTACATAACTGTCTCCACCTCTATAATGTCTCTGGCATTGAGTCATTCATCCTCCAGAAGCCATTCCTTCCTTCCTCACCTTGACAAACCCCACGTGCCAACCAGCAACTTCTCCCACATTCTCCCACTTGCTGATGCCTCTGTTTTTAGCACCTTCAAGATCACTATCACCAAGCCCTATTTCTCTTCTGTGAGGATAACCCACCTCCGCCTTGATGTTTGCCCTACTTTTGCTCAGCTTTCTCCTCACAGATCTGCTGAAACAAACCCCTCTTCCTCAACATCCCCAATATCCCATTCCCTTACACCTCCTCCTTCAATACCCTTATCCCCCAACATACAGTCCCACAATAACCCACCCCAATGCCCTCATCCCTCAATACCTCATCTTTCAACACCCCAGACCCAGTCCATTCCCTCTGGCCCATATAATGCCCTGTTCTCTCTGAGGCATTGACTGTCCCTTCAGCTGCTCATCTCCCCATCCCACCCTTGAGAGGAATCACCACATATGTCTAAAGAATGGAAAGTGCTTCTTTTTGTGGGTGCTAGTCTAATACCTAAACTCTGTTTTCTTTGTATAGGGACTTTTTTTTTAGCCATTACAAAAACAAATAAGCAACAACAGCAACTCTACTGAAATTAGAACAATAATCTAGAGATTATTGTGACTGATGGGAAGTTATAGTCATGTGATGATTTTTCTAGGCCAGCCCTGCCCTGGGCCACATCCTTTTCTGACCCATGTGAGATGATTCAGATAACCCTTTCACCTCCAGTTCCTAGACACTCAGTGCAGTGGGATGAATAATATCCACCTTTAATTTGTGCCAACCCAATGTGACCTAGTTTGGAAATAAGGTTTTGCATATATAAATGTTAAGGATCTCAGGATGAAATTCTTCTGAAATTAGAGTGTGTTCTAAATCCAATAACTTCTGCCTTAGTAAGAAAAAAAGGAGAGGGACACTTAGACACAAATACATAGGGAAGAAAGTGATAAAAGCAGACAGAAAGTTGAAATGAGGCTGTCACAACCCTAAAAATGGGAAGAAGAAAGGAACAATTCTCCCCTAGAATATATATATATATTTGATGTCAGAGAGAAAGGAAGATGAAAAGAAAGTTGAAACATCAATGATGAGAGAGAATCATTGATCAACTGCCTCCTGCACACCTCACACTGGGGATTGAGCCTACAAACTGGGCATGTGCCCTGACCAGGAATTGAACCATGACCTCCTGGTTCATACGTTGACACTCAACCACTGAGCCATACCAGCTACTGGCTGGGATCCCCTAGAACTTTTGAAGGGAGTGTAGCTCTACTGACACCTTGATGACTTATGGCTCCAAGGCTATGAGAGAATAAATTTTCTTTTAAATCATCAGGGTTGAGGTTCTTCCTTATAGCAGCACTGGGAAACAGATACATGCAGGACTCAAGGTCTCTTCATACTCTTGCTGTGGGTCCTGCACCAGAGTTTGGGAACAGCTGCTCCAATGTCACCCTGTGACTATTACAGCAACCTGGTCTTGACTGGGAAATGTTTCCTGAATTGCCATCTTCAGCCAAACATGCCAGTGTTTCCCAGCTTACCAGTCAGTTGATCTATGGACTATGGTTTCTTTACCTGTGAAATGGGGAGACTAATACCTGCTTTTAGGGTTATTGTGATGGAAATTGGGACAACACATGAGCCAGTGCCCAGCCCTGAGTCTGAAGCCAGGCAGAAATCAATAAGGACTTCATCTTCACCACCCTTTCTTAGCCTTCAGACTTCCTTCTTACCTCTGACATTTGGCTTCAAGTAACTTACACATGAACTCTGTCCCTCCCTCTCTGCCTTCTTTTCTCTAATTGCCCCTCACCCCAACACATACACATCTCTAGTGCAGTAAATGCAACCTCCATGTAGAGTTTACTGAGTAAGATAACCATCTACCCAAGTGGGTGCACTCAGTGTGCTGTATTTGGGGTGGCTTGGTCTCGATCCGTTCAGGTGAAGTTGCCCATTGGAAGGACTATGTGGCTATAGCACCTCAGCCTCACTGAACTTCCTGTTTCCATTCCTCCCTCAGGGCCTGACCCTATGTGTCCTGCCTCTAAGAAATCAGGTTTCACATGTCAGCATTTTTAACTCTGTGCTTTCTTTAGAATTCTAACCTAGACATGCAGAATAGAAATAAATAAATCTTGTGCTGAAATCCATAAATAAGATAAGACGAAGGTGTTAACAGATTCAGATAAAACATAAATGTATAATAAATGAAACTTGAATCTGGAATTGAGAAATGACAGAGCTTTCTAAGCCACAGGAATGTCCTGTTTTCTGTCTTGTACTGAGGTGGGGGTTATGGTTTACCTGTGCTCATCCTTTTTCAAGAGCCTAGCACTATACTCCCTCAGACTAACCCTATGTACTGGGGCCCAGAATGCCTGGGTATAGACTATAAGGCCCACCCCCTACCAGGATGAACAGGAGGAAGCAGTACTGGTCTAAGAGGAAAGTCAGTCACTCCATATGCCTGAGAGATGATATTTTATTCAACCAGAAGATGGGTCTTTGAAGGGCAGAACTCCATAGACACTCACGAAACATTACCAGGTCCAGCATGACATTTTATTGGTTCAGTTCATCTCAGACTCAGGACAGAGGAACTCAGTCCACAAGGCAGCAGACAGAAAGGACAGATACTCATGTAAGTAGGGGATAAGAGGACGAAGAGAGAAAGAATACTTCATTGGGAACACAGACTGGAAGAATATGAAGGTGAACTTAGGTTTGGATTAAAAAAAAACTGAGGATGTGTTTCTGGAACTGGTCTCAGGAATCCTTTTTCTTGAGCTGCAGAAGAGAGAACACTGTCAGGGTTCCAGGGACCATGAACAGTAGGAGTGGGTCAGAGTGGGTTAGACCAACTCTGGCCCCGATTTGGGGAAGGGCAGTCTGATTCTCCCCATCCTCCAATGCTATATTCTATAATGATCCCTATACTTTCTGCCCAGACTGACAGTCTTAATTCCCTGGAGGTGATATTTCACCTATCCCATGGGTGATGTTTCACCCTCTCCCTCCACCCTTCCTATTCACCCTATCCTTCTCCTTACCATGGCCATCAGCACCAAGGCACTGACCAGCACTGCATACACAGTGGCCTTTCCTAGCAGGATCTCATAGAGGATGGTGGCAGATAGGACCCCTTGCTGATAGGACACTGTTGATAAGAAAGAAAAACAGGTACGTACTTTTGAGCAGATATCTCTGCACCATCCCCCACTACCCCAGGGCCATGGGTCCTCCATCCTTTGGTTCCAAAGACCATGGGAGAAGAAGAGAAAGAAGCAGAGGGTCGCTTACCTGAGGTGAAGCCACAATCTGAAAGAAAGAAGAGAGAGGGGA
>JAAGEH010000307.1:45030307-45298392 GCA_011751065.1 Lasiurus cinereus
GTTCAAAGCTTCTTTGGTGCATGATGTAAGCTTTGAGATTTAGAATTGGTTGTAGCATAGTTGAATGGGCCTGGATTTTAAGGCAGAAGATTCTCACTAACAACATAAGCCTGGAAACTAAACTGACTTTCTCTAATTAGCATTGCCCTGTTTTGTAAGGTATATATGTTTGTCTGTTTGTATGATAGCACATATAAGGATTAGTCTTTCTTACCTAGAAGAGATACCTTTCCCATTGTATCTGATTATATATTTTTTCTATATATATATACCCAACTCAATTTTTTTTTCTTTTCTTTACTTTTTACTGTATAACTTGCCAAGGTGCTCCTGGCTATTATCTTTTCAGATGTTTCACATTTCCTCCCATACTGTAACACATGGGGTCTGTGGTAGCTTGCCTGGGATGGCTGTAATCTCATGAGATATACTGCCCGCGGATTGAACCCTTTCTTTCTGCCAGTGCTCAGCAAGCCTCCCTGCCAGGGTTGCGATTCTATTTCACAGGCAATCTTTGCATCCTTAAAAATAATAAGACCTTAGTTACTGGGTAGGAAAAAAAATTCCAAAGTCTGAAGGCCATTTTATCAGAGGCTTCATATTGTAACCCCCTGGGCCATTTTACAGTCTGACAGATGGGAGAGAACTAATATCTTGAATTGTTTGAAGTCATTTTCCCACCTGAAGACACAGAGGGATGGAAGACACAACAGCCATCTTTCAAGCACCCTCCTTTTTACCAGACTTTCCTGCTCCCTGTATTTGGGTCTATTCTGACCATGAAAGTGAGTTTTTGGAGTAGAAATGTGGCAAGTCCAGATATCTCCACTTTATCCAAATTTTAGACATGCTTCTGATGAGAAAGTTGAGACACAGGTTTGGAAAAAGGCAAACTGTGACACAGAAATGATAAACAATAGAAATGAGAAGGATGGTCCCTAGAGATGAGTCCTTACAAAGGATTTTCACATAAGTTAGTCCCTTATAGTTGAAGGACTCCAAGAGGCTGGCATTGTTATCTCTGTTTATATCTCTCACTTTCCAATTTCATGAGTTTCCTGCCCCTGAACCCAGGCATTGTGAATGCCAGTGATTTAAACTCTCCAATTCCATTGTACTCCATGACATTGTGCCCCAATCTGTGGAACAAAGCCTGATCCAGCCAACCAACCTGCCTAGTTCTCTTCTTTATACCTGGTCTGATGGAAGATGGTATAAGCTTCCCATCGTAATGTTTAATTTTGACTTACCTCTTCTAACCTCCACCACACATTGTGTCCACCGAAGACTCCCCTGCAGTTCTTATAATGCCTTGACATGGACTTCTGCCTTTTGGGACTCAGGATCACCCCTCAAATCACCCCAGCCTTACCCATCTGGTTCCCCACTGCCTCCTGAGCCCTCGAACCACCGAGGAATACATATAGGATCTTTGGAGAAGTCAAGACAGTGCAGAGCTGGAGTTAGAATGTGGACAGTGCAGGGCTGGAGTTAGAATGGGAGGGGAAATGGAGATCAGAAAAGAAATGGAAAATAAAAAAACATAGTAATAAAAAAGTAGAGATGAGAGGAGTCTGGAGAACAATGGGAAGAGGAGAAAGCAAACACAGAACCTGAAGACTAAGCGTGGAACCCACCACTGAGATGGTACACAAACACAGTGGAGCAAGAAGGAGGCTACAGGGTGGAGAAGGCCTTGCATTCCAGGAGGGAGGGCAGCTCTGATCCTGTCCTTACTCCCCACTTCCCTCCCAACAACTGATCATCATGGTCCAGCACAGGCACCCCTAGTCTGGAGCAGGACCCCATACCTGTCACGGTGAGCCTGGTGCCGACCGCAAAGTAGAGGGGTGAGTTATAGGAACACAACAGCAAATAGCTGTGGTAAAACCCACTGGAAATCTCCCACCAGAGGCCTAGTCTTAGCTCCCTGGAAGCTGGAAGCCACCTTTTCTTGCTTGGGTTCATGGCTCTGGTCCCAAGAGAGTCTATTAAGAGGAGACTCAAGCATAGAATGGGGAGAGGAAGACTAAGTGCTCAAATGGGGCATATCTACCAATGTAAGAAGGAGGATGAACCAAGAGAAGGGTGGCAGATTATACACTTAAGACTGGAACCCCCCTCCAGGATAGAAGAGTTTCCTCAGGCCACTTCCACCAGGGCTGGGAGCAGAGACAAAGTCAGATCTAAGGGACAGTGGCCCCACTACTTCTGTCCAGTGCCTTACTTAGGATAGAGAGTCAAGTCTCACCTTTAAAATGCTGTTCCTGGTTGCTCCACAGTACCACAGGAGAGTGGAAACCCCCAAAACCACAGGTACGAGGCCCTTCCTTCCAGAAGCGCGGTTCACCCAGAATTCCCGGGAACTCTAGTCTGCTCACCCCACTCTCAGGGCCTATTTTCTGCTGTCTTCTCAGTCCCTGTCCTCTCCAAGAAGTCCTCCTAAAACTCCCACCTTACAACACGGTGTCCCCAGGGAAATCTTTTACTTACCCAAGACAGAGAGCTTGGTTCCACTGCCGAAAAATAGCCTCTCGTTACTTACACAACACAAAAGCCTGGTAAGAAAACTGGCCTCTAGACCTCGCATTCCACTTCCTCAAGTTCACCTGCCAGCTCTCCTTCCCTTTTCTTAGCAGAATTTTAGCTCTGGGAGATGGAGGGGGGACAACTGTGCCACCAGAAATGCTGTGATAAGAGAACCCTTTCAGTCCTGTAAGATCCTCCCTCCTGTGTCCATCCCCTTCTGTGTGAGAGACAAACATAGCAGGACTACGGCAACTCTACCTCCAGAGGCTCTCCATCTACCTTGGCCATGATGGGGCACCTTCAACAGACTCAGGAGCTGGACAAGGTGAGCCCTTCCTGGCTGAGACTACTTGCCCCTGGGGAGAGGAATCCAGACTTGGTACGTACAGTCTATGGATTTACTGGAGATGAAGCCTAATCTCTCCTGTCTGCAGCAAGAAAAGACTTCAGATCTTTCTGAAGAAAATATGCTTTCACCTAAGCTCACAAGACAGGCTCCGTATGGGTTGCTGCCTCTTCTTGTAGGCTCCCAGCCCTTCAGCCCCAACTTGCTTAGACTTGCTTACCTACAACAGTGAGCCGGCTGCCTTTCCCGAAATAGATGGTGTTTCCAGAACACAGCCTCCCAGATCCATTTCAAAACCCCTCTTGTCTGTTGAGCACAGCTGGGATTCCTTTATAGAGTCCCCAGTCTACTTCAGACACCCTACATACCCTTCCAGAGCCAGCCTAGTGCATGGGGAAGAGACACAGTGTGATCTCCCATGAAATTCAAAGCAGGGGATTTGAGCCTCTGTTGGTGAGGGAAGGTGTCCCATTGTCAGAGATCACTATGACCCCCTAGCCTTCTCCCAGTTCCCTGTCCCAGGTAATTACTCAGAGGTGCAGCATGACCTCTCAGGCTCAGCTCTGAGATTACAGGGGACCTCAGGTGGCTGAGGGCATGTGCTCTTACAGGGACCCTCCTCTGAACTCATTCACAGATGGAAGACCTGGGAACCAGGTCATATTTTCCTGCCCACGTTGTCTATTTTAGTATTCCCTCCCCAGAACCCTCTGAAGACTCAACCTTACCTACAACCATCAGCCTGGTCCCTGGGCCGAAGGTAACATCATAGTTAGCACATCAGAATAGGATCACTCTAAAATGAACACTTTGGACCCACTGTCTCCTACTAGGGGCCTGGGAAGATCCAGAACATATCTTACCTACAACTGTGAGCCTGGTGCCTTCTCCAAAGAAAACTTGAGTGTTCACACAGTGACATGGGACAAGGAAGAAAACAGAATTGAGGCATGGAGAGGCAGGTCCCTGGCTGGTGTCTGGAAGAATCTGGGATGAGAACTAATTGCTCCCCATTCCTGCTTTATAGGTACTGCACAGAAGAACATATTCAACTTTGACTTCTGAGGTCATGGAGCATGGCTAGATCCATCGAGAGGGCCCTGTACCCCTTTTTCAAATGTCTCAAAGTATGTGGGTTAGAGAGGAGGACAGGGCCCCAGAACCCAAGATATATCTGTCTTCTTTCTTTACAGATTGTGACACCTCCCATGTACCCTCCCACTGACCTTGTCCTGGGATAAGATTCTCCCTGAGCCCTCCCCCCCTAAACCCACTGAGGCATCCTTCTTACATCTGGGCTCTCTGCCTGAAGCTTCAGTTCTGATTCAGGCCTGTCCTTATCCTTGGCCTTGGCTGGATAGGTAGATAGGAGTAAGGTGGAGGCATTCTGAACCAAGCCATACTTGGGTTTGTGACCCTAGAGAAAAGTGGAGAAATGGTGGGGTTGGGTCAAGCAGAGAGGTTTTTGTAAAGGCTTCCTGTAGAAATGAATCATCGTGGACCCCTGTCCCCACAATGTTTCAGCTTTGTACAAAAACGCTCCTCCCATGGGCCCGCCCCTCATAGCCAGGAAGAAACCACCAGAGCAGCTGTCCTTTGAGGGTTTTGGAGTTTGGGGGCAGTGGCATCATCCCCTGACCCATGGTGTGAGGTAACAAGGTCCAGACCAGGCCAAGGGTCTCCCTCCTCACCCCATACCCTTTCTTCAGGATATTCTTAGCTCCTCAGAGACATGTATCTTTTTGAGACTTCCTTCCACAGGACCTGGTTTTTTCCCTATCATGATATCCACCCCTCTATAGAGTCTGTCCTCATAGTGGGAAACCACCCTGCCAAAAAGTGGAACCCCCTTTCTACCCTGGGCCTGCCCCTGAAGCTGTGACATTCAGAGACCACACCTTTTGTCTGAGAATGAGGCCCTAACGCCCAGACTCTGTCCTTTTGGCCCCCTCCAAATCTCTAGGGTGGTTTGGAGGAGAACTGACCATGAGCTGCCCAGGCTGAACTTTCCTAGATGTGGCCAAAGTGAGAGCTGTGAGTTCAGCACAATTTGGATATCCAAAGAAATGCTATAAAGTGCTTTCTGAGTGGGTGTGGGCGAGGGAAGACCACACCTCTTATTGTGAACCTCAGATGTCAGATGGAAGTCAAGGGAGTCAGGGAAGTGGGTGTGAAGAACTGGAGAAATAGTCTTAGATACATACAATCATGGCCACATAATCAGTCAGTCTTCTCTTTCCTCCCTGAAGGGTAGATACATTTTAAATTGATAGATATCTTAGATTTCCTGCATGAGATGACTTGATTAACCTCCAGTTGAGTGGCCTAGATCTCATTTCACTAAATGGAACTTCCTTTTATCACCTTTCAAACTATAACTAAAAATCAGAGGGGCTGGGAGGTGGAGGAAAGAAACAAACTTGAGTACATAATGATGACAAACTTACATGGAAAAATAAATATACATAGAATCAAGAAATAAGTGACAATAGGGAGCAGACATTTTCAGTTCTCATCAGAAGGACTAATCTCCCCAATATATGATGAACTCCTAGAAATCAGTAAGAAAATAACTCAATAGCCCTATAAAATGGGCAAAGAACAAATGGCTCAGTCATAGAATCCAAACAGTGCTAAACCACAAGGAAAAACATTTGCAATGGTAAATGCAAACTAAAATTAGATTGGAATGTTGCTTTTCACCAGTTTGAAAAACCTAATCATGGAAGAATATTCTATTGCCAATGTGTAGTTGAATATGTACTTTTACACACAGTATTGGCTCCTTATCCACGGTTTTGCTTTCCAGGGTTTCATCTACCTGTGATCAAGCAAGGTCTGAAAATATTAAATGAAAAATTCCAGAAATAAACAATTTAAAAATTTTAAATGACATGTTGTTCTGAGTAGTATGATGAAATCTCACATTGTCCTGGTCCATTCTTCCCTTTATGCGAATCATCCCTTTTCCAGTGTCTCTCTACTGTTGATGCTCCCCGCCCCTTAATCTCTTAGTAGCTGTCTTAGTTACCAGACAGACTGTCTTGGTACCACAGTGCTTGTGTTCAAATAACTCTTATTTTACTTAATAATGGCCCCAAGCAAAAGAGTATGCATGCTGGCAATTTGGATATCCAAAGAGATGCTGTAAAGTGCTTCCTGTAAGTGAAACGGTGATTACAGTACAATGAGATATTTAGAGACAGACAACATTCATATAACTTTTATTACAGTATATTCTTAATAATGTTTTACTTTATTATTAGTTATTATTGTCAATATCTTTCTGTGTCTAATTTATAAATTAAACTTTATTGGAGGTATGTATGTATAGGAACAAAACATGGTATACATAGGATTTGGTACTGTCCATGGTCTGTCTAAAGCATCAACTGAAGGTCTTGGACTGTATACTCCATGGATAAAGTGGAGACTACTGTATTGATTGCGGATAGTAGTGCAAAATGATACAACCCTATGGGGAACAATGTGAAAATATGTATACAAATTACAAAATGCTTCTACTTTTTTACCCAGAAATTCCACCTAAGGAAATTTATCCTGTAGATATTCTTGAATACAAATACAAAAATCTTGTATTAGCATTATTTGAAATAGCAAAACAATTGAGAAAACAAGTGCCCATAGCGAGGGATTGGTTAAATAAACTGTAATACATTCACAAACTAGAATATTATTCAATGCTAAAAGAGAATGAACTATTTCATTTTGCTGTGGAAAGTTCTCTAAGATACATTGTCAAGTGGGTAAAAGCTACCTTTTGTCTAACAAAGGGGCAAAATAAGAATTATACTTTTGTTTGCTTGATTCCACATGATGTAACACTGGAAGAGAGCAAAAACAGATAAAAGTCATCTTATTAAGAATGAGTGGAGGAGACAGAAGTAGAGTGGAAATAAAAGTAACTTTTTCAGTGTCAACTTTATTGTATTGATTTTTGAACCCTATAGCTATATTATATATTTAAAATAAAACAATAAAACTTTTAAAGAAAATAAAAACAAAATTCTACTTTAAGTAGTATTTTGACATCTGTTACTTAAAAAAAACTTGTTTAATTTATAAGGTCATTATTTATTTTTTCAAAGATCAGTTTACACAAGAAACTGTTTTATGGTAGTGAATTTGCTGAGGAAACTTGTGAAAAATGCATATTTCTGAGTAGTCCCTGGGAACTTTTGAATTAAAAATTCTGGAAGTGGCTTTACTAATTTGTATTTAAATAAACAATTAAGCCCCAAATTACCTGGGTATTTCTATTTCAGTGCCAAATTTGGGACCTACTGCTTGTCCCCTGATATGTAAAAAGACAGATGTCAGGGTGGAGAACACCAGAGTGCTACCTGGTGGTATCACAAGTTGGAAGCAATGGTGTGGCCCTTAAATTTTAGGGAAAAAAGAGGAAGACAGTATGTTTGCTTAACTTAGGAATAGCGGCAGGTCTCACACTTCCATAAGCCTGAATTTTTAAAGGTCATGGGTTGCTTTTATCAGTTGAAGTGTGGTAAGACCTGGTTTTTATTCCCTTTTCACATCGAGAAACACTTTCATCAATGTAATGACTTAGTTTGATCTATTTCCGTATATTTTCATGTCTTATTCACCCCTTTTGCCTACCAATAATTGACCCTCTCAGTAAGTTTTCTTTGGACCATAGCTGGGGATCCTCATCCTGACCACCTTACAGAGAATAATACCATTCTGTCTTGGTATCACAACTTCTTTTAATCCTGATTGGATTTGTCCCAGGTTTGCCATCCTGTCACATTGTCATATGCAGCTTTTTTGTTGTTGTTGTGTGTGTGTGCGGGTGGGGGGGGGGGCGGCGGGGGCCGGGAAGGGGAAAGGGGGAGAGGGGTTAAAAATAGCTTAGCGCTGAGGGGGGTCATTCATCTGTTTGGGCAGCAGGGGGCAGCCTTTCCTTATATTTTTTTACGTAAGTAGCTGCAATCTCAGTGTGGCCACTTGAGGGGGTGAGAAGAATGTGGATGGTGCTCATAGGGACCAGGGGAAAGTGGGGTTACCTGTATGCCTTTCTCTAGGTGTGCATTGGCATGTGGGAAGGAGATACACAAATAATATCTTACATATGCGTAATTCTTGAAACTTTCAAGCACGCGGTTACACTCATGTTAATCTAAAATTTGTCTCCTAATTTCCTCAGATGTAACTGAAACCTGAGGATAAATGGATTGCCAGTTATGCCGTATGCAGAAACAGCTAGAATTGGCACCCAGGCCTCCTTACATAACGCCTGACTCTCTGGTAGGTGCCATTGTGCCTGAGGCCACTGAAGGCCCTGCCCCTCAGGGTAGCCCACCTCCTGGAGCCAGTCTGCTCAGACCCCCACCTAGGCCCTCCACCAACATCTGTGAGACCTTCAAGTCTCTGTATCTGTGAAATGGTTATAGTAATAATAACACCTGCCTTAAGGAGTTCTTGTGAGAACTAGATAAGGTAGATAATACCTGTAATGACTTAGTGTGGTGCCTGAATTAGTAAAAATGTTAGTTACTACTATTTTCATGGAGAGTACAGCTAGAAATCTCTCTATTGCATTGGTTCTCAGGCTTTAGCTTGCATCAGGATTACTTGGGAGGCTTGCCAAAATGTGAGTCGCTAAGCCCCATCCCAGAAGGTCTGAGGTGGGACCCAGGAATTTGCACTTGTCCTAAATTCCAGGTGATGCTGATGCTGCTGGTCTGGGGACCACACCTGGAGAACCATTCTTCTGGAGGCTCTGAATTTATTTAGTATATTTCCCTCCACTCCTAGATCATAGTTTATTCATTCAATCACTGGGGGCCTATTATATTCCAGGCATTGTTTAATTACTAGATCTATATGATGAGCAAGGCAAGAAGATTTCTTCCCTAAGGAGCTCACCACCAAATGCCAAGGCAGATGGATCTATGTTTCCTCAGTGGCATGAGCAGGACTGTGACAGACATAAGGGAGGATCAGAAGCAGGGCTCCTCACTCAGGCTTGAGGGCCAGTGGCACCAGCACAAGGGTGAAGAGAGGAATCAGGAATAGGAGGAGTTGGAAAAGATCTTTCTGAAGAGAGTGAAGGGGCAGGTGGGAATGCCATCGAGTGAGATAGACAGTAGTGTCCAGAGCTAGAGGTCAGAGGTGTGTGGATCATTGGAAGAACCACTGGGACTTCAGAGCACTGGTGGGGATGGGAGCAGCAGGGAGTGAGGCTGTAAACATAGGCAGGAGCAGAGCAGACAGAGCCCATCTCCAGGATAAGGAGCTTGGCTTTCATTTTAGATGCTGTGGGAGATCAGGAGAGGTATTAATCAGGACTTGATGTAATTAGCAGGACCTCTTTGGGTGCAGTGTTAAAAGGTGGACAGGAGACCTGCCCCCTCAGTAAGTGCAGTGATGCAGGGAGTGGACTAGGGAGATGTTGAAGGGCAGATTTGATGGACCACACTAGCATAAGGAGAGACCGTAAGGCAGGATAGAGAGAGCACGGCTTTGGGGCCAGGCAAATAAAAAGTTGGACCCCAGATCTACCGTTTGCTGGATGAGGAACTTGGGTAAACTAACTTCTACTTTCTTGTCTGTACCACAGAAATGGTATCCACTGCAGAGGGGAAGGTGAAACAATCGTGAAATGTCTGTAAGCACTCTGTACGCTATATACATATTAATATCATCAGGTGAAATGCACAAAAGGCCAATTTCTCTGGAGCTTGAAGGATGGAGACCCAGGGAGGTCTCTTTTCCCTCCAGATACACATGGGCAAATTGTCAGGAAGTAGGGCCCAATGGGGAGCACACGCTGGCTAAGTGCACGTGACAGAGGGACTCAGAAGAAGAGACCAAGATGGATGCACAGGTGCTTCCCCAGGTGAGTTCAGTCTGGCTATAGGTAGAGGGAGGAAAAGGTCTGGCACTGCATGCCCCCTGTGGGCACACTCCAGCACTGCATGCCAGTGCCAAGGTCAAGGAGCCTCTGACACAGCCTTTTAAAAACGTATTTCCTTCTAGAAAATAGCCTCTCCTCGTTTTTGCTTATGATTTTGGATTCCATCTTTTTATGTGCCGCTAAATTGGTATGCCAGGAAGCATCTTTGGTAAGTGGGGCACTCGGTATAAGAACCGGCCAGGCCCAGCTGACCTTGGTGGGAGGGTGTTGCCCAGAGCTAGGGAAGCAGGCACAGACATAGGTGTTCAGATCAGTGTCACTTTATTAGCATAATGATGGCAGGGAGACAGATGAGATCTTTAGTTGTTGGCAGCCATGGTCTCCTGAATCCAGTCCACGAAGTTGCAGACCTTGGTGTAGACACCAGGCTTGTTCTTCTGGGCACAGCCATAACCCCAGGAGACAACTCCCTGAAGCTCTCCATTGCAGACCACAGGGCCACCAGAATCACCCTGTGGACGCGGAAGGCACAACACATTTTATAAGGAAGGAGAAAGAGGGGAGCACTGTTCTTGGCCTTGGGGGTTCAAATCCAGCCTCTAGGC
This sequence comes from Lasiurus cinereus, assembly GCA_011751065.1. Taxonomy (NCBI): domain Eukaryota; kingdom Metazoa; phylum Chordata; class Mammalia; order Chiroptera; family Vespertilionidae; genus Lasiurus; species Lasiurus cinereus. Next base: position 45,040,686 of record JAAGEH010000307.1, read on the forward strand.
AGGCCATGTGGATGAGCAGAGGTCTCAGCATGCAAAGGGGCAATCACCTGGCAGGAATCCTTGCCTCCCTCGAGGAAGCCGGCACACATCATGTTGTCGGTGATCTGTCCGGGGTACGCAGCTTCACACTGTTCCTGGGCCAGCAATGGGGCATCCAGGCACTGCAGCAGCTCAGGATAGTTGACTTTGAGGAGCAGGAAGATATAAAAGAAAGGAGAAATGAGAGTCAGTCAGGCCAGGATGGAGGATGGTAACTTGGGTTGACCTCAAGAACCTAAGCCCCCAAAAGAGTCAAGGCAATTCTGTTCCCAGAATGATCACTGCTGAACCCTTCCCTGGAAGTAAGATTGGCAAGTACTATGCTTGTCCTATTTTGGTCAATTCCTTGAGACTCTGCATCTGTCTGGCTTCCAGGACAGAACATATTATTTGCAGACTGGGCTCAGGCAATGCTCCATTCTGGTAAACTCTTGGAAGTCAGAGAGTGAAGAACTGAGAACCCCACTCACTGCCAGAGCTCAGGGTGTTGCCCCAGCCAGAGATGAGGCACTGGGTGCCAGCAGGTGCACAGGAGGTGGGCAGGGCGACAGCGGACACCCGGGAACTGATGACCGCAGGTGAGGAGAGCTTGATCAACATGATGTCATTGTCCAGGGTCCAGCTGTTGTAGCGGGGGTGGCGAATGACCTTGGCGGAGTTGATGAACTGCTCATTCCCCTCCACGACTTCGATGTTGTGCTCTCCAAGCCTCACCTGGATGCGACTGTTGGGAGAGAAGAACTGAGGACCTTTACATACACCCCCACTCTTTTTTAGGAACCTGAGCTCCCTGCTCATGGTGTGTTGGAGGTTAAAGCAAACAGCAGTTAACATCAAAAAGAGACATAGGAAGGCACAAGTTTTGCCCCCACTGTGATTGCAATGACTCCAGGTGATTTCTCAACCTGATAATCTTTACATCCTTTACCAAACTTTACCTTTGATCTGCTTGTATGCATTGTTAAAGGGAACATGTGTATTTAAAGTGAATAAAAAGCTGACTAGGCCAGAACTCGGTCTGCCCCCCCAACCCCCAAGGCCTTCTAAATTCATATTTTTTGTATAGTGTATATATTGTGTCATTGGCCCTCCTTCAAGTCATTCTGAACCCACCTTGAAGGTCGTGGCAATGGTGGGGCTGTACCCATGTTATGTGGCAGCAGAGGTGTGGGGGGAAGTATAGTTGAGATACTAAGAGCCTTTCTGCTTCAGAGGTAGGTGTTAGTGGGGCTGGGATAGGATAAAGGGGTCCAGCTGCAGTGGCTCCTCAATCTGCTTTTCCAGCTGCACCCACCTACCCTCCTGCCATGCATCCAATGTCATGGGCACAGATGAGGTACTTGAAGCCCCAGGCATTGCTCAGCCTCTGTGACTTTGCTACGTACAGTGATGACTTTTGCTCCCTCCTTGGTCTGGTAAGCACTATTATTCTGGGTAATATAATCCATTGGTTCTCAAAGTGTGGTCCCAGGACCTTGTTAGACATGCAAAGCCTTGGTTTCCACCTCTGGGGGTAGGATCCAGTAGCCCATGGTCCAGTAGATCCTCCAGGTGATTCTGAACCACACTCAGTTTTGAGAACCCTTGTTCTAGGCAGTGATTCTCAGGTCTGCTATAGAATCTTCTACTTTAAAAGTTTGAATTAATTACCTTGGGATAGGATCCAGCCCCCCCTTTTTTTTTTACATTTTTTAGGTATTTTTATGTGCATGCACTGGCAAAGGTTACTTGTATGAAGTCCTTGCCTGTTTCCCAGTTGGGCCTTCTATCCTAAATAGCCCCTTTCTGCTCTCATGACTGTAGCTCTGACTGTTGTATTTATTTATTTGGGGTGTCAGAGTCTTCCTACATGTGTCCCTCATCACTCCCATGCCTGAGCATCAGCTATTATTGACAACTTCTCTCTATTGATCTTCTCCCTTACCCTCCCTTGGATTGAACCAAGCTCTCCTCTGTGGGCTTTGCCATCAGGGCCCAGCACTTACCTCTTGTAGCAGTGAGCCGCGGACACCACCCACTGATCATTGATGAGAGAGCCACCACAGAAGTGGTAGCCAGCGTTCAGGGACACCTGGTAGGGGATGCCATTCTCCTGGCAGGTGTAGCCCCCGACAATCTTGTCATCGTCATCAGTGGAGAAAGCAACTTGAGTGGAGACAGGAGGAAGAGGCTGATTCAGCAGGATGTTAGAGAGTACAGCCTGAGCACTGTGGCTGTGTCATACTAATTAGAATTCCTCCATAAGCACAGGGATGATAGGCAGCTAAAACGGACTGTGAGAACACACTGCCATCCCCAGTAAGTGCAATGGATGTGGTTCTCCTGAGTTTCTCTGTGTGTCTGTAGGGCACATAGCTAGGTACCCCCCCGGGCTCCAGCCCTGACATCTACAGGGGCACCAGAAGAATGAGGACACAATAAACATCCTCATAGTTCCCTTAATGTGATACAGCACAGAATGTGGTATTCTTACCCACTCAATGCTTCTGTCTCACTCAACATCACTCATCTGCTCTCCATAGCTACCAGAGCCCTTGAGGATCAGAATGGGCTGGCCCAACAAGGAAAACCTCCTGGCTCAGTCGCTCTGACTGCACCAGCTTCTCACATGGTTCAAATCTGCCCAGAGAGGCCAGGAAGAGGAGCCCCCACACCCATTGGATGGGACAAAGGTAGGTACTATTATTGGTTGACAGAATAGTGATTCTCAACCTTGGCTCTACACCTTAAAATAAACCTTAAAATAACCTGGGAAGCTTAGAAATTCAATGCTCAGGCCACACCCTAGACCAAAGAAATGAGAATTTCTAGAGCTAGGACTCGGGCATGAGTATTCTTCCAGTCTCCGTAGATGGCATATCTGGAATTAAGAATAGCCACAGTGGTAATATTTAAAAAAAATAAAAAAAGAATAGTCACAGTGCATCTAGCCTGGAGTTGTCAGAGCTAAGCCTCAAGATCACTGGTCTATTTCATAAACAAGTTTCACCTCACCTCCCTTTCCAGCCTCTCTACTGAAAGCCTGAGATGAATGGATGATGGAGCTGAGAGTGGGTCATGCAGAAGGTGAGAGAGGTAAGGCTTAAAGAGAGCCTGGGAATGTGATGGAGGGGTACTAGACAAGGGAGATAGAACATCAGAGCACAGGTAAACAGGAGAGAAAGCAAGGTGGTAGAATTGTATTTCTGCCAGAAGACAGTGCCTGAAGCAACACTGGAACTCACCAGCAGCTCCCACAAAGGCAAGGATCAGGAGTGGATTCATGGTGGCAGAAGTAGAACCAAGTTGGTGGTAGAGAGCCTTTATACCTGCCAAGGTGAGGGTGGATGGCCACCGCTACTCCTTGTACAAACACACCTGCAGCTTTCCCTTTCCCAGGGTCTTGGATCAACTCTGCTATTTTTTGGCCACTCTGTGGGTTCATGATCTACAGGTGATTAGAACACTTACCTTCTGAGAGCAGAGAGGAAGAAGACCAGGTGATTCATAGAGTTATTCCAAGGTGAAGAGAACAAGAGAATCCAATCCCCACACACAACATCTGGGCCTTCTCGGCTTAGGGGATTAAGGTAGGAAGAGAAGAGCAACCTGGGCTCTTAAAAATTCTCTGACTTCATGGAGATTTAATGTTTAATTGACTTTAAGGAAGGGCTGATATTGGTTGCAAATGTGGCTGCTCAATATTCTGGAATCCCCTGAAAGGACAAAAGTATTCTGTAAGTTTCTATATGTGAGCACTCTTTCTCAACTCTAACTCAGTGGGCAGGAAGGTCTAATCCAAGGCTTTGAGGAACCAGGATTGTAACATGAAGAGGTGATGAGAAGGAAGAGGCTGTGTTCCTTGGAGTTCTGGGCCTTCAGCTGGCTCTACTGCCGACCAAAGCCTGTGGAGGAAGATATTTGGAAGGTGGAAAGGGCAAGAGTTAAATTGGGGTCTACCAGATACATTTGGAAGACAGAAGACCACATTTATCCTCTTTTTCACCATCAGGACCTTGGCCTTTCTCACCGTGCACCCTATTATGGAATTTCTTTAAGCAGCCTCCTGTTGCCATGGGAATCTGTACTAACAGTGATGAAAATTGCCCCAATTGCTAAGAGCTGACAGCCTTAGCTAGAATTATGTGCTCCAAATCAGATATTAGAAAAGGTTTGGACAATGATAAAATTGGGTTCTGATCAGAAGATTAGCAGTAGGTAGAAGGATTAGCACATGGTAAAGAAGCCAAGTATTGGGTGATCAATAACAAAGATGCAGTGTGTGTGTGTGTGTGTGTGTGTAGGGGTGTAGGGGTGTCTGGAATTTTCCATTTTTAAATGCAATGGCACTACTGTACTGAACTCCATGTAGAATGAATCTTCCCAGAAAATGATTTCAATTTGGGACCTTCTATGGCCATAAAGATGCAGTTCTGTAATTTATTGAGGCACAAAATGGCCAGAGGGGTATAGAGATGGAAATAGTCTGTGCATGAGTCTATGTGAGCCTGGTTGAGGGGCCCTCTAATAAAGAGACTTCTCCGTTCCTCCGAAATCAAGGTTAGTGAGGGGCAGGAGTGGGCAGAGTTCATTGAATTCTATGAAAAGTAGAAATGAGTAAATATTCTGAAGATGAAGAACCAAATGAGAAAAGCTAAGAAGTGGTGAGATAGAAAGTAGGTTAGAGGGATGGAGTAACTGGAAACCAGAGTGAATTGGGGGAAATGCCAATGTGAGACCATGGGGTTGAGAGGGGCCCATGGGGTGTCTTTTGGTCCAGTGCCTGGCATGACTGGAAGCCATCTTCTCCTTACCAGGAGACCCACTGCTCAGAACCCTCCCCTATCCTCACTGTACAACCTCTAACCTCCAATGGGCTTATATCCAGGAAGGAATACTGCTGTATTTGTATAGTGCCTGACAGTTTTAAAGAGCTTTCATACATACCATGCTGATTTTCATCTGGGTTGAGTTTCAAGTTAAACTTTTCACAAACATTTTAATTGTGAGTTATGAAGAACAAAATTATCTCCATTTATAGATAAGACTGAGAATCAGAAAGGTTCTGTCTTTACTGATTATACAGATCTAAAAATGGTCTCAGGCCTAAAGAAAGACATGGGAAGTGTAGAGAACCATGAGAATCATGACAAATGGATCTAAGAGAATGTTTATTTGGACCAAGTCAAAGGTCAAGCTATATCCTGATTCCTCCTGATGCTTGTCTTCCTGGCAGAAATAGAAGATGGAATTAACCTTCTACTCCTGGAGGCTAAAGCAAACAGCCATAGCATAAAAATGCAAAAAAGAAATATTGGAAGACCAATGGACTTGGATATTCTGTGGGTTGAAAATCAGCATAAAACTGCCCTGCTGTGGGTTGGGCATCAATGGCTCAAGGCAATTTCCTAACCTGATAATCCTTACATTGTTTATCAAACTTTACCTTTGATCTGCCTGTATGCATTGCTAAAGGGAAAAATGTGTGTTCAAGTGAATAAAAAGTGGACCAGGTCAGAGGTCAGTGTGTTTCTTCAAGAAAGAGGCTCTACCTGACCCCCAATGCCTTCTAAATTAATATATCTTGTATAGTATTTTCATTTGTACATCAGCCCCTCTTTCAGATCCTAAACCCCACTATGAAGGTTGTGGCATTCCACCTGGCACCTGGTCTCAGAACTTTGCCTTGCCATGACCTGGACCCCTGTAGAACACTTGTAAGGCATGGATGACATATCTCTCTGTACTCATAGGTAGCTGACCCAGGTTATCCAGGTTATGGAGCCTCAGTAATGGAGGCTTGTCCTGTAACATCACCAAATATGCTATTTATTGTAGGAAGTCCTGGTTTAGAGGATAAGGAGAAATTATTGCTGTGGATACCAGCATGCCCTGGAAAAGTATTGGGGAGGTAATTAATCCTTGGTAGAATATAGGAAATTATTTTGGGGCAAGGCGAAACATTTTTGTATTGGTGCTTACAGCTCTGATACTATCTAAAAGGGGACACCCAAGAGCTTGGGGATTTTCTGTGTCTAAAGCCTTAAGACTAGCTTTCTTTTGATATTTTGTGCTCCTTAGAATAAAACATCCAACCACACAGACTATGAGATGAGTTTTATTCAAAGTAGCAGCAACCACAACCTATAGGCAGAGAAGATAGCTATAGGTGGAGACTGTTGCATTATACTCTAGGCTCAGATGTGTAGCATGGACTCAGGTCTGTGGGATGGATTCAAGTCCTTCTTTGATCCAATTCAATTTGGATAAGTCTATGCAGTTCTTGGTACTCTTCAATCTGAACAATGGATTCCTTTGTCTATTTCTTTAAGACATTCTCTTAGTTCATATTTAGTGCTTAGCATATCAAACCATTGTCTTTTAATTATGATAATATGAAATAATTTTTATGTGCTTACCATATAAAGATTGTATGAACCTTTCAAGGACCTTTTAAAAATTATTATCATAGCTATTTATGGGTTTTCCCATTTTATAGAGCCAAAATGAGCTTTATAGAGGTGAAATAACTTGCTCAAGGTCACACAGCCAGTCATTTGTAGAGATGAATGATAGCATGGTAATCTGACTCTAGAATTGGCTTACTTAAACATAGAAATGTTGGATCCTCTTCTTCTTATTTGATGCTCAGTACAGCCTCATGAGGTAGGCAGGAGGTATAGTTTTCTTCTTTTCACCAATGAAAAATCTAAAGCTCAGAGGCTGACTTCTTCAAGGTCACCTGTCTAATAAACAGATGACATCTCTTCAAGCTAAATTCATTTCCATCATGTTGCCACATATTAGATTCTTTCAGACCTCCCAGTAGTTTGAGAAGTAGATTTTAGTCAGATTACAAATCACTGATTTCTTCCTTTTAACCCCCCTCCCCAACTCAGTTATTAACAATCAATTCCTCCTTGGGCCTTAGTATCCTTTATCACTCTCAAAACAGATTGTCACATTCTGGACTATCTTTCTTCTAAACTCCCAGCTCCTTTCTTCCTCTATTATTTTTCTAAACTATATCTTTTCCCTTTATCCAATAAGGACTATTTTTTTTAAATATCTTATTCTGGAGGTCACTGAATCTGGATAGTGGGGGAGCCCTCTGAGTAACCCAGAAAAATCCAAGAGTGAGAGAAACATGGAGGCATAGACAGGTCATGGCTAGTTGGCTAAATGGAGTAGCCTCTGCTCCTCCCCTAACCCCGTCCTATCCTCCATTTTGAAGCCAGGGAGCACAAGCATGTTTTATACCCAGAGGGAACATTTGCATATTTTATATATTCTTTAGGCCTCTATGGAGAGGTGAATAGGGAAGTAGATTGAGGTTATTTTTTAAATGTAAATATAGATTGGTCCCTATACTATTTCATTTCAGTAACTCTTTGTCCCATCCTTGAACCTACTAGAGTTGCTTAAATGACTCCCAAAGTTATTGGAGAATAAGCAGAAGAAATCAGGAGAGAGCCCAGGAGGACTACCTATATGGGCCACTGTTATTGTAGCAGCCATGACTTCTTCTATGACACTCAGAGTTTAATGAGTAACATGTGTATTTATTTTCCAGATTGAGTCCCACAAGCCTAGCTTGGTGATAAGACAATTGGGCTCCCTCTATTCATTTGGCTCATAAAACTCTAGACTGTTTTGTTCATTTGGAAGGCAGCCAACTGGTCCATCTACTTCATATAGGCCAGCCCATTCAGGAGTATATGCAAAAGGCTCTCAGGTCCAAAAGGGTGTGCTCTGTCCACACAGGCACCACGCAACAGTTTCCATTTGAGGACCCTCCACTTTAGTGCCACTATGTTTGAGCAGGTTCTGGGCTTATGTACCTAGAACCCATAACATCTGTCCCTTTCCCAGCCTTGGAGATAGCAGAGGGCCTGGCACACATTGTTGGGCTACCTTTGTTCAAGATATAAAGATCAAAGCATCTGTTCCCTCCCTGTTAGAACAATCTAGTTCGTTTTCCTGTGGGCTGACATTATCTACATTCAAATGCTTTCCTAGGGTTTTTCTCCAAGGAAGTCCTTATTGCTTGGCCAATTTCCCTCTATTTCTGAATTATATTTCTCTACTAGTATATTAGTTTGTGAAAGCTACCATAACAATATACCACAGAGTGGATGTCTTAAACAGTGGAAATTTATTTTCTCACAGTTCAGGAACTAGAAGTCCAAGATCAAGGTGTTGGCAGGATTGGTTTCTCCTTGGTTTGCAGATGGCTGCCTTCTCACAGTGTTCTCACATTACCTTTTCTCTGTGGACACAACCCTGATGTTCTCTTCAAGTATGTCCTAATCTCTTGTGATATGGACACCAGCCAGATTGGATTAGAGCCTACCCCAGTGGACTTGGTTTAACTTAATTAACTCTTTCATGAACCTTTCGCCAAATATAGTTACATTCTCAAGTATTGGGAGTTAAGACTGCAAATAGGAATTTTGAAGGAGCACAACTTGTCCATAACACTCAGTAAATAGTTACTGAATTTCCCTGATATTGCTGTGTTTTCCCTAAACTATAAAAAACAGTGATAGAGAAGATAGAAAAGGTGCTTGCTTTAGTGGCATTAATGTGTATTTATCTGTATAGCATAGCAATGGGAGACAGACAATAAATAAGAATATGTATATTATGTATATATAGCATATATTTATAATAGATAATGGTGGTTAGGAAGAATTAAAATAGGATAAAGTGATAATCAATGTGAGTGACTGGTAGTTGGGACAACAGTGCTGTATTAGGTAAGGTGGTCAGGAAAGATCTTTTTGGGAAGATGATATTTGAGTTGAAATATGAATAAGAAGGAGTCAATCATGTGAAGGTGGAGTAAAGAGGATTTAATTATTGTCTGCTAGCTCTATAAGAGAAATAATCAAAACACACAGCCATTGCTTTTTAAATGAAATAACCCTGTCATCTAGCATATGATTTTTACCTTGCTATTAGTTTTGACTTAAAACTGATATATAAAGGATGGTTAGCCCTGGGTGATTGGCTCAGTTGGTTGGAGCATCATCCCATTAACCAAAGAGTTGTGGGTTTGATTCTCAGTCAGGACATATACATAGGTTGCAGGTTTTATCCCCAGTTGGGATGTGTACAGGAGACAAATGATTGATGTTTCCCTTTCACATTGATGTCTCTCTCTCTCTCCCTTTCTCTCTTTCTAAAAATTATTAGACAGAAGAAACCAAGATGGCCACATAGGTGAACACCTAAGCTGCTGACTCGCACAACAATTTCAAAACAACTACTAAAAGACAGAGCAGACACCATCCAAAACCACAGGAAAGCTGGCTGAGTGAAAATTCTACAACTAGAAGTAAAGAGAGGGACTCATGAAGACTCAGAGGAGCTGTAAAAAGCTGAGGTACTGAGACATGCTCGTGGAGAGGATGGGCGGAGGAGAGTCTGGCTGGCTTCCTCTAGTGGGAAGGAGACAGAAAATCCCAACTGCACTGAACCCCAGCTCCAGGTGAGACTCATACAGGGAAGTCTGGACTGTTGTGAAAAGGAAGCGGTACACAGAAACTTAGGGAAGCCACGAAAGACAGAAGTCTGGGGGCATGCGAAAGTGCGTGCGAAAGTGCACACATAGAGTGCTGACTGCTGATTGTGCCACTAGCTTTCTCTAGTGGGAGAAAAACAGAACCTCACAACAGCACTGAAATCCAGGTTCAACCACAATGAACAAATTTCAGGTGAGATTCTGGGGAACCAGACTCATATGGATCCCTAGAGCTCATGGAAACTCAGGGGAACCGGAAGACAGAGATCTGGAAGCTCACACACCTGTGTGTGAAAGGAAGAGGTCTGGAGGCAAGCCTGCATGTGCAGACAAAGCTGATCCTCACAACCAATTGGCTTGGAGGTCAATTACCCCCAGTGATACCAACAACAATCAAGAATTAACTACAACAAGACTGTACACACAGTTCACAAAGTGGTGCACCAAGAGTATCCACCTCAGGTAACTGGGGAGGCAGAGCTACTGGGCCACATAGGACATCTAGCACACAAAGCTACTCTACCAGCTCAGGGAAGTAGTAAAATATGCAGAGACAAAAGAACAGATCAAGAACAAAAGAAATGGAGGAAAACAAACAACTAGATATAGAGTTCAAAACCACGGTTATAAGGTTTTTCAACAATTTTCTAGAAAAGATAGATAAATTTAGTGAGACCCAAGAGGAGATGAAAAAGGACCAACTAGAAATTAAACATACACTGACTGAAATAAAAAATATTATACAGAAACCTAACTGCAGACTAGAGGATCGAAAGAATCAAGTCAAAGATTTGAAATACAAAGAAGCAAAAAAGACTCCACTGGAAAAGAAAAAAATAATAAAAAATTGTGAAGATAGTGTAAGGAGCCTCTGGGACAACTTCAAGCATACCAACATCAGAATTATGGGGGTGCCAGAAGAAGAGAGAGAGCAAGATACTGAAAACCTATTTGAAGAAATGATGACTGAAAACTTCCCACATCTGTTGAAAGAAATAGACTTACAAGTCCAGGAAGTGCACAGAAACCCAATCAAAAGGAATCCAAAGAGGACCACACCAAGACACATCATAATTAAAATGCCAAGAACAAAAGACAAAGAGAGAATATTAAATGCAGCAAGAGAAAAACAGTTAATTACCTACAGGGGAACACCCATATTATTGTGAGCTGATTTATCAACAGAAACTCTTCAGGCCAGACAGGAGTGGCAAGAAATATTCAAAGTGATGAATAGCAAGGACCTACAACCAAGATTACTCTACCCAGCAAAGCTATCATTCAGAATTGAAGGGCAGATAAAGAGCTTCACAGATAAGAAAAAACTAAAAGAGTTCATCAATACCAAACCAGTATTATATGAAATGCTGAAAGGTATTCTTTAAGAAGAGAAAAAAGAAAATGGTAAAGGTAAAAATTATGAACAACAAATATATATCTATCAACAAGTGAATCTAAAAATCAAGTGAATTGAAAAATCTGATGAACAGAATAAACTGGTGAATATAATAAAATTAGGGGCATAGAAAGGGAGTGGACTGATAATTCTCAGGGGGAAAGAGGAGAGGGGGAGTGCAGGGAGAGACTGGAAAAAAATCATACACCTATGGATGAGGACAATGGGGGAGGAGGTAAGAGCAGAGGGTGGGGTGGGAACCAGGTGGAGGGAAGATATGTGGGGGGGAGGGAAAGAGGAGCAATTGTAATAATCTGAACAATAAAGATTTATTAAAAATAAATAAATAAATATAAAAATCATTAAACAATTTAAAAAAGGATTATTATTAATACTTTAAAACATTATTATAGATTAGTGGCCTAGTGCACAAAATTTGTGCATGGAGGGGGTGAAGGGTTCTCTCAGCCCATCCTGCACCCTCTCCAATTGAAGATTCCCTTGGGGGATGTCCAACTGCCAGGCCTAAACTGGCAATTGGACATCCTTCTCACAATGGAGGACCACTGGCTCCTAACTGTTCACCTGCCTGCCTGTCTGATCACCCCAAACTCCCTCTGCCTGCCTGCCTGATCACCCCTAACTGCCTCTGCCTGCCTGACTTATTGCCCCTAACTGCCCTCCCCTAATGACCTGATCTCGCCCCCAACTGCTTTCTCCTGCTGGCCTGATCTCACCCCCAATTGCTCTCCCCTGCTAGCCTGATCACCCTTAACTGCCCTTCCCTGCTATCCTGATCTGTCCCCAACTGCCCTCCCCTGCAGGCCAATTTGCTTCTAATTGGTCATTTTCTATGCCAGTCAGGGTCAAAAGCTCTGTCTCTTAGGCAGCCATTGACTCACAGTTCATCCAGATTTGATTCTGATTGGTTGGTTTCTATGCAAGTCAGCATCTCTGGGCCTATCTCTGGGCCTGATCAGAGAGAGAGGCAGGGCTGATCAGCAGCCCCCAAAGGCCTGGAAAGAAACAGGTGAGGCTGCTGGCAAAGCCTGGAGAGAAAGAGAGAGACAACGGCTGATCAACAGCTGCCACGGAGGCTGTAGATCAGACCCTGCCTCTCTTTCTGGGCCTCTTTCCAGGCCTGATCCACAGCCTCCTCAGCAATCAATGCTGGGTTGCTACACCTGCACCAGTGGCAGTCAGTGCTGGGTCACCACAGAAACCCAGCACTGACTGCAGGCCTGACTTCTGGTGTTCAGTGGAGCCTTCCATCATTATGGACCCTATGTTTTTATATATTTAATATAAAGTATTTTAATATAAAATAGTGTTTATGAAATATTGATGGGTTAAGAGAATAAATTATAAAACAGTATGTATCATATGATTTAACTTTATTTAAATGTGTGATTTAAATTCTCATTTTAGCCCTGGAAAGTATGGCTCAGTTGGTTGAGTGTCATCCCATACACAGAAAAGTTGCCAGTTAAATTCTTGATCAGAGCACATATCAAGGTTGCCAGAGATTGATGTTCCACTTTGACATCAATGTTTCTCCCTCTCCTTTCCTCTCTTTCTGAAACATAATAAAAGTATTAAAAATTATCATTTTAACAATCTTTATACATCACAATAACATGCATTTATTTTGCAATTAAAACAGCTAAAACTATTGTAATAATAAAATTTCCCCAGAAAGGGCAATAGCTAACCTCAGGAAAGAAATTACTAAGGTACAATTTCATGTATGATGGTGAGAAGTAAATTTAGGTAGTAACTAAGTTGCATGTTTTATCTTTATGAGGCACAGTGTTGTGTAGTTTATATGGATAATTTCATCCCATTCTTTTTTTTAATAATTTAAAAATATATTTTACTGATTTTTTGCAGAGAGAAAGGGATATAGAGAGAGTTAGAAACTTTGATGAGAGAGAAACATGAATCAGCTGCCTCCTGCACACCCCCTACTGGGGATATGCCCACAATCAAGTACATGCACTTACGTGGAGTCGAACCTAGGATGCTTGAGTCTGCAGGTGGAGGTTCTATCCACTGAGCCAAACCAGTTAGGGCTCATCCCATTCTTATAGCAAACCCTCCTATCTCATTTTGTGGGTATCATTCTACATATGTGGAGATATACAAAGGAATTATATAACCTTTTCAAAGTTAGATCCAGTGATCAAACAATAGAACCAAATTTTAAACTCAGGTATGTCTGATGCCAGAATTCAAGCTTCTAGGCAGTGTTTTAATGCTTCTTAGAAGAAACCTGTCCTGTGGTATAGAAAGGTGCTTAAGCCTGACTTATCTGTAGGTGAATTTGCCCTCTTTTAGGGGAAATAGGAGCATGAGAGAGGAAGGGAAGCTGGCACTGGACCCACTAGATCCAATTAACTCATATATGGATTATAGAGGCCCCGAATCAGTATGAGTGGAAACTGGGCAAGACTCACTGGACCTTGTAGTAAGCTAGGAGTGAAATGGAAATCATTTCTGTATGAAGCCAGGATATATAGTCATCTTGATAGCATACTCACCCTCTCCATGCTTAATGAAAGGGCAAATGAACAAAATAATTCCACAGGCAGTTAACAACAAGTATTGTTTATCCTGGTTTGGCTTTGGGTGGAGGATTGAAAAGTTTCCTCTAAATATTCATGGGGTTGTGTTATTAGCCTTTCAGAGTTTGGGATAGACATTGTATGATCAAGAAGATACACATTGAGAATTATAAAACCAAATGACATCAGATATATTGCATCCCAGTTGCTTGATAGAGGCAAAAATAGATATTTCCTGGACAACCCATTTTATTCTAGGATTTAAAATATTCCCAAAGATGAATTTATAATATCAAATTTTATGATATGCATAAAAATATAAGCCACCCTGAGTGAAAACCAGCAGAACCTACAAACAATAAAACCAGATGCAAAAACTCATCAGGAGTTGGCATTAACAGATAAAGTTCTGAATAGATGCATAATATCCTTAAATAAATAACTTTCAAAAATGACCACTCCTATTTGTAAGAGTCTCAAGTAGAGTTACTAACAATGGAAATTAATATAATTTAAATTTAAGAATCAGTTGAAAGGTTAAATAGCTGATTGGAGCTGAGGTGTGAATTAGTAAACTGGAGAGCAGGTCTAAAGAATTATCCATAATATAGCACAGAGAAGCAAAGAGGAGGAAAATGGGAATGAATAGTCTAGATGATAGAGTGAGAGAAAGTTGAACACGGAGCAGATCTATATTTCAGGCCATTTCTTCTTCTATAGAATGTGGACAACCACATTTATGGGCTGAAGTTCCGGCCCTTCTTAGGATTACTTTTCACCATTACCATCAGAAACACACTGTATTAAACTTTAACGAGCATTCTAGAACACAGTGCAAATTTATCTCATGAAGGATTGGGTATGAATTGAGGAGTCAAGGTGTGTGAAATAGGAGTGGTTATTGTGAGACTGAGACATGCTCTTGAAATTAAACTGTCCTTTCTTCCAGCTATGCTTGAGTCTGGTCTTGGTTGTACATTTTCCACGTATCACAGAAAACTCTGTGCTTGTCCAGTTTTCCAGTGTTGCAGATTAGATGGCATCCAGTTCTGAATGCTGGGATGAGGCATTCAGTCAAAAGCCAGGAGCAGCTTTTCAAAGGACAAGTTGTTGGCAGGTACAAAAAAGTATGGCTTTACACCAAAACTCTTTGCATCTGCATGAGGAATGCCAGGGGCTTCACAGAGCAGCCCTATTGGCCACAGGTACTTCAAGAACAACTGAGCCTGCATGGTTTCTGGTCCAGGTGGCAGAGCAGCTTTCATCCCAGCCTTGTTTCTTCTATACAACTCCCTTGTGCCCATCCAGGCTCAGTCTTACGGATGATATGGTAATGGACCAGAGCAGCACACCCAACTGCAGTATATGTTAATTCTAAAATCCATAGAGGCCCAAGAAATACTGCACTTCTTTCTGCATAATATATGGTAATAAGACTTATCTCTCATATTAGAGGATATATTCTGATATATCCCACACATCTGGACTACTTAAAACTCACCAATGTGGAAGGTCCCTGAACTTTTGTGAATTTTTCATTGTTCTGGGCTGCATATGTCATATACTGAGGCATCTAGAGTGCTTTATAATTTCTATTCACAAAGAACAATCAGCATAATACCTTGATAGCAATGGGTGAGTATGCTATCAAGATGACTAAGGGCCTTCTGAACTATATTGATAGAGAACAGGCTAAATATAGCATTGAGATGAAAGAGTTAAAGGGTATTTCTGAACTTGCCACTTGAAGTCAAACTATATTTGATTTTCTTTACTTAACATTTCTAAGCACTCTTCTGGAGGAATTTATCTTCAGCTTCCCAGTAGCCACTTTTTGTGTCGGTGTATAGGGCCCTCCAGCTAGTCCTATAAATTTTATCTCCATCTCAGTCTACACATTCATACTCATACCTGCCCACAAACAGACAAACATCTGTCTCTGCCTAAAAGCTATGGTTTCCTCCCTCCAGCTTGCCTCGACAGAGCTCATCTGGATGGGAACTGGGGAGGAAGGAGATGGGTTGGAGGAAGCTGAAGTTCTTGCTCAGATCTCTAATAGATGTCCGTCACTGTGTCTCCAGCGCTGCAGAAGTAAAAGCTGCTGTCTTCAGGGTTCATGCTGTTCACAGTCAGAATAGAGAACGTTAGGTTTGGGCGGCTGATGGGAAACTTGTCCTTGGTAAATCCACTTTCATAAGTGGCCTCAGAGCCCTGATTTGCTGTTGCAATCAGTATCAAGCTCTGTCCAGGAAGCTGTCGGTACCAGAACATTAGGGCAACTTGGCTATCAGCCTGACACTGGATTCTCACAGAGATTCCATGTTGACAGATCTTCTTGAGTGGCATTTGAGAGAGAAGAACACCAAACACAGAACCTGGTTACAGGGAAATAGAGAAACCCATGAGCTCTGACCAGCTTGTCCCCAGGAAGAAAGTTCTTTTTACTATTTGCTCCAATGTCACCTTGGCTTCCAAAGAACCTATGGTGCTGCTTGCATTTTGTTCTGCGAACTATTATTCTAGCATATCCTATAGTCCAACATTTTCCCCCCAACCTCTGACTGGTGGCTTCAGACCCTCTACTCCTCTATTCAACATTAATATTAATCCCATACTTCCCCACCCAATAAGGTTTGTACCTTGTCCTAGGAGAAGTAGCAGGAAAGTCAGCATCTTTAGGTGATATCCTCCCCTCTTCCATGAGAAAAGACACTGAGAAGTCAAACTCAAGGTCATCTTTCCTCACCACTGTGTAGTTCCTTTCCTGTAAATAGGACATAGAGTTTCTGCAAAATATGGAGAAAATTAGTCTGCCCCTAGTGGAGCTGTGTAATTCTTCACTCACAAGGCATCCCAGTATGTAACTGCCACCCATCCATTATATATCCACCACCTTTTCATGCTTCATTATTCAGTGTTATGTATGTGCTACTCTTTGGGTATAAAGCAAGAAAGGGATGCAGCACTGACCTCAAATAAGTAAAAACTTTAGAATATTGAAGGAATCTTATAACTTAAAATTTCAACTGTCTGTTGAGTCTTCATTGTCCCAAACTATCCCAATTATTCCTCCCTCACCCCGTACTCTAGTAAACTGGCCTCTACTCCTGTTTTCCTCCTGCCAAATACAATATTTTATTGTTCATAAAAGCTGAGCTAATATTTTTGTGCACTTACTCCATGCTTTACATGTATGATTTCAGTCTATAAATTAGGTTACTTAGGCTACTATCATACCATTTTACAGATGAGGAAAACATAAAGATCTTAAATAACCTACCCAAGTTTACATAATCCAAGAGTAAGTGAAGATGCAAGACTCAAGTCCATGTCTATGTGACCTCAAAACCCAATGTGAATATCAATACTGTCAAGAATGGTCGCACTTTTGCAGTTGTCTGAACTTAATAAAATCTGTTGAATGAATGAGAATGACAGGCCAAACACCCTAAAGGAAACAAGGACCTTTAGAAACAAATTCTAGTAAAACTAACCTACTTTACATCTTGGATTCAGAAAGTCCATCTAATATAAGATGCAATCTTAAAACATAATGGCTATTTTTGGGTGGTGTTAATACTACATTAGAAATGAATATAGACGAGAGGACTTACTCATATTTTGGAAATATAAAACTGGAAAAACAATTTACCTTATGATCAAGGAAATGTAGCATGTTAGGGCTAATAATATTTCATTAACCCTTTCTGCTATGGCATGTGTATGCGTGTGTGTGTGTGTGTGTGTGTGTGTGTGTGTCCTTTATATCTATGGGCAGTGCCAGAGGCAGTGAGTGATTTAAGGTAAACCCTGCTAAGTAGTATGCTGATGAGAGATATAGAATACTCCATTTTTTTCCTTGATATCTAGGGATACATTTAAAAAATGTAATCAAATATATCAAAGTTTCTGCCAAAACAATCCGAGATCTTTTTCTAGTTCATTCATCCTCAATCCTAAAAATTACCAAGTGACTCTTATTCTTTAAAGAATTCCACATCTTTCCCCCTTCAGTGGTATTCTCAATTTTATAAAACAACAGAAAACATTCTTCTCTCTTTTCATTGTCTTCAAACAACACTCGTGTCTCTAGACTTTTCTTTCAAGGGTGTCATGATTACCATTATCATATAATTTTAATGTATGTATTTATTAAATTAATACATGAACATGGTTAAAATTTCAAAAAACATGAAACAGAGCAAAAAGTAATAAATTTGTTGTATCTGTTACTAGAAATATTCTTGACTTATTCAAGTTTACAAGTATCTGACTGGTCTTCCTGTACTTGCTGATAATTTTATTAACAATGTGTTCTTAGCAATACATTTAAAAGCTTAGTTCATATCAGAATATACGTATTTGCCTCATTATTATTTCTCATTTTATTATGAGAATTTTCAAACCTCTATTAGAAGTTGAAAGTTTTATATTGAACATTCATGTGCCCACCATTTAGATTCTACCACCTTTATAAAGCTACTTATTGCTTTATCATAAAACTAACCATCTACCTATGTATATTTTGGATACATTTAAAAGTTAGTTAAGGCATATTTCACTTCTAAACACTTTATCATGCATATAATTAAGTAGCGTTCAATATTTATTTATGGTTCTTTTTTAAGATAAATTTGCACTCAGTAAAAGACACAACTCTTAAGTACCATTAAATAAGTTTTGACAAATGCACACACCTGTGAAATCTACCAAGTTTTCTAATACTCTTTTTTTTGAAGTTATAATCTTTTACTATGTTTATTCTTTTACTGAATTTCTTGGGGGTGACATTGGTTTGCAAAATCATACAGGTTTCAAGTATATAACTCAACAAAACATCATCTGCACACTGCACACTCCATCACTCCAAGCAAAGTATTTCTCTTGTATTCCCAAAGGACTCAATTACTATTTACAGACAGGATAGATGTTTCATTCTTTAAAATGCACAGATACACCTGGGTGGAGTGACTCAGTGGTTGAGTGTTGACCTATAAACCAGAAGGTCATTGTGGATGATTCTCCCTCATCATTGATGTTTTTCTCTCTCTCGCCCTTCCTCTCTGGAATCAATAAAATATATTTGTAAAATACACAGATACTTTTCTAGATGATCATGTATACAGATGTAACCTAATTTTTATAAACCTCATTATAACTGCATTATAATTTATTTCTTACCTGTTTAGAATTTTCTAGTAAACATTAGTGACCACTTAGAAAACCTGGAGAATGATTACTTTTTATTAGAGTTGTTCTACTTTTAGATTGAATGAATAAAATTCAAATTCCACACACCTTCTCTTAAATCAACATAAGGAGAATAAAATTTATCTGAAGAAGAAGTTTAGCTTGTGTGATGCTCCCTAGTGAAACATTAAGAGCAAAGACATGGAGTGAAGTGGCAAATGACAGTAACGGGGTCAATAATAAGACAGAGAGGCAAAAATTGGTAAAAAAATGATAGAATAGAGCTTCTTCCATGTAAATATGTTTGAGGATGTTCCTTCCTGACTGAGGTAGAGTTCATGAATCTAGGTTGGGGATAATACACAAGTTTGGGCAGACTAACTTCGGAATGATGACGCATGGGGCATGAAAAATATCTCATACTTTCCAGGCCAAGATGTACATCCATAGGACGTACTGAGTGGCCACCTTTGTTCTAAGTAGCCAGTGTAACTTAGCCTTGAGTTAGGGTCACTCCCATCTAGCACCTGCCCTTTTTGTGCAAAGAGGATGTGGTTGTGCAGCGCTGTGGATATACTGCTGGCACAGAGGTACACAGATGTCTGGTTGGTGCTGGCAGATCCCAGGATCAGGGAGAAGCCCTCCTTCTTCTCCCTGGAGACACTGTATCCATCAGGAAAATCTCCTTTCTCATAATTGTCAACTCCATAGGAGAAGTGGAGCAGCCTCAGCCCCAGAGCTGGGTCTTGTCGATACCAGAACATTCTTTCATGGTCCATATCCTGTAAACATTCCATCAAAACTTTCTCTCCCTTTCTTTTGATCAGATATCTTGGGACTTGGATTACTTCTGCATGCATGAGACCTGTGAAAGGAGGATAAAGGAAGAGAAAAAGGAGGTTATCAAGAAGCTTGATGAGGGAAATAGTAAGTTAGGAGTTCATCACCAATTTCCTGGACTTACCTACTCCTAGAAAACAAAAGGCCACACCACAGAGCAGCCTGAGTCCCATGGCAGGTTTAAGGCACAAATGCATTTTCTTCAAGGCTTAGGTTACAGACTGATCATTTCTGATGTCATTGTTCCTGCCCACACTCATGTTCCTCAGCAATCTTCAGAGATTCTCAGAGAGTTTAGAGGGGCTATAATGAAAACCATCCCTTTTCTTCATGGGAGTGTCAGTGTGTGTGTGTGTGTGTGTGTGTGTGTGTGTGTGTGTGTGTGTTAGTAGAAAAAAAAAGCATAGCAAGCCTGGAGCAGCTATCTTAGAAGGAACTTCTTTTCTTGCAGGGTAAGCTCTGGAATTGCATCTGCGTATCTGGGTTTCAGTAGTGTCCCCACTGTTCCCACTGTTTAGTTCATTATGTCTAGGCTGCTGGCACAATGTGGTTTATGTTGAACATCCACTTTACTTCTTTGAGTCTGGAATTTTGGAATGTGCCAGGGACAGGGTGCCTGTGTGATCATCTGTGTTAGTATGCTAATGCTTCCATAGTGGGCGACAAAACCCCAAAATTTGTTTTCTCACTATTCTGAAGGCTAGAGTCCAAGATCAAGGTGTCAACAGGGTTGGTTTTTTCAGAGGAACCATTGAATTATAGAAGGCCATCTTCTCCTCTTGTTGTTACATGATCTTCCTTATGTGTGTGACTGGGTCCTAATTTCCTTTTTTTTTAAATAATAAAGACACCAGGCATATTGGGAAAGAGCCCCCACTTCAATGACCTCATTAACATAAATTACTTCTTTAAAGACTTTATCTCCAAATACAGTCACATCCTGAGGTACTGGTGTAGAACATAAACATATGAATTTTGAGGGGATGCAATTCAGTCCATAAAACCATCCACCAAAAATATCTGGGTGCTAAGTCTCTGGTGGGCTTCTCTGGGCAGCAGCACTGCACACAGGTGATTGCATTTTCATAGCTGGGGTGAAAGTATGCAGCCTCATTGGAGAAAGGGAATGTAGGACATCTCATAGAGATTCCTCCACACTCTGCCTATGTCTTTTCCCTTATGATCTGGCCCTGTATCCTTATCAGGTGTGTGTCATAAACCTTAGCCATCCTGTGTGCATGACCAGAGACTTTGTAGGGAACCTGGGAAGCAATCATGTGGTCTGGAGGGTAAGAATGAGTTTGCCAGGTGGACCTGGCAGAGGAAACAGTTTGTGCAATCAGATGGGGTCCTGGTAGTTAGGTGACAGTTACCAGTGAAATGCAGTTATAAAATAACTCCAAATGAGGTGTTGAGCCCTGAGAAGGGAAATTCAGGGCCAAGACCTGAAATTAGAAAAGCAGTTTGATTGGAAATTAACTTCTGCTGTTGTTGGTGAGGGTGATGAGGACAGGCAAATGTAATGGTCTAGGAAGCCTGTGGGGCCCTAGACAGAGGCCCTGAGGACCACTGTGTGTTTGAAGTAGAGAGAATTGCCCTCCAGCAGGTGTTGCCAGGGAAGCCAGATTGACATCAGGTAGATTCTGGTAAAGGGTCTGGGCTGAGGAAGCCTTACTGAAGGAATAGAGAGAAGTAAAGGAAAGAGGACCATGACGGCTCATTCATGGCGCTGTTCTCCACCAAGTCCTGGGATGGACTCCTACTGTCTCCAGTGAGATGAGCAGAGAAAGGCTTCTGTGGGGGCAGTAGCTTCCCCTGGTAGGGACAGGGCTCAGGAAGACACAGCCATCTCTCCCCTTGTGTCAGCCTTTTCTGTGAAGAGAGGAAGTGGCCGTGCAGTGTTGTGGGTTAACTGCTGGCAGATATGTCTGCAAGTTAAGAGGGATTCTTTGTATTACTTTAAAAGATGCCATATATTTTAGAGACTTCCCATCTGTCGGTTCCCCTGGCACCAATGGACTAAAAAATTGATTGTGACCTCATTCCTGGCTCTTGTCTGAATTAGCACATATAGGTCATAGTACATATTTTGGTCACATCACAGAAACTCCTTCTTTTCTGACCCTGAAACTTACTAGCTGGGATTTTAGTGACATCAGCATCCATAGACAGTGTGTACCAAAAGAGATGGTACCTGAAGAGAGAGTTTAGGTGTGACACTGATATCTAACCACTCGAGAAAGGTTTAGTGTAGGGGGATGGCATACCAAGTTCGAGGACATCCTATTTGTTCCCATGAACCACCTATTCTGAGGAGATAAAGTGCTACAGATCAGATAGAAGCCTCAGTGCTCATGGCAGGTGAGTTCATGGTGGGGTGTCTGTGTTAGTTCTGGTGTTACTCAAATGAGATCTGGGTGCCAATGAGCCATCCTGTGACATAATCATTTCTGCAATATGTCTGGGCTCAAAGCTACCTCCCAAAGATAAGAGGGAGCCATGACCATTTTCTCCATAGCACCTGAAGGGATTTTCATGTTCTACTTGTCAATTGGAATGAAAGTATCTGGTAGCCTGTTTAAATAAGGTCTATAGAAGTATATTTGTATTTTAGTTGCCTTCCTAAACTTTACATTTTTTATTTATTTTTTTCAATTACAGTTGACATACAATATTATATTAATCTCAAGTGCTTTAAATTCTATCTTCTTGTACTTTATTGTTTCAGCATCACACCACACCAATTTTTATTAATGTAGAGTAATTGAATTTTTTAATCATTTACATAGTCTAGATGAAGTATTATCATTTCTAGTGTCTCTTTAAATACCTCCTCAAAATTGCTTTTACAAATTTACTCAAATTTCCACATTTACATTCATGTACTCTTCTGTCTTCAACAAGTCTTCTTTGGGAAGGCCATGTCAGAGTATCCTTTCTCCTGAACCAACATTAATTGTGCTCAGTCCTCTTGGATGACTGAGGCCAATCTGTCATTGAGAACTGTGACATAGAGGAAAAATGGCTGTAACATCCACACTCCTTTTCTTTTTAACTCTTTCTCCAGATACAACTTCATTCGACCCTTCCTTATATTAATCTAAAAACTGAGATGTTTTGTTCTCCTAGCTTAGTCCAGATCTAGGATATGTTTTCTGTTCCATACTTTTATTTTCTTATTTTTAGAAATTCCCTTTTACTCTTTTATACATTTATTCAACTAAGAACACATTTCATATTTATTTTTCATGTTCAAGGAACTTGTAGGTAATCCCAAACAAAGAACTGGGAGAAAATCATGGCTTCTCCTCAAAGGAGGGGGAAGGCTCTGGATTCATGGATGCCTGGGGGGAAACGTAAACATTTCATGTGTATGTTTGTGTGTATGTGTCCACGTAGTTGTGTGCCAATCTATATGTGTATATCTTCATTTCCTTGATTTTGCATGCAATTAGATCAGATTTACCTTTGTATTTTTTTTATTGTGGTGAAATACACCTAACCAAAATTCAGTAATCAATTTATATTCAGGAATCAATTTTAAAGGTTGGTATTGAACTGGGCTCCCTGTTTGTCCTCCAAAACTCCTCAGTTACTAACATGGAAAACTGGGAGAATGACATTGGTTTTCATCAAGACTAGTAGGGGGATTGGGTTTGTACAATATGACAATGAGTCAAATTTAAAACACTGATGGAGATACTAAGTGACATTCTCTTGCAAAGTTGTATAAATCATGCTGAATCTCAGATTACATATCTGGCTAGAATATGCAATTTGAGAATTATTAGAATATACATTTTCTGTTACAGTGATGAACTTGGATGATATTGTTCAGGGAAAGTATATAAAGTATTAAGAAGATGGAGTACTGAAGAAACCATTTTTAAGGGAAGAATGTAGAAATAGTAGTCTACCAAGAATATTGACAACGAGTGAACCAAAAAATTAATATTAAAAAAATATGAAAAGTTTTCCAAACCTGTAAATTGACTAAATCTTATAGCCATTTCTTTAGCTTGTGTGAGATTGATTGAAGTGTAAGTTTGACACTGGAAATAGACTGGATTAGTCTGAGACTGGATTCCTCTATGGAACAATTAGAACCAGAATTTCCCTTGTCCTAGGAAACAAGTGGCTAAGATCACAGAAATGTGATATCTAAGGCAGTCCAAGTTCAGAATAAGGCTATTCCATCTCTAGGCCGTGATAGAACAGGGTCTAGGTTTGTGACATTCTACATAAGTATGAAGGGATCTATCTACATCATTTTCCCACAGGCTCTAGTGCAAGAGTAGTCACTTAAGATGACTTCCAGGAACTACAAGTAGGTCATTGGTCTTATAACCTCCACTTACAACACTGATTTAACTAGTATGATTCTAGTTATATTGAGGTTGTTTAGAAAGTGTAGTGGAAATTCATCTTAGACCTAAGGATTAGCAAATTTTGTTAATTCAGAGAAAAAAAAGATTTTGTTTGAGAAAATCTTTCAAAAAGAAGGACTGCACCCTTGGAAGATTATGTTTATGACAGTCCGGAAGGAAAGGCAGGGCTGGCAGGGTAGACCAACTTATTAACAAAACCATGGCTTTTGGAGGGATGAGTTGATTCAGAGTTTTTGTTGCCAGAATTTGTATACTGGATGAAGTTCTCTGCAATCCCCAATTCTATGTTATAATTACAATTTTAGTGGTTGGTGAGGAATGTTTGTGATTCAATGAGACTTTGTGGCACAGTCTTTGCTAGATATTGGGCATCAAGAAACAACTATAGCCCTAGCCAGTTTGGCTCAGTGGATAGAGTGTTAGCCTGCAGACTGAAGGGTCCCCGGTTCAATTCTGGTCTTGGGCATATGCTTGGGTTGCAGGCTCGATCCCCAGTAGCCAATCAATAATTCTCATCATTGGTATTTCTAACTTTCTTTTTCTGTCCCATCCTCTCTGAAATCAATAAAAATATATTTAAAAAGAAACAGGACTGCAAACTTTCCCCTGCAACACAGAGAAAGAAAAGGAAAAGTTTTTCTTTTGTTCTTTACTAACTGACTATTTCTTTTCTGTCAACTACATCTGGAGTGATGGTGGAAACTGCTGGGAGCAACAATAGGATCTGCCAGATTATATTTCCTGGTGAATAAAATGGTATAGAACAAAAGCCTTAGCAGTGTCAGGCAGATAGTTTAGGGCTGACTGGGAAAATAAAAGGATCTCATGATACAGTGGTACCCATGAGAAGTAATAACATCCGTGTCAAGGTGACATATGGCACAAGAGTCTAACATGGAGCTGGAGTAGAGGAAGAATAAGCTCCACTAGAAACATGATTTGTCTTCTATATATGCACACATGAAAGCCCCTGGAATCTCCCCAAATTGTATAGCTGGAAACTTTGTGGGGGGGGGCTTAGCTTCTGGACAAGTGAGAGGGGTGCTGAGGAGCTGATCTAAGAGAAGATTGATTGATTCATTCATTTAACACCATTTTATTTTCATGCACTCTGGTAAGTGTGAAGATTTTTTAAAAGTAAATAATATAAGCATGGTCCCTGCTCTCATCAACCTCAATGTCTATTATTAGTATACATTTCAAATTACAAACAATTGAGTGGGTTAGTTGACATGAGGGTAGAAGTTCAGACTGTCATACAAGCACCTAGCAGAGGAACTAACCAAACCAGTCAAGAACTCAAGGACATTTTCCTGGAGGAAATGATTTCCCATTCATATGCAGAAGAATTGTTACTAGTAGGTATCCAGATAGATAGGGAGGGAAGGGTGCGCCAGGTAAAATGAATTCTAGGTGATGAGCCATGAGTGAGTCAGCAAAGGACATAGTTGGACACATGAGAGAGGTGGAATACATCTGGTAGAAAGGAAGGCAGTTGCAGTAACTGTAGAAAGAGGAAGTTCATGTTAGGATGGTAGGCAGGTATGCAAACACTACATCGTAGAGGGAGCTGAGAGGTTTGTGAAATAACACAAGCATGAGGCTTTAGCTGGTAAATAGAAGATCCTGGTGGGTTTTAAGCTCAAGAGAGTAGTTTGTGGGTTGGATCAGGTAACAAACTAGAAAGGTGGGTAACTACTTAAAAGGTAGTTAAATAATCCAAGTGAGAGATGAGGTTTGCTGGACCATGATGTTATCAGTGAAGTTAGAAAAATTAGTAAAATTTGCAAAGAATTTAATATTTAGAAATGTGGAGGATGTGGCCATGGGTTAGGTGTGGAAGGAGAGGACATCTCTGGCTAAAGTATTTGGATGAACAGCAAGACACTTTGCTGAGATGTCAGATTTAGCAAAAGACTCAGAATGTGCTAATTCCTTGGTGACAAAACATCCAGAAATAGAATCTATGATATGGAACATTTTGTTGAGTGATTGGATTGGTATGGACTGTTCTTTGGGCAACAGTGAAGGTCAGTAAGGAGAAAGGATGTCAGAGAGTGTAAGATTCCTTGTTTAGGAAAGGAATCCCAGCTCTAGCCCTAGCACAGTTAACTTGTTCTGCCTGACCTTTGACAAGCTCATTGGTATAACAAGTGAGAGCAGGACACATTGCAGAGGGTCTGCATCACTCAGAGGCCCAGAAGCTGGGGGCTTGGGAGGCACTTCTGTGGGCACTGATGATGGGGGAAGGTTTTCCTCCTGGTTGGATGGGGCCTCCCGAGGTAGGAGCCTCTTTGCTCTGTGGCTGCCTTTTTTGTGTGGAGAGCAGCTGGCCATGTTGCGCTGTGGTTAGACTGCTGGCACAGAGATACAGAGAGGTCTGGCTGATGCTGGCTGACTCCAGGGTCAGTGGGAAATTCCTCTTCTCTGTTCGAGACACCTTGTACCCATCAGAAACTTCTCCCTTTTCAAAATAACCAACATTAATTGAATAATAGATCAGCTTTAGACCCAGCTCTGGGTCTTGTCGATACCAGTACATCACTTCATGATTCATATTCTGAGAACAAGTCACTTTCAACTTCTTTTTGGTCTCTGTGATGAGGTATCTTGGGGTCTGGGTCACTTCGGCTTCTGTGGGACCTGTGAGGAAAGGAGACAGAGCTAGAGATAGCCAAGGAAGATGCCTGTGCTGTTGCCTCTAAGAAGGGACTCCAGCTAAGACCTGCAAACTTTGGCCAATGGTTGCCCAGGTGTTCTGGGACTCACCTGCTCCCAGGAGACAAAGCATTACACAGCCCAGGAGCTGAGGGCCCATGGCAGCATCAATAGGTGTCTGCCAGATCTGGGGGCTCTGCTTGGTTTCTGAAATGTCTCCATCTGGCCCTTATTTTCATGAGAGAAGCCACACCCCTTTTCTCAGAGCTTTGACATTTAATACAGCCAACCAATACAAGTCAACGTGGGAGGGCAAGCTTGTGGTCACTGTCATTGTCCCTGCTCTGTTTTAAGGCTGCTTGCTTCTAAGCATTTGACAATGTCTTCTTATTTGTATGCTCTTGTAAAGCTTGGCAAGTGTTTCTGTATTTTGCAACTTCAAAATGAAAATTGGTAAAAACATATTTGAACATCACTTAGAAATGTGAATACAGGGGATTTATGCTATCATCAAAGCTGTACTTTTATATATGAAAGTCCTTATTTCTATTCTGCAGAAAAAAATTCCAAGTGTCTTCCCATCTTTGTCTATCCACTGTACCTTTTAAAAGAGTTTCATGTGTATTAACAGCGAAATCCACACCATCACTTAATTTATTGGTCTGTATCCCATTCAAAATCCTAGACATGGAGTTCTTTCCTCATCAGCAGATTAGACTTGGTCTTAAGTGCTAACAGCTGCTTTCCTCAAGTTGGAGTTTAGGCAATTTTTCTTCCTTTTCCTTTTCTATCTCTTCCTGAAGGGACTGGTGAAAGGCAGAATTGATGTGTGCCTTCTTTGGGAGCTTCAAATTTATGCAGCACATTTAGTTCCCCTGTATGCTACTGACACTGCTTTGCTTCTCTGCCTTCTCTCCATGTGGCTCCACATGGAAGGTCCCTGTGCCTGGATGCTGTGTTGCAGCCAGACTATTCTGGATCCAAGTCATAGGGACCTTGCTTGAGGCCAACGGTGTCACAGCTTCTTTTCTGACTTCATCTAGCAGCTGCACATATTGCTTCCCTTTCTGTTCATTAAGTACTTTCTGCATTGAGGTGACTTTCCTGGTGTTGCCCAGAATGTCTCCCCCCTTGAATAGCTTTGAAATATTCTTGTTGGGAAAAAAGAAGACAGGGAAGGACACTGTCCCATCCCTCCTAATTGTTTCCATCCCTCCTACAGCTTCCCAGAGACTTTCCATATTTTGCCAAATCATCTTCAAGCACAAACTGAGCCCTCATCCCAATTGGGGACTGCTCTCGAGTCTCAGAGCTATGTTCTTTCCACCAACAGTCCCTTGTACATGCCAGTAAAAGACACAGCTGCTCTCATAGCATTACCTCTGCTCTAAGAAGGAGCGTTCTCTCTTTATAATGCTGTACCATTTCTTTCTGGGAAACACTGTGGTGAGTGAGCTCAATTTGACCTCAGTCCAAGGTATAAGTGTTGTTCTGGAAAGTTCTCCACATCCCAGCTGTGGGTGCAGGTGTTCTGAGGGGAGAAATGCAATGTTCATTCTCAAGAACCCACCTCATGTCAATAATTCTGTATTACTTAGTAAACCTCATCTCAGTTTAACTGCAACCCTCAAGCAAACTTTACTATTTACCCTTCTGTCCATGGGATTTTCTCAGGTTCTCTGGTGATCCTGACATCATCAAGGTGAATAATGACACTACGAAGATGTATAATTTGTTCTAAGAATTTTCATATTAGATTAACCTAACATCCTATATGCCCACTCCCCCACCAGCTAATTCACTCTCTTCAGGCACATGCTTCATTCTACTCTCCATCCTGCTGACTGCAGGGTTGCTCTGGTGTCTTCTCTTTTTCTCTACATCAACCAAGACTAAAATGCTGCTGAGTCCCCAATATGCTCACATTAAGAACAAGTTACTGTTCTTTGCCACCCTTCTTTCCTAGAACCTTCCCTGTGATCCATCTTTTCCAGGGTCACCACATTCAAAACTTGGAGGAGCTCTACTTCCCCAATGTGGGGCACGCTCCAGTGTCTCTAATAAAAGGACTGGGGGGAAAAGAGAATTCTTTAGATGGCCAGAGGCTCTAAACCATCTCCCTGCACATTCTGCACTTGAATGCTTTTCTTTCTGTGCTGTCCCTCTCCCTCTGTCTTTCCTTGTACTTCTGTACTTCTTCACTGCTTGCTCTCAGCCTCCTCCTTTGAGGGACTACTTAATAAGTCTGCTTCTCTCACCCACCCTTCCTGGGTCCAATATCTTGACAGCAATAATGATTAGCCATCCTATCTAATAAAGAGGGAATATGCTAATTGACCATCACTCCATCACAAAGATGGCTGCACCACAGCTTAGACCAAGTTCCTATAAGGATCCTTAATGAGCAATCAGCAGGGACCTGAGTCTATGCCCTCACCCACCCACATGGGGCTTGACAGGGGACCTCAAGGTGCACTTCCTGTCCTGGTGCAGGGCTAAGGTACCTCAGGCTACTCTCCCCTCCTAGGGCCAGGCAGGGAACCTCAGGCCATGCCTCCCACCTTGACACCAAGCCAGGGGACCTCAGGCCATGCCCCCCATCTGGTGGGACTTGAAGGGGGGCCTCAAGGTGCACTTCCCATCCTGGTTCTGGGCTAAGGGACCTTAGGCTGCTCCCCCCCCCCCCACCCCAGTGCTGGGCCAGGGGACCTGAGGTTGTGCCCCCTGCTGGTGGGGCTTGACAGGGGACCTCAAGCCATACTCTCCACCCAGTGGGGCTTGATGGGTACCTCAAGATGCACCCTCAATGGTGGGTTAGGGGAACTCAGGCCACATCCCCACCCAGTGGTGCTTGACAGGGGACCTGAGGCTGTGCCCCACTCCTGGTGCCAGGCCAGGGAGCCTGAGGCTGCACCCCCAGTGTGGCAAGGCTGGATGGGGGACCTCAGGCCATGCCCACCACCTAGCAGGGCTTGACAGAGGATCTCAGGCCATGTCTCCCATCTGGCTGGGCTTATCTGGGGATCTCAAGGCATGGCCCCTAACCCTGGCGCTTGGGAGGGGATCTGAGGCTAAGTCCCCTGCCTAGCAAGGCTTGACAAGGATAGGACTGGCTGGGTCTAGTTTTAGCCCAATGAGGGGGTGGGTCTGGGACTCACGCGGTTTTTTAGGTGCATGGGGTGGGCAGGGATTTGATTCTGGGTCCCATAATACATCTCAGACTCTGACAGGAGGAAAGTTTTCATATACATTTTACTAATTTTCTTTCATCTCTGACACTTCAATTATAGAGAAAGACAAATAGCAATTTTAAATTATTTCCTCAAATTAATCCCCTTTTAATGTGCATGAATTTTGTGCACTGGGCCACTAGTTTCTTTATAACTCCTGTAGAAGAATACAAGGTTTATCCTTTAAATATATAGAAATTTTATTTTATTTTTCTATGTGTGATATTGATCCCAGTTATGAACTATAGAATTTTCACCACACATCAAAGCCTATTTTACTTTCACTCAGATCAGTCCATGTTGATTCTGAGGAAGTCACTCTACCCTCTATAAAGGTTAATCATACTGTATGGTTGACACTTGTAAGACCTCATAAGAGGTATTTGTATATTGGGTTTTCTACAAATTGGTGACACAGTGTTCTTTTTTCCCCCTTTTATTTATTTACTTTTAAATTTAAATTGTACATTGTTTAAAGTATTACATTAGTCTCCTTTTTCTCCACTGATCTCTCCTCAGCCACTCACACCCCCAACACATGCCCTCACCCTCCTACTACTGTCTGTGTCCATTGGTTATTTTCATATGCATGCACACAAGCACCCCTCACCCCCAACATCCTTCATAGATTGGACAGTCTATTTGATGCTTCTGTGTCTCTGGTTCTATTTTTGTTCATCAGTTTATGTTGTTCATTATATTGTGCAAATGAGTGAGATCATGTGTTATTTACCCTTCTCTGACTGGCTTATTTCACTTAGCATAATGCTCTCCAGCTCCATCCATGCTGCTGCAAATGGTAAGAATTCCTTTTTTACAGCAGCATAGTATTCCATTATGTAGATGTACCACAGCTTTCTAATCTATTCATTTGCTGTTGGGCACTTAGGCTGTTTTCAAATCTTAGCTATTGTAAATTGTGCTGCTCTGAACATAGGGGTGAATATATTGTTTCTAATTGGTGTTTCTGTTTTTTTGGGATATATGCCTAGAGGTGGGATTACTGGGTCAAATGGAAGTTCCATTTTTATTTTTTGAGGAAATGCCATACTGCTTTCCATAGTAGCAACATCAGTCTGCATTCCCTCTAGCAATGCAAGAGGATTCCTTTTTCTCCATATCCTTGCCAGCACTTGTCATCTGTTGATTTGTTGATATAGTCATTTTGACAGGTATGAGGTGATACCTCATTGTTGTTTTGATTTGCATTTCTCAGATGATTAGTGATTTTGAGCATTTTCATATGTCTCTTGGCCTTCTGTATGTCCTCTTTTGAAAAGTGTCTATTTAGGTCCTTTGCTCATTTTTTGATTGGATTATTTATCTTCTTTTTGTTAAGTTGTATGAGTTCCCTATAAATTTTGGAGAATAAACCCTTATTGAAGATAACATTGGCAAATATATTCTCTCATGTAGTGGGCTTTCTTGTTTTGTTGATGGTTTCTTTTGCTGTGTAGAAGCTTTTTATTATGATGTAGTCCCATTTATTTGTTTTCTCCTTAGTTTCCATTGTCCTAGGAGCTGTATAAGATATTGCTATGACATATGTCTGCTATTTTTCTGCCTATGGATTCTTGTAATATTTTTATGGTTTACTGTCTTACGTTTTTAAGTCATTTATCCATTTTGAGTTTATTTTTGTGTATGATGTAAGTAGGCGGTATTGTTTCTTTTTTTTGCATGTATCTGTCTAATTTTCCCAACACTATCTTGACTCAATTGTATTCTCTTGACTCCCTTTGTCAAATATTAATTGAGCATAATGACCTGAGTTGATTTCTGGGTTCTCTGTTCTGTTCCATTGGTCTATATGTCTGTTCTTGTGCCAGTACTAGATAGTTCTGAGAACTGTGGCTTTGTAATATAGCTTGATATCTGGCATTGTGATCCCTCCTACTTTATTCTTCTTTCTCAAGATTGCTGTAGCTATTCAGGATCTTTTTTTTTTATTCCAGATGAATTTTTGGAAAGTTTGTTCTAGGTCTTTGAAATATGCCATTGGTATTTTAATGGGCATTGCACTAAATCAATAGATTGCTTTCTATAGTATGAACATTTTAATAATGTTGATTCTACCAATCCATGGACACAGTATATTCTTCCATTTCTTTATGTCTTTATCTCTTTTTTCAACTTTCTGTGATTTTCTGAGTACAGGTCCTTTACCTCCTAGTTAAGTTTATTCCTACGTATCTTAATGTTTTTTGTTGCAATGGTAAATGGATTGGGTTTTTGTTTATTTGTTTATTTTTTAGTTTTTCTTTCTGTGAGTTCATTATTGGTGTATTAAAATGTCATAGATTTCTGAGTATTAATTTTGTATCCTGCTACATTGCCAAATTAATTTATTAAGTCTAATAATTTTTTTTGATGGAGTCTTTAGGGTTTTCTATGTACCATATCATGTCATCTGCAAATAATGACAATTTTACTTCTTCTTTCCCAATTTGGATGCTTTTTATTTCTTCTTCTTCTTTGATCACTATGGCTATGTTGAACAGGAGTGCTGAAAGTTGGCATCCCTGTCTTGTTCCTGTTCTTAGGGGAAATGGTTTTAGTTTTTGCCCATTGAATGTGATGCTGGCTGTAGGTTTTTCATCTAAGGCTTTTATTATGTTGAGGTATGCTTGCTCTATTCCCACTTTACTGAGAGTTTTTAACAGAAAAAGATGTTGGATTTTGTCAAATACCTTTTTTGCATCAATTGATATGATTATGCGATTTTTGTCTCTCAATTTGTTTATGTGATGTATCACATTTATTGATTCATGGATATTGTACCAGCCTTGTATCCCTGGAATAAATCCCACTTGGTCCTGGTGTATGATCTTTCTAATGTAATGCTGGACCTGATTTGCTAGAATTTTATTGAGGATTTTAGCACCTATGTTTATTAGGGATATTGGCCTGTAATTCTCTTTCTCTCTAGTGTCTTTATCTGATTTGGGGATTAGGGTAAGGCTGGCTTCATAGAAAGAGCTTGGAAGTGTGCCTTCTTCTTGAAGTCTGAGAAGGATAGGCTTTAGTTCTTTGAATGTTTGGTAAAACTCCCCATCCAGAGCTTTTGTTTG
This sequence comes from Lasiurus cinereus, assembly GCA_011751065.1. Taxonomy (NCBI): domain Eukaryota; kingdom Metazoa; phylum Chordata; class Mammalia; order Chiroptera; family Vespertilionidae; genus Lasiurus; species Lasiurus cinereus. The sequence goes on from JAAGEH010000307.1 coordinate 45,073,567, forward strand.
CTGAAAGTCTTTTTTTTTTTTAAGTTGGGTTTGCATATTTATTTATTTATTCATTCATTTATTATTTTTGTTAATCCTCCCCCAAGGATATTTTTTCATTGGTTTTTTAGAAAGAGTGGAAGGGAGAGGGAGAGAAAGAGAAGGAGAAACATCAATGTGAGAGAAACACAGGACTGATTGCCTTCCACATGCATCCTGACCAGGGCAAGGGATCCAGCCTGCAACTGAGGTATGTGCCCTTGGCTGGAATTGAACTTGGGACCCTTCAATCCACAGGCTGATGCTCTATCCACTGAGCCCAGCCAGGGCTTGCTGGAAGTTTTTTTTTTTTTATTACTGTTTCAATTTCATCAGTAGTTATTGGCCTATTTAGGTTTTTTGATGCTTCCCAATTGAGTTTTGGAAGATTGTATTTTTCTAGGAATATGTCTATTTCATCAGGGTTTTTGTTTGTTGGAGTAGAGTTGTTGTTCATAGTATTTTTTTTTTTACAATCCTTTGTATGTCTGTGGGTTTAGTTGCTACTTCACCTCTTTCATTTCTGATTTTATTTACTTGGGTCCTCTCTCTTTGTTCCTTGGTGAACCTCGCTAGAGGTTCATCAGTCTTGTTTATCTTTTCAAAGAACCAGCTCTTGGTTTTATTGATCTTTTGTGTTTATTGTTTTGTTTTGTTTTGTTTTTGGTCTCTGTGTCATTTATTTCTACTCTGATCTTTATTATTGCCTTCTTTCTCCTTACTCTGGGCTTTTTTGTTATTGTTGTTGTTGTTGCTCTCTAATTCTTTAATTTATAGGATTAGATCATTTTTATATATATAAATGATCTAACCCTATAAAAATTGTATATATATATAATTTTTTTTCCTTGAGGTAGGCCTATAGAGCTATGAACTTTCCCTTCAGGATTTCTTTCACTGTGTCCCAGAGATTTTAGATTATTGTGTTGTCATTGTTTCCCAGATGCTTTTAATTTCTTTTTGATCTCTTTGGTAACCCAATCATTGTTTAATTGACCCCTAAATAGCACCCCCCATGCTATTTAGCCTCCAAGTATTTTATTTTTTTCATTTTTTTTACAGTTGATTTCAAATTTTATGCCATTGTGATCTGAAAAGATCCTTGACATGATTTCTATCTTCTTGAATCTGAAGAGACTTTGCCTGTGCATAATATGTGGTCTATCTTTGAAAATGTCCTGTGTGTACTTGAGAAACATGTATATTCTCACAATGTTCATATTTATCACACTTCCTCTTTCATCATTATCTGAAATATAATATTTATATTAAGGAATCTCTTAGCACCCTCTAGTGGAATAATATTATGGTAAGCAGAATATTGGCCCCTTAGAGACATTGAAGTCCTAATCCCCACAACCTGAGACTGTTTAGATTATCAAAGGGAATTAAGGTTGTAAATGTAGTTAAAGTTGTTAGTCAGCCGACCTTGAGCTAGGGAGAGTATTTTGCATTATCCAGTTGTGCCCAATCTAATCCTTAAAAGTGAAGAACCCTTCCCAGCTGTGTTTAGAGGAGATGTGAGCATGGAAGAAAAGTCGGAGATGGCACATTGCTCATGAGGGCAAGGTCACTGTACTCTTTGGTGTTGCCATTTTAGTGCACAGAATATAGCTGCATTGGTCAATTGCTGGTGCAGAGGGGCTCAGTTCTCTGGTGTCCTGATTTTCTTGGCCTTTCTTCTCCATCAGTGTGGCAGACAGAATTCTAAAAAGGTCCCCAATGATTCTTGCCCATGTATAATCCCCTCCTTTTTTGAGTATAGGTGGAACCTATGAATATGACATCAGTCGTGTTATATTTTTTGGCAAAAAGTAATATATCCAGGTAGGTCTATTCTAATCTCATGATCCATGATAGCAGAAGGGGAGGCCAGAGAGATCTTTGAAGCATAAGATTTTAATGATCATTTCTGGCTTCAAAGATGGAGGGGACTCGAAAGAGACTGCAGGGAACTAATAGAAACGCCCAGTGATAGCCAAGAAGAAAACAGGGTCTTAAGTCCTACCACCACAAAGAACTGAAGTCTTCCAATAATGGGAATGATCCAGAAGGAGGGGCTGAGCTTTAGAAGAGAAAGCAACCACATGAGACTCTGAGCAGAGACCTTTCCCCTCCTTCCCCTCCCCCCTACACACACCCATCCTATACTTTTGACCTGCAGGACTGTGAGGTAATCAGTTGGTGTTATTTTAATCCCACTAATTTTTTTCCTCCCTCTGGGTAATCCTGAGCCCACCTACTATCTGCAAATCTTTCACTCCCCTCTGTCCTCTGCTTCCTCTTGTTCTTGCTCCAGCCTCTCCATCTGAGGAAGTCCCACCAACAATACCTGTTTTCCTGAATAATAGGGATAAGTCACTGAGAGATTCCATTGAAGAATCTCTGAATATCTTTTAAAAATTAAGGGTTATTTTTTTCTTTATTTGATAAGAATTCCATTCAATCAAAATTTTACCACATCTATAACTGGAAACTGAAGTTTACCTTAGAAAATATTCACTTTGGGTCAAGGTTCTCTAGCCTAGTGAAATATCAACCAGGGGCAGATACTTTGATTCCAGTACAAAACGTCAAGAAAATATAAGTAAGGAATAGTTAGGTCACAGCAGGACGTTAGGGCAATCTCGTGTGGAATTTTGGGGTCAGGAATCTTGAGGGCAGTGTTCCCCTCCCTCCTTGCTTTGCCTCTATTTTGTGCAGAGAGGATGTGGGTATGCAGCGCTGTGTAGTCACTACTGGCACAGAAGTACACAGATGTCTGGTTGGTGCTGGCAGACTTCAGGGTCAGAGGAAAGTATTTCAATTCACTTCGAGAGACATGGTATCCCTCAGGGATATCTCCTTTAGTAATGGTGCCAGCGCCATTTGAATAGTAGATCAGCTGCAGTCCATATCCCGAGTCTTGGCGATACCAGTACATTGCAATATGATTCATATTCTGTGAGCACTGTAAAGTTAACTCTTTTTTTGTCGCCAAGATCCTATGTCTTGGAAACTGTGTGACTACAGCATCCTGGAGGCCTGTGGAAGAACAAAGGATGATCAAATAAAGATAGACCCTGGAGAGTGGACACAGCTCTGAGGAAATATTTTGTTGTTGGAGCCTGGGAAGCCAGTGACAGGGTCCCTCACCTGTGCCCAGGGCTCACCTACTCTGATGAGACAAATGACAACACAGCAAAAGAAACTGTTGCTCATGGCAGCGTCAGATGAAATGCCGCCTGGAATTGAAAGGAGTTTAGTCTCTGATACCAACAGTTGTCATCTACCCCTGGCCAGGGACCACACACCCCTCCCTCACTGCTTCAGAAGAGAAGTGAAAGCATCTCAGACTTAACAGAATGTGGTGGTTTCATCTATTTAGGCCACGTGATTGTTTGTGTTGTTGTTTTCTTGAAGAATTAGCATGGCTGTTTTTTTATTTGTTTTTTGTTTTGTTTTGTTTTTTGACTGTATGTCTCTTTATTTTATTTTATTTATTTTTATTGTGTTACATGTATTCATATCTCCCCATTGCCCCCCCTTCCTCCCAGGCATACCCCAACCCCCCAGTGTCTACATTCATTGGTTATGCTTATATGTGTGCATACAAGTCCTTTGATTGGTCTCTTACCTACCCACCTCTCCTTAATCTTCCTGCTATAATTTGACAGTCTGTTTGATGCTTTACTGCCTCTGTATCTACCCTTTTGTTTATCAGTTTACAATGTTCTTTATTATCCACAAATGAGTGAGATCATGTGGTGCTTCTCCTTCATTGACTGGCTTATTTCACTAAACATAAGGCTCTCCAGTTCCATCCAGGTTGCTGCAAATGGTAAGAATTCCTTCTTTTTAATGGCAACATAGAATTCCATTGTGTAGATGCACCACAATTTTCTAATCTACTCATTTGCTGACGGGCACCTAGGCTGTTTCCAAATTGTAGCTATTGTAAATTGTGTTGCTATGAACACAGGGGTGCATAAGTCCTTTCTGATTGGTGTTTGTGGTTTCTTAGGATAAATTCCTAAGAGTGGGATTGCTGGGTCAAATGGGAGATTCATTTTTAGTTTTTTGAGGAAACTCCATACTGTTCTCCACAGTGGCTGCACCAGTCTGCATTCCCACCAACAGTGCACAAGGGTTCCTTTTTCTCTGCATCCTCGCCAACACTTGTTGTTTGTTGATTTGTTGATGATTGCCATTCTGACAGGTGTAAGATGGTATCTCATTGTCGTTTTGATTTGCATCTCTTGGATAATTAGTGACTTTGAACATGTTTTCATGTGTCTCTTGGCCTTCCTTCAGTTGTCTTTCAAAAAGGTTCTATTTAGGTCCGTTGCTCATTTTTTTATTGGATTGTTTACCTTCCTTTTATTAAGGTGTATAAGTTGACTATAGATGTTGGAGATTAAACCTTTATCAGTGATAACATTTGCAAATATGTTCTCCCATACAGTGATCTTTCTTCTTGTTTTGTTGATGGTTTCTTTTGCTGTGCAAAAGCTTTTTATTTTGATGTAGTCCCATTTGTTTATTTTTTCTTTAGCTTCCATTGCCTTTGGAGCAGTATCCATGAAGAAGTTCTTTTGGCATATGTCTGAGATTGTGTTGCCTCTAGTATTTTTATGGTTTCCCTTCTAATGTTTAAGTCCTGTATCCATTTTGAGTTTATTTTTGTATTTGGTGTAAGTTGGTGGTCCAGTTTCATTTTTTTGCATGTATCGGTCCAATTTTCCCAACACCATTTATTGAAGAGGCTATCTTGGCTCTGTATGTTCATGCCTCCTTTGTCAAATATTAGTTGAGCATAGTGGTTTGGGTTGATATCTGGGTTCTCTATTCTATTCCATTGGTCTATATGTCCATGTTCTGTGAGCATGGCTGTTTTTGCCTCTATTAATTTTCTTTTTTTTAAAAAAATATATTTATTGATTTCAGAGAGGAAGGGAGAGGGAGAGAGAGATAGAAACATTAATGATGAGAGAGAAACATCGATTGGCTGTTTCCTGCATGCCCACTACTGGGGACTGAGCCTGCAACTGGGGCAAATGCTTTCATTGGGAATCAAACCAGTGACTTCTGGGTTCCTGAGTGGACACTTAGCCACTGAGCCTCTCCTCTATGAACTTTCTAATTTCCCTTATCAATTTATCTTTTTTTTTAAATGGTGGATTTGCATCTTTTGCATTTTTTATGAGACTGTTATGGTAAATTTATTACTGTTTATGGATACTGCATGTTTTATCTAAACACTTGGAACTCTTTCCACTTTATCTCTTTACCCAACTTCAAATTCCCCTCTAAAAGTACTATCATCTCTTTTGCCAGCTTAATATCATTTATTTCCATGAGTGCCACACAGTCTCTGCATTTTTCCATTTCTCTGTCTGTGGGTTGATTCTTAAGGGAGTGAGGCAGAATGGAGCAACCAGATACATAGAAACATAGGAGAGTCTGGTAGGTGCCTAGAATGTGTGCAGAGACAGTTTGGATCTGTCTGAGCAGAGGTTCCACCAGATAGGAATGGGTATGAACAAGTGCTGAGGCAAGGAATTGTAGCAGTGGTTTCCATTCAAGTGATCTACTAACTGCTTTGAAAAATTCTGGCTTTGGAGAAAAATGTATTTTATGGAAATTGGAACATGTTAGTCACCACAGATGAACCGAAGTTCAAATGTCATTGATATGGCTTTCAACTATTTAACATTATTTCTAGACAGATTTTTTTTTATCCTCCAGAATGTGGCTGTGAATTGTCATAGATAAACTGCTAGCATGGAAGTACAAAGATGTCTCCAGCTCCAGGGAGAAACTCTCCTCCTTCTGCTGGGAGACTCTGCTCTCATAATGGCATGTTTTGCAGTAGAGCCAGTAAGCAGTGGGTCAGCTATAGTCCCAACTTGGTGCTCAGACACAGTAAAATATTCTGTCATGACCAAAGTCCTAATGAAATTTTTTAAAAAGCCTTTTCCTCTCTACTTCTCTAGGTCTCTAGATTCCGGATAGCTCTGGCATCCAGTTGATCTGCGAGAAAAGGGTATGGGAGTTACAAGCAGTGTCCACCTAGAAGCCCAATGTTTTGGAGATAAAACACACACACAAGTCATGCTGGGGCCTAGAAACCCAGAGTCTAATTTTTGTTGTGCTTTATGATCTCATCCACTAAGGAGTCAAGAAGGCTATTTCTCGGAGGAGCTGATATCCGTAGAAGGATGACAGAAGAAATGGTCTTCTGTTGTCAGCCTGGAGATTGTTTACCTGTGATGTCACTGTCTCTGCCCACACCCATAGTCCCAACCCTGCACAGATGGAGTCTTTCCTTCCCTTCACAGAGCACCAGACATCACATGACTTTCCTGGACCATTCATATTGGGAAAAACAATTATTCTTTGCGTTTATGCATCCTATTTCTTTGCATTCTTTCTGAATCAGCCTTAGTTCTTCATGACATTGTTGATATTCCTTAACAACTACCATTGCTAGAATAGTAGTTAACACAGAAGGCTTTAGAGGGAGACTATCTGGATTTGAATACTGGTTCTGTTACTTATTGTCATCTTAAGCAAGTAATGAATTGCTTTGTGCTCAATTTTATTATCTGTGATTTGTACCAATAAAAGGATAAGTGTAACAGTTGCTGTTAGGGTTAAATAAGTTAACATGCTCAGTGGTTATAACTATGCCTAACAAATAGCAATTATTCATTAAGGTTGGACTTTTAAAATGGTTACTTAGTAATATTGCTACTAATATTATTGCTGCTATTATTATTAGTCTAATTTTTGTTCTGGAAATTATTTTAGGCAACCCACATACATTTTCTCTACTAAATAAAATCCAATGGGAGCCACATATTATTGAGTGCATTTTATAGACTAGGAAATTATCTTTAGAGAGATTAAGTATCTTGGAAGTACTGGAACTTGACCAAATAAGTCTAATTCATATTCTATGGAATCTATAATAATAAAAGTATAATATGCTAATTAGATCAGATGTCCTTCCAAACGAAGCCAGGGCTGTGAGGGAAGCCTGCATCCTGTGTGCTAGAGGGAAACTGGTGCTGGCAGCCAGGGGGAGAAGGGCCTACTCTTGCACAAATTTCGTGCATTAGGCCACTAGTCTGTGTGTGTGCATGTGTGTGTGTGTGTGTTTGCATGTATACATATAAAACAGGGAATATCCTAATTAATCAGGTGTCACGATTGCTTAGAGGAGGCTGCATCACAACCGCTTAGGAGGAGCTGCGCGTGCAGATGGGTGGCAGGGGACTACTGCTGGCCCCAGCCCCAGTGGCTGTGTGGGGCTGGGACTTGAGCTGGGGGCAGGATGGAGTGGAGACACAACACACAGGAGTGCCTGCCCCCATTCCAGCAGACACCACACTGCAGCTGGAGGCATGCTAAGACTGGCAGCTGAGGCTTGGAGCATGTCCCCCACCCCAGCAGACACAACACAGCGCCCAGTCCTGTGAGGGTCAGGGGGGGGGGTCCCAGCCCCCCACGGGGTGCCTCCTCGCACAGCAGGAGGCAGGGCACTTCCTCCTGTGATTTCAATGGTGCTATGCCTCCAGTATTTACCTGATAGCTAAAACCATGATGAAGAGATTAAGCCAAGTGAAGAATCTGACTGGCTTTACTCTCTGGAAGCCTCAAGATATAGGTTTCATCTGTGAGCCCAGTCCTTAGCTGATGGCTGCAATTTTATCCTTTGCCTACCAGAGCTCGAAGGTCTGATCTCCTGCAGATGGAGACCAGCATCTCCAAGATTTGGTGTATTCACAGAAGCATTGATCTGTGAAGTATCTTCCCAGTGATTAGGGGAATTTCCAGAGATCCAAGTCTAAAAATATGGGAGTTTTCTTGCAACCAAGAAACAAGTTTTCTTGTTTTTTTCTCATGTTGATTTAGTTAAAATTCCATTAGTTTATGAAGGACTTGTATGCATGTATGTAAGCATAGCCAGTGGATACAGGACATTGGGTATAGGGGGGGGCAGATGTACTACTATTTGTAATACTTTAAACAATAAAAATATATATTTTAAAAAATCAGAAAATATACTCAAGAAATTAAAAAATAATTCCATTGGTTTAGAAGTAGAGTACTGAAAGTGATCAGTTTTGGTCTTTCTATTACTCCAAGCTGTGGGAAGAGGGATTGGGCTTGGGACTTTGAGACAGTGTACATGAAGTAAATAGATATAGATGAGGAAGAAAGCATAGACCAGAGATAGCCTGTAGAGATAGCCAAAAGAACTGCTTGTCAGCTAGCAAACATTCCTGCAGATAGCCAACTGTCAAATAATGTCTCACCTATCTTGAGGGAAACCACTGGGCAAGCCTTAACTGGACACTGTAGTTAGATACAGGAGAGAAGTCAGTCCTGACTGTGGGCTCAGTGTTCCCCAGCTTCAGAGAAAGTTTCTTACCTGGATTAGTTTTCTGTTCATAGTTGCTCAGACCACACTGGCCCCTCAGGGCTGAGGAGTCTGGGAAGATTCACAGTGGCTTTTGTAGTTTAAGTTTATGATGGTGGAACTTTCTCACCTTTGTGATGCCCTTTGTGTGCAATCTGTAGGTGTCCATGTAAAGCTGTGTGGCTGCTGGCCCAGAGGTACCGAGATGTGTGTGTGAAGGGCTGGTGGACACTAACCTTAGAGAAAAATGTTCCTGCCTTATTTGGAGACAGTGAATTCAGAGGGCAGCTCTCCTTTCTCTGTGCTATTAATACCATATGAATAATGCATAAGCTGTAGTTCCATTCCTGGGTCTTGGTGATTCCAGTACATTTTGTCGTGGCCCATGGTGTGAGAACATTCCAGAGTAACCATCTTTCTTGTTCCTGTAACAGTGTCTTGGGGTCTGGGAGACATCAGCATCCATGGGGCATGAAAGAAGGAGACAAACATTGTCAACAGAATCTAGGATGGCCTTGATGCTGGATCCAGGTGAAAACCCCGATCAGGGGAAATGTTCCTTTCTGATTTTATAAAAATCTGTGTCTTGACTTACTTGCCTGGAGAAGGTAAAGGGCCACATAGCAGAGGAACCTAAGAGCCATGGGCACAGTTAGGCAAGAAGTTCTGAGGAAGTCACTGAGTGAGGACACAGTCCCTGCAACTTTGCTGGATTCCACAGCCATCCTGTTGCTATGTTTGTGTCATCTATATCCCTTTCTCATCAAAGGAATAATATTTTTGTTCACTTCTCACATCCAAAGTAGGCAAGAATCTAACTTTGGTTAGATTCCTTAACTCAAATCTCCACTCTTACACAAAACATTAAATTGCAATAGTTTTACAAGCTGTGAAGGTGTGAACTGCAGAGCTTTGAGAGACTATAATAAGGAGGATGTGACCTAGTTAGGAAGCTTGGGAAAGGAAATGATGTTTGAGGGGCACTCTGAAGAATGGACTATAAAAAAGTCTGCAAAGCTAAGAGATAACATTCAAAAGAATGGCCCCGTGAACAGAGTGGCTCCATCACACAGGGCACAGGAGAGCACATTGTGAGGACTAAATGTGGCAACCCATTTAGATAATATGTGTGAAGGCTTGAAGCAGTAGCTGACATTCACTGACTTCTCAGAAAAATGTATTGTGATTATGATGTGATAATTCCACAACTTTCTCAGTCTTATTTCTCTCTGATTTGGCATTCAGATTTTACCAATCTTCTCAATTTAGGTTCCATTCATCTTTATTTTGACTGCAACATCAATCATTTCGGATCAGTAAACTCAGATTGGCAGTTATTTACATGCTTTGGTTATATTAGCTAAACATTTTGGGGCACTGCTGCAGAACTAGCCTCTCTCTTCTCTGTTCCTCATTTTATTTCTATAGAAAAGTCTTTAGCTTTGATTCTGAGTCTCCAAGATTAATCCCAGGAGTCCATTTCCTCTTCTCTGCTCCCTTTGCCTTAATTCACGTGGATCCAGAGTTGACGTTCAATAAAATTCTTACTTATGTCCTGCTGATCTGGGATTTTGAATTTTGACTATTATATCTGTGTTATTTGAGGATCACCTCTTCAATCTTTATGTATTTTATATATAGCACCCATAAGCTCGTTCTTTCTCTTATGACTTAACAAATTCTGAAATAGTCTTATCTCACCAGGGCCTCCTTTAAGATAAAGGCATTCATGAAAGCTAGTCTTATCCTTATAGTTAGTATTGAGGAAGAAAAATAAATAAATATTATGTTACTGCCCTCTGCTGGAGAAAAAAAGAAATGGGTGAATAGATACAATAGATGAATTGTAAGAAGAAAACAGAGAGAGGCCCCGAGTTATTCTCAGAGTCAGAAAATTGAATTTGAGTGATGAGTTGATGAAAGTCCTCACTATTGCTGGATGCAAAATTTATATCACAGTAGAATTGATTAAAGAAAGAGGGAAGAATGAAGGGAGATATCTTGAGTTGGGAGTAGATATGTGAGAGGTTCAGGTCTTATTCATATAAAGAGGAACTTGAAGGCAGAGTAAACAGTCCACCCCTTGTCACCCAGCGCTGGAATAACTCCTGCATGGCCCACTTTCAGGTAGAGCCAAGGAAGTCTCTGGGCCAGCTGCTGAGAATTTCTAAATATCAACAATTAAGGATACATAAAGACAATTAAGGAATTATCAAAGAAAATCGCTACATATGTTTATACATATTTTTAGCCCAGTAAAATACACGCTTTTATTTTTAGTGTTAGTCTTCCTATGTAAATATGCTTAAGTAAATATGTTTTCTTTCTTGTAAAAGGCCTTGTAGGTCCTGGCTGGTGTGGCTCAGTTGGTTGTCATCCCATGCACCTAGAAGTCACTGGCTGGGTTCCAGGTAAAGGGGACATGCCCAGGTTCAAGCTTGACCCTCAGTAAGGGGGTGTGCAGGAGGCAACAGACTGACAATTTTTTTTCTGCTCTCTCCCTCTTTGTCTCTCTCAGAAAGCAATAAAAACATATTTTAAAAAATATTATAAAATGACTTGTAGTTGGGAGTGGGGGTGTGGAGATCTTACATAAACATGCATCAGAACTCAGAGAGCATATAACTTGGGAGAAAAATCCTGAAGAGCTATTTGATCACATATTTGAATCTAGTTTTCTTTCCTCCTTCCCTCCCTTCCTTCTATGAAGTTAGAGGGACATAACTCTTAAACTAAAAATATACATAATCTTGGAAGGAGCTCTCTGGCTCCCAGAAGGGTGGCTTCCTACAGAGGAGCCAGGGATTTATTCCAATGCCTTGAGAGAAAGAAGAATTGCCAACTTCTTACCTCTGGTTTCATGTTGGAGACTAGGCACATTTTTTTGCAGTTCAGTACATCCAGATAATGAGATAAATCTATCCGCTTCTGTAGGTTCTGACTAATCTCAGCAGAGATCCAGGTATGGACAGTAGATGAATGATAAATTTTATAGACCACAGTCTCTAGTTCTTGAACTTCACCTTCTAAGTCACATTTAATGGTCACTATATTTTCTTAGAATGGAATTACAGGAAACAAGTGAGTCAGTGTGTTCCTAGGATAAAGACAAGCAGCTACATACCTAAACAATGGTTGAGCTTGGAGGAATTGGGACTGACTAAGGGCTGGCAGGATAAAGGAGCTGTCAGCAAGGACAGAATGAAGTGGGGATGTTGCTAAGTGGGTGGGGACAGAAGCAAATGAACCAATAAAGATCACATTACATTTGAGACAGTAAAAAAATTAACTCTCTTATTGAAAATCATGATAGTGATGTTCAATGCTCAAGTTCATTCTCCTGAAGAATACTGTCAGGCTAGTCTTAGTAGAAGAGATAAAGAGTTATAAGGCAGTTACACTTTTAACTTTTTGACGACCTTCCATACTAGATTGGCTGCACCAATCTGCATTCTTATCAACAGTGTATGAGGGTTCCCTTTTGTCCACATCCTTGCCAATACTTACTGTTTATTGACTTACTGATGATAGCCATTCTGACTCAGCAATTCTATTTCTGGGCATATATCCAAAGAAATCCAAAACGCTAATTCAAAGGAATATATGCACCCTTATGTTCATTGCAGTGTTATTTATATTAGCCAAGACATAGAAGCAACCCAAGTGCCCATCAATAGACAAGTAGATTAAAAAAGCTATCTAATAAAAGAGTAATATGAAAATTGACTGTACCTCTACTACACCCACAGGCCACGCCCACCAGCCAATCAGAGTGAATATGCAAATTAATCCAACCAAGATGACTATGGCCACAGAGAGAGGAGGGAGTCTTGGGATGTCCCTGGTGATGGAGGAAGCCAAGCTTTCTGCACACTGTGGCCAGTGCTTAAGGCAACAAAGTTTCAATGGCTGTGTGAGCAGAAGGCTTGGCTCTGCTCCAGGCTACAAAGTTTCAATTGTAGAAAATAAATAAATCCCTGACACCAGGGCCTCCACTAGGGTCTCCAGGGGGCATGGCTAGCCTGCAAACCACCACAGGCCCCTTGCCCAGGCACCCCACACCCCAAAGAAACCCCCACCCTAATCCAGGACACCCTTCAGGGCAAACCAGCTGGCCCCCACCCATGCACCAGGCCTCTATCCTAGCTAATAAAAGAGTAATATGCAGATTAACCATCACTTCAACACACAAGATGGCTGCTCCCATGTGGCCAAAAGATCCTGCCCCCATGTGGACACAAGATGGCCATGACAAGAAGGCCAACAGGGGAGGGCAGATAAGAAGGACCAGTCCTGCAGGGGAGGGCAGTTAGGAGTGATCAGGCCCACAGAGCAGGGCAGTTAGGCAAACAGGCTGGCAGGGGAGCAGTTAGGCAACAATCAGGCTAGCAAGGGAGTGGTAAGGGGGTGATCAGACTGGCAGGCAGGTGAGCAGTAGGAAGCCAGAAGTCCTGGATTGTGAGAGGGATGTTTGACTGCTGGTTTAGACCTGATCCTACCTGGACTGGACTTAAAAGGGCAGTCAGACATCCCTCAAGGGGTCCCAGATTGGAGAGAGAGAAGGCTGGGCTGAAGGTCAGCCCCCTCTCATGCACAAATTTCATGCACCGGACCTCTAGAGTGTGTGTGTGTGTGTGTGTGTGTGTGTGTGTAATGGAATATTGCTCAGCTATAAAAAAAAATGAAACCTTACCATTTGAAATAGCATGGATGGACCTAAAGTGTATCATATAAGTGAAATAAGTCAGATAAAGATATATGATTTCAATTATATGTAGAGTCTAAAGAACAAAATAAATAAACAAAACTGAAACAAACTCAACAAACTCATAGATACAAATTGATGTTTGACAGAGGAGAGGAGGGTTGGGGGACTGGGTAAAAAGGTGAAGAGATTAATAAGTACAAATTGGTAGTTACAAAATAGTCATGAGGATGTAAAGTACAGTCTAAGGAATATAGCTAATAATATTGTAATAGCTATGTATGGGGAGAGGCGAGGACAAGAAATATCAGGGGGATCATTTTGTAAAATACATGATTTTCTAACAAATATACTGTACACCTGAAACCAATACAAAATAATATTGAATGTCAACTGTAATTTAAAAAATGTTTAAAGAAAGAGATAAAGAGAGTCAGCAGCATGAGAGATGGGTTCCATCTAGCCTGTGGTTTCAGAGTCTACACTTGACTGGGACATTGATCCAATGTACCCCCAAGCTCAGACTTAAGCTCACCCAGCATCAAACTACTCAGAGCTCTCAGGATCCCACACCCCACATCTTGGAAGCCTCCTGTGCCCTTCTGAGCAAATAACCCACCCACATGCTTATCTTTCTGTGTGGAGAGCAGGTGGCCAAGAAATGCTGTGTGTAGCTGCTGGAACAGAAATAAACAGCTGTCTGGTTTGGGCTGGCAGCCTTTAGAAAGAGGGGGAATTTTTCTTGCTCCTCTCGAGAGACACTATACCCATCAGATACATCTCCTTTGTAAATTTTATCATCGTAGGAGTAGTAGATCAGCCGTAGTCCCAGTCCTGGGTCTTGTCGATGCCAGTACATATAATCATGATCCTCATTCTGAGAACATTCCAGAATAATGTTGTTTCTTATCTCTGCAATCTTATTCCTTGGAGTCTGGAAAACACCAGCATCTACGTACCCTGTGAGGAAATAAAACAAAAACTGGAGACAGTGCCTAATAAATGTCCTCTTACCACAGTTTCAAGGGAGAAGCCTCAGCTAGAATCTGGAAATTTAAGGCAGGGACTTCCCATCTGTTCCCCAAGTCCACCTGTTCCCAGAAGACTAAAGGCCACACAGCAGAGGATCATGGAGCCCATGGCCAGGAGAGGCAGGTTGGAGGCATTTCCAGCTCTGGGTATTGAGGGAAATAGGGCATGTAAATAAGAAATTGTAAGGATTCAGTCAGTGATGTCATTGTCCCTCCCAACTTTCTAAGCCACAAAGGAAGATACAGCCACGCCCCCTGCCCCCCAAGGTCTAACCTTTTTCCTCCATTATGGCTCAGGAAGATGGTGGTCCTGTTTACTTATCCTTTCAGCAGAGGCGAAAACTTACTCCATTTTCTTCCCTTCCTAATTATTCCCTGCCATCTTTCAGAAAGTGGTCTCTCTCTCTTTCTTCCCAGAGCTGCCTATTTCAGTTGTTCAGGGAAGCATCATTCTCCCAGTTGAATAGGTTATCAAGGAAATTTACAATCTTTCCAAAGAGAAGGAATCTAGTCTCCTTGGAGGGTTGTGACAACTAACATTTCTTTCTGCATTTATTCATTTTTTTAAAAACTCAGATTTAGGTAACCTATTCAGTTTGAGTATTTTCAGCATAAAACTTGAAAGGTGGAGAGAAAGCAAGATGGCAGCTTAGGTAAACATCTAAACTGCTCGCTTCACACAAGAATATCAAAACTACAACTAAAAGACAAAACAGACACCATCCAGAACCACAGGAAAGCTGGCTGAGTGGAAATTCTACAACTAAAAGGAAAAAGGAAAGCACATTGAGAATCAGAGGAGCTGCAAAAGGCTGAGGTACAGAGATGTGCAAGCGCATGGAGAGGACAGGCAGCTGAATGCATGGGTTGGTGAGTGCACTGCTGGCTTTCTAAAGCAGGAGGGAGACGGAATCTCTCAACTGTGATAAACTCCAGTTATGGGTGAGATACTGGGAACCCAGACTCATTTGGGGAGAAACTGGACTGTCTGACAGCAGGAAAAACTCAAGGGCAGCTGTCTCTCAGAGGTGCTTACAGTAATTACTGAGGGACACTGAGACCCAGGGGCCTCATAGGGCAGGGCTGATGGGAAACCAAGACTATTTGCCCCATCTTGAGACTCTGCCGCATCCAAGCTTTTGCAATTTTGTAAGTCTTGTATCATAAGATTGACACCAGCACAAAAGTTTTCCCAGCATTGACACAGCTGATCCTCACAGCCAAATGGCCTGGATGTCAATTCCTCCCAGTGATACCAACAACAATCAAAACTGTTCCTCTCCCAGTCTGTTTGCCTCTAAATGCCCTCCCCTGTAGGCCTGGTCACTCCTAGCTGCCCTCCCTTGCAGGCCTGGTCTCTCCCAACTGCCCTGCCCTGCTGGCCACCTTGTGGTGGCCATCTTGTGTCCACAGGGGGCAGGATCTTTGACGACATGGGGGCAGACATCTTGTGTGTTGGAGTGATGGTCAATCTGCATATTACTCTTTTATTAGCTAGGATGGCGACCTGGTGCATGGGTGGGAGCCAGCTGGTTTGCCCTGAAGGGTGTCCTGGATCAGTGTAGGGGTTCCCTTGGGACATGGGTTGGACTGGGAGAGGGGCCTGTTGTGGTTTGCAGGCTGGCCATGCCCCCCAGAGACCCAAGTGGAGGCCCTGGTATCAGAGATTTATTTATCTTCTACAATTGAAACTTTGTAGCCTGGAGTGGAGCCAAGCCTCCCGTTCACTTCGAGGCAGCAGCCATTTCTGTTGGAATTTATTTATTTATCTCCTATAATTGAAACTTTGTAGCCTTGAGTGGAGGCCTGGGTGTGTGGAAAGCTTGGCTTTCTCCATCGCCCAGGAAACCCTTGGTTGCAGGATCCTCCCCAGCCTGGGCCTAAGTCAGATCTCATGAGGAGGCAAATAATCGATGTGTTTCTCTCACATCAATATTTCTCTCTGTCTTTACCTTTCTTTCCCACTCTTTAAGAAATAAATGAAAAGATATCTTCAGGTAAGGATTTAAAATTTAAAAAAAGGATTCAAAGTCATAGAGACATAACTGACAAATTATATTGACCACATGTCTGCTGATGACAAATATTGTTCTCAAGCCTCTCTATCTCTTGACCAACAGCCAATAATAAAAACAGAAACTCAACTTACTCAGAAATGCCATTCTGTCTATTCTCTCAAATTGGTTTAGTTGGATTTAATTCATGCCAGTTGTTATTAGTTAATTCCCCACCAAAGTGTCAATCTCCTCAATATGCCTTTGCTGAAGTTGTTCTTTGTCCAGAATGCCCTACCCACAATCAGGTCCATCAGGTGGAGCTCAAATGTAACCCTCTCTTAGCTTTCTCTAATCCAACCAGACAGCCTTGGCATGTCCTTCCTAGAGCACTGAAAGAACTGACTACAGTATTATATTACATTATGTTGTTATATTATGATATGACATGATAGCATAGTGAATTATATTATAGCTTATTCTATTATAATTACTGTATTTCTAGACTGCTAGCTCCTTGGAGAAAAGATATGTTTTCTTTTTCATTTTGTATCCTTCATTTTTGGAAATGTGTCAGGGACATAGTAAAATCTCAAGAAAAAGTATAGATAGGTGTAAAAAGAGTTATTAAAGGACTGGAAGCACAAAGACTAAAGTATGCACTCTGGGTCTGTTCTCCTGATTGCTTGGCTAAGAATTCTGAGAGTTTAGGGAAGAATACTTAGCAGAGGAACATATTTTTTTAAAAAATCGAAATAGAGGTTGTAATGGGGGCTGCAGGCTGCAGCAGGTTTGTGCACAGGCGGGCAGTGGCTATGCCCCACTGTGGTACGCTACCAGAGCACAAGTACATGGTTGTTTGGTTGGTGTGGGCCAACCTCACAGTGAGAGGAAACAGCCCCTTCTGCTCTCGAGAGACATTGTAACCTTCAGCTATGCCTCCTCTCTGAACATCCTTTTCAACCGTTGAGTAATAAATCAATCTCAGACCATCTTCTAGGTCCTAGTGGTATGAGCACATGGCATTGTACCTCAAATTCTGCTCACACTCCAGGGTCACATCCCGTCCAGCCCCAGCAAAGTAGAATGCAGGCACCTAGTAGATTTCAGCACACATGGATCCTGTAGGGTGAGGATACAAACGATGGGGACGAGGCCCAGAAGGGAACACGATGCTGCTGTGAGAAGAAGGTGCTGGAGTGGGGTGTGTACACCCAAGGCAGGAATCTATGGACTGGATGGGTGTTGCACTCACCTATTCCCAGGAGACAAAGGGCCACGTAGCAGAAGGCCCCACTGCCCATGGGAGGGACAGGATGTTTGTGAAGCTCCAGACAGAGATTCAGAGAGGCTTAGGGAAGAGGCTGGGATCTAGGGCTTCCTCTGGATCAACATGCAAAATTTGTCCTTGCTGGGAAAGGATGGTCACAGCTGATTCTGCAGGTGAGGCAAGTAAAACTCAGAGAGATCAAGCCACTTCTCTTCTGTCTAGAGTTCTCCAAATCCATTCTAAATGGACAAGTGCCCATGTGGTGAGAAAATAGAATTCCCATTTCCTGGTTGGAATCATACTCAGAATGTGCACTAGCTGTGATGAGAACTAGGAAGAGAAATATTACACAGTCAGATTTTATTACCCATCCATCAACTGCTATAGACCTCCAATATTGTTAAGTGGAGAACTCCAATACAAGAAGAGGATCAGATGTTCTGTTGTTATAAAATAAGGCCAATTCGTTTCACCCTCTTTATTTATTATAATCAACACAGTAGAGATGGAGTGAAGGCTGCTCCAGTAATTTCAGCAATGGAGAAAGGCCCTAGACACACTCTCCCCTAGGGAGAGACATTGTAACCTTCAGCTATGTCATGGAAAATATTCTCTGGTTACATGGCTATAAAGACTGGGTTTGAGTCCTCGAGCTGCCATTTAGCAACTGTCACCTTGGGAAGGTCTCCTAATTTGACTTTATTTTCTCATCTGCTAAATGAGTATTTGCTTCAAAAGATATATTAAGCTGAAACCGGTCTGGCTCAGTGGATAGAGTGTCAGCCTGCGGACTGAAGGGTCCCAGGTTCAATTCCAGTCAAGGGCATGTACCTTGGTTGCGGGCACATCCTCAGTAAGAGGCATACAGGAGGCGGCTGATAGATGCCTCTCTCTCATCGATGTTTCTAACTTTCTATCCCTCTCCCTTCCTCTCTGTGAAAGATCAATAAAATATATTTTTTTAAAAAAAGATATATCAATGTTGTGAACATTATATAAATAAATATTTAGAACAATTCTTAACACAGAATAAGCACCATGTTTGTGATTCATTATTTTCTGGACCTAGCATTCTAATGCACAGGATTTAGGAAGTTGACACTACGTCAAGGAAAACCAGACATTTACTGACATAGGATTGTACTAGCTAAGTAAAATATCATTTCCCAGCATTGAATTTAAATGCATGCAATAAATGTGACTTTATTAATGGATGTTGTTATTTGGACAGATAAATATTTATTTTATTTTTAGGTCTGAGATCATCTAAGATAAAAGACATTTTCATGATGAAATTTGTGATTTGTAGTTGGAATCCGTTTGCTTAGAAACTGGTGAACTGTTGCTGCCTCTTCCTGGCAGAAAGGGAGGAGGGAGAGAAAGAGTCAGGGGGTGGGTGAAGGGGAGGGAGAGAGAGAGAGAGAATAGAGGGAGGGAAGGAGAGAATGATGTAATGATTTTTAATGAGAATTGTTATCAGGTGCAGCAGTGTGGGTAGAACTCTGGAAAAGAATGCTTTCTAACAAGTTGCTCCCAACGTGATTGGGGCAAGCTTCAGGTTTTCCGTCACAGCTGCAAAGTTGAGGATCTTATTCCTCATCCAGGAGATCTTAACTTTGTTGGTACCATGAACCCCTCTGGCAGTCTGGTAAGCCCCAAGAACTCCTTCTCAGAATAATATTTAAAACTCAAAAAATAGAATACCTAGTAATACAAAGGAAACCAATTGTTGTGAAATGCAGTTATGAAAATATTTTAAAAGAAATTTATAGTATATGAATATGTGTTCATCTTTAAAATTCACTCAATAAAATATATCCTGGTGAGTCTGAAAATTGCCATGACTTCAAATGAATGATATTTAGTCTATGTGCTATGATAAGAAACTACCTACAACTTTCTTATCACCTGTAATGTTTGCAAAGATTTCTCACTCAATACTAGGAGAGGAAAATATTCTCCGGTTACATGGCTCTAAAAATTTGTCAAAATGTATTGAAATATATAAGTATGTAAAGTGGTATGTCCCTGTGTTTATGGTATGTTGCTTTTAAAAGTTTCATGAAAAAATAAAATAGAAAAAGCTGCATGATTGAGCAGTCCAAGAACAGAGTTTCTGAGTTTCCACTAACTTTCTATGGTAGAGATGGTTGTGAGAACATCAGGAAACCCTTAAAGTGGCTATGGGTTCATGGAATGTGCTAAACCAAATGACCAGGCTCAAATGAGAGACAGTTGATCTGCTCAATCCTTATTTCTGAAGCTGCAGCTTTGTCAAGTGAAAACCACAGAATTACATATTTTTATAAAGATGCTTAGAAATCCATCCATTTCATGGGTATAGATGATATCTTGGGTCTTCCTATAACCTGAGCCCCCTTTCCAAAGTCATTCTTCTTCCTTGTATTTCAGTCCCCATCATTAAACATTAAACATCTCTTTAAACATCCCTTTCTGCTCACTTAGAGTTGCCAATTACAATTTTTCCCTTCTAGTGTATGCTCTTTCCAGCTGGGTTTCTATTCATTCCTACCTACCTATATACCACTCATTTCCTGAGCTGAGTCCATGATGAGTTTGTGTTCTAAGAAAAGCTGACATTCAGCACTGTGGATTGGCTGCTGGCACAGAAGTACAGAGCTGAGTCCCCTGGCTCGGTGGACTGTATTTCTAGGCTGCACTGGGAGTTTTTAGGGCATTTCGCTGAACATCGCTCATTGATCATGTCTGTTTTCTCAAGAATTTCTTCATTCTGTAGGTAAACCAAAAACTTGAGCTCTTCTCCCAGCTTTTGACGATACCAATAAACATAACTATGTCCTTTTATGGGGACACAATCCATCTTCGCTTTCTGTCCTTTTCCTTTGACCAGATGTCCAGGATCCTGGGTGATCCCAGTGTCCATGGAGCCTGTGGGAGAAGAGACAGAGAGTGGAGAAGCCCATGAGGCAGCCTGACATTGTGGGCACAGGAGAAAGGCCTGGCCCTGGAAACTGACAAGTTCACAGCAGGAACCTACCCGCTCCCCAGACACAGAGGGCCACACAGCACAGAAGTGTTAGGCACATGGTTGTCTCAGGAAAAGAGTAGTGGCAGGTGGCCTTCCATTTCAGTAGCCTCCTCGTGACATGGTTGCTTCCCATTGGTGTCAGAGTCCCCAAGTACATGAGACCAAAACGTTTCAGAGAAAGTGGAGGCAGCGAGAGCTGCTAAAAACAACTAGTGTGAATTTCAAGCTGCTTTTATCTTCTTTTCTCCTGACTCTGCTCTTTCACTACTTTTGTTATAAAATCACTTATTCATCATTTATTTATTTGCCTGTTTAACCCGTCAATTTGCCTCCCCCCTCCTCCCTTCTACCTCAGAGGATGAGTCATAAGCTTAGGATATATCAATCATAGCTTTTACTGTTCTTATGAAACCATGTAGCAGCTTCTTACATTAAAAAGTTAAATGTTGAATACACAAAAATATATGTATGGCAAATATGCAATGCATCTAGGGAAACAATAAAATGAGTATGCTTCCCTGAACCAACCAGCTTAGGAAATAGATTACTGCTAACAATTTTTAAGCCTGTTTTATTCTTTCAGATTTCATTGTTCTTTCTTTACCATTGCCAGGTAACCATAACCCTGAAGTTTGTATTATAATTCACTTGTTTTTCATTACAGGTTTTAGCACTTGTATAAAAATATATAAATTATATATCATTTAATGTTGAACGCCTTTGAAATTTCTCTAAGAAGGATTTTCTGTTTATTTTTTTTGGTGACATGTTCATTTTTCATTCAATGCTCTATGAAATTAAAATGATGCATACAATTTTAGAGAATTAATTTTTACTAATATGTAGCATTCAATTCTATTCATTCAGTAGAATTTATCATCCGCTCTTGCATTGGTGTACACAGTTTCTCACCTAAGGTACCTGAAATATCTAACAATGCCTTCCCATGAGGGAAGATCTGTGCCTACTCTTAGGTAGGGGTATTCCACAGAAATGTCCACATCACCCCCTAGTGGTCAAAGGAGTAAATTCATCCGATATCCTCTGATCTCTTAACTGCCTTCACCTTCCCTGAACTGCTGAGCAAAGCAGCAGTCAGGTACCTTGGGTATCAGAGCAAAATTAGGGAACAAGCAGTCCTTGGTGTGTTAACCTGTGCATAGTGAATAGAATTGTTACTAGTAATTAGTCACTCAATTACTCAGTTATCCATCTAGTATTGATTGATGACTGACCAGTATAATGTGCCTTTTCAACCTTTACTAGCCACCATTCAAGATGAATGTGCCCCTTAAATATCTCTCCTAAGTCTTCTGTTCTTTTCTGTGTACATGCTAGCATCAAGGGACCCTATGATCTTTCATTTTTCCAATTATGCTAAATGCCCGAATTTTTACTTCCCATACCGCGATCCATTTTCTGAATTCATGGCTTATACATAGAACTTTTTCCTTCACATTTCCAGTAAGAGGTACCCCCATTCTCAAGTAAACCATGGTCTTCTTCCTCCTTGGTCTCCTAATCCATCGAGCTGTGGTAATCATCTCCAATCCTCCCTATCAATTGCTTCTCATCTAACCAATTACCAAGTTCTTTGATTTTATTTCTGACACATCTTTTAAATTTCTAATTTTTCTATGTTTCTATCACCACCATCATCATCCTGGCTATACTGTTACTTGCCTGGCCACCTGTATGAGCTAATTCTTTTCTCCGCACCACCTCTCGCCACACTGCCTGTTATTTTTAACACTGTAGGACCATTGAAAAACATGCATATGTACTCGCACACACAAAAAATAACAACAGACACTAATCTGATTACTACAGAAGTCAAATGCTTAAACGCTTAATGGCAGGTCAAAGGGTATGTGAGAATTCTCTGTATCTTCTTGCTGTGAACCTAAAACTTCTCTTTAAAAGTCTATGAAAAAAAAACCTCAATGACTCCTATTAAATTTTATGTTGAATTCCACATTATGTACTTTGCTAAGGTCATGAGTGGTCTGATGTGTAATGTCTGCCTACTTGTATCCCATTTCACTTGTATTCACCCCCTTCTCACTCGTTGCTCCTGCCACATGACTATATCATTCCATTCATTAAGCACACACATCTTTTTCCTGACTGAAACACTTGCACTGGATTTTCCAATCATGAGCTATCCCCCATTCCATGTAATTAATTCCAGCTCTTTTTTAGGATGTGCCTCTGTTGAATGAGTGTATGCGCGCATGTATGAGTATGTTGGGAAGCTGGAGACAGAGTCTTTCTCTTGCTTGGCTGAAGTTGGTTGAGGATCATTCTGTGCACCAAAAAGTTGCTGGTTTGATTCCCTGTGAGGGCACATATCTGGGTTAAGGTTCAATCCCCAACCAGGGCATGTACAGAAGGCAACCAAGTGATACTTCTTTCTCACATCACTGTTTCCCTCCTCCTCCTTCTTCTTCTTCTCCTCCTCCTCTTCCTCTTTCTCCCCCTCCTTCTTCTTTCAATCCTCCTCCTTTTTCTTCTCCTCCTCCTCTTCCTTCTCTTCCCCCTTCTTCTTCCAATCCTCCTCCTCCTCCTCCTCTTCTTCTCCTCCTTCTCCTTCTCCTCCTTCTTTCTGTCTTTCAGTGAAGTAGAAAAAAAGAGTCTATCTCTTATTCTATTTATCACAAAAGTTAACTTAATTTCAAATATAACCTATTCTAGGGAGTAGAATATAAATCCAGAGAAAAAAAAGAAAGTGCTACACTTGAAAATAATTGGTCACTTATACCATGTGGGTTTTTATTTTGGTGGTACTAGTCCATGGAGGATGAGAGACAGATTTGGATTGGATAACATTCAGTGCTATTGCCATATTCCCCTAAGCGGTCAGCGGTCTGTGTCATTAACAGTCAGTTGGATTAGAACAGGCGAGTTTGCATACAGCATCCATCCGCACTAACTGACTTGGGAATACCATACTCCTAAGCCTAAGGCAGAAGAGGGAAATAAATGACTGTTGAGAGGGGTATGTTATCACTGGCACATTTCATGCCAGAACCTAAAATGCTCTTATCTTTCCCTTGCCATTAGTGAAAAAAGCAGTGGGATTATCTAAATATTTCACTAGCTTTCTTCTCTCAGCTGAAAATGCCTACAGAGTTGGGGGCTACAATTAAAATAGGACCCTGGTTTCAGTGGCAATGAACATAGTCTGAGGTGAGGAGATTCAAACCAGGTAGGTATTTAATCAGTGGGAACAAAATGAACATGGTCATGATTCAGATATAATGTGGCAGTTCAGTTCTACATAGGTCAGGGGCAAAGTCTTATTTCCACGCCTTCATTTTCATACATAGATCTAAGAGCTTACTCCCTGGTATTCAGTAAACAATGCTCCTTATCCTAATCTTTCACAAATTCTAATCCCTTCTAGAATTTGTTTTAGTTTCTCTCCTTTTTTTTTAAATCTCACTTGTATGTAGTTTGACTAACCATAACCCTTGGTTCATAACACACAGGCCTTATTGTTGATGCATGGTTATCCTTTGTTTAAAAATATTATAGGGACTTGTGAAATATTTTTCCCTAACTCGTCCAACAACACACAAGGTAGACATTGACAAAATTTAAATTTAACTCTGTGGTTCTCTCCTGCTACTCCCCAGCCAAGTCCTATTTAACACCACCCTGAATTTCTGTCATTATCATCATTCCTTGCCAGTGTGTGTTAGTAAATGTATAGGAAATAAAACAAGAGGAAATAAAACAAGACCTGATTTGTTGTGTCTGTTGATTGCCATGATGTAAATATTACCACTATGGCCCATTGACTTAAAACTACCAACATGTCACTGAAATTGGAGTTGGGAGAGATATATACAATCAGCAACTATGAGCTGGTAAAAGGCAGTTTCACAATAACTGTTTCTTGCTTTTAATATAATTTTATTGAATATATGTGCAGTCATGAAAATCTTCTTAATTTAATTGTTTTTAGCTTTACAAAAAGTGTATCATGCTTTATATAATCTTATCATAGTTAGTTTTTGCCCTGATAATTTATATTACATGGCTAAGATTCACCTATAACATTGCTCATCACTGTAGTTCACTCATTTTGACTGGTACATATAATTTTCCATCACATGACTGCCTTCCAGATTTAGTGGAATTTCTGAGTCATGGAATATAGGAATCATCAGCTATATGAGGTAATAGCAAAGTGTTTCCAAATTATTTGCATCACTTATGCTTCCACCAGTAATCCTGTGGCTCCATACTCTTAACAGATTATATTTTTAAGCTTTTTCATATTTTGTTAATCAAATGGATATAAACGTACATATCATTGTGCCTTAGTTCACATTTTACTGACCCCCAATGAAGTTAATTATGTCATCATCTGTTTACTGGTCATAGATGTTTCTTCTATTAAATTGACATTACTATATTTTGCTTATTTTTAATGGTTCATACAAGAATTGTGGTCAATGCAATTTTTTTTTTCTAGGAAAGAATTTTTTTGAAGGGCTTACACTCATTGCACTACTTATTTTTTCCTGGCTTCTGATAGAACTTTCTACTCTGTAAACAAGCCATGTTGGTCTAAACATTTTTATACATTATTTCTGCTCTTTCCCCCATTTCACATCTTTCTCAAGAGCCAGTTCAACAACACCTTAGTTATGAAGGTCCTGCACATAGACACAGAGGGCACATATCGTCCTTTGTACCCAGTCTTACCCTGGTCCCTCATTAGTCAAAGCACTACATACTGTGCATCATCAACTTCTTTCATGAGTGAATCTCTCTGCTAGGCTGCCTTATGACTCTTTATCTCAAGGGCCTAGAGTGGTGACAAGATGGTGCTGAATGGTCTTGGGGAGCCAAATGCCAATATGAAATAAAATACAGTGTTTTAGGAGCATTTTGAAATCTAGCTAGAGGATTATGTGCAGATCTAAGAGCATATGATTAACATATGGCAGAACTAGGAAAAAAGTCCAGGTTTTATAATTTTCAAGCCCAATAATTTTTTCTTTTCAACTGGCCATTTTATTGGCCCAGCTCCCTTCCCATACAGATTCTTTCTCCTTTCCTCTCTCTCTCTCTCTCTCTCTCTCTCTCTCTCTCTCTCTCTCCACACACACACAGATGTCTCCATCAGAGGAGCTGTGGTTTTTCTCTCTCCACACCTCCTTCCACAGGACTCCATAGGTTCGGTGGGTGAGGAAGAGGAGCAAAGGTTCTTGCTTGGTCCTCAGATCTCTACCCAGCACTGTGTCACTAGCACCACAGAGGTAGAGGCTGCTGTCTGCAGGATGGGCATGCATCACGATCAGAGTTGAGAATGTTAGATTTGGATGGCTGATGGGAAACTTGGCCTCAGTAAAACCTTGTTCGTATGTGACGGAAGAGCCCATATTGGAAGTCGCCATCAGTATGAAGCCCTGTTTGGGGAGCTGACGATACCAAAATATAGATGAGGCCTGAAGATCTATAAGATGGCACTGGATCTTCATAGGGGCTCCACTGGTACAGATGGCCCTGCTTGGATGTTGAGAGATGAGAGCACCAAGCCCGGATCCTGCTGAAACAGAGGTCAGAGAGATGAAAGAGGCCAGCAGGAACAGCTCCATGTGACCTCAGGCAAGGAATTCATGGCCTAGACCCCTCACCTTTCTTCTAGCTCTCTGAATCCTGTTTGTCTTATAAAATCTTTCTTTCAGACTCCTTGGATCATAAACTCCCAACATACCCCCAATCTTCTTTGACTGGTGACTTATCACTTTACTATTTCCATTCCACAGTGGATGTCCCCTCTCATTATGATCAGCACAAAAAATCCACAATCTCTGCCCACCACTTCACTCATGACAACACCTACACACACTTATCCAAGCTACTCAGATAATAAAGCTCATACTGGGCCCCAGAAGCAGCAGAAGCAGTAGCATCTTCAGGTGCAGGCTTCACATCACAGGGTTCTCAAGAGAGGTGTGACCAGCTTTTTATCTTCCTTCTTCCTTTCTACACCCCTAGGATGGATGTTTCATAATCCCAAAATGCTTTCTTCTGCCCCCTGGTGGTGACCTGTGTCAATGATACATGATCCCATGCTCTTTCTCCTTATCAGAGAACCATACACACACTGCTGAAAGGGTGTTGGAAATGTTCTCATTCGACTCTTAATTTTATAGAAGATACACTAAGACCTATGTCATTTAAAGGACCTAAACGAGGATTTTAGACTTATATAAGAAAAGGGGTGTATGTTTGTATCATAAAGGCATTATGGTCAGTTCTTTACTTCTGTATCATATCCTCAGTGACTAATATAAGTCCTGACAGTTGGTTTTTCTTCTTTATAATACAAATACCTGCCAAGACTTTGATTGATGAAGCATCCATTTCAAATTTGGCTATCTTGAATAAACACATGGCCAGACACAGGGGCTAGATAAAGAGCCAGGCAACTGGCAGCTTCTCCCTTCCTCTAGCCCCCCAGCCTCAGCCTCTTGGTTGATTTCAATAACTGACCACTTTGAGCTTCCTGCACTTTAAATTCCTACTCTTACCTTTAAATTCAATAATAGTGATCCCATGAAATACTAGGCCCAATTCTCTACTCCCATAAAAGCTGAGCCTCTGACCCATGTTGCTGAGTCAATAAACCTGTGTCTTTTCAATATTTCCTGAGGGTTCTTGCTGAGGATAATGAGAACCAGAATAATACCAGCCATAATATTGGTTATCGGGAGGCTGAGCCCAGTGCACTAAGGCAATTCATGCTTGTTTATCTTTTAGTGTATACTCTTGTGTTTGGCTTCTTTTGCTCAACATTATGTTTATGAGATTAATCCATCTATGTTTTTGAAAATAATATTTAAATTTTTGCTATATTTTGTTCTATTGGATAAATATAACACTGATGCTTTATTGCATTATTAATGGACATTTAAGTGTTTTGCAGTTTGAGGTCATGGTGAATAAAGCTGTTGGGATGGTATGTACTTTTCACATCCTTTTCTGTTTCCTTAGAATCCTGAATTATTTCTTGACTTAGTTAATATACAATTACAATTAATCTGTAATTATTTAATTTACTACTGACTTGTCTAATTTACTACTGATTACTTCCAGGATATATCTGAATTTAGAAATTATGTTTCTTATACCTAAAAAACATGATCACTTTTTGATTATATTTCTTATAATTATATTTCTAATTAATAGATGTGATGGCTTTTCATAACTTATTATGGAAATATTTAGTGATATTTTAACTTTTTTTACTTTCATTTACTACAACAATTCTTACAGCTTGTCATGGGAATGAAGACTATTGGGAAATTTCACAGCTAAAGAGTGATTTTTAGTATCAAGAAAAAGTAAATGATTAAGATACTATAATAGACTGCACAAATCTTAAGTGCACAGACAAGAATTTTACAGTGGACATTTTAAAATCAAGTAAGGTTTGCCCTAGCTGGTATTGCTTAGGTGGTTGAGCACCATCCCAGACACTAAAATGTCCCTGGTTTGATTTCTGGTCAGAACACATGCCCCCAGGTTTTGGGTTCAATCCTCTGTTGAGGCACATGCCATAGGCAAACGTTTGACCTCTCTCTCTCTCTCTCTCTCTCTCTCTCTCTCTCTCTCTCTCTCTCTCCCTCTCCCCCCCTCTCTCTTTCTCTCTCTCTCCATAATACAAATAAATAGATGGTAAATAGATAGATGATAGATAGATGTAGTTTTTAAAGCCAACCTAGTGGATCACTAAAGTATCATGCCATTCCACATAGAATTGTGATGGCAGCAGCTGCTTTGAGTGGCTGGTTGAAGTGGAAGAAAGTGGGCAAGGGCTAGGTATTGGACACTGTGCCACCTGGCAGTGAAGCAGGGCTCAGACACATTTGTGCACAGAGGGGAGGTGGCCATGCTCCACTGTGTCTGCACTGCTGGCACAGAGATACACAGCTGTCTGGCTCTTTCAGGTGGATATCACAGTGAGGGGAAAGAATGCCTTCTCCTGAGAGGCATAGTAGCCCTCAGCCAGGTCTTCCTGCTGAACATCCTTTACAACTGCTGAGGAGTAGATCAGTCCCAGGCCTTGCCCTGGGTTCTGTCGATACCAGTACATGGAGTCATGATTGAAATTCTATTCACAGTCCAACGTCACATCTCGTCCTTCCTCTCTGAGCAGGTATTTTGGGGTCTGAGTGATGCCCCTACGCACTGTGCCTATGGAAAAAAGAGGAAAGTTGGGGAAACAAAGCTCAAGAGGGTGCCTCAACTGCTGTTATGAGGGAAAGACTTAGATTTGGAGCTTGGCACCTTCCGGACAGGAATTTGCTCCCTGAACCCCAGGCTCACCTATTCCCAGGAGACAAAGGGCCATGCAGCACAGCATCTGGTTGCCCATGGTGGGAAGAGGGTCCACTTGAGCTCTAACCACTTGCAGGAAGACAAATGAGGCAAGAAAATTAGTTCTGGGGATCCCCTGGCTCTGTGTGCAGAATTTGCCAGAAGGCTAGAATGGATAGTGAGAAGGGATCCTGGAGATATCCAGGGCAGGCTTCCT
This sequence comes from Lasiurus cinereus, assembly GCA_011751065.1. NCBI lineage: Eukaryota > Metazoa > Chordata > Mammalia > Chiroptera > Vespertilionidae > Lasiurus > Lasiurus cinereus. The sequence continues at coordinate 45,102,559 of JAAGEH010000307.1, forward strand.
AATTTTTCAGATGAGAAGACAGAATGGAGACCTGAATTACTTGCACCCCATTCCCTCTTGAGCCTTTCTCTCTAACATCTGATTCTATCTGGCCTGAGTGGGCTGGCCCCCAGCAGAGTCTCACTCCGATTGGCTGGCTGGTGATTCCTTCCTAGTCGTGGTAGGGTTTGATCACTACAACTAATCCCATTGCCCCATGAATATCGTTCTGCTCTAGATCCATGCTGCATTCCCGCCAAAGTACACTTTCATTTGGGATTCTTCTCTCTGGTTGGTTTTACTATTGTCATTTTTATTCTCTCAGAAGTTACCGTTTCTCTTCAATGCCCTAACTAACTTCCATGTGAGTGCTCCTTGGGTATCTTTTAATGGATTCTTCATTTCTTAGATAAGTTTGCTGCTTTATTATTTTTTGTTTGTTTGTTTCTCCCTGTTTTAGAGATTTCTGCTCATAATTTTTGAACTTCTGGCTTAGGTTGATTATCTTATCTTCAGTGGCTTACTTGCATGTATTTCTTTGGAGTGGAGACTTTAATTTTTCTTTTGACACATGATTGTTTTCTGGGGAAACAGTAGAAGGTGAGTTTTTTTTCTCTTTCCTATGGATGTTATGTTCCTTTTGTTCATTTTCATAATGTTGAGGTGTTTACAATATACCCAGCTTAATGAGATCCTTTTCCATTGTCCTGGCAAATTCTGCTCGCTTCAGTAAATTTTGTTTTCATGGAGGACAGGAGGAAGGTATCCCTCTTATTTCATGATTCTCTTGTTTTACAGGAATCTAAACTTTCCCTTTTTTTTTTCTTTCTTTTCTTCACTATCCAGTGGCCAGAGGACCTTTCTTTCTTCCCTTTTGACTTTTTTTTTCTCCCTAGGAAACTTAATATTCAGATGACCTTCTTTTAAACCTGTGCCTGGCATTTAATTAATTAATTAATTAATTAATTAATTTTTAAATTTTTATTAATTTTTATACATATCTCCCCATTGCCCCCTCCCTCCCAGGCATACCCCCACCCCCCAGGGTCCATGTTGCATGGTTATGCTTATATGCATGCATACAAGTCCTTTGATTGATCTCTTATCTAGCTCACTTAACTTTAATCTTCCTGCTATAATTTCACAGTCTGTTTGAAGCTTTACTGTCTCTGTATCTATCCTTTTGTTCATCAGTTTATAATGTTCTTTATTATCCACAAATGATGAGATCATGTGATGCTTCTCCTTCATTGACTGGCTTATTTTACTAAGCATAAGGCTCTCCAATTCCAACCAGGTTGCTGCAAATGGTAAGAATTCCTTCTTTTTAATGGCAGCATAGAATTCCATTGTGTAGGTGTACCACAGTTTTCTGATCCACTCATCTGCTGACGGGCACTTAGGCTGTTTACAAATTGTAGCTATTATAAATTGTGCTGCTATGAACATAGGGGTGCATAAATCCTTTCTGATTGGTGTTTGTAATTTCTTAGGATAAATTCCTAAGAGTGGGATTACAGGGTCAAATGGGAGATCCATTTTTAGTTTTTTGAGGAAACTCCATACTGTTCTCCACAGTGGCTGCACCAGTCTGCATTCCCACCAACAGTGCACAAGGGTTCCTTTTTCTCCGCATCCTCGCCAACACTTGTTGTTTGTTGATTTGTTGATGATTGCCATTCTGACAGGTGTAAGATGGTATCTCATTGTCGTTTTGATTTGCATCTCTCGGATGATTAATGACTTTGAACATGTTTTCATATGTCTCTTGGCCTTCCTTCTGTCGTCTTTCAAAAAGGTTCTATTTAGGTCCGTTGCCCATTTTTTTATTGGATCGTTTATCTTCCTTTTATTAAGTTGTATAAGTTGGCTGTAGATTTTGGAGATTAAACCTTTATCAGTGATAACATTTGCAAATATGTTCTCCCATACAGTGATCTTTCTTGTTGTTTTGTTGATGGTTTCTTTTGCTGTGCAAAAGCTTTTTATTTTGATGTAGTCCCATTTGTTTATTTTTTCTTTAGCTTCCATTGCCTTTGGAGCAGTATCCATGAAGAAGTTATTTTGGCATATGTCTGAGATTGTGCTGCCTGTGAATTCCTCTAGTATTTTTATGGTTTCCCTTCTAATGTTTAAGTCCTGTATCCATTTTGAGTTTATTTTTGTATTTGGTGTAAGTTGGTGGTCCAGTTTCATTTTTTTGCAAGTATCTGTCCAATTTTCCCAACACCATTTATTGAAGAGGCTATCTTGGCTCCATTGAATATTCATGCCTCCTTTGTCAAATATTAGTTGAGCATAGTGGTTTGGTTGGATATCTGGGTTCTCTATACTATTCCATTGGTCTATATGTTTGTTCTTGTGCCAGTACCAGGCTGTTTTGAGAACAGCTGCTTTGTAGTATAGATTGAAATCTGGTTTTGAGATCCCACCAACTTTATTCTTTTTTCTCAGAATTGCTATGGCTATTCGTGGGTTTTTTTTTTTTTTGTTCCAGATGAATCTATGAAGAATTCTTTCTAGGTCTGTGAAATATGTCGTTGGTATTTTAATGGGTAGTGCATTGAATCTGTAGATTGCTTTGGGTAGAATGGACATTTTAATGATGTTGATTCTCCCAATCCATGAGCATGGTATGCTCTTCCATCTGTTAACATCTTCCTCTATCTCTTTTTTCAGTGTCCATGCCTGGCACTTTAAATGGAGTGAGTTTAGTCCCTCCTTTCTCCTATTAAGCTCAGGTCTGATTGGCGGGGGGTGGGGGTTTCCTGGGGTCTCTCCAACCCTCCTTAGTGTAGTCATTCCCACTCTCTGTGCCCCTTGGCAGAGAGGGGAAGGATCACAGTGTGAAATAATTTCAGGAAACACAGCCAAATGACCCAGTTTGTACCCCTTCCTGATGAGGGTGCACTTCTTTGGTATGTATGTCCTTGAAATGACTTTACATTCATCTGCCTTTTGATTTTCTGAAATTGTTTCACCAAAGCAAATGAAAAGAAACACTATTCTCTGTGTGCCCAACATTTGTTGAGTGATGAGATTTAAAAATATATTCAATGAGATAACAAAGAGTTTAGATAATAGGTTTCTAATGACTTACCTTCTAAATTTCAGGCAAATGTATTCAATTTTATTTTCACCATCTCTGGGACAGCCTTCAGCTGGAGATTTAAGTCCCAGCATCCACACATAGCTACCCAGGCATTAGGCAATAAAACTAGGGTGATTCCAGAAAGAATCAAAGGCTGGTTTAAAAGCTCAGTCCTTTGAGTCATACAAACCTAGGTTTATTTCCTCCCTCCCCATCCCCCTTCCCTTTCCCTTTTCCCTCTCCTTTCCCTTTCCCCCTCTCCCTCTCCTTCTCTCTCCCCCTTCCTTCCCTGTCACCTTCTCTTCCCCTCCCCCTCCTCTCCTCTCCCCTCCTCTCCCTTCCCTCCCCAGCTCCCTCTTCTTCTCTCCCAGTTTGAGAAAGACAACAACCCTGGAACCATGTTTTCTCATATTAAAAATGAAGACCATATTTCCTTTGCTTGATTATCTTGCTTTTTTCACTAAAATTCAATATTTAAAGCATGCAACAGAGAACTTGAAATAGAATATGAAATAAAGAAAGTAGAACTGTTAGTCAATAAATATTTAATCTGACAAATTATGTCACCTTTTGCAAATGACAGTCTTAGTTTGTGAATACAGGCTGGGAGGTTCCTTGCTATTTCTAAGGCCCTTCTCTATTCTCACCCTCACCCCCCAAAAATGCCTCACAGGTAATTTGTGCACTAGTCAGACGCCAGGTCCCTTCCCCAGCTGTGGTCCTGTTCCCACCCCCAGCAGCTGGGGCTGTGTCAGGGCAGCACCTGGGAGATGTTTGTGCTCTGGGAGGATGTGACTCTGAATTGGTGTGGACATGGAGCTGGCACAGAAATACACTGCGGAGTCACCCAGCTCTGCCAGCTGGATCTTAAAGAGGCTGGGCCCCTCTTTGGGAAATTCAGCCAAAAAACGTTTTGATGGCATTCCTGACTCGTCCAGGATTTCTTCTCTCCGGAGGTAAATCATGAATTTCAGCCCTTCCTGCAGGAGTTGCAGATACCAGTAAACATAAACATGGCCTTTCACCGGGTTGCATTTCAGGGTTGCCTCCTGTCCTTTCCCCAGGACAAGGTGTCTTGGGTTCTGGGTAACGCTGCTGGCACTCGTGAGACCTCAGAAGAGAAGAGATGGTATGAGACAAAGAACTGAGGGCAGAGGAAGTTTGTAGCTTACAATGAAGCAACCCCAAGACTAGTGCAAATAGCTTTGAAGTTTCCTGAGTTTGTTTAAAAATTCACATGAATTTTGTTTTTTGTTCCATAATGCAATTATTTGTTTTATAAAAATGTCAATACCTTTCAGAAAATCTTTGGGCAATATGGAGGTCAGAGCATATTTGAGGCACAGCTAAAGAGCCATAGACAAAGGCCATTACCCAGAACTCACCTGCCCCCAGGAGCCAGATGACCACCCAGCAGCAGATTGTGGTACCCATTGCTAAGTTGTGCATAAGGATAGTCCATGGGCAGAGCAAGGAAGGTTGCTTCCTGCAGCAGCTCAGGGAGCTAGACTTCACAGCTCCTCCCATGGGGCGAGTCTTCCTGTGACATCACTATTTCTAATGAATCCTGTTGTCTCTAGAGGTGATCTTGCACATTAGTTAAATGGGACATCTTTTTCCCTGAACTATATAAACATCCTGGCTTAGTATGTGTTACTATGGGGGCTAATGTTGTGCAGGGAAAGCCAAGAGAGATGAGTATCTTTATTATTGGCCCTTAGTTTAGGAATGATTAAGTTTTACTATATCCCTCCCCATTTTTTCTTATCTTCTGTTTCTTTATTTTCCTTTCATTGGCTCAGGTTATCTTTCTATTTTCTGTTGTTGAACTGAGGTAGTGACCAAATGTGATATCTAGGTTCACAAGAAAGTGGAGACCAGAATAACTGGCAGAAAATCAGACTGTTTCCTTCTTTCCTCCTTCACCTCAGTCATATCAGGCATCTTGAGGAACTTTATTTTATGGTTTATAATTTATTTTTCTCATCTCTTATTATCCTATTTGCCTTTTTTTATTCATCCTCCTCTGAGGATATTTTTTTCCATTGAATTTTAGAGAGAAAGAAACATTAATGTGAGAAAGACAATGGTTGGTTGCCTCTCACATGCATCACAACCAGGGCCAGGGATGAATTTGCAACTCTGGTATCTGCCCTTGACTAGGAATCAAACCCAAGACCTTTGAGTTCATGAGCTGAGAAACACTAACCAGGGCTGCGTTTTAATATAAGTACCTATTTCAAGAATAAACATTAGCAAAATTCAAGTGCTCCCTCTTACTTTGTGTCCCTAGATACTATTTGTCTTCTTGTATTAGTCTCTTTAATCACAATGGGTTACTGATATTTGAGGGATCTTTCTTCCTTCATCTTCCCTAACCTGTGATATTGAATAAAAATTATGTGAAAAGAAGGCATAGTGAGAAGAAGATTCAAAGAAAAACAAGGCACCTTATTAGAATTTACAGGCTCTCAGAGGAGATGCAACCTATTACTCTAGACTCTAGAGCTCTCTAGGCTTTGAGTAATAAATAAGATCATGTCAACATTTAGTGTCCAAGTAATGGCTCAAGGCCTTGCCTCACTAATAGCAGGATCTCAAAGCCTGCCTGAAATGCTCTCCTTATTTTGGGAGGAATTCAGCAGGCTTCCACAAACATACTTTAATTAAAATGCAGCTGCCAACATCGCTTGGAGTCAACACAGTTATCTCTCCTGAAAACACTCCAAATTCTCATGAATGCTTTTTTAAAACAAAATAATTTTATTGGTTCCAGAGAGGATGCGAGAGGGAGAGAGATAAAAACATCATTGATGAGAAAGAATCATTTGCCTCTTGCACATACTACATTAGGGATCAAACCCACAACCTGGGCAATTAAACTATGACCCCCCTGGTTTATAAGTTGAGTTTAACCACTGAATCAAGCCAGCTAGGCTACTCATGAATGCTTTTGATGAAAAAGCCATCATTGGGCGCTCATGTCTGCTCCAATGTCTCTCCCAATCAGATGTTCTCTGGATCTGTGTAATCTACATGTACAATGTGCTCAGTTATTGCCAGGTGGCCATGGTATGCCTTCCACAGCAATCCCTGGGCAGCTGTGTGAGGATTTGAGGTTTGAATTTCCTGGGTGCTGTTAGAGGCACTAATGCTCAGGCTACCAGGGCAGTGTTAGAGTTTACACAGACATGGGGACATGAGTTGTTTCCTCATCATCTCTGAGGTTATATTGTTACTTAGGCCCCAAAGCAACCCTGCTTATGAGCAGAATCTAGTCAAGCAAGTTGTGAATGGTTCCATCATCTTCTGGGTGGTTACCAGTCAAAGGGGTTAGATAAGGACAGATGCCTCACCATGCGATTTTACTCACTACTGCTCAATACTGCATGTTCCAAAGCAAACCTTCTCTCTGTCTTAGCTAGATCAAACATTATGATGAGTATGCAACAGATGCAGGCAGCAAAGCAAGTGTTGGAATCTACAATGGTCATATACACTGAGTGGCCAGATTATTATGATCTCTGAATGCATAATAATCTGGCTACTCAGTATGTATGTGTGTGTATGTGTGTGTGTGTGTGTGTGTGTGTGTGTGTGTGTGTGTGTATGTATATTAGAGACCCATGAATTTGTGCATGGGTGGGGTCCGGCCAGCCTGGCCAGGGGGAAAGGACATGGGCAGTTGGCCTACCTGCCTGCTGGTCAACCTCCTAGTCAAGGGGACAATTTGCATATTAGCCTTTTATTATATAGGATATACACTGAGTGGCAAGATTATTATGTGTTCAGAGATCATAATAATCTGGCCACTCAGTGTAGATTATTGTCCACACTGGACTCTTTAATATGTGAAAGAGGTGCTATTCATAATGATGCCAGGACAGCAGGCCTAAACCAGGAGGGCCATGGTAAAACCTTTGTCTTACAAAGATGACTTCAGATATGCTCCTTTACTGCCACCTGGCAGCAGTGGGGGAGATTGCAGAGAATGAATATATTTTCTTTGACATAACTGCATCTCAAAGTCAGTGTCATTGTTGAAACCTACAGGAATGATGTATAATGTCTCTCCCAACCAGATGTTCTCTGGATCTGTGTGTTCTACATGTACAATATGCTCAGTTATTGCCAGATGGTAGTGGCATGCTTTCCACAGCAATCTCTGGTGGTCTCACAAGTGGGAAAAATGGAGATCTATCCTGAGAATCATCATGTCGGACCCTAGAGACCAAATAGTACAAGTCTCATATTTTAAAAAAGAGAAACACTGAGTCCCAGAGAGCTGAGAGCACTTGTCTTACAGCTAAAAAAATAATAAAATTTTAAAAATCCAGAATTGATTAGGAAACAGATTTCCTGACTTCAATTCCAGTGTCTGTGGCCCTGAAGAAAGAAGCAGCCAAGTGTTCAAAGTTACAGAATAAGAGTCAATGTTCCCTGGGCAGCTGTGTGAGGATTTGAGATTTGAATTTCCTGGAATAGTCCCTGAGTGAGGGTCATTTATCAAAGCTTGAGAGGTTTGTGCTGTCTGCACTCTTACAATTATTCCCATTTAGTCACTGCCCTGAGGGGAGTAGCAGTCTTGTGAGGAGGCAGCCTTATGGTAAAAGGATGTAACATACCTGCTATAGTCAGCACTCTGTTGTTCCACAGAAAACTCAATGCATCTGTGTGGGGTACATCGATGGGGAGAGACTGCAGGGGAGATGTGTTTGAGATAAAATCAGTAGGAATTTTTGTGTTTTGGTAATATCAACCTCAGATATCTGGTCTCCATTCTTGAACATTTTTTATTGGGAGACTGTATTTATAAAATTGGAACCCACAGACTGCCTGATTCAGCATTATTTTGTAGGAATTTCAGAAGCCCAGAAGCATACCCATCACAATCATTGAAGGGATAATTCAGCATCCTGCTCTCTTCTAGTAGCAGCCAAAGATGCCTCAATCAACCTGCTTCTTCCTTCTGAGGCAAGAAGACAAGGAAGGGATCTTTTCAAGTGCCTTCCTGGAGTTTGGGGAGAGGAAGAAGCCAGTGAGCGAGTATGAGTCCAGAAGGGAATTGACTCAGCTTCCCTGTGGCAACACAACCAAGGCACAGAGATACAGAGTTGAGTCCTCTAGCTCTGTGGGCTAGACCTTCAGGGCGTAATATGTTCCATTTGGTCTTTCAATTGAGAACCATTCCTTGGGCATCCCAGTGTTTTACTATTGGGAGGAAATCAGAAATTTCATTTCCTGCCTGAGATTTTGTCAACACCAGTAAACAAATATGTAAGTAGAATTGGATCACATCTCAAAATCACACCCTATCCCATCTCTGTAGTGTTGTAGCTAGGAGCCTGGCTGCTCCAGGATTGGAGAAGAGAGAAGCCACAGAGAGTGGAGGGTAGACCAAGGAAAACATCGTCTACCCAAATTCCCATGCACTCCCCCCTCTCCTGCCCTAAGGAGATAGAGTCACCCAGCAGAGAAGCCTGGTGTCCATGGCAAGATCAGCAGGGGATGAGGCTTTCCCAGCAATGGCTTCTGATACACAGCAACAAAGAGTTCCTTTGGCCCCACAGGGTGGGATCTGACCATGACATCATAGTCCCTAGCAAAGCCCACAGCCCCAGGGCACCTTCTGCAGGAAAGGGAGAATCCTTGGTCCAAATTGTGTTTATTTTGTTGCATGGATAATGTCAACTCGCTCCAACTCATGAGAAGGTTCTAGGGAAGTTTAAATTTAAGGAAAGCATAAGAGGAAGTAGGAAAAGGAAAAATAACAAGTAGAAAGAGAAGGAGAAAGAAGAAAATGTTGAGGACTACACTAGGACTGTAATTTTATCAATGTCATAAAGTTCTCTTGGCAGAATTCTCCAACATTAGCATGAACAAAATCGCCAGGGGTATGGCAAAAGTACATCTATTCCAATAGCCCCCTCCCAGAAGGTCAGACTCTGAAATCTGACCCAGTCCCAGAGTCTATCCGTTTAATCTACACCTCAGGTGATACTGAGGCTTGTTGCCTCACACCACACTTATTTTTTTTTTTTAGTAGAGACTTTTAATAGGCCACAGTGACAAAAAAGGCCACTTAGTGAATTGAACTGGAATGTTACAATTTAAGTAGAACATGAGAAAACGTTCTGAGAAAGGAAATATTTAATAGATAGATTTAGGTTCTGGAAAGCGCATTTAAAAAAGAATAGATGGCCCTGGCCATATGGTTCATTGGTTTTGGCATCATCCCATGCACCAAAAGGTGGAAGTTTGTTGGTTTGGTTTCCTGTCAGGACACATGCTCGAGTTGTGGGCTTGATTCCCAGCAGGGGGTGTGCAGGAGACTTCTGATCAACATTCTGCTCTCACATTGATGTTTCTCTTTCTCTTCCTTCCTCTCTGTCAATAAAATATATTTTTAAAAAGAATAGATAGCCCTGGTGGGTGTGGCTCAGTTGGCTGTAGCATCATCATTGTCTCATACACCAAAAGGTGGCAAGGTTCAGTTCCTGGTCAAGGCACTAGATTGTGGGTTCCAACCTGATTGGGGTGTATTTGGGAGGCAACCAATTGATGTTTCTCTCTCTCTCTATCTCTCTCCTTCTCTCTCTCCCTGCCTTCCTCTCTCTAAAATTAATAAAAAAATAAAAATTAAATAAAATAAAAGAATAAAGGAAAACATGAAAACTAATTGAAAACAATTTGAATAAAGCTGAGAGAAGAGAAATTTCCAGAACCTAGGGTGTAGTTAATTTTGTAAAATGCTTCAAAGAAATAAAGCAAGCAGAGATGCAAAAATAAGTTTTTGGTTTAGTAAATAACTATATATATATTTAAAATCCTCACCTAAGGACATGCTAAAAGAAAGGAAGGGGGCGGGGAGAGAAACATTGGCTGCCTTCTGCATGAACCCTGACTGGGGATCAAACCCACATTCCAGGCACATGCCTTGATTGGAAATCAAAACTGCCACCTTTTGGTGTATGGGACGTTGCTCAACCAACCAAGCCACTCAACTGGGCATAAGTATATCATTTTAGTCTTTAGGAGGATAGTCTCATAAGAATGGAAATAGTCCAAGAAAAAGCTGAGAATAGCATTCAAAGGAGTGACTCCTCTGTGAGGAAACCAGAGGTGGGGGTCACCAGGACTAAAATTGGATTTGTAGAGGGACAAAAATGGACACTGAGAAGCATTCTCTCTTGAGCCCTGAAAAGAGATGTAAAACAAGAAGCCATAACTTAGACCATAAAGGTGAGAGCTTCTATTTCAAGGGGTAAGAATGAAAAGAAGTGAATTTGGACTTCTGGGAGTAGGACAACTAGGTTTAGCTTATAGTATTGAAATACGAGCAGATGGGACTAGAAAAAGTATATAAACTTTTCTAAAACAGAGTAGTGGGTGGTATAGAAATGACCAGTTTGTAAACAGAATAGAGCATCAAATTTTAGCAGAGTTACTTTGAACTCTGTATCTACTCTATGTAATGGAATCACCTCCCTAAGTGGGGTTAATGCCAGAATGCCTCCTTGCTGGTAAATGCATTGTTCTTCATTACAATTTGGATCACATCCATGAAGGTTTTTCAATTGTCTGTATCAACTTTCAATCGGTATTTGTCACTGAGAACATATTAGTCTGTTACTTCCCTCTGCTCCATAGGCACTAATTAGTGACTTTGTAGAGTCTAAAATTGTCACACTTAAAATTGACATGTTTTTTGCATTATCTGGATTTAACTTGTTAAAAAGAAATTCACCAGAGTCTCTACTTGGTCTGACATTATTCTAAAAACTGAGGATTTAAATGCCTCTCTAATTCCTTCTTTTTTCCTAGGTTGTCTGTGTCCAGCAAATGTATTAATCATCCTTCATTCCTCACTTGTGAGGGGTACCTATTGGGTGTCCTGGCCCCTAGTTAGAGAATGCCTCTCTTTGAAACCCTTGATCCAAAAGGTCAAAGTGGCAGGTCCCAAGCTGCCATGTTGTTCACAATAACCCACTCTCTTGGCTAAAAGTGTGTTTTCCAAGAGTGTGTTCTTCAATACAACAGGATATTTTTTTGTTTTGTTTTCTAGATTTCTAATCTAGCATGAAAGACAGTCTCATTGGTCCTTCTCAATGTGACTGAAGGGCTGACATCTGAATCTATGATCTTCTACCCACTAGAATATCTAAGAAAGGGAGAAGACCATTAATAACAAGGAAGAGTATGGGGCCAACAGGGTGGGAAAACAAGTGAATTGTCAAATTAGCCTTGTGATAATTCTAGGACTTCCTTCCAGTTTGTTCTTGAGAAATTTATATGTTCTTATTTTGGTTCCATGAGATACACATTTAGCCTTGCAACAAATTTCCCTTTGGCATAAGCTGGCTCTAGTTAGCTTTTGCTATTCCCTTTCAAACTAGTATACCACCAGCCTCCCAGCATGAGTTTGTGCACTAAGGTTCATTAATATTTAACACTGTGTGTTCACTGCTGGCACACAGATACATGGCTGAGTCCTGTAGCTCCATATCACGGATCTCCAGATTACAGGCTGAGTTCTGGGAACACTCAGCTGAAAATCTTTTCTTGGGCATCTCTGTTTTAAGGATGATTTTGTACTGTAAGGAAACCAAGAACTTGAACTCTTTCTTCAGGATCTGTTGATACCAGAAAACATAATCGTGTCCCTTTTTTGGGACACAATACATTTTCACATTCTGTCCTTTCTTTTTGATCAAGTGTCCTGGAGTCTGAGTGATTTCTGCAACAAAGGAGTCTGTGAAGAAAGCAGACAGAAATTGGAGACTTAGCCCATGAGGGACTCTGATGACATGGACAGAAGGCTTAGAACAGGGAGCTGACAATTTCAGAACAGGACTGACCTGCATCCAGGAGACAAAGGACCATGGAGTAGATGACCATGGTGCGCATGGCAGAATGAGGACAAGAACAGAGTGAGGTGTCTTCCTCTTGGGCTTTTTCATCCCTCATAAGCAGCTACTCCGTGACGTGATCACTTCATAGAACTCAATAATCTTTGTATGAAGATACTGCCACATCAAAGCAGCCACTCAGAGAGAGCAGGGATCACTCTAAGAGAAGTGGGCCACTGTCCCTGCCCCCCACTCCAGAGCTGGGGTGTAGAGTTCTGTCTGTGGAGAGAGGCACGCTTGATTTTGACTTAAGGACCTGCCAGGCCTTACTAACCTTTTTTTATGATTATACTGCAACCTACGTCCTCCTTTACTTCCTTCATTGCTTCTTTCTTTTCTTTTTAATTATATTTTTATTGATATCAGAGAAAGAAGGAGAGAGAGAGATAGAAACATCAGTAATGAAAGAGAATCATTGATCTACTACCTCCTGCACACCCCCTACTGGGGATCGAGTCCACAGTTGGGACCATGATCTGACCAGGAATTGAATCATAACCTTGTGATTCATAAATCAATGATCAATCACTGAGCCACACCAGCCAGGCGTGTGTTTTGTTTTTGTTTTTTTCCCTCGTTTTCGTCTTCCCTATAATCTTATGAGGGTCAGATTTGCATCATGGTCAGATGGTTCTCTCAGCTTCCTCAGCTTCCTTCCCATTTTCTCTCACAGACATTTTTTAACCCAGGCTTGGCAACTAATTCTTAGAGGACCTTAGTTAATGTATATAGAGCAAACTCTAGTAATTTTAATGTACCTGTAATTTTAATATATCTTAGAAAGCCCCACATCTAGCTTTTGATATGAGTCCTATCTGTGATACTTAAATAGTTCATAGATTTACATCAGGCAAAATAGTTTGATGTGTTATGAATAATGCATGCTCAGGAAATACATATCTCTCAATCTGGAACAAGTTCTCATAAGTTCTAATTTCCTTTACTTGGTAAGAAACCCGTGAGATGGTCTTATCATGCCTATGAGGGAAAGGTCTACTTCTTGCCTGGCTGACCCCATATTGCTAAGTCTCCAACTTAGATTAAAAAAACAACAACAATAGAAAAGTTACCATTTTTCTACTGAAGAGAACAGAATGTGTGATTGAAATTATTCTGGGAAAATACCACAAACTGAACCTCAGGTGAGGGTAACCACCTTTCCACTCTTGGCATAACTGTCAATGGTTTTTGTAGATTTAGGCCCAACGTCCATCTGTAAAGGAGATAATGACAGCCAAAACCCACATAACTATTGCTGTTTTGTGTGTGTGTGTGTGTGTGTGTGTGTGTGTGTGTGTGTGTGTGTGTCTTTTTGGGGGGGAAGGAAGGGGATTGTCTAGAGAGGGCTCTGGGGTATGGTAACACTCTAGCTCTGTATATTTGCTGCTGGCACAAAGATACAATGCAAAGTCCCCCAAGCCTAGTGAGCAGATACCAAGAGAACAGAAGGAAACATTAGGCTGGCCGGGTTGGAAGCTGTCTGAAGTGTCTGTTTCATTGCTAAATTCCTGATCATAGTGGTAGAAAATGCAGCTTTGAGGCCTGGCTCAGCTTCTGTTGGTACCAGTACATGATATCATGATTTAGGTCCTGAGAGCAACTCAGGGTCACTGGTTTTCCTATCCTGATAACCTGGTACCTTGGGTTCTGGGTGACCATGGCACCTATGTAACGTGCAGAAAAAGAAGAAACATTCAAAGAGGGAAACTCATGTTGCTACTATAAAAGAAAGGCATAGAACTGAGGACATCATAGCTCTACCAATTCTTCTCATCCTGCTTCTACTGCCACCCAGCTATCCCCTGTCCACACCATCTCCCTAGCTAACTTTTGTAACTAAACTCAAGTCTCACCTTTCTCAGATTTGCCACCCTCAGTCACCCAAACTGAACTAGTACCTCTTTTTAATAAAAAATATGCTTCTGACCAGGACTCACCTGCTCCAAGGAGAGAAAGGGCCATAGAGTGGAGAAGCCTGGGACCCATGGCAAGGCCAGAAAAGGAATGGGGCATCTGTCTGTTCCACACTCTGATCTCTGGGTTGAGAGGTGGAAGCTCTGGGAGTCCATGGTCTCTGATAGGTAGGTCTACCTGTGATGGCAGTGCTGATGTTGATGTCACCAAGGCAAGGGTCCCTTCTTGTGATATTATACACAGCCTACGTGGCAAGGGCCTTGGTTTGTCTGGGTCAGGTATGAAGCAAATGTGATGTTTTCTTATCTGTCCTTTTTCCTGTATCTGCCCCATGTTCATCCTTCTCCATCTCATTCCTCCTTACTTACATCCTAAAAGCATTTCAGAGCTTCCTCAACACATGAATAGCTTTTGCTTCAGTCTAGCTGATAAACCTATTCAGATAATGTCTTTGTTTTATTATCCATATCATTGATGAATGAAAGATATCTGCCAACCAGCCCCACCCTAATACAGAAATCAAGCTCTGGAATTCCACTATCTTTATCCATTTTTCAGAGCATATCAAGGAAATCCTCTACAACTTTTGGCTATAGTGATACCATAATGCCTCCTTGTGGCCAGTAGAAAAGTTTCTAGATCAGTATTCCTACATTGCCCAAGGAGATCTGAGCAATCAAGTGAGACACAAGAGGGCCTAAACATGTATCTAGTCCCCAATTTATATATATAATTTATTGGGGTGACATTGTTCTGCTCCTACTAGATCTGTAAACCTCAGACCAAGCACAACACCAGAGTACTGGCAAGCCTCACTAAAAATAACACGGCCTATTGTGACAACTGGAATTGCCCTCAAAAATGTTGGCTGAGACACATATTTACATATCATGCTAGCCCATGTTTTTTTACCATTAAAAAAATCAGACCCCATAAAGAAAGAAAAATTAGCTTTAATTTCTATTCAGTGACCTGACTATTCCACTCAAAACTGAGATTTTAAAAAAGCATTTGGAAATGGATTTGTGCTGGACTAATGTAACCTAAACTTAGCGCCATTGCCAGTACTACCAGGGAGCAACCTACAAACCAGAAATAAATGAGATTTGATTCACTACTTTTATTCCACCAGGAGGACATTTTAATTATAAACCTATTGTGACAATGTGGCCACAGAGTCATAATTCCTTTCAGATCAGAGCAGTGAGTTGGGAAAGAATCACATCAGGGTAATGCATATACATTAAGAAACAGAAATGATAGACTGAGTTCTGTATGAGGAGCCCCAGACATCCCCCAGATCCCCAATGTATCAAAAATACTCTTGTATTTCAGGAGTTAATTCTGGTTCTTCTTCTCTTCTCCTCTGCTCAGGGGAAGACTTCTGATGAGGGTGGAGAGTGTTGCACAGGAAGGACCTGACCCTGAAGCATATGTCGAGGCTGCTGGCACAGAAATAAACTCCGGAGTCCTCCGACTGTGCAGCTGGACCTTCAGGGTAGAAAATGTCCCTTCGGCCCTCTGTGCTGAGATCCGATCAGCAGGCATCCCTGATTTATCCTGTACATACTCTTGCAAGAAGCTGATCAGAAATGTCATTTCTTTCCCTATGGCATGTTGGTACCATAAAAGAGTCTCATGTCCAGAAATTGGGACGCATCTCAGAGTCACAGTCTGTTTCTTCCCTATAACTCTGTGGCTGGGAAACTGAGTGACTCCAGCCAATGTATGTCCTGTGGGAAAAGACAAGAATATAGAATTCATGGAAAGAGTGGACTGGGCAAAGGCAAAGTAGAGATAGTCAAACTTACAAGAACTTACTTGCTCCCTGGAGATAAAGGGACACTAAATTGAGAAGCCTGCACACCATGACAGGATCCAAATAAAACTAAGAACTTTTCCAGGTGACAGAACTTGTAAGTATGAGCAAAAATGAGAGTAAATCTGTGTCCCCTTGGCACTATAAGGTGTGTCATGGCAATGACATCACCATACCAGCCAATGTCTATTGTCTCAGGAGCGCCCTCTAAGGAAGCATAGAAGGAAGAGCAAAGTTTCTCTGAACTTTAAAGGATGATGAAGAACCAATGCCAATAAGTTGCCAACAACCTTGACCTGTTTCTGCATTTAAATAGGTATTATCTTCTCATATGTTCACAAAAAAAGTTGACCAAAGTAAAGAATGCAACTTACTTTCCTAATTATGGTGGCCAGGTCAATAATTTTTATCCTTTTAGAACAAAATGTAAGGCTTAAAATGTGTCTGAAATGTAATGGGTGGCCTATACATGTTTTTGTTTAATTACATGAATTAATTAAGATGTACCTTGGATGCTGTCTTGATGAACAAAGTGGCTTTCTAGGACAGGTGACATGGTGTTCAGACAGCAGTGGCCAGTGATGGCTTGCATTGAACAGGCAAACTTCCAATTAGATAAGGGATAAAAAGAATTCAAATATTTAGGAAGAGTTCAAACATATCCAAAGGAAAATGTATCTAGATCTACCAAGTTTCTGTTCTTTAGTTATTAGCATATGTATTTTGGAAATGAAAAAGTGGAATGTTACATGCAAGTTGAAATTACTGTTATTAAAAGTGAATCTCTAGAAATGTATAATAGCACAGATGCTGGAAAATAACTAAGGATATATTTCCCATACAACATCCCATTCTGGGGCATAATTTTACCCCAGAATTTATGTCCACACAGAATCCTATACACAAGCGTTTACTAGTATACACAGCCACTTAACTTGTAATAGTAAAAAAAACTAGAAACACCCAAAAAGTCTTACAATGGGTGAATGGCTGAACAGCCTGGTACATGCACACCATGGAAAGCTACTCAGCAATAAAACAAACACTCAAGAATTATTGATAAATATAACAACTCAGAAAAACCTCAAGGGCAATAGGCTGAGTGGGAAAAAATCTGAAAGCAGATCACCTCTTGTATGAGTCCATCATAAAACATTCTCAAAATGACATTATAGATGTGGAGAATAGATTTGAGGTTCCCAGGGATTAGGATTGGTGTGTGTGTGTGTGTGTGTGTGTGTGTGTGTGTGTGTGTGTAGTTGGGGAGAATTTGTGGTATTGTAATAATTGTGTATCTTGATTATATTTTTACATGATTATATCTTTACTTAGAATTGTCAGATCTCAGAGGGAAGGGAGGTGGAGAGGACTGAAAAAGATCAACCAAAGAACATACACGCATATATACATAGCCATGGATACAGACAATAATGTGATGAATGCCTGGGGTGGGGGTGGGAGGTTAGACAGGGCTGAGTAGAGAGAGACAAGAGTGAAGGGATGGGAAATATCTGTAATACTGTTAACAACAACAACAACAACAAAAATTACTTAGAACTGCTTGCACACTTAGTACCAATGTCAATTTTTTGGTACTTAATATTTTAGTATTAGAGGCCCTATGCACAAAATTCATGCATGAGGGGGTGTCCCTCAGCCCCCATTGTGCCCTCTTGCAATCCGGGACCCCTCATTCCTAACTGCCCACTTGCTCACTCCTTACCTCTTGGCTCGCCTCTCCTTAGTGCTGCTGCGGAGGCGGAAGAGGCTCCTGCCATCATCACTTCGCTCCCGCCAGCCTTAAGCCTGGCTTCTGGCTAAGCAGCGCTCCAGCTGTGGAAGCATACTGACCACCAAAGGGCAGCTCCCGCTTTGAGTGTCTGCCCCCTGGTGGTCAGTGCACGTCATAGCGATCAGTCCTTTTGCCCTAAAGGTCAATGGGCTTTTATTATGTAAATAATTATGGAAGATGGAACCATTGGTGGAAACTGGATGAAGGGTATACTGGATTCCTTTGTTTTACTTAACAACTTCCTATAAATCTATAACTATTTTCAAATGTTTTAAAAAAAGAGAGAACCTCCGAAAATGTGGGGAAAAAAGTGTTTTGTTACAAATAGGAACACAGTTATGGAAAAGTTATCATGAGAGGGGTTAGATGAAATTGGAAAGGTCTGAGCAGATCTGAGGATATAGCCCTGGTACCATTTAACCATTCTGATAATGAAGGCAAAAACAGGACCACTAACCATGAACTGAGGTAACCCAGCCTAGATAATGGCCCTGACACAGTAGCTGAACAGTTTTAAGTTTATTTAATCACTTGAAGCCCAGAGAGTGATATTAATCCTCAACCTTGAACTCAGCCATCCTTTGTGAAAATTTGTGAGGAATGTCAGGAGCCAACCCTTATTGCCTTCTTATGAAGTTTCCTAATGTGATATTTTTAGTATATTCAGTTCTTGTCTTCAGTAGGGAGAGGTAGAACACCAACCCCAGGCCCATGCTCTGACACAGGTGAGCCTGGAAAGACTGCTGAGGATGGCTGAGGTAAGAAGGGGAAATAGGAGGGTTTCTGCACAGGGAGGGGGCGACTCTGTAGTGCTGTGGCTAAGCTGCTGGCACAGAGGTACGTGGCTGAGTCCCCAGCTTCTGTGGGCTGGATCTTCAGAGTGGAGAATGATCCATTAGGCATCTTAGCTGAGAATCGATCCTTGGGCATCCCTGTCTCATCAATAGGAGCTTGATTACGGAAATACATTAGCAACCTCAGTCCCTGTAGTGAGGTCTGTCTGTACCAGTAAAGGCTGTCATGGCCAGAAATTGGCTTACAATTCAGGGTTACTTCTTGTCCAATATTTGTCACCTTGAACCTCGGTGTCTGGGTAACTCCAGCATCTGAGAGCCCTGAGGAAGTGGATAGAATTTGGAAACATGATAAGGAACATAAAAGGAATCAGAATTGGGACTATTTTAAAAATGCAGAATATTTATTTCTGAGGACTTACCTAGTCCCAGGAGACAAAGGGTGACACAGTAGAGGAGCCTGGCAGCCATCCCCCAGAGAGGGCTCTTGTGTGCATGAGCAGACTGGAGAGTGGCTTGGCAGTGACATTGCGCTCTGTCACTATCCATAGGCCCTCCTCCCAAAGCTGAACATGAATTCTCTACAGAAGATCCACTGAAGAACTATCCTGGATGTGGCCCCAGCACATGGGTTCTATCTGGTGAGAAAAGCCAGTTGTTTCTCTGGCCTTTGCCACCCTATACTCTTCTTCTTTTGCACATTTCTTTATATCTGAGAATTTTCCTTAAGAAAAAAAAAAGGATTCCTATGCCCTGAAAGAATTTTGGGGAGTAATATTTTACAAATTATCTTGGTAATAAGTGAAACAAATTTATATATAACACAAAGATAAGTATCACCCCCTGTTCTCCTTCCAATGCCACTTGGTTGAATTACCAGTAGAAGAATTTGATCTGTAAACCTTCATAGATTTGTCCTGGCTTATATGAACTTATAATAAAAAATGGCATATATGAAAGACATATGTTTTGCTTTTATAAAAGAAGAAACATTCTCTATGCATTATCTTGTAATTTCTAAAATTTGACAAAATATATGAACAATCCTACATGCCAGTAGATATGAATTCATCTCTATTTGCCTTCTTTCTTTATTCAGATAAATGTTTTTGCATAAATGGGATCATATCATATTTTTTGAGCTTCATTATTTAATAATAGTATGGTTACAAAGTTCCTGATATTGGATAAAAAGACACCTCCAGACCATCAGGTTAGAGAAAATAGATTCTTTAAATGTAAGCAGAATATCCTTTTGACCTATATCAGTGGTCGTCAAACTGCAGCTCCCTAGCCACATGCGGCTCTTTGGCCCCTTTAATTATTAGCAAAGGCCAGCTTAAGAGTACCCTAATTAAGTTAATAACAATGTACCTGCCTATATAGTTTAAGTTTTAAAAATTTGGCTCTCAAAAGAAATTGCAAATGTTGTTCTGTTGATATTGGGCTCTGTTGACTAATGAGTTTGCTGACCACTGACCTATACACTTCCCTGTGCACACCTGGCGGCCCAATGGAATACTTGCCAATGAGTATCAGATCGGAGAATTTTGTCAGTGATGTGGCTGTGTTGTGATTATTGCAAAAATGCTGCTGGCTGTTTCAGGAATTGCCCTTTTGCCATCCATAATGCCTTGAAGGAGCTGGATTTAACCAGGTTTGGCATTATGATCTTAAAACCTTGTACCTATTTTAGACAATGTGAGAATTAAGGACACAAGAGTTTAGCCTGGCTGGTACGGCTCAGTGGCTGAGCATCGACTTATGAACAGGAGGTCACGGTTTGATTTCAGATCAGGGCACATGCCCAGGTTGTGGGCTTGATCCCTAGTAAGGGGCATACAGGAGGCAGCTGATCGATGATTCTCTTTCATCATTGATGTCCCTCTCTCTTCCTCTCTGAAATTAAAAAAAAAAGAACATAGAAGCTTATAAGCTGTTGGGTAAGTGGGCCGAAGGCCAGTGACTAAAAGAATCCACAGGAGGAATGGTGCTAAGCTCGTGAGACGCAAATAAAGGAAAATAGAGTAGGATAATGGAATGTTTGAAATGCAAAGAAAGGAAAATAAAAGTAGGATAATAGAATGTTCAAAATAGAAATTTTGGAAAGTTTTATTTTATTTTATTTTATATTTTTTATTTACTTCAGAGATGAAGGGAGAGAAAGAGAAAGAAATATCAATGATGAGAGAATCATTGATTGGTTGCCTCCTGCACGCCCCCTACTAGGGCTAGGGCTGGCAACCTGAGCATGTGCCCTTGACCAGAATCTTACCTGGGACCCTTCAGTCCACATACCACTGCTCTATCCACTGAGCTAAACCAACAGGGCTGGAAAGTTTTATTTGTTGTTTATTCTCTGGCTTGGAATCATCAAAGTGCATGTGAAAAGGACTGGAGTCATAAAAAGATCACCAAAAGTGAAGAGGTCAAGAAACTGAGAAGCCAAACCCATGTATAAATTGTCTATGTCATGATGATGTGTCACCAATGATGTCAGGGTTAGTAGTAATGAGAGGAAGTGAATAAGGAGACATCTGATGGTAAGGAAATCAGTGCAGCAATGAAGGGTAATATTCTCATACCATGTATGTGAGGAGCTGAGCATTAAAGCAAGGGAGAGGAGAGGTCTGGACACAGCAGGAAGGAACCAGGAGGATAAAGAATGCACTAAAGTTAGATGTATTATGTTCAATATAACTTATGGCATAAACACAGAGGAGTTTATTGTTTCCACCTTAAAGGTCAGGACCCCTGAATGGCAAAAGGTAGAAGAATGACAAGTGGTATTGGCTGTATGACAGAATTCTAGAAAACTTGTGGGGAAATTCTGTTAACAAGGAGGAAATAGTGGAGAGCTGAGTGGCCATTATCAGGTGCTCCCAACATTCAGATGAGGAGACCAGGACAGGAACAAAGGAAAATCCATAGTGGGGGCAGTAAAGATTTTCTTACAGGTGTGAGTTCTGGGGCTCCTTAAAGTACATTTCCTACATTGTTTCCTATGTTGAGCTTTTTAAATATATATTGATACCTTGCTATTTTTCCTATTGCTATGCCCCTAAAACCATGCATTTCTCTTGATGAGAGAGTTGCAGGGAAGACTTTTACACTTAGAATGACTTAAGGCTGGGGCGAGAAAGGAAACCAGAAGGGTTTCTGCACAGGGAGGGAGTGACTCTGCAGTGCTGTGGCTAAACTGCCGGCACAAAGGTACACGGCTGAGTCCCCAGCTTCTGTGGGCTGGATCTTCAGAGTGGAGAATGATCCATTAGGCATCTGAGCTGAGAATCATTCCTTGGGCATCCCCGTGTCGTCCACAGAAGCTTTATTATTGAAATAAATCAGGACATTCAGTTCTTGCAGTGAGGTCTGTCTGTACCAGTAAAGGCTATTGTGGCCTGAAATTGGCTCACAGTTCAGTGTTACTGCTTGTCCCATCTTTGTTACCTTGTGCCTGGGTGTCTGGGTGACTCCAGTATCTGTGTGCTCTGTGGAAGTGGTGGACAGAGTTTTAAAACAAGATAAGAAACATAAATGGAATAAAAACTGGAAATATCCAAACAGGCAGATGCTTTATTTCTAGGAACTTACCTACTAACATGAGGCCAAGGGTCACAGAGCAGAGGAAATAGGTGGCCATGGCAAGGTGGGATAGCAGGAGGCTTCACCCAGATTATGCCTTATGGATACAAACAGAGGGGCAGGGGTTCGAGTTCCTCTGGTCTCCACAAGGTGGAGAGTGGCTTGTCAGTGACAATGCTCTCCATCACTGCTCTTAGGACCTCCTCCAGAAGTGAACATTATCGTCCTCAGAAGACTGACTGGAATAGGACATATCTATTCTGGGATGTGATTGGCTCATTTAAAATCTCTAAAACTTTCATCAATTGTCACCTCTCACACCCTGTGTGTCTAACATTCTTTCTTCTCTGCTATATCACATGCCTACTGTCTGCTAGACATTTCCCTGTATGTGGGCCATCAACACTGCAGATTCTGGACACGAATAAAGTATTTTCTAAATCTCAAGTCCTTCATACTCCTCTGAAGGCAATCCCTATCTCTCAGACACATAAGTCTAAATAAGTTTTTTACTGAATTGGGGATTTTATCCAGATCCATCCTGGGAGGATTTTGATTGGCCACCATGTTCATTATGAAGGGACACAAGCAGATGTCCTGGGCAAAGGGAATTGGATTTAACCAGGGTTTTAAACCCTGAAACTGGTTTAGACAATGTGAGAAAGAAGAACACAGGGTTTTCAAAGTAGCTGGGTATGTGGACTAAAGATAATGGCTAGAATAATCATAGGAGGAAGGGTGCTGCTTTCCTGAGATAAAATGAAAGGAAAAGTAGGAGAATGAGATGATTGAAATAGAAATTTTGGAAGGAACTTATTTGTTATTTATTTTATGGTCTGGAATCATAGAAATGCATCAGGAAAACACTGGATATACAAAATTATTGAAAGTGAGGAGGTCAAGGAACTGAGAACCCCAATATGTGTAAATTGTCCATGTGATGAAGAAGTCATCAATAATGGCAGGAAGTGAAAAGAAGACGTGAATGAAGAGAGACCTGATGGTAAAGAAGTGAGTGTAAGAACAAAGGGTAACATTCTAATGCCATGTGTGTGAAAAGCTGGGTATTAAGGCAGGGGAGAAGTTAATGGTCTGTAAACTGTAGGGAGAACCCTGGTGGGTAAAAAGTGCACTGTTATCACACATCAAAGAAGATTATTTCTTGGTGTAAACACAGAACTTTGTTACTATTTCCATCTTTAATATCAGGGCCCCTGGATAGCAACAAATAAGTCAATGACTGTGTCCGTTGACTATATAACAAATCTCTAGAAACTTGTATGGGAAAGTCTGTTAATAGTTTAGAGAGTAGCTTAGAGTGTAAGGAGAATAGAAGGCTGAGGAGCCATTACCCAGAACTTCTACCATTCAGATAGAAGAATGCAGGATAATCCACAGCATGTATAATTAAGGTATATCTTACCTGTGTGATGAGTTTTGAGCCCACAATTTGTGCAAAATCTTGAAACCCATTTCCTACATTGTTTCCTATGCAGGGTTTTCTAGGTGGATATGTTATGGCTTCTGTTCTTGACATCCCCAAACACATGCATTCTCTTGATTAGGGAGGAGCATAGTAGATTTTTATTCTGAACACCTGGAGGCTGTAATGAAAGGGAAAGCAGGAAGGTTTCTGCACAGGGAGTGCATGACTCTGAAGCACTGTGGCCAAGCTGCTGGCACAGAGGTACACGCCAGAGTCCACGGGTTCTGTGGACTGGATTTTCAGAGTGGAGAATGATTCTTTGGGCATCTGAGCTGAGAATCGGTCATTGGGCATCCCTTTCTTGTCAAGAGAAGCTTGATTGCCAAAGTAAATCAGCATCTGAGGTCCCTGCACCAAGGTTTGTCTATACCAGTAAAGGTAGGTATCGCCTGAAATAGGCTCACAACTCAGAGTTACTTCTTGTCCCTTCTTTGTCACCATGCTCCGGGGTGTCTGGGTGACTACAGCATCTGAGAGCACTGTGGAAGTGGACAGAGTTTGGGAAAAGGATAAGGAATATAAATAGAATCAGAACTGGGAATATCCAAAAATGCAAATTCTTTTATTTCTGAGAACTCACCTACTTTCACGAGACAAAGGGCCATACAGCAGAGGTGCCAGGTGGTCATGGCAGGATATTGTGCTAGGAGGCTTCACTCAGAGGAGGCCCTTATGGGCGTGAACAATGGGGCAGAAGTTCTAGTTCCTCTGGTCTCCACAAGGTGGAGAGTGGCTTGTCAGTGACAATGTTTTTTGTTACTGCTCATAGGACCTCCTCCAGAGTGAACATTAGTTCTCTTTAGAAGACAGACTGGAATAGAGCATATCTATTCTGTGATGTGATTGGATCATTCAAAGTCTCCAAGACTTTAAATTGTCACCTCTCATAGCCCTGTGTTTCTACCATTCTTTCTTTTCTGCTTTATCACATATCTACTTTCTGTTAGACACTTCCATGTGTGTTGGCCACAAACACTACAAATTCTGGACATGAATAAAATACTTTCTAAACCTCAATTTCTTTGTACTACTCTGAAGGCAATCCCTAGCTCCCAGACAGACAAAGTCTAAGTAATTTCTCTGGGAAGGATTGAGTGATTGCCATGCTCATTTTGAAGGGATATAAACAGATTCTCTTGGAAGAGGGATCTGGGTTAACCAGGGTTGACATTATACTATTAAACCTTGAACCTGGTTTAGACATTGTGAGAATTAAAACATGAGAGTTTAAAAGCAATTGGGTATGTGGATATAAGAATCATAGGAGGAGGAGGTTGATTTAATAAGATAGAAAGAAAGAAGGAATGGGTAGGAGCATGGAATTATAGAAATGGAAATTTTGGAAGGAACTTATTTGTTATTCACACCATGGTCTAGAAACTTGGAAGTACCATGAAGGTTAGGGAGAGGTAGGGTAGATAAGATTTCAACCAAAGGACTTGTATGCATGCATATAAGCATAATCAATAAAAAAAAGACACTGAAGGGTTATGGTATGCCTGGGAGGGGGGGGTGCAATGGGAAGATATGTATACATGTAATACATTAATAAAAAATTAAGATTAAAATCTAAGCTGAAACCATGAAACTTGAAAAGATTGGAGTCAAAAATTATCAAAAGTGAGGAGGTCAAGAAACAGAGAAACCAGTCCATGAATAAATTGTTTACATGATGATTACATCACCAATGATGACAGGGTCAGTAGTGGGGAGAAGTGAATGAGGAGAGACCTGACAGTAAATAACTAAATGCAAGAACAAAAGGTACTATGAAAACGGGATATAATCTGGAAGCAGCAGGGAGGATCCAGGAGATACCATACATAATATATCCAATTATATCTTGTGGCATAAACACAGTAAAATTTTACTCTGTTTTCATTTTTAAAGACAGGGCCCACAAATGGCTAAGAATAAGACATCACAAGTGGAAGTTGGTTATATGACAGAACCCAGGAACACTTGTGTTGGAGAGAGGGAAGAGGATTCTGTTAACAGCCTCAAGGGAGAAGAGAATTGAGAGCTGTGAAGCCATTACCAGGAGCTCCTGCCATTCAGATGGAAGCCAATCGCAGGAAAATCCACAATGTGGGTAATTAAGGCTTATCTTAACTGGTCAGTTTTGAGCAACAGACCATTTTTGAGGAATTTCTGAAGCCCATTTCCTATGTTCTTTCCTATGCAGGGTTTTCTAGGTTGATACCTTATCATTTCTGTTCTTGTTAAGCCCCAAACTCATGCATTTCTCTTGGTGAGAGAGTCACAAGGAAGACCTTTATTCAGGACCACTTGGGACTAGAATGAGAAGGGGAAGCAGGAGGATTTCTTCATAAGGAGGTGACTCTGCTGCACTGTGGCTAAGCTGCTGGCACAGAGATAAACAGCTGAGTCCCAGGTTTTGTGGGCTGAATCTTTAGAGTGAAGAAAAATTTATTAGGCATCTGAGCTAAGCATTGGTCCCGGGACATCCCTGTCTCATGTATAGAAGCTTGATTGCTGAAGTAAATCAGGAACTCCAGTCTCTGTTCCAAGGTCTGTCTGTACCGGTAAAGGTAGGCATGGCCTGAAATTGGCTCACAACTCAGAGTTACTCCTTGTCCCTTCTCTATCACCATGTGCCTGGGTATCTGAGTGACTCCAGCAACATTGGGTTCTGTGGAAATGGACAAAGTTGGGGAACAGGATAAAGAATATAAATGGACTCAGAATTGAGAATATAAAAGAATACAGATTTTTCATTTCTATGGACTCACCTACTCCCAGGAGACAAAGAGCCAGTAGAAGAGCCTGGTGGCCATGGAGGGGTGGGGCAAGAAGAGGCTTCACCCTGATGAGGCCCTTGTGGACATGGACAGAGGGGCAGGTGTTCTTGTTCCTCTGGTCTCCACAAAGTGAAGAATGGCCTGGCAGTGACATTGCTCTAGGTTACTCTTCACAGGATTTCATGCAACAGAGAGATCAACTGAAATAGGCCATAAGTATCCCGGGATATGGCCCCAGCACCAAAGGCCCTCTCTAGTGAGAAACACCAGTCATCTCTCTGGTTTTAGCTACCCCATAATGTTCTGACTTTGCACCGTTTTTCTTCATATCAGAGAATTTTCTTTTCTTTTCTTTTCTTTTAAGGCCTCTTGTGCCCTGGAAGAATTTTGGGGAATAATATTTTAAAAATTACCTTGGTAATAAGTGAAACAAATTTATATATAACACAAAGCTAGGCATATCCCCTTGTCCCTCCCCCAATCCCACTGTGTTGAATTATCAGTAGGAAGATCTTGATCTATAAACTTTCATAGGTTTTACCTTGCTTATATGAATTTATAATAACAAATGGCATATATAGAAGACATACATTTTGTTTATATAGAAATAAATACATTCTCTACACATTATCTTGTAACTTCTAAAATTTAACAAAATACACGAACAGTTATAGAAGTAATTCTATATCTATTTGCCTACTTTCATTATTCATATAAATGTTTTCACATAAATGGGATCATAGCATATATTTGAGCTTTATTATTTAATTATTGTATGGTTACAAAGTTTCTGATATTTAATAAAAAGGACACCAACAAACCAAGTCAGAGGACATAAATTCTTTTAATGTAAGCGAAGTATTTTATTGACCTGTACATTTCACTGTGCACACCTGGAAACCCAATGGAATACTTTTCAGTGAGGATCAGGGAATTGCCCCAGATAACAAGGCTGTGTCTTGATCATTATAAATTGTTCTTAGTTCAATCAGGAACTCCTCCTTTCCATTCATAGATGCCGCAGAAGAGCTGTATTTTACCAAAGTTGATGTTATGGTCTTAAAATTGAATGTGATTTAGACAATGTGAGAATTAAGATTATGGACGTTTCAGGCCCTGATTGGAATTACTTAGTGGGTTACAGCATCACCCCAGTTCACTAAGATTGCAGGTTTGATCTCTGGTGAGTGCACTTACAGGAATCAAGCAATGAATGCATAAATAAGTGGAATGACAAATCAATGTTTCTCTCTCTCCCTCTTTCCCTCTATGTCTCTCTCTAAAAAAATAAATAAGTAAATAAATAAGCAAACAAACAAACGTGGGAATTTAAAAGCTGTTTGGTATGTGGACTCTGGGCAAGTGGCTAGAAGCATCATAGGAGGATGGTACTTAGTAAGTGGAAAGAAAGGAGGGATAGGTAGAGGGAGAAGAGATTGAAAGGAAATTTTGGGAGGAGCTTATTTGTTGTTCATTCCATGACCTGCAATCATGGAAGTGCATCTGAAAAAGACTGGAGGTTAAAAAATCATCAAAAATTAGGTAAAAAAATGGAGAAGCCAAACACATATATAAATTGTCTATGTGAGGATGACTGCTGTTACCTGAACGGCTAGGGTTCAGGGATCTGAAGAAGGGCCAACACACAAATAAAAACACTAGACAAAAAATATGAATTTTTAAGGGGTGGGGTGGCAGGTGGAGACCTCTTTTTTGAAGAGGCACACTGAAACCTGGCCTTATCTGCTTTTTATTCAGTTTTAGATACACATCTTGCCCTCAGTAAAGCACAGCAAAAAGATAGCAGACAGATTATCTCTAAGGTCAATAAAGATCAATAAATATCAGTAAGGTCCAGTAAACATTTACTTTAAGGCTATTAGGTCACCCAAGGTCCATCAGTCTTCCGCATTCCTTGGTGCACTCTCCTGATAGTATCAGCAGTGGGTGGCTTCCCGCAGAAGACATCACCAATAATGGCAGAATTAGTAGTGGGGAGAAGAAGTGAATGAGGAGGTAAAGAAGTCAGTGAGCAATAATGGGCAATATTCTAATGCCATGTGTATGAAGAGCTGGGTATTAAAACAGGGGAGAGGAGAATGGTCTGGAAGCATCAGGAAGGACCCAGAAGGACAAGGGGTACACTGAAATCAGACAGAAGCATATTATGTTTCTTGGAGTAAACACAGGAGAAATGTTATTCTCCACTGTTTCTATCTTGAAAGCCTGGGAAGTAAATGGTAGGACAGTGATAGTGGAATTGACTGTATGTCAGAACTCAGGTAAACCTAATTGCACTGGGCACTCAAAACACAGATCTCTTTTGTACCAGTTGCCAATGATGCCCTGATAGGGGTTATGAAGGGATATGAAATAAGACCATGGAAGAGAGTAATTATAACCTTTTGGAATGGATTGCAGGTGTTATTTGGAAATTTCTGGCATAAATCAGAATAAAATACACATTTATGTTATAAGGACATATGATCAGGTGGGAAAGTCTTATGTCTATATAAGACTGGAAAAGTCTGCATGGGTTTAGATATCCCAATGTGGAATCCATGTTTATTGTTTTGTATCCGGTGGCTAAAGAGGCCTCATGAGCATCATGAGTCCCACACAAGCCTTCAGCTGCACTGGCCTCAGCTGTCTGCTCTTGGCTGGGCTCTCCTGAGAAAGGACAGAGACAAATAAATTCCAGGATTCCGGGAGTGGTAGCTTCCATCTAATATAGCAAAACACATGGTTCCCCCATGTTTGAGATATTCTGAGTGAAATAAAAGAAACCTTATGAATGATAAGATGATATGAACATTATAAAAGCATGTCTACAATTGTCATAAAGAGGTTTCTGGTACAATCAAAATGTGTGTGTGTGTGTGTGTGTGTGTGTAGGTATGTGTGTAGGTGTGGGTGTTTACGGGTGTGAAGGTGGATTCTGTTAACAGTTCAGAGGGAGAAGAAAATGGAGCCACTACTAATGGAGCCACTAAGACCTGCTGCCATTCAGATCTGGAGGCCAATGCAGGAAGGCAACAATATCCACGGAGTGGGTAATTAAGGTTTATCTTTCCTGTGTGGTGAATTTTAAGTCACAAACAACATATGAGGAATCCCTAAAAACCATTTCTGACATTATTTTCTGCTCAAGTTTTTGTCTGTTGATACTTTATCATTTCTGCCCTTGTCAGGCCCCAAACCACTCATTTATCTTAGTGAGAGAGGAGCAGGAAAGACATTTGCTCAGGATGACTGAAGGCTGAAGTAAGAAGGGGAAGCAGGAGGGTTTCTGCACAGGGAGGAGGTGACTCTGCAGTGCTGTGGCTAAGCTGCTGGCACAGAGGTACACGGCTGAGTCCCTGGCTTCTGTGGGCTGGATCTTCAGAGTGGAGAATGATCCATTAGGCATCTGAGCTGAGAATCGTTCCTTGGGCAATCCTGTGTTATCTAATGGAGTTTGACTACTGAAGGAAATCAGGAACTTTATTCCCTGCACTGAGGTCTGTCTATACCAATATAGGAAGGTATGGCCTGAAATTGGCTCACAACTCAGAGTTACTCCTTGTCCCTTCTTTGTCACCCTGTGCCTGGGTATCTGGGTGACTCCGGCATCTGTGGGTTCTGTAAAGGCAGATAAATTTGGGAACAGGATAAGGAACATAAATAGAATTATAACTGAAAAACCAAATTTAAGTGCAGATTCTTAATTTCTGGAGACTCACCTACTACCAGGAGACAAAAGACCACACAGCACAGAAGCCTGGTAGCCATGGCAGGGCGGGGTAGGAGAAGGCTTCACCCAGAGGAGGCCCTTGAGGGCATGAACAGAGGAGCAGGGTTCTAGTTCCTCTGATCTCCACAAGGTGGAGAGTGACTTGGCAGTGACATTGCTCTCAGTCATTGTTCATAGGACCTCCTCCAGAAGGTGAACATGCATAGACTTAAATAGGTCCTAACTATTCCGGATATGGCCCCAGCACCAAGGCCTCTCTCTTGTGAGAAATACCAGTCATCTCTCTAGCTTTCACCACCTCATACTATATTGCTTTTATACCTCCATTTTCTTCACATCTGAGTATTTTCTTTTCTGCTATTATAAGATCTCCAAATACCTTTGAAGAATTTATGGTACTAATATTTTATAAATTACTCCGGTAATAAGTGAGACAAAATCATATTAACACAAAGATAATCATCAGCCCCTGTCCTTCTTCCAATCCCCCTTTGTTGAATTACCAAGAAGAACTTGATCTATAATCTTTCATTAAGTTTTTTCTGGCTTGTATGAATTTGTAGTAAAAAATGGTATATATGAAAGACATTTTTTATTGAAGTAAAACTATTCTCTATAAATTACTTGTAATTTATAAAATTTGACAAAATATATAACTAGTTTACATCAGTAGTTATAAACCTATTTGTATTTGCTTGCTTTTTAAATTCACATATATGTTTCTATCTAAGTGCTATCATATCATGTATTTTGAGTTTTATTATTTAGTTATTGTATTGTTACAAAGTTTCTGATACTTAATAAAAAAGGTACCAAAGACCAGGTCAGAGGAAATAGATACTTTAGTTGTTATTGATCTATAAATTTCCCTGTGCACACCTGGCTGCCTAGTGGAATACTCTTCAATAAATATCAGAGGATTCTGTCAGTGATGAGGCTTCATCATGATCATTGCAAAAATGCCCTTGGTTGCTTCAGGAACTCCCACTTTGCCATTCATAGGTGTCCAAAGAGAGCTGGATTTAACCTAGGTTAGCATCATGGCCGTAAACATTTAACCTTGTTTAGATAATGTTAGAATTAAGAATATGGGTGTTTACAAGCTTCTAGGTATGTGGACTGAGGGTCATTGACTAGAAGCATCGTAGGAGAATGGTGCTGGAGTTGATGAGATAAAAAGAAGGGAAGATTGGATAGAAACAGAAAATAATGAAAAGGACATTTTTGGAGGAGCTTATTTGTTGTTCTTTCCATGTTCTGAAATCATCAAAGTGCATCTAGAAAAGTGCATGTTGAATGTGAGGAGGTCAAGAAACTGTATAAATTGTCTAGGTCATGATGACTACACCAATGGTGACAGGTTAGAGATGGGGAGAGGAAGTGAGTGAGGAGAGACCTAATGGTAAAGAAGTCAGTGAGCAGCAACAGGTAATATGCTAACGCCATGTGTGTGAAGAGCTAGGTATTAAAGCAGGGCAGGGGAGAATGGTCTGGCAGTAGCAGAGATAACCCAGGAGGAGAAAGAATGCACTGAAATTGGATATATTATATTTGATTATATCTCATAATAAAATTTTTTGTTTTCATCTTTAAGGGTTCCTGAATAGCAAAAAGTAGGACCATGAGAAGTGTAAGTTTGCTAAATGAAAGAAATCAGGGACACTTGTATGGGGAAAATTCTGTTTAGAGATTAGACCATTCCGATGGATGCCAATGCAAGAATGTAGAAACTCCAGTGTGGGTAATTAAGGTTTATCTTATGTGTGGGGAGGTTTGAGCCTACTGACTATTTTTAAGGATTCTCTAAAACCCATTTCCTACATTGTTCCTAAGCAGGGATTTCTCTGTTGATTTCATTTAAAAAAATGATGAATTTTTAAATTGATTTCAGAGAGGAATGTAGAGGGAGAGAATGATAGAAACATCAATGATGAGAGAGAGTCATTGGTTGGCTGCCTCCTGCACATCCCAAACTAGGGATTGAGTTTGCAATCTGGGTATGTTCCCTGCCTGACTGGGACTCGAA
This sequence comes from Lasiurus cinereus, assembly GCA_011751065.1. Lineage (NCBI taxonomy): Eukaryota > Metazoa > Chordata > Mammalia > Chiroptera > Vespertilionidae > Lasiurus > Lasiurus cinereus. The sequence goes on from JAAGEH010000307.1 coordinate 45,134,449, forward strand.
CCATGACTTCCTGGTTCATAGGTTGAAGCTCAACCACTGAGCCATGCTGGCCGGGCTGTTGATTTCTTATTATGCCCCAAATCAATTAATTTGTCTCAATGACAGAGGAGCAGAGTAGCCCTTTCTGTACTTAAGACACATGGGGCTGGAGCAAGAAGGGGAAGCAGGAAGGTTTCTGCACAGGGAGTGGGTGACTCTGCAGCAGTGTGGCTAAGCTGCTGGCACAGAGGTATACGGCTGAGTCTCCAACTTCTGAGGGCTGGATCTTCAGAGTGGAGAATGACCCATTAGGCATCTGAGCTGAGAATCATTTCTTGGGCATCCTAGTGTCACCCAAAGACATTTGACCACTGAAGTAAGTCAGAAACTTCGGTCCCTGCTCCAAGGTCTGTCTGTACCAGTAAAGGTAGGTATGGCCTGAAATTGGCTCACAATTCAGAGTCACCGGTTGTCCCATCTTTGTCACTTTATGCCTGGGTGTTTGGGTGACTCCAGCATCTGTAGGCTCTGCAAAATAGATAGAATTGTGGAACAGGTTAAGGAACATCAAGGAAATCATATCTGGGAATATAAAAAATGCAAGTTATTTTTTGGAGGGGATTCACATACTCCCAGGAGACAAAGGGTCACACAGCAGAGGAGGCTGGTGGCCATGGCAGCATAGGATAACAAGCAGCTTCACTCAGAGGAGGCCCTTATGGGCATGAACAATGGGGAAGGGGTTCTAGTTCCTCTGGTCTCCACAAGGTGGAGATGTCTTGGGGTGACATTGCTCTCTGTCACTTTTCATAGAACCTCCTCCTAAAGATGAACAGTAATCCTCTATAGAAGATTGAATAGGGTAGATAATAACAATTTTGAGATGTGATTAACTTATTCAACATTTTCAAGATTTTCATCAGTTGTCAACTCTTAGACCCCAGTGCTTTAACCATTCTTTTTTTCTGCTGTATCACGTCTTCTGCCTGCTGTCCATTTCCACTCTGATGTACCATGAGCACCATTAGTTCTATATGTCAATAAAGTTCTTATAAATCTCAAGTCTTTCACACTCTCTCCAAGGCAGTCAATATCCTCCAGACACAAAAAAAAATCAAAATAATTCCTTGCTAAGTTTGGGCTTTGCACTGACCCATCATGGAACAAATTTGACCTGCCACCATGTTCATTATGAAGGGAGGTAAACAGATGCCCTGGGAAGAGAAAGTTGGATTTAACCAGTGTTGTCATTATTGTCTTAAACCTTGACCCTAAGTTAGATGATGTGAGAATTAAGAACATGAAGTTTTACAAGCTGTTGACATGGTTTAAAGATCAGGGCTAGAAGCACCATAGGAGGATTGTACAGAGTTAGTAAAGTGGAAAGAAAGGAGGAACCAGTGGAGGAGGGAATGGTTGAAATAGCCATTTTAGAAGGAGCTTGTTTGTTATTCAGTTCCTGCTCTGGAATTCTCTAAGTTCACCAGAAAAGGATTGGAGGCAAAGAAAAAAAATATATATCATCAAAATTGAGGAGTTCAAGAAACTGAGAAGCCAAACACTGTATAAATTGTCTATGTGAGGATGATGTCACCAGTGATGGCAGGATTAGTAGAAGGAAGAAGAAGTTAATGAGGAGAAATCTGATAGTAAAGAAGTGAGTGAACAACAATGGGCAATATTCTAATGTCCTGTGTGTGAAGAGCTGGGTATTAAAACAGGGGAGAGGACAATGTTCTAGAAGCAACAAGGAGGACTCAGAAGGACAAAGAATGCACTTAAATCAGACATACATAGAAGCAGATTATGTCTTTTGGTGTAAACACAGTAGAAATGTTATTCTTCGCAATTTCCATCTTGAAAGCCTAAGCCTCTGAATAACAAGAGGTAGGACAGTGACCATGGAATTGGCTATATGCTCATTGCCTTGAGCACTCAAAACACAGGTATCTTTTACATCAGTTGCCAATGATGCCCTAGTAGGGGCTGGGAAGGGATGTGAAGTAAGACTGTGAAATAGAGTAATTATAACCATTCAGATTAGATTGCAGGTTTTGTGTAGAAATTTCTGGCATAAATCAGAATAAAATACACATTTGCATGATAAAGACATGATCGGGTAGGAAAGAGGGCTAACATAAGACTGGACAAGTCTGCATGGGTTTAGATGTCCCAATGTGAAGCCCATGTTTTTTGTTTTGTATCTGGCAGCTGAAGAGGCTTCACAGGACAGAGACTAAGAAATCCCAGGATCCTTTCAGTCTTAGTTTCCATAGAATGTATTAAAGCATGTGCTTTACTCACATTTGAGATAGTCTGGATAAAACAAAATGGCCTCTATAAATGGTAAGATGATATGAACATTATAAAGTAATGTCTGCAATTTTCATAAAAAGCTTTCTGGTACAATCAAAGCTCATGCGTGTGTTTGTGTGTGTGTGTACAAAGTGGAGGTGGTTTCTGTTAACAGCTTAGAGTGGAAGAGAATGGAGGGCTTAGGACCTTCCTCATTCAGATGGGTAGTCCAATGCAGGAAGGCAGGAATATCCATAGCAAGAGTAATTAAGATTTATCTTATAGGTGTGGTGTGTTTTGAGTCCACAGACAATTTGTGAGGAACCCCTGAAGCCTACTTCTTACATTTTTTTTCTGCTCAGGTTTCTCTGTTGATACCTTATAATTTCTGTTCTTGTCATGCTCCAACCCCACTCATTTCTCCTGGTGAGAGAGGTGATGAAGATCTTTATTTTACCAGGACAGCTGATGTGCGAAGGGGAAGCAGAAGTTTTCTGCACTGGGAAGGGGTATCTCTGCAATGCTGATCCAGAGGTACAGGGCTGAGTCCCCAGGTTCTGTTGGCTGGATCCTCAGAGTGGAGAATGATCCATTAGGCATCTGAGCTGAGAATCAGTTATTGGACATCCCTGTGTTGTCTATAGGAACTTTATTGCTGAAGTAAATCAGAAACTCCAATCCCTGCACAGATGTCTGTCTGTACCAAAAAAGTGTTTGGTGGCCAGAAATTGGCTCACAACTCAGAGTTATTACTTGTCTCATCTTCATCACCTTGTTCTTAGGTGTCCTAGAGATGCCAACCTCTGTGAGCTCTATGAAAGAGGACAAAATTTGAGGACAAAATAAAAATATTGGAGTCACAGTAGGGAAGTGTAGCATAAGGATGTTAAATATTTTGTGGACTCACCTACTCCCAGGAGCCAAAGGGTCTCACAGCAGAGATTCCCATGACGAAGTGTAGCAGATGTGGAATAGCCCAAACCAGGGTCCTTGTGAGCATGAGCAGAGAAGCATATTTTTGGGACATTTTATCTCTACAAGATGCTCTATCAATGACATTACTGAGTAATCCACCACCCCCAATTTGGGAGCTCCTTTTAGAGAAAAAAGCTGCATCTCTGGGAAATGAATCTGACAGGACTGAACTGAATTATAATTGACCTGGAGCACAGAGTTATGTATCTAGAGGTTCCCTGCAGATATTATCAACTGATAATACCTTTTCTACATTACATTTTATATAAAGCCTGCCAACTATTTCTATTTGAACCTCCAACTCCAATGAGCAATTCATTGCCTTATTGCAAGCCAGCTGCTCTCAAACTCACTCCTCCCCCTCCCTACCCTCACTGGTGGCTTGATGCTGCTGGTCACAAACACACACTAAAAATCATCCATCAGTTGGTTAGGAGATGGACTGTAAGCCCTCATGAAAAACAAGACTATCACCTGCATTGTTAGAGCTTCAGGGGCTGAACTGATGCCCTGAGAACTGAATTTGAGCCCTCTTATTTGCAGTGAAAGACCTCTCTGAATTTATTTATCTTTGAGTTCTATTAAATTCTCAAAGCCCATAGCATATAATCTACATTGCTCAACCCTCCCCCAGGAAATAAGCAGAGGGTTTTCTTGTTCTTGAAGATTTTGCAAATGAAGTGCTCTACAGATGATTCAAATCTCATTTTCATTCCTAGAAAAGTTCAACGTTTTTCATCACTAACACATGGCCTTTTCCCTATAAAAGCGGAGGATGCCACAAACCTACTTCCCCTTCATGGTGAGGGTTATGGAGAGCTGAGAGAAACCTGTTTCTTGAGTTGGTATAAAAAATTATGTCAATTAACTTGCATATTAAAGAAGGACCAGTTTAAGTCCCTATTTTGTGATTAGCACAGAAACATACTGCTAAGGCTCCTGAACTGAGCACAGGCCAATTTAAAAAAGCAGATAGTTAGCAGATTAGATGGTATGACCTGAGAGACCAGTTTTCCTTGTTGGGTCTATCTCTTTGGTTTCTGTTGGGCCCAAAATATAAAATTGTGACCATTATTCTATTTTCAAAAAGATCATCATTCCTTCCCTATTACCTAGGTGGGGAGGCAGAATGATGGCTCCCCTTGGATGTTCATGTCCAGTCCAGGCATTATAGATGTGTTATCTTATATAGCAAGAGGGAATTTAGGTTTCAAATGAAACTAAGCTGGCTAATCAGCTCTCCTTAGTATAGAAAGGTTATTCTGGATTTCCCAGGTTGTCCCCATGTAATCACAAGGGTCTTAAAATATGGAAAAAGGAGAAAAAAGAGTTGGAGTAGCATGATAAAAGACTCAACTAGTCATTGTAGGCTTTGAAGATGGAAGGAGCTATGAGTCAAGGAGTGTGAGTGACCTCTAGAAGCTGAAAAAGAGAAGAAAACAGATCATCCAGAAGGAATGCAGCACTGCCAACACCTTTGTGTTAACCCATTTGGATCTAGGTTGGACTTCTGATCTTTGGAACTGTAAGAGAATACATTTGTGTTGTTTTAAGCAACAAAATTTTTGGTGATTTGTTAGAGCAGCAATAAGAATCTAATACATTAGAGTATCCATGGGACTCAGAGCCCACGGGTGAAAGAAGCAGAAACTAGATATAATATATGATAAGGGGAGAAACAGATGCACAATCATCAGAAAGAACTTGGAATCTGGTCAAGGGAAGCCCAAGCAAAAAACCTTGCCTCTGCCCAGACCTAATAAGCTTCCAAGAAACACACGGAAGCATGGGGTGACCGTTAAATTCGGAATTACATTGTGGTATCTTCATGCTAACAGCAACAGAGAAATTCTGTTGTTCTAGTGCAACCTAGTCCTTGCATGATAAGTGGATTTGCCAGGGTCCCTCTGATGTGGTCTGATGTGAGCACCAGGATTTCTCCCTACTTACTCTCTGCAGAACAACAGGTGGACTGTCCTGGACCAGTTGGGGCCAGACTCACTAAGGCTTCTTTTGACACTCAAACTGCATGTCTGCTTTTCCCAGAACATGCAAGCTTCATCACCCAGCTTCCTGTGCTGCACAATTAAGCAAACTTGGAGGAATGCCCACTGCAAGTACACCTGCCATGCAGAGCTCAATTCAGAGCAAAACACATCTCCACAACAATAGAGCTAGAAAGATTGGTCTCTGATTCCTTCATTTTCACCACCATTCAAGACATCTGCAACTCCCTAAGTCTAAGATGCACCCCAGGGTTTCCTTCAATCCTCTTCCTCCAGAGAACCTCCCTACAGACTCTAGATAACAACAAAGCCACAGTGCCTCCTAGTGGCCAGTGGGCAGAAACAGCACAAACATGCTCTCTTGGCAGGACCTGAGAGGGAGGGTTGCTTTATTTCAGGGAGTAAAGGGAATATGAGGTATTATGATATTTTGGTGTTAGAGGATTAATAAATGAAATTGTATTACTATAGCCTAATATGGATCCACGTGAAATTTGGACATTGGAGTCATATATCTGGAGATAATGTCAGTTTTAATATTGGTAAGTAACAGGGCTCAGCTCTGAATCTGAGTGGACTGGCTAGCACTATACTGAATCTGAATTTAACTCATTTTTCTCCCCTCCAACCTACAGGTGGACCGTGTAAGAAAAGAAATTTGCCCAATAATCTGAGTACATGTTGAGAAAACACCAAAGAATAGGTCTCTTTACTAGGTAGCTAGGGAGAAAACAAGAAGATAGAGAGTAGAGTAAGATGAAGAGATTAAATAAAGGAATGTATTTGCCTTTCCATAGAAAAGATTCAACAAGAAATAAGAAAACTAGAACAGGGGGATTACTTTAGGGAAGTCCTCTAAAATGAGAAAAATGGAATAAAGTGTTTCCTACAAGATTGGGTTTTAGAGGGAAATATAGTTAGCCATTCATCAATTGCTTTTTTTCAATTCCAACCACTTATCTTTGGGCATCCTCATTTAAAAAGCACAAATATGTGGCAACAGAATTAAATGAATTTCAAATCTGTTCTTTACTTTCTGACCAAGTCTAAATATTCACTCCCTATTTTATTTTCCATCTTGTCATATGGTCCAATGAAATGTCAGAGGTTATGAGTAAAAGTAAAAACAAGTCATAAAAACTCCAATAATAAAATTCAAAAAAACAAATAACTGCCTCAATTTGGTTATGAACACATACCCTTTACATTTTTTCTTTTATTTTGGTTGAAATTAAATTTGAAATATAAATCTCTATGTCATTTAAATTAAATATTAAAGAAATGACAGACTAAGAATCTGACATTATTTTTTTAAATTCCACATAAAATTCTTTTGACCTTAATCATGGTAATTACAGTTGAGAACATTCAAACTACCCTACTTTATCATCTAAATAGTTGGATAAAATAACATCAAAATCTTTAATTAATTAATGTCTTAAAAATATAGTGAGGGCTGAGTATCTTGGAGATGTCCCTTTGCCCTTAGAGACATTGGCCTACCTCAACTCAATGCTCATGGAGTTGACTCACAGGACAGTCAAAGGTCAAAGACCAGAATGTTCTAAAAGAGGAACATTGATAAACTTAATGTAAATATGATCGAGAGGCAAATGTGTTCTCTGGCTGACCCAGGACACCTCAGGCTTCAAGTGCTAATTCAGGCAGCTCCAGCCTACTTATACTTCCTGAAATGGGCAAAAGCAAGATACAATTCTCTTTGGAGAGAGATTCACTTATCGTAGACAAAAACATCACATATAAAAACTCAGTGCCTGGCACAAAGTCAAAGATAATCAGTATAATAATAATAATAATAAAAATACAAACACCATGAAAGCACAAACATCATGACCCAGAAGCAGCAGAAAAATAAAATCAATAAAAATAGTTCCACAAAGATCTCTAATGTGAAAATTATCAGACTCTAAAACAACTGTTCCCTGTGGTTAAAGAGATCACAGATAATCTAGGAAGACATTATTGGGGGATTAATAATTATACCATGTGACATACTGGATTGGAAAAGCAACCACATACAACTTCTGGCAAGGAGACAGTAGATAGTTGTGTTCAACAATGATGGAAGTTTATTAGACAAGTAAATTGGATGGAGACATGGGCAGAGGAGATGAGTAGATTTGCAATGAGTAAATGGACATATATTATGACTTGCAGTCTTAGTTGGATAGAAAGGAAGTGAAGTCAGCAGGGGCTGAGTAGCAGTGATAATACCCTCAGGAAAATCTCAGTATGCTGCTTTCCAAATAGTTCCAAACAGATTTGCAGAATGACTTCTAGTCGTAGAGAATCCAGGCAGAAGATAGAGTACAGGGCATGACTTCAACACAATGAGTGTACTGTCAGATATGATAATGGCAAATGATCGTTTCAGAAGTTTTTACTAAGAAATATGTGTTATGAAACTGTTTAAATATACAAAGGCAGACAGATGGAAATGTCCTCAACAGCTCTGAACTGGTTGGCTTTGGCCTGGATATACTCTTGACTATGTTGGTTCCATTGAAGAGAGACTTCTCTGGAGAATTCGTTTTAAGCTAAGATTTGGGACTGGTTGCCAGGATATCCACTTGTGTGTATTCCATTGAAGTAGGAAAAGGGCCAAATGAAATACTTGAAATCATCAACAGCATCAACATCATAATTACAATACATTTCCACAAACAGGAAAAAAATGTTTTTCAAACACATATTATGTATTGAGACCTTGATACAGAACATTTGCTAAGAGAGGCAGAGAGGAAGCTAGTGAGTGAAGGGTATCAATTCAAATCATTCAGATGGTAAAGACAACCACAGAGGGCGAGCTGCTACTCTCCTAGAATCACCACCTGGGTTATTTTTAAAGTTTATTGTACATTGTTGGTGATTGCCTATTTTTATAAGACAACAACCCATCACTAGCCCATGAGGGCTGAATCCATGATCCATGTCACTTTCAGTTTTGCATCCTTGAATTGTTACCAAAAAGTGCTTCAAATTCCTGAGTCATCATTATTTTCAAACGTTCCTTTGAGCTCTGATGTTTCAAGAAATAATTCATGGCCTCCTTTCATATAAATCATAGTTTGTCTCTGCGGACCTACTTTTTCCCCAAGCATAATGAGCATGGTAAAGCTTCTAATCGGAGCTTCTGTGAGTGAGACCAAGAGAGGAGAGCTCTGATGCTTTGTGCTCAAGAAGGAAGTGTCTCTGTGATGCTGTGGTTAAGCTGCTGGCACAGAAATACCGACTCTGCACGCTGGATCTTGAGAGTGGAGTCTCTGCTCTTTTGATCCTCTCTGCAGAAAATCGATTCTTAGGCAACCGTGAATCATCTATTGCATCTTCATTCTCAAAGTAAACCAGCAGCCCCAGGCCCTGTCCTGGGGTCTGCTGGTACCAGTAAAGGGTTTGGTGGCCAGAAATGGGATTGCACCACAAAGCCATGGCCTGACTTTTTTCTGTGACCTTATGTCTGGGAGACTGGGCAATTCCACCTTCTGTGAGTTCTGTGGGGAGAAAAGACGAAGGAAATAGAAATGATTGACATAATCACTGGAAAGATAACATACAGAGATCTTAATATTCTTAGACTCACCTGCCCCTAGGAGACAGAGGATCATCCAGCAGAGGAGCCCTGTGTCCATGGCAGGGTCAGGACAGGAATGAGAGGTTCACCAAGTCAGGGTCCTTGTGAGCATGAACAGAGATGAAGTGGTGTCCTCATAAGGCAGTACCCACAGTGACATTGCTGTCTCTACAAATGCACAATTGTTATGAACTAACACATACCTACAAGTTTGTTCAACACATTCATAGACTGTGTATAAGTCCATCCAAGTGTCCTTCATTCACTGCTCCAATGCTCAAGTGATTCATTGAATTTTCCACTTCATCTCTACATCTCCCATCACCAGCCTCTAACTCTTTGCTGGATGTTTCATTGTGTGGGCGGTGAGGTAGAAAGGATTAGAGGATGGAGAAGGCCCTGAAAGTTGGTATGGAAGAAAAAAACAAGGAAATGTGTGTTTCAAGAGGTGGAAATAGAACAGCCACATGCTTGGAGGTATTACGCTGAGTTTCAGAAACCTAGGGCTTATATGCCAAGGTTACCAAGTAAAGACCTGTAGGTATAGAATTATCAGAACCATCTGTCTCCATCAGAACTGCTATGTCATTGAGACAGAAAGGCTGCTTGTCTGAGTCTAGCTTATGTTAGCACCAGGTAGTAATTCCATATTGGAAACATTCTTCACATGGAGGTGTCACTACTTGTTCCACCTTTGTGGCCAGGGGTTAAAGGTTCTAAGTGACAATGTATTAGGGTGAGTAAAGACTGAATAGCTGAAGATGGGCCCTATCAAGATACATACAAAATGTTTGAAATCGAGGCATGCCATTTCCAGAGAAGAAATCCTCCATGGGTTCCTAGGCCCCACTTGCTTCCTGGGCAGCACATGTGAAGAAATCCATGAACGGATCTGAGTCAGGGCAGAATGAGGCAACTTGCTGCTCATGTGGGAAAAGCTAGAGATCTGGGGAAGCTGACTCTTGTTAAGGATATTTGCAGCAACTGAGACAAGCCCAGATAAGGTCTAGAATGATTTCCTCTCCTCTCCTACATTCACGTTGTGCCATCCCCTACAGGATCTGGGGCACACAACTGAAATGGGTTAGGTTTGGGGTCTAGGTGCACATGTAAGTTTCTCTGATGGCTTTCAAAGGCAGTTGCCATTTGCAGAGATATCTGAGCATGGGGGCTGGCTCATAGCTCTCCTCTGGGAATCCTTGTAGTGAATGTCCAAACATAGGCATGTACTTCGGGAACCCCAATACAATGCCTGCCACAGGCAATTTTTAAGGGCAAGGCTTGTAATTGGCTCACATAACTTTTACCCACATCACATTGTTCCTGACCCTCCAACTGCAAGCAAGGTTGGGAATCATAGAGGATCCTAGGGAGTTGGTGACCATGAAAGGTCACACCATTTTTCCTCACTGGCTTCCCTTCCTCATGCTTCCTTCCTCTGTTCCTTACCCTTTCATGTTCTGTTGCATGTTTGATATACAAGGGTATAATTTAATGCAACTGCAATTATAAATATTTGTATATTACATTGTTTTTATAAATATTTACATGTTATAAATATGTTTGTGTTCTTTTGTATCTTTGCTAAAAAGAAAAAATCCCCCCTTAAATGAATGCTTAAGTATATTTTAGTTATTTCTCCTAGTAAAAATCTAAGTTTTACTTTTCACAATTAAGAGTAAGTATGCTTAAAATACATTTTCATGCAAGGAATGAAGTGGAAGCCCTGAGGAAGTAACTGAACTTAGATGAATGAATCCAGGGCAAAGAGACTTGTACACAATGGCCATTGAGGTCAAGGTGAAGGGCAAACATTATAGGACCTTGTGGGGCGATTGTTCCATAGGAGAAAGGCAGCCAGGGGCAGATTCAACTGAATAAAGGTTAAAGACTGTAAATTGAAGGGTAATAGAGGATAGGGGCAAGGGTACAAGAAGAAGCCATTAAAGCCCATAGAAGAGAGAAAATGTAGGGGCTTTGAAATTATCAATGGAATTTTCATATATCTCAACTTAAGATACTTTTTTTTTTTTTACTGCAAGCAGGAAGAGAGAAAGTATCACAAGAGAAAACTAGTGAGCTAAGGAGGTTGGAGTGGCCTTCGGTCAGGCTGAGGCTGATCTAGGGATGGACTTCAAGCCTGAGGGCCATGATGACATGATGCCCCGTGCTAGCAGGAACTTTCTGGGGTTTAGCCAATCTCAGGTTTTCTAACCATCCTTTTTTGTGCAGAAAGGAGGCAGCCATGCAAACTGTGGATTCACTGCTGGCACAGAAGTACACAGATGTCTGGGAGGTAGTAGCAGATTCAAGGGTGAGGGGGAAGTCCTCTTTGTTTGATCTAGTGACACTGCACCCTTCAGGGACATCTCCTTTATCAATGCTGCCTATATCATTTGAGTAATGGATCAACTTCAGCCCAAGGCCCAGGTCTTGGCGATACCAATATACATAGTCATGGTTATCAGTCTGGTGACATCTAATGATCATTTTCTTTTCTGTCTGTGTGATCTTGTATCTTGGATTCAGGTGTCCTGTAAAAGAGAGTGATAGAGCCTGATATTGTCATCCTAAGACAAAGACTTGGGTTGAGGTTTTGAGAATCCATACTCACCTGCCCACAGGAGAGAAAGAACCACCCAGAAGAAGAGCCTGGTGACCATTTCAGGTACAGGGCAGAAATTCGTGTCCTCCTGTTCTGTTTGGTGAAAATAGACTCAGTGATGTCACTGTCCTTGACAAAGGCCTCAGCTGTAGAGCTAATCTGCCACACCCCTTCCCTACAGGAACAAATCATATATGTGTGTGTGTGTGTGTGTGTGTGTGTGTGTGTGTGTGTGTATGTCGTTGAATAGTTCAAGTGGACAAATTTTGTAAGTCTGTTTTTGACAGAAATCTTATAAGTATACTAGAGGCATGGTGCATGAAATTCGTGCATGGGGTGGGTTTCCCTCAACCCAGCCTGCACCCTCTCCAATGTGAGATCCCTCCGGGAATGGGCCTAAATGGACAGTCGAACATTTCTCTCACAATCCAGGACTGCTGGCTCCCAACTGCTCACTTGCCTGCCTTCCTGATTGCCCCTAACTGCTTCTGCTTGACAGTCTGATCACCCCCTAACCACTCTCCTGCCAGCCTGATTGATGCCTAACTGCTCCCAGGCCAGCTTGTTTGCCCCAAACTACCCTCCCCTGCAGACCTGGTTACCCCTAACTGACCTCCCCTGCAGGCCTGGTCTCCTTCAACTGACCTTCCCTGCTGACCTGATCACCCCCAACTTCCCTCCTTTGCTCACCTGGTCACCCCTAACTGCCTTCCTCTGCAGGCTTCATCGCCCTCAACTGCCCTCCCTTGCAGGCATGGTCCCTCCAAACTGCCCTCTCCTGCTGGCCTGATTACCCATAACTGCCTTCCCTTGCAGGTCTGATTCCTCCCAACTGCCCTCCCCTACTGGCCATCTTGTGGTGGCCATCTTGTGTCCACATGGGGGCAGAATCTTTTGACCACATGGGAGCAGTCATCTTGTGTGTTGGAATGATGGTCAATCTGTATATTACTCTTTTATTAGATAGGATTAGATAGTATAGAGGCACAGTGCATGGGTGAGGGCCAGCTGGTTTGCCCTGAAGGGTGTCCTGAATCAGGATGGGGTTATCTTGGGGCATAGAGTGGCCTGGAGAGGGGTCTGTGGTAAGTTGCAGGCTGGCCACACCTCTGGACGATCCAAGTAGAAGCCCTGGTATCTGGGATTTATTTATCTTCTATAATTGAAACTTTGTAGCCTTGAGTAGAGGCCTGGGCCCGCCAGGGTGTGTGGAAAGCATGTCTTCCTCCATTGCCAGGGAAACCCAAACTTCCTTCCTGCTCGCTCTGTGGCCCCAGTCATCGTGGTTGGGGTTAATTTGCACACTTACTCCTGATTGGCTGGTGGGCATGGCTTGTAGGTGTAGCTGAGTGATGGTTAATTTGCATATTGCTCTTTTATTAGATAGGATATGCTTTTTTCCTGGAGAAGGAGATTTGTCCCTCTCTGCATAGTGACATAATTCCTTATTTTATATTGTTACAATTATTCACAAAGTCTCTGGTGCTTTGTTGACTTCACTGTCCAAAATTTACTTCCAGATACTTTCTACTAGTTTTTCTCTGCATAAATTCTGGATAATTTATATATTACCCTTCAGCAAGCCTCTCAGTTACAAGAACAACCCGATGTCCACAAAGTTTTCAAAGCCTCAATGTCAGTCATTGGAATCTGAAGAATTGTTTTATGTTATCTTACAATTTGCTGACTGATGGATGTAAACCCTGTCATCCGTGCTCTGGTTCCTATGTGATTGTGGATAAAAGTTCTCCCTGAGGATTTAGGTGCAAGTAGTTTAGTTGGGAACTTAGATGGCCACAGAAGACTGGACCACCTGAGTTCCTGTGATTGCTTTTTGTAAAGAAGATAGGAGATTCATTAGCAATGTGCATGAAATATTCAGCCAGAATTACATATGCCTGATGCCAAGATCACAGTGAAATGTTCTGTCTCCATTGGGAGGTCTTGCACCCTCACAGAATGGGAGAATATTGATTGAATGATAAGTGAGCTACAGTGTCAAGCTTGTAACTAGTCAATACCAGTTGGAGATGCTATTTCTCATATAGGTTATATTTGAGTGTGAGGTGACCCCATTTCTATGACTGCATATCTTGATGTCATCTTGGTGGGAAACTATAATTACACAACAGTGAGAAAGGACAGGAAATCAGAAATGAGAGGTGAGGAAGAGGTTGATGCATCATTACATGGAAAAGCTGGCAGCTTGGGACCTGGCCAACTCAGGAAGGGCCTTTACATCTTATCCATGATTTACGTGGTTTGAGGGGACCAAGAGCCACACAGTAAAGGATCGTACTTCCTGAGACAAGATCAGGCAAAAAAAAAAGGAGTTTTCAGCCAGGACTCATATTGTTTGGTATTGAGTACATGGAATCCCAGAGATCTGAGAACTGTTTTCAGAATAAGGCATAATCTACCTATAATATTAGTATTCTTAATAATACCTTAATTTCTTTAAGGACATAAGCATTCACCAAGGCTAGTTTATGTTTTTTGTTGTTGTTATTTGTTTGTTTTTTTACATTGGTGTCCCACAAGCACCTGGAGTAGTACCTACAATATGTTAAGTAGTGAAGGGTGGATTGGCTATGCAAGCAATGAAGAATATTTTCAGGCCTTCTCATTTGCACTTTACTAAGATTTCTGAAATATTTTTCTATTCTATTCTTCAAAGAGCACCCTAAAATACGATAAGCTTTCATCCCATAAAGCCCAAACTACTCTGTACCTGCACTCAATTAATGTTTGTTCAATGAATGATGAAAAGAATGAATGATTACCAGAGTCCAGGCAGATTGCACTTCTGTAAAGATAACCCAGTCTAATGAATTACAAGTAGGTTCAGAGCTTGAAGGGAGCAGAGACCCATGTGACTCTGCTGGGAATTCAAAATAAACTAAAGTGAACAGAGAAAAGATTCATTCTTATATGTTATTATAAGACTTTTTGTTTTTTATAGGACTTTTTGAGTGAGTGGTTGGCAGAATGAAAGAAATAAAAATGACGATCACTTCCTTTTATCATTGTCACCATTTAGACTGCATCTAGAGACACAGTCTGAGATGAAGATTTAGGTGCAAATAGTTTAGTTGGAAAATGACCTCAGGAGCAGGAAAAAGAGAGTAGAGAGGAAGAAAGTAGGAAATTAGAATAAGGTGCAATATTGTGGTTGTGGTGGGACATCAGGTGATGGATTTTATTGGAACCTGCAGAGAAGCACACAGACCACTTCCTGAACTATCCTCCTGAATACAGAGGCTGAGCTTTCATCCCTGGCTCCTTTTTTTCCAGGAGCATTAGCACTTCTGTAGTTCTGTCTGCCCTGCTGTGCAGGACACCTGGGCTCCTGTGATAGAGAGGAGGCCAAAGCAGAAAATTGAGGGACACTCATCCTGCAGATGAGTGGGTGCTGTCAGAACCAGGTAAATGCACAGAAACTTGTATGTAATTGTTCACTGCAACTGAAGCTGATACCAGAGGTGGACCAGGAATTGATGGATGGCACTGGAGGCTCCATTATGATGGCCTTTCTTCACACAAAACCATCCCTTCCATCAGCTCTTCTGTGTGATCACCAATCACTCTGAAGCCACAACTTTCTGGAAGCACCACACATCAGACTTAACATCAATAGGAAGTGCTGTCATGAGTCCCTTAAGAAGCACCTCTCAGTAGTTAATTTTGACCAATTAATTATCATACAACAGTGTTTGCATTTCAGAGGAATTTCTGTGTGAACCATAGATAAGTCAGGCAAAAGTAACGACAGCACCTTTGATCCCAGAACTACACATCCTATGTAATAAAGATGTAATATGCAAATTGACTGCCATGCCCTTGCACAAGATGACTGCCCCCATGTGGTCATAAGATGGCCAGCAGGGGAGGGCAGTTGTGGGTGATCAGGCCAGCAGAGGAAGATAGTTAGGGTTGCCTGGGCCAGCAGGAGAGGCCATTTCGGGTGACCAGCCAGCAAGGGTGGGAGATTGAGGGCAATCAGGCTGACAGAGGAAAGAGGGCAGTTGTGGGGGACCATGCCTGCAGGGGATGACAGTAAGGGGTGACCAGATCATCAAGGGAGGGCAGTTGGGTGTGATCAGGCCAGCAGGGGAGCAGTTAAGTGTAGATCAGGCTGGCAGGGGAGTGGTTAGGGGGTGATCAGACTGGCAGGCAGAAGCAGTTAGGAGCAATCAGGCAGGCAGGCAGGTGAGCAGTTGGGAGCCAGCAGTCCCAGATTGTGAGGGGTCCCAGATTGGAGAGGATACAGTCTTGGCTGGGAGACACACCCTCCCCCCTAGTGCAAGAATTTTGTGCACTAGGCTTCTAGTAGTTAATAATTGTGCTAGACCAGAGATAAGTCAAAGTATTTATAGAGAACAATAGTGACATGAGCATATATTTTTTATTAAATAATTTGCTTGTGCAAAATCTCTGCAAGACATACATTATCGGCTCCCCTACCCCCCACCCCCCACCCTTGTTGCAAAAAACTCAGACAAATAGTTTCTGAGTCACCATCCCAAGGCTGGTCAGATATGAACAGACAGGACTAGGAAGCTGGATCTCTTTCCTCGTCAGCAGGTCCCCTCCCAGGTGAAAGCTGTTATGCAAATGATTTGTGTTAGAGTCTGCATTTCTGAAAGGGACCTTTGGGTCAATGTTCCCATTTTGAAGATGCCTCTTTCTACCAAATGCAGAAGGGTGGGGTGATTTAAAGCATGGGTGGAAGTCAGTATGGCCTATGTCTATGTCCCAATTCTGATATTTGTTAGGTGTATGTTATTTACCCAAGTATCCAAACATCCTAAGAATAAGTGTTTTCACTTGTAATGTGAGTGATTTGTGCTACCTTACAGAAAATGTGCAGTAAATAAGGTGATTGGGTTAAATGCACAAAATGTTTAGAATTGAAGTCGTTTCTGCATTCGCAAATAAATTTTTACTCAGTCCGTAAATGTCTACACCATTCATTTAATAGCTGTGATGCTCAGCTGTTTTCTGTAGTTTCTGACCTCGGCAGAAGTATTGATTTCAGATGTTCTGATGGAAAGTGGGGACCTGAGAACAAGCTGAGACCCTCCCTCCTCCATACCCTCTAGTGCAGCGGTTCTCAACCTGTGGGTCGTGAACAGTTAGCAGGGTCTCCTAAGACCATCAGAAAACACAGAGATTTACATTAAGATTCATAACAGTAGCAAATTACAGTTACGAAGTAGCTACAAAAATAATTTTATGATTGGGGATCACCACAACATGAGGGACTGTATTAAAAGGTCGCAGCATTAGGAAGGTTGAGAACCACTGCTTTAGTGGTTTAGAAACACTGATTCCTTGTAATAACTCCCAGAATCCTGCCTGAAATGCCTGGAAGGCTTCTGTTTCCTTGATGAATCTTCTGCTAGTCTGGAAATCTCCCTAGTTACTTAGCTCTTCCATTAGGGAGACATCATGGCCTCACTCTATGTGAACTAGGACAGGACAGATACATGTTCTCTGTCACAGTAGGAGGTCCTGCCATATGCTAGAAATTGCCAGGTGCAGGCAGAGGTGGGAAGACACTCAGGAATGCTCTGGCTGAGCTCAGCAGGCTAGGGAGAATCTTAGAAAAGAACTAGAAGCCCTAGAACTCACTAAGGTCCCCTCCCTCTCCTGTGATATCCTCATCAGGTCAGGGAGGTTTGAATACAGAAAGCCATTGACCCTGCAGGGCTGTGTCTAAGCTGCTGGCACAGAGATACACAGCCGAGTCTCCCAGCTGCAAGGTGCTCATGGCCAGCTCAGAGCTATAGTTACTGAACTGTTTTCCTGAGAACCGATCAGGGATGTTTCCTTTCTCTCTCTCCTCCTTTTCAAAAAAACTAATGAGGAACTCGGGGCCCTGGCCCAGAGCCTGCTGGTACCAGTATACAGTATTGTGTCCGGAGATAGGATGGCACTTCAGAACAGCCTTCCCCTCATGACTTTTGATTAGGTGTCTTGGGAACTGAGTGACTCCAGCAGCCACTGGACCTGTGGAGGAAGGAGACAGAAGCTAGAGACTAGCACAGGAAGGAGATGGACACTCCACCAACAGTCAAGAACTTTAGGTACAAGATATGTCCCACCTGAACTCAGGACTCACCTGTTCCCAGAAGACAAAGGGCTATGCAGCAGAGGAGCCAAGGGCCACTGGAAGAGTCAGAAAGGACAAGACTGTTCATCTCCCTGCTCTGGGCTCTGGTGTTTGGGGTGAGAGAGCAGAGGCTTTGCCCCTCCCTTTGCTCTGCTTGGAGGACCTGCCTGTGATGTCACTGTTCAGATGTCACTGTCTTTGTAGATTCCACAGGCAACCTGTTCTTCCTGGATAGATTCAGCTGGTGCAGATATTCCCCCATTCTGTCCATTTTCCTATGAACAGGTGCTGCTGGTTGTGCTGAGCTGGACCAGGTAGGGTTTGTGGCAGGTGATCATCCCCAGAGCTTTTTTGCTTCCTTAAAGCAGGTGCCATTTGTTCTATACCTGGCTTGAATTATCTATGTTGCCCACTAAAGGAAGCTCCATTACCCTCTCCACCAAACATAGGCTCCAGAAGAGATCTTAACTCCACATAGAGCCTGGCTCATAGCTCTCTGATGTGACCAAAACAGCTGCATAGCAGTAAATATGAAAAGATATGATCAGCAAACCTCTGATTCATCAGATAGTCTCTCTGATGTAAGGACCAAGGCAAGACTGCCTCCCACAGGGTGCCATCAGTGGCTCACTCCATGGATCCACAGCGCCCCCAAGCGGTCACTTGTGTATAACAGTGTTGACACTACCCAGGCTGGCTGGGTTCTCTCCGAATGAGTCAGAACCAGCCAGGACACTGGCAGCTCCTGCTGATGTGATGTTTACTATTTCAGCTCAGCCTTTGCAGGTGGTAGTGAGGGAGGCATGGTGCAATTTTCTAAAAAAGGGAATAAAAATTATAAATATTAACAATGAGTGTTTTGGGAAAGAGGACACCTTGCATTTGCTGCCCTGGGAAGTGCTCTGTTTAACCAAAGATAATTCCTGGAGAGAGCTGATCTGGGGGTTCTATCAGCCAAAATAAATAAATAAATAACTGGAAATAAACTCTCTTGGAAAGGGGTATTGCCTACTTATAGATCCTGGAGGGTTTTTTTTGGACTATCTTTTCAACTCTCTCTCTTTTTTTAATTGAATTACTTACCTTTTGGTTATTGATTTGTATTTTGTACACATGTCCCTTCTTAATATATTTTGATGAACAGGTTTTCAAAATTTTGACAAAGAAATATGTGCTTTTTAAAAATTAGATTTGTTTTTGTGTTCCATAAGAAATCTTTGCTACTCCAAGGTCAAAAAGAGAATTTGCTCTGCTTTCTTTCAGAAGCTTTATAGATCATTTTTATATTGACCCATCTCATTCTCAAGTTTGCAAGAGTCAGCAAAAATGGTCAGATGGTAAATATTTCCGGTTTTCTGTCCGCTGCTCAGCTCTGCCACAGCTGTGCCAAAGCACCCACAGACATTGGGTATGGAGGGAGGGAGGCTGTGCTCCAATAAACTTCTTGTATGAAGACCAAAATTTGAATTTCAAATATTTTTCATATGTCACAAATATTTTTATTTTTCAACCACTTAAAATTTTAAACATCGTTAGTTAGCTTCTGGACCTCTAATAACAGGCAAAGGCCAGATTTTGCCCACTTCTGGTTTATGAGGTGAGAGAAGGATTGAGTTTCAGTATTTTCCATATGCATACAGGTTTTCCAACTTTTTGAAGTGACTATTTCTCCTCATTTTGAGCTACTTTTAGTGTTTGATCTAGGGATTACAATGTGCATCTCTAATTGACTGTAGTATCCCTGCAAAAGTGTCTACTAGTCATAGATTTTTCATAGTGCCCTTGATCAGGAGAATGACTTTGAATTACTTCTAATTTACTAAGAGTTTTAATTGGTAACAGATGTTGGATTGTATCATATGTACTTTGAGCAGCTATAGAGATGATCCTATGACCTTTCTTTATTTTTATTTGAGATGTTAAACTACATTTTGTACTTTTGAATGTTAAACTGACTGCACATTACTGAGATAAACCTCATTTGGTCACAATGTATTCACCTCTGTAGCTGTTGTTGCATTTGACTGGGATGAGTAGGGACTTATTCACTGATTTTTAGATTTCCCACTAAGTACTCTTGTAATGGCATCCTACCAATTTTGATATGCTATATGTTAGGGTTTGCCTGGTGACTTGGGATATGAATGAATTCACAGATAAGAAAAGAGATACACTGAGGAAATTTATATTACTTTCCAAGGGATGAAAGGACTGGTGTATTTGCTAGTCAATGCAGGGCAGGGAAAAAAGTGTCTAGCCCTTTTAAATGATAAACAGTTGCTGTTGCTAAGCCATAAGGAAGGGAGGAAGATTGCGTTGAAGTTGAACAGATGCTGCGCATTGTCTTGAGAAGTTACAGTTTATTTGCTGGAGACATTCCGGCAGATGTCCTAAGGAGGTGTCTTATCAGTATTTTTCCCAAGTTTGTAAAACAAGCTTAGAACAAAAGTTATAAAGAGTTCAAAACAGGGCTTTGTCTGAAGGGGAGGAGGGAGATGTGGAGAAGGAATTTTTGCTAACCAACCTGAAGCTAATAAAACAGCAGGAAGAAGGCTGAGAGATATGAAAACATATTCAGTCACTAATCTTCCAAGAGATGCAAATCATAACAACAATCAGGTACCATCTCACACTGTCATCAACAAATCAACAAACAAGTGCTGGCAAGGATCTGGAGAAAAAGGAACCCTCATGCACTGCTGGTGAGAATGCAGACTGGTGCAGCCACTATAGAAAACAGTATGGAGTTTCCTCAAAAAAAATTAAAAATGAAACTCCCATTTGACCCAGTAATCCCACTTCCAGGAATATATTTCAAAAAATCAGAAACATCATTCAGAAAGGATATATGCACCCCTATGTTCATAGCAGCACAATTTACAATAGCTAAGTTTTGGAAACAGCCTAAGTGCCCATCAGCAGATAGTGGATTAAAAACCAGTGGTACATCTACATAATGGAATTCTAAACTCCTATTAAAAAGAAGGAACTCTTACCATTTACAACAGCATGGATGGACCTGGAGAACATTATGCTAAGTGAAATAAGTCATTCAGAGAAAGATGAATGTCACCTGATCTCACTCATTTGTGGAATATAATGAGCAACATAGACTGATGAACAAAAATAGATCCACAGATAAAGAAGCATTGAACAGACCTTCAAACCTCAGAGAGATGGCCGAGGAGTGGTGCAGGGAAGGGGAAGGGAGGGTAAGAGATCAACCGAAGGACTTGTATGCATGCATATAAGCATAACCAATGGACACAGACAACAGGGGGTTAAGAGCAGGGGCTGGGGGATGGGAGCGGCTGGGTAGAGGTCAATGGGGTGGGAGGAAAGGAGACATATGTAATGCTTTAAACAAGAATTTAAATTAAAAAAATAATAAAAAGAAGGCTTTAGATGGAAAAATATTAAAATAAAACAGCAGGGAGGAGGGGTTGGGGAAAGATTATAGCCTTGAGTATGGTCTGATCTGGTCTTGCTGTTTGAATAGAGGAGCTGTTTAAATCAGAAGAGTCAACAATCTCAGGGTTTAATTAACAAGTGCTTTTCATAAATTGCAGAAAGGCCACAACAACAACAACAACAAAAAGGAGAGGCCTGTTTCCTGTTCTTACATTATATTTTCATTTGGTTAAAATTGCTTTAGAATTACCCTTTTGCTTTGTTCTTTGCCCCATAAGGTTATTTAGAAGATTACTATTTTCTTTCCAAATATTTGAGACTTTTCCAATGCTCTTTTTTGTTGTTGACTTCTAATCTAGCTCCTTGGTGATCAGAGAATATGCTTTGTAAGACTTGGATCCTTTTAAATATATTGATACTTATTTCATCATGATCCATAGACCCTAGATAAGAATGTGTATTCTACTGCTATTGGGTGAACTGTTCTATAAATGTCAGTGAGGCCAAGGTGATCAATAAGTTATTCCATCAAGTACTGACAGGTGTTGAAATGTCTGAGTATAATTATGGATTCTTCTATTTCTCCTTGCTGTTTTCGTTCAATGTTTTGAAGCTTTGTTTTTACATGAATAAATATTTATGATTGCTATGTCTTCTTATTAGATTGCTTTGTTACCATTAGAATATGACATTTGTTATCCAGATGACATCCTTTGCTCTGAAATTTACTTTGTCTGATATTAATACTGCTGCTCTAGCTTTTTTTGTTCAGAGAACTTTCTGAGTCTTCATGTTTATAGTTTTTTCTAGTTGGCAGTATACAGGTTTTTTGTTTTGTTTTGTAGTTTGTTTTTTTACAGAATATGAGTCTATGCTTTTTAATTGCAGTATTTCGACTACTTAGATTTGATATGACTATTGATCTAGTTTGTTAATAGCTATCATCTTGCTATTTGTTCTATTAGTTCCATCTCTTCTTTGTACCTTTTCCTTTGTTTTATATCTTTTTGTGTATTAATTGAGCATATTAATAATTTTATTTCCTCTTTTTTGTTGGCTTACTAGCTTTAATTGTATTTGTTATTTTAGTGGTGGCTCTAGGATTTGCAATTCATATCTCTGCTTTAACACAGTCTTCCTTCAAGTGATATTATACCACCAAACATAGATTAGGAAAACCTCACAATGGTAAGATATTTATCTATTTATCTACTCTCTGTCTTGCTATTATATTTACATACAGTAGTCCTGCCTTATCTGCAGTTTCACTTTCCCCAGTTTCAGTTACCAACAGTCAAGCGCTGTTGAGAATAATTAATGGTCAATTCCAGAAATAAATAATTCCCAAGTTTTTACTTGAGCACAATGTTGAATAGCTTGATGGAATATTGTGTTGTCTCATTCTGTCCCACACAGGATACAATCCATTCCTTTGTTCAACATATCCATGCTGTGTACACAACGTGGTATTAGCCACTTTGTAGCTGTCTTTTAATCAGACTGACTGTACCAGCATCATGTTGCTTGTGTTCTAGACACCCTTATTTTGTTTAATAGTGGCCCCAAAGGACATGAGTATTGATGCTGGCCATTTAGATTTGCCAAAGAAATGCCATAAAGTGCCTCCTTTAAGTAAAAAGGTGTGTTTGTATAGGAAAAAACAGTATGTATAGCGTTTGGATACTTGAAAAGTATCCCCCCAAATAAGAGGGGATTACTGTAACTGTTATTCAGGTCTTCTTTGAATCACTTTTCTTTAGTAGGGTTTTTATTACATCAAGCTAAAGTTAAATTTTTATTAAAAATAGAATGGAGAAGAAGACTGCAGGGTTGCTGAGAAAAAGGCTAAAACAATATATAGGCATACATTAATGTGCATTATTGTAGGTGACAGATGCTCCTGGATAATTGATCTCAATGACAGTTCTTACTAAGGGTTCTAATATAAGTATTTTAAGGCGGGTGGCTGCATGTGGCCTTGATAGTTCTCTGCATGGGCTGCCCACACAAGAACTTAATGTGGTCTGAGTAAGAGACACGCAGTATAGGGAGTTTATTATAAATGTGTTGAATTTTTATATTTTACAGGAGAAGATTTTACCATACTTGATTGAGCTTAAGCACTGGTGCTCAATCTCAATTGTAGAATCTTGAACTATAACGGAATCCCAGAAATCTACAGACAGAATATTATTACCCAGCAGATCTTTTCTTGGGTCTCAAAGATCATTTTCTGACCTCCCAGTATCAGAAAGACAGTGAAAGAACCAATGGCACTTAGTCCTCTTGATGAGGGAAGAGGGCCACTCCTTTGTTCTGGGAACTATGAGGAGAGGTGAGCACATGAGGGTTTAAGAGCAGGAAGAGGGTGACTGTGCCACGCTGTGGTTAAGCTGCTGGCACAGAGATACACAGCCGAGTCCCCGTGCTCTGCAGGCTGGATCTTCAGAGTGGAGGAGGAGCCATCAGGCCTCTCAGCAAAGAACCGCTCTTTAGGTATCCCTGATGTGTCTGGGGCATCCTTGTTCTGAAAATAAAGCAAAAAATCCAAGCCCTGCCCCAGCCTCTGTTGGTACCAGTAAAGAACAGCATGTCCAGAAATTGGATCACAACTGAGAGACACATTCTGTCCCCTCTCTGTGACTATAATCCTGGGGAACTGGGACACTCCAGCATTGGTATGACCTGTGAAGATACAATTTGGGAATAGAATGAGGAAAAAAACAATTATAAATCTCTCTCTCTCTCTCTCTCTTTCTCTCTCTCTCTCTCTCTCTCTCTCTCTCTCTCTCTCTCTCTCTCTCTCACACACACACACACACACACACACACACACACACTCGCCTAACCAACTCCTCATACACACCAGAGACACATAGTTAAACTGCTTGGATTTTTGAGGACTCACCTATCCCCAGGAGACAGAAGGTCACCCAGCAGAGGAGCCTGGTGCCCATGGCAAGGTCAGGAGAGGAATGGGAGGTTCACCAGGTCAGGATCCTTGTGAGCATGAGCAGAGGAGGAACATCCTATGTCTGCACAAGGCCGTTTCCATAGTGACATCACTGGCTCAATCAATCCTCTCAACCTCAGGGACATGGGATCTATATTACAGCATTCTTGGCTGATTAATTTAAATATTGATAAGCTCCTTTTTCAACAAAATCAATGCATGGCTGTCATTCTGGACTCCCATAGCTTTTTAATGGAAGAGGACTCCATGTCATTAACTTGTAAGACACCAGTGTGTAATATATAAGGAGGGCTATCCTGGAGGCATCAGATTCAGATTGATGGTGAGAAAAGCTAGATATGGGGAACCAACTAATAGGGTAGCTTCAGAAGACAGGTAAACATACAGTAACATTGGGTAGTTGTGTGCCCAAGGCCCTGGGTCTGGTCCAGGCCTAACAGAAAGTACCCTGTAGGAGGACCTCAGCATATACAAAGGGTTAACTTACTTGCTCAGTCCACTGGGGGCTGCAAGGTGCAGAAGTCTGTTTAGGGCTCTGCTAAGACCTATGGAAGGGCTGCCCCCTGCCTTTTTATGCAGAGAGGAGGTGGCTCTGCAGTGCTATGGATTCACTGATGGCACAGAAGTACACAGATGTCTGTGAGGGGATCACTGACTCCAGCGTGAGGGCAAAGTTTCTTATATTTGATCTAGAGACACTGTACCCATCAGCAACATCTCCTTTGGTGGTGATCCCAGCACTGACTAATAAATCAGCCTCAGCCCATACCCCAGGTCTTGTTGATACCAGTATATATTGTTGTGATTATCAGTCTGGTGACATCTGAAAGTCACCTTTTCTCTCTTTGTGACCTTGTAGGTTGGGTTCTGGGTGATTCGGGCATCCAGGTATCGTATAAAGAGAGAGCCACAGACCTGATACTGTCATCCTAAGATGAAGGCTTGGGCTGATGTCTTGGGAATCCCAGGGCAGGAAGCCTACCATACTCACCTGCTCACAGGAGACAAAGAGCCACTCAGAAGAGCCTGGTGACTATTTCAGGTACAAGGCAAAATCTCATGTCTTCCTATTCTGTCTCAAGGAAATAGACTCAGTGATGTCTGAGCTATAGGGCTAACCTGCTACACCTCTGCCCCTAGAAGAAAATCAATAATTCATCTTAATTACAGGAACCACATGACCTCCAGGAAGTCTTCCAAGCCTCAAGGTCAGAGTCATTAGTATCTGAAGACTTGTTTTTTGTCACACAATTCACCGAATGATGGGAGACCTGCCATCTGTGCTCAGGTCCTTGTGTGCTCATGGGTCAGAGTTCTTCCTTGGTTTCAACCGAGGCCACAGAAGACTAGACCACCTGAGTGCCTGTGACTGTGCCTTTTGTGAAAAAGAGAAGAGGCTTGTTAGCCAGGTGGATGAGATACTCAACAGTGGTACAGGTTTGAAGAATCACAGGGAAATGTTCTGTCTCCATTCAGAAGTCTTGCACCCCCACAGAATGGGAGAATATTGATTGAATCATAAGTGTGCTACAGTGCCATGCTAGTAACTAGTCAATATCAGTTCGAGCTGCTATTTCTTATACAGGTTATTTCTCAGTGTGAGGGTAACCTATTTCTGTGACTACATATCTTGATGTCATCTTGCTGATCAACTATAGTCACACAACCGTGAGAAAGAACATGGAGTCAGAAATCAGAGGCAAGGAGGAGGTTGATGGTCATCACATATAAAGGTTTGGGGGCTGGCTAACCCAGGAAAGGCTGTTACATCTTATCCAGGACTTATCTGGTCCCAGGGATCCAAGAGCCAGAAGGCAAAGAAGCCCACTCCCTGAGGAAGGATCAGTGCAAATAAAGAGCTAGGACTCACATTGTTTGGGTTAGAGTACATGGATCCTAGAGATCTGAGGACTGTTCTCACAATAAAGTATAACCAAAATATACTGTTAGTATTCTCAATAATACCCTCATTTCTTTGCAAATATAAGCATTCATTAGTAATAGTTTCTTTGTAAAGTATTTTTAATCAGTTAGAGCCACTAATTTGATATTGCAGAAAACATGCACCTCATCTCAAAACTATTTTTATGTGTGTGTGTTTGTATTGATGTCTCCCATGCACCCAGAGTAGTGCCTATTCATGTTCAATATTGAAAGGAGGTTTGCTCTTCATGTGGACAATGAAGAATAATGTCAGGCCTTCTCATGTACACAGGACTTCTAGAAGACGTCTACAAAAAATGTTATTCTTCTTTTCAGAAAGCAACCTAAAACAGCCCTGGCTGGTTTGTCTTAGTGGATAAAGCGGGGTCCTGGGTTAGTCTCCAGTCAAGGGCATGTACCTGATTTACAGGCTGGATCCCCAGCCCAGGTTGGGGCATGTGCAGGATGCAATCAATCAATGTGTCTTTCTCACATCAATATTTCTCTCGGTTCCCCCCTGCCTTCCACTCTTTCTAAAAAATCAATGCAAAAATTTCCTCAGGTGAGAGTCTGTGCACCAGGCATCTAATAGTAAATAACTGTGCTAGACTAGAGATGCATCACAGTCTATAGAAGAACAAAGATTAATTGAGTCTGTATTCTTTATTAAACAATTTGTTTTATCTGCTTGTGCAAATCTCTGCATGACACACATTATTGGCTCCAGGTTACAAATACAAATATTCAGACAAATATTTTCTGAGTCACCACCATCCTAAAGCATGTCAGCATATGAACAGACAGGTCCCCAAAGCTGGATCTCTTTCTTCTTCAGCATGTCCCCTCCCAGATGAAAGTTGTTTTGCAAATCATTTGTGTTAGATCCAGCATTTCTGACAGGAACTTTTGGGTCCATATTCCTATTTTTCAGATGCCTCCCTCCACTAAATGCAGAAGGGTGGGGTGATTTAAAGTATGGGTAGAAGTCAGTATGGCCTGTGTTTTAATCACAGTTCTGATATTTGTTAGCTGTGTCTTCTTTAACAAATTATCCAAACTGTCTAAAAATCAGTATTTTCACCTCTAATCTGGGTAATTTGTGCTACCTCACAGAAAATGAGCAATGAATAGATGATGGGTTAAATGCACAAAATAAATAGAATTAAAGTCATCTGTATTCATCAATAAACTTGTATCCCAGTCTGTAAATATCTACACCATTCACTTAATAGCTGTAACACCCAGCTGTTTTCTGCAGTTCCTGATCTGGGCAGACACAGTGATTTCAGAAGCTCTGATGGAAAGTTTGGGCAAGCTGAGACCCTTCTTCCTCCAAACCTTCAAGTGGTTTAGAAACACTGATTCCCTGTAGTAACTCCCAAAATCCTGCCAGAAATTCCTAGAGGGC
The DNA here is from genome assembly GCA_011751065.1 of Lasiurus cinereus. Lineage (NCBI taxonomy): Eukaryota > Metazoa > Chordata > Mammalia > Chiroptera > Vespertilionidae > Lasiurus > Lasiurus cinereus. The sequence continues at coordinate 45,161,732 of JAAGEH010000307.1, forward strand.
TTCTCTTTTCTTGATGAATCTTCTGTTAGTCTGAAAAATCCCCTAGTCCCTTAGCTCCTTTATTGGAGGGACATCACGGTCTCGCTGTATGTGAACTAGGACAGGACAGACATGTTCTCTGGCTTGAAGTTCTGTATCCTAGAATTTGGCAGGTAATCAGCTGTGTAACCATACATGATGGGTGACCTCTGCATACTTGCTCTGATGCTCTTGAAATGGCAGAGATAGGGCTCTGTTATATTTTATTGTGTTTCTTTTACTTTTATAAAATTTATTTTTATTGTTGAAAGCATTATAGATGTCTTCCTTTTGCGCCTTCTCCCTCCCCCTCACACTCCACCCACACACACACTGACCCCCTTCACCCCATTCCAGCCTCTGCCCAGACCTTTACTACTCTATTGTCTATGACTGTGGATTATGCATATATGCATATTAGTTCTTTGGTTAACATCTTCCCTTTCCACCCTCCCCAGTTCCCTCTGAGGTTCCTCATTCTGTTCCATGCTTCCATGTCTCTGGATCTATTTTGTCCATTAGATTCCACATGTAAGTGAGATCCTGTGATACTTGTCTTTCTCTGACTGAATTACTTAGCTTAGCATAATACCCTCCAGGTCCCTCCTTGCTGTCCCTCCTGGATGAGAGATACTACTTTTGTGTAGCTGCATAGTATTCCATTAACTACGGCACAGGCAGCACCATAGAATTTTAGGGGAATGCTGACTTCGGAGATATATAGTTGACATATGTGAAGTATTTGGGACATCTAAGAGCTGCAACATCCTGGCTATAAAACCAAATATGGAGCATTTTATCTTCTGTAAAATGGACACAAAATGTCTACCATGCATTAGCACACACGGCGTGGACACCTACTCTATCACAGCAGGAGTTCCTGCCATGTGCTGGCAGAGCAAGAAAGCTCTGGCTGAGCTCAGCAGGCCAGGAAGAATCTTAGAAAAGAACGAGAAGCCCTAGAACTCACTAAGGCCCCCTCCCTCTCCTGTGACGTCCTCATCGAGGCAGGGAAGTTTGAATACAGAAAGCCATTGACCCTGCAGGGCTGTGTCTAAGCTGCTGGCACAGAGATACACGGCTGAGTCTCCCAGCTGCAAGGCGCTCATGGCCAGCTCAGAGCTGTAGTCACTGAACTGTTTTCCTGAGAACCGATCAGGGATGCTCCCCTTTTCTCTCTTCTCTTTTTCAAAATATTCAATGAGGAACTGGGGGCCCTGTCCCAGAGTCTGCTGGTACCAGTACACACTTCTGTGTCCAGAAATGGGGTGGCACTTCAGAATGGCCATCCCCCCTTGGCCTTTGATTACATGTCTTGGGGACTGGGTAACTCCAGGAGCCACTGAACCTGTGGAAGAAGGAGACAGAAGCTGGAGACCAGCACAGGAAAGACATGGACAGGCCAGTGACAGTTAACTTTGCATTCAAAGGATATCCCACCTGAAATCAGCACTCACCTGCCCCCAGGAGACAGAGGGCCAAGCAGCAAAGGAGCTTAGGACCCCTGGAAGATTTAGACAGGACAAGACTGACCATCTCCCAGCTCTGGGCTATGGTTTTGGGGATGAGAGAGCAGAGGCTTTGCCTCTCCCTTTGTACTGAGTAGAGGGCTTACCTGTGATGTCACTGTTTGATGTCACTATCCTTGTAGGCTTCACAAGCACCTTGTACCTCCTGGCCAGGCTCAGCTGCTCCAGGCATTCCTCATTCTTTCCATCTTCCTATGCGTAGGTACTGCTAGTTGTGCTGAGCTGTCCAGGCAGGGTTTGGGGCCTGTGGTTATTCCCACAGCTTTTCTGTTTCCTAGAAGCAGGTGCTCCTTGCTCTACACCTGACTTGAATTATCCAGGATGCCCCACAGAAAGAAGCTCCCTCATTGTCTCCACCAAAAGTAGGCTCCAAGAGAAGCTTTACCTCCAGATAAGGCCGAGCTCGTGGTTTCCTGCTCTGACCAACACATCTGCAGAGCAGTTAATGTGAGAAGATATGATCAGCAAACCTCTGATTCATTAGATAGTCCCCCTAATGTAGGGCCCAAGCCAAGATTCTCTCCCTTAATCCTGTCTCACACAAGGCCCATCAGCAGCTCACTCAATGGATACACAGCGCCCCCACGCGGCCACTTGTGCAGTAGCGGTATTGACACTGCCCACGCTTGCTGGATTCTGTTTGAATTAGGCCTCAGGATTGGCCAGGACGCTGCACAGCTCCTGCTGATGTGATGTTTGCCTGTTTCAAGTTCACTCTTTCTAGGTGGTAATGAGAAGGAGTGATGCATATTTCCAAAAAGGGAATAAAATTCTAAATATCATCAATGAGTGTTTTAGGAAGGAGGACACCATGCATTTACTACCCTGGGAAGTGGGGGTAGAGGGACTTTGGGCAAAGTGCTATCTTTAACAAAAGGTAATTCTTGGGCAGGACAGATCATGGAGTTCTATCTGCCAAAAATGCTCCTACATGGCTGAAAATAAACCCTCTATGAAGATGAAACTGCCTACTTTTAGATCCTTTTTTTGATGAGTGGATGGAAATCACCCTATTCAACTCTTTAATCTTTTTAAAATTGAATTACTCACCTTTAAAAATTATTGATTTGTAGGAATTATTTATATTTTTTATATATGCCCTTCCTCAGATATATTTTTTTCTTGATTTCTTTTGATGAACAGGATTTTAAAATATTTGTAAAGTGTGCTTTTTAAAGATTAGAATATTTTTGTCTTAAGAAATCTCTGCTACTACTAGGTCATGAAAAGCAATTGCTTTGCTTTCTTTCAGGAGCTTTATATGTCATTATGAATACTGATTCAACTATACTCGAGTTTGCAAAATCAGCAAAAGTCTTCTGTAAATATTTCTGCTCAATTCTTGCACAGCTGTGCCAAAGCAGCCAGAGACACTGTGTAAATGAGGGAGGAGACTGTGCTTCAATAAACTTCCTGTATCCATACCAAAATCTGAATTTTACAGAAATTTTGCATGTCACAAATACTGTTTTTAATCTTTTTCAACCACTTAAAAATGTAAACACCGTTGGTTAGCTTCTGGGCTCTATAAGATGGAGTGAGGTAAGGATTAAAATTATTTTCCCATATGCACCACTGATTATTTTTCCAGCACCATTGTTGAATGACTATTTCACTCCTTTTGTCTACTTTTAATATTTGATCTAGAGATTACAATATGCATGTTTAACTTACTATAGTGTACCTGCAAAAATGTCTTTTAACCATAAACTGTTTCATACATGCCCTTCACTAGGGAAAGAACTTCTTCCAATTACTTCCAATTTACTGAATTTTTATCAGGAATTGCTGTTGGCTTTTATCAAATGTTTTTAAGAATCTATAACAATGATCATATGATTTTTCTTTTTTTAGTATTTGAGTATATTGACATATTTTTGAATGTTAAACTAACTGTACTTTACTGAGATAAGCCCCACTTAATCATGATGTGTTACCCTCTGTAAATGTCATTGCATTTTGATATACTGGAATTCTAAAAGGATTATTATTCTGTGTCCATGAGGAATATTGGTCTGTAGGTTTTTGTTTAGTGTTGTTTTGGTAATTCCTTGTTCTCATTTGAGCACCATAGTAGTGCTGGCTGGCCTCAGGATGAATAGGGAATTATTCCTGAGTTTTCAGGTTCCTCAGTAAATACTTCTTTAGTGGTATCTTACCAATTTTGATATATTTTCATTTTCATTAAGTTAGAATCCCTTTATAATTTCCATTTTGATTTGTTTTTAGCCTCATGAGTTATTTAGAAGATTGTTATTTCCTTTCCAGATTTTGGAATTTTTCCAGAACTCTTTCTGTTATTGATACCAGTTCCTTTGTGGTGAGAGAACATACTTTGTATGACTTGAATTCTGTTAAATTTATCGATACTTATTTTATACCTAGAGTCTATAGCATCCTGGTCCATGGTCCATGTGCATTTGATAGAACGTGTATTTTGCTGCTATTGGGTAAACTGTAAATATCTGTTAGGTTGAGGTGATCATTAATGTTATTTATGTCATTTATATCCTCACTACTTTTATTGGGGAGGCAGTCATGATATTCAATAACTACTGATAAGTGGCCCTAGCCGGATTGGCTCAGTGGCTATTATCCTGAGAACTAAAGGGTCCTGTGTTTGATTCCAGTCAAGGGTATGTACCTCAGTTGCAGGCTCGATCCCTGGCATCCAGTATGGGTATGTGCGGGAGGCAACCAAGAGACGTGTCTCTCTCACATTGATGTTTCTCACTCTCTGTCTCTCCCACTCTTTCTCTGGGGGAAAAAAAATGTCTGACTCATAATTTTGAATTTGTCTTTTTCTCCTTGTTTTCACTCCTGTATTTTGAAACTTTTTAGATGCATAAATATATATGATTGCTATCTTTTCTTGATCAATTGATCCTTTTATCAATAGAATATGACCTTTCTTTGTTCTGAAATTTACTTTGTCTGATATTAATATTGTTGCTCCAGCTTTCTTGTGATTAGTGTTAGTCTTTCCCATTTTACCTTCTTAGTTTTGTGATTATACTCTCTTTCTGATGGGCAGCATACAGTTGGTCTCTCACTTTTTTGCTCAAAATCACAATCTATGCTTTTTATTTGGAGCATTGAGACTATTTTGATTTCATATGACTATTGATCTAGTTAATTAATATCTATCATAATCTTGTTATTTGTTGTATTAGCCCCATTTTTTGTCCTTTTCTTCAATTTATGTCTTCTTGAGTATTAATTGAGCATTTAAATAATTCCATTTCCTCTTTTTTGTTGGCGTATTAACGAGAAATATGCTTGTTATTTAGTGGTGCCTTTAGGGTTTGCAATATACCTCTCTGCCTTAACACAGTCAACCTTCATGTGATATTATTTTACTTGACATAAATTAGGAAAATCTCACAATGTTAAAAAATTTATCCATGTATATGCTCCCCCTCTTGCTCTTATGATCACACATTTTACTTTTACATACAGTAGTCCCCCTTATCTGCAGTTTCACTTTCTGCAGTTTCAGTTACCTGAGTTCAAGTGCAGTCCAAAGTTATTAAATAGTAAATTCCAGAAATAAACAATTCCTAAATTTTAAATTGCACACTAATCCGATGAGCCTCATGAAATCTTGTGCCATTTCCTTCCATTCCATGTAGGGGTGTGTACACACTCCCTGTGTATACAATTAGCCATTAGTCACTCAGTAGCCCTCTCAAAGTTGACTGTAGCAGCATCACAGTACTTGTTTCTAGTCAACCTTCTTTCACTTAATAGTGGCCCAAAGCACAAGAGTAGCGATGCTGGCAATTCTGGCATGCCAAAGAAATGCCATAAAGTGCTTCCTTTAAGTGAAAAAGTATACATCTATAGGGTGAACAGTATAATTTGGGTTCAGTACTGTCAGCAGTTTCAGGTACCCATTGAAAGTTTTTGAAAATATCCCCCCAAAATAAGAGGGGACTACTGTGATTATTATCTTGGTGTTCTTTGAATCACTTTTCTTTAATACCTTCTCAACTAGGGTTTTTATTAAACCAAGCCAAATTTAAATTTCTATTAAAAATAAACTAGAGAAGAAGAATATTAAACACAGAATGACTGCAGGAACATAAAAAATACTAATACAATATATGGACGTACTTTAACGTGTATTATTTTGGGTGACAGGTGCTCCTGATTAATTAATCTCAATGACAGTTCTTACTAAGGTTTCTAATTTATGTATTTTAAGGCTGGTGGCTGCATGGGGCTTTGACAGTGCTCTGCAATAGCTGCCCACACAAGAGCTTAATGTGGTCTGAGTTAGTGACACTCAGTACAGGGAGTTTATTGTAAATGTGTTGAAATTTTATATTTTATAGAAGATTCCACAATACCTTACACTCAGCCTGGATGTTCAATCTCAATTGTAGAATCTTGAACTGTATAAAGAAATCCCAGAGATCCACAGCCAGAATGTTATTATCCAAGGTGACTTGTTCTGGTATTTTGAAGGTAATTTCCTGACCTCCCAAGATGAGAACAACAATTAAAATCCCAAAGCACTTATTCCCCTTGATGAGGGAAGAAGGCAGGTCACTCCTTTGTTCAGGACTCTGGGAACTATGATAAATGAACACATGAGCGTTTGAGAGCAAGAAGAGGGTGACTGTGCCACACTGTGGTTAGGCTGCTGGCACAGAGATACATGGCTGAGTCTCCCTGCTCTACACGTTGGATCGTCAGAGTGGAATAGGAGCCATCAGGCCTCTCAGCTAAGAACCTCTCTTTAGGCATCCCTGATGTGTCAAGGGCCTCCTTGTTTTGGAAGTAAAGCAAAAACTCTGGTCCCTGCCCCAGTGTCTGTTGGTACCAGTAAAGGAAGATATGTCCAGAAATTGGATCACACCTGAGAGCGACATTCTGTCCCTTTTCTGTGACTATGTGCCTGGGGGACTGGGACACTCCAGCATGTATGTGACCTGTGGAGACAGATTTGGAAATAGAATGAGGACAAATAATTGTAATCCTCATACACACACACACACACACACACACACACACACACACACAAAGGCACACAATACCACCATGGAAGTGTTTGGTTTTCTGAGAACTCACCTGCTCCTATGAGACAGAGGCTCACCCAGCAGAGGAACCTGGTGGCCATGGCAAGATGAGGACAGGAATGGGTGGTTCACCAGATCAGGGTCTTGTGAGAATGAGCAAAGGAGGAAGGACTTTCCTCTCTGCACAGGAAGTTCCCATAGTGACATCACTGAGCCTCAGGATTGCCTGATACTAATTAATTAATTATCCTATCTAATAAAAGAGTAATATGCAAATTTACCATACCTCTGCTACACCCACCAACCACGCCCACCAACCAATCAGAGCGACTATGCTAATTAACCCAACCAAGATGGCTATGGCCACAGAGAGACCAGGAGGGAGGCTTGGGTTGCCCCTGGTAACGGAGGAAGCCGAGTTTTCCACACTCTCTGGCTGGCCCTTCTTTGTGACTATGTGCTTGGGAAACTGGGACAATCCAGCATTGATGTGACCTGTGGAGACAGATTTGGGAGTAGAATTGAGGAAAAAACAATTGTAATAATCACACACACATAAGCACACACACACAAACACACCATAATGAAAGTGTTTGATTTTTTTGATGACTCACCTGCCCCCAGGAGACAGAGGCTCGCCCAGCAGAGGAGCCTGGTGCCCATGGCAGGGTGAGGACAGGAATGGGAAGTTACTTAGGTTAGGGTTTTTGTGAGCATGAGCTAAGGAGGAGGAACTTCCCTTGTATGCACAGGGCAGTTCCCATAGTGGCATCACTGAGTCTTAGGATTGCCTTAGGACTTCTTTTTATTTCTATTAAGAAAGAAAAAATAGTTACTCATAATCAGAAATGTTAAAAATGAAAATTATGAAAGAAAGAATAAATGAGAAATAGTAATTCAAAAGTGGATGTAAATCAACACTGATAGTTTGACTTTTTGGTTGCCATTCGGGTGGTGTATTCCCTGGATCCCACACTCCCTATATGGCCAGCCTTCTCATGTCTCTTGTTCCTTCACATTGTCAGTTGGACATTTTCACTGTATTCAACAGCACTTGAAAGTTGAGGACTAAAATGCTGACTTTATCATTTCCTATTTCTAACCTTCATCCTGCATTTTGTTGATCCTTCCCAGGATTTGGGTAGCACTAGGATATGTGGGGAGGAAAAGGTGGGAAAGACAGTAGAATTGTCAGATCTTTGCTCTTTTCCCTGAAAGCAGTTTGAATTCACAGTTCAAAGCTGCTGGGGATGAAATAGTGCCTCAGGTGTGTACCGATCTAAGTTGGTTAGATCCTTCTATTAACTTTGAAGGTCAAACAACAATACTCTCTATTATTAATTCACTTAACTACATACTGACTTTTGCCCTCAACTTCTTACCACAATACCTCTTGTGTTTACACGCCAGTTCTAAAATAAATAAATGTCCCCAAATTATAAGAGAGTGGAGGCTCAGACCCCTTATTCAAGATCTTGCCTGTGAATAATTCCCTTTTATCTGAAAAGGAAGGTAAATGAGTGCCCTTTTACCTGCATTTCCAAAGTCAATAGAAATAAGTTACATTTTCATAGACTCTAGATGTTCTCAGTTAGTGTTTTTAATGCAAGTGGCAGTAGAATTGGTTGCGGTGTTACCCCAAGGTTAATAAACACATCATAGCTTTCTCAAATAAGGTTCCCATAAAGAAGTGGGGATAAATGCTTTGTCTCAGGAAGACATTCTCATTCCAGTACTTTTTAGGATTCTACTCTTTGAAATGAGTCTATTTTCAGTCTTTGCTGCCTAAGGAAAGGAAATTACATTAGTCTTTTTAAAATATATATGAGGAAGAGACATAAACTACAATTATAAAAGAGAATCATTGATTGCCTTCTGCATGCACCCTACTGGGATGGAGCCCACAACCTGGATGTGCCCTGAACAGGAATCCTACTGTGACCTCCTGATTCATAGTTCTATGCTCCACCACTGAGCCATAGTAGCTGGACCATTAGACTTTAAAGCATTGATATGAATCACTCAGGCAAGTCTGGGGCTTTGGTGTATCTTGGGCCATTCTAGACAATTCCATTGTTTCTACCCGGAGAGATACTCACAGTTCTTCAAGGATTAATACAAGGTCTCTCTCTGTAAATGGAGCCTCTGCTGACAGGAACAGCTTTTCCAAGTAGTCACAAAATATAAATTTCATATTGAAGGATACTGTTCCTCTGCTTCACCCAATTACCATAATATTCCTAATCAAGTAAATAATATTAAGTGGTATTTGCACTGACACATAAACATGTACACTGAAAGAACTCACCTGCCAGAAGGAGACAAAGCATCACACAAAAGAGGTTGGGGCGCGTGGTCAGGTCAGGGCAAGATGGGGTTGTCCCAGCTAAATGCTCTGACCTAAAAAATTGAGAGGGAGCTCAGAGTCCCATCTCCAGTGGACAGACAGGTCTGCCTGGGATGTCACTGCCCCCCACCCCAGCAGAGGCTCCATGGCCCAGGGTTCGTTTGGACTTGACTCAGGTTGAATTAGCAACTCCTCTCATAGATATAGCTCAGCAGGGCCTGAAGGAGAGATGTGGTGTGGTTGTGATGCATTGACTTTAGGGAACACCCCTCCCCTTGGTTTCCCACATTTCTCTGGGACAGTTACCTCTCTATCTGCACCTGTCCCTGTTTCTATAACCATACCCTCTTCTCAACCAGTCACTCATGCTCAATCTTATCTATTTCTTACTCAAGGGTGGGCATTGGTTGTTGTCTTGGCTTTGCCCTAAAATGCACTAATATTGAGATATATAAAAAAATAAAATGATACCCTGGGGAAAATATCTGAGTTGGAAGCTTCTATTCTTTCTGCAGATCACGCCCAAGTGCCCTATCTGTTTCCATTTCCCTCCATGTGGTATTATGTATCCTGAGCCCATAGCAAAGCTTCCTGTTCTTCTAGGTTACCATGCAGTAAGCAATATGTTTCCTATAGCTTCTTTATGGAAGAGGACTCCACTTCATTGACCTTGAAGACACTAGTGTATAATATACAAGGGGGTCTAGATGGATCTTGTTTTCCTATGGCTTTCCACCCTGGATGCATCAGACTCAGGTTGATGAGTTGAAAACCTAGAGCTAGCGAAACACCTTCCCAGGTCACAGGGAAGCACAGGACAGACTGACTGACAGCAACAGTGGGGATTGTGTGTCCAGTGTCCTGGTCTGGTCCAGGCCTGGCAGACACTGCCCTGCAGGTAGACCTCAGCACACACTGAAGTTCACCTTGCAGGCCACTGGGGGTTCCACAGCTTATTAGTTTCATGGGGGTCTGTGGAGTCAGGATGCAGGGCCTTGCCCTGCTTTTTTGTGTAGAGAGGAGTCAGCCATGAACCATTGTGGATTCACTACTGGCACAAAAGTACATGGATGTCTGGGAAAGGGTGGCTGAGTCCAGTGTGAGGGCAAAGTTCTCTGTATTTGACACTGTACCCATCAGAGACCGCTCTTTTTTCAATGCTGCCAATACCATATGAGTACTGGGTCAGCCTCAGCCCATGGCCCAGGTCTTGGCAATATCAGTACATACGTTTTGGTTACCAGTCTGGTGATACCTTAAAGTCACCTTCTTTTCTGTCCCTGTGACCTTGTATGTTGGGCTTTGAGTGATTTGGGCACCCAGTTTTCCTATAAAGAGAGCCACAGACCTGATGTTGTCATCCTATGATGAAGGCTTTGGCTGAGGTCTTGTGAATCTAGTGAAGGTAGTCCACCTGTACTCACCTGCCCTAGGAGACAAAGAGCCACACAGAAGCAGAGCCTGGTGACCATTTTAGGGCAGAATCTCATGTCTTCCTGTTCTGTTTTGAGGAAATAGATTCAGTGATGTCACTGTCCTTGACAAATGCTTTTCTCTGAAGAACTAATCTGCCACACCCTTTCCCACTGGAACAAATCAATTACCCTCTCAGTCACAGGAACCACCTGATGTCCAGGAAGTTTTCAAAACTTCAAGGTCAGGGTCATTGGAATATGAAGACTTGTTTTGCTTTATCTCACCATTCACTGACTGACAGAAGCCCTGCCTTCCATGTTCAGATCCCCGTAGTCTCCCTTGGTTTCAGCTGAGGCCACAGAAAACTGTTTTACCTAAGTCCCCATGACAGTGTTTTTTGTTAAAAAGAAAGGAGGCTTGTTAGCCAGGTGAATAAGATATTCAGCTGAAAGTACACATTTCTGATGCTTGCAGAATCACAAGAAAATTTTGTCTCCATTTAAAAGTCTTGCACCCCCTAGCCTTCCCACATACACACATAGTATGGGAGAATATTGATTAATTCATAAATGAGCTACAGTGCCACACTTGCAACTTAGTCAATATCAGTATGAGTTGCTATTGCTTATACAGGTTATATCTCAGTGTGAGGTGTCCCCATTTCTGTGACTGCATATATTGATGTCATCTCAAAGGGCAATTATAATCACACAATAGTGAGAAAGGACAAGGAAGCAGAAAACAGAGGCAAGGAGGAGGTTGATGGCCATCGCACAGAAAGACTGGCAGCTTCGTGCCTGTCCAATGCAGGAAGGGCCTTTATATCTTATCCAGTTCTTATCTGGTCTCTGGGGAACAAGAGCCACACAGCATACCAGGCTGGATAAGTGCAAAATAGAAGAAGTTTTTACTAGGACTCACATTGTTTGGGTTAGAGTACATGGACTTCCAGAGATCTAAGGACTGTTCTTACAATCAGATGTCATCTAATCCATAGTTAGTATTCTTAATAATATACCTAATTACTTTAGTAAGATAAGCATTTACCAGGAATAGCTCTTTTGTAATTTTCTTATAAATTAACTAGAGTCATAAATTTGATGTTGAATAAAAAATATATGTCATCAGAAAGTTTTTTTCTTCCTTGTGTTTTTGCATAGGTGTCTCCCAAGCTCCTAGATAGTGCCTATACATTATAAATAGTAAAGGCTGATGGGCTATGCAAATAATAAAAAATAATTTCAGGCCTTCTCATTTGCACAGAAACTGTCCAAGACTCCTAGATATGTCCCTGTTTTCTTTTTAGAAAAGCACCATAATTATAAGCATACATCCCCACCAAGCCCAAATGATGCTTTACCTGAATTCAGTTAGTGTTTGGTGAATGAAAAGAATGCATGGTTATTGGAGTCCAGGCAGACCCCACTTCTGTAAACATATCTCAGTTTAGTCACAAATAGGTTCAGAGCTTGAAAGGAGCAGAAACCCATGTGAATCTGTTGGGAATTTTAAATAAGCCAAAATAAATTGGGAAAAATCCATTTATACCTAAGACTTTTTGAATGGTTGGATGGCAGAATGAATGAAACAAAAATGGCAGTTTCTTCCAAAGAGAAGAGACTTCTGATGGTCATTTCCATCCATCATTGTCACTGTTGAGACTGCCCCCTCATTTGAGATGAAGGTTTAGGTGCAAGTATTTTTATTTTGGAAATGATTTCAGAAAGCAGAGGTAAGAGAGTAGGGAGAAAAGATCATGGAAGGAGAAAACCAAGATAAGGTGCAATACTGCAGTTATGCTGGGACACCAGGAGATGAATTTTGTTAGAACCTACAGAGCAGCACACAGAGCACTTCCTGAGCTGTCCTCCTGGACGCAGAGCTTTCATCCCCGGCTCCTTTTCCTCCAGGAGAGTTAGCACTTCTGCAGCTCTGGCTGCCCTGCTGTGCAGGCCACATGGGCTCCTATGATAGAGAGGTGGCCAGAGCAGAAAGCAGAGGGACTCTCAACTGGCAGGTGAAGGGGTCCTGTCAGAACCAGGTAAATGCACATAAACTTGCATGTAATTTTCCACTGCAGCTGAGGCTGATACCAGAGGTGGGCCAGTAAGGATGGATGGCACTGAAGGCCCCACTATGATGGTCTGTCTCTCTTCACACAAAACCGTCCCTTGCATCAGCTCTTCCTTGTGATCACTAATCACTCCAAAGCTACAACTTTCTGGAAGCACCACAGCTTCTTGTACATCAGACTTATCAAACAGAAAGCGCTGTCCTGGGTCACCTTTTTTTTAAAAAATATTTTATTGATTTTTTACAGAGAGGAAGGGAGAGGGATAGAAAGTCAGAAACATCGATTAGAGAGAGACATCCATCAGCCGCCTCCTGCACGCCCCCTACTGGGGATGCGCCCACAACCAAGGTACATGCCCCTGACCGGAATCGAACTATCCACTGAGCCAAACCGGTCTTGGCCTGGGTCACCTTTTCATTTTCCCTTAAGAGCACCTCTCAGTAGTTAATTTCACCCAATAATTATCAGACAATAGTATTTGCATTTCAGAGGTGATTCTTTTTTTCCATTTTTTTATTAATGTATTGCATGTAGTATACATGTCTTTCCATTGTCTCCTCTCCCTCATTAGAGGTGTTTCTTTCTGAGCCATAGATGAGTCAGACAAAAGTAACCCCGGCCTGCCTTTGATCCCTGAGCCACACATAGCAAATGATTTTTCTACACTAGAGATTTGTCACAGAATTTATAGAGAACAAAAATTACTTAAGCATATATTTTTATTAAGCAATTTGTAATATTTACTTGTTTTAAATCTCTACAAGACACAAATTATTGACCCCAGTTTACAAATGTAAAAACTCAGACAAATATTTTTAGAGTTACCATCGCAAGGCAGGTCAGAATATGAACAGACAGGTTCCCAAAGCTGCATCTCTTTCTTCTTCAGCATGTCCCTTTCTAGGTGAAGCTATTATGCAAATGATTTGTGTCAGAGCCAGAGTTTCTGAAAGGAATCTTTGGGTTCATATTCTCATTTTGAAGATGCCTCCCTCTACCAAGAGCAGAAGGGTGAGGTGACTTAAAGCATGGCTGGAAGTCAGTATGGCCCATGTTTGAGTCCCAGTTCCGATATTTGTTAGCCGTGCCCCTTTAGCAAAGTATCCAAACTCTCTAGCAATCAGTGTTTTCACCTGTCACCTGGGTAATTTGTGCTACCTCACAGAAAATGAGCAACAAATAAGGTGACTGGAGTAAATGCACAAAATAAGTAGCATTGAAATTGTCTTCATTTATCAATAAAATTGTACTCCAGACTATAAAAGTCTACACCATTCACTTAATAGCGATGATGCTCAGCTGTTTTCTGTAGTTCCTGTTCTGGGCAGATGCAGCGATTTCAGATTATCTGCTTGAAAGTGCTGATTGTGAGGGCAAGCTGAGACCTTCCTTCATACATTTTCCAGTTGTTTAGAAACACTGATTCTCTTAGTAACTCCCAGAATTCTGCTTGAAATTCCTGGACAGATTCTGTTTTCTCAGTGAATCTTTTGGTACTCTGAAATCACCCTAGTCACATAGCTCCTCTTTGGAGGGACATCATGGCCTTCCTCTAAGTGAACTAGAACAGGACAGATGCACGTTCTCTGGCTTGAAGTACTATCCTATATAATATGTAAGTCAACTGAACTGCAGAACAACAGGTGAAACGACAGGTCACTATGATGTGCACTGACCACCAGGGGACAGATGTTTAATGCAGAAGCTGCCCCCAGCCCTCAGGCCCCAGGCCAGCCAAGGCAAGTGCGAGGCGCCACACCGCCCTCACCCTCTCCCTCCCCCCCCCCCACACACACTGCCCCCCCGAACTGACTGCCACACCAATCCCCCTCTGATTGCTGACCAGGCCAAATTTTGTGCACCAGGCCAATCAGCTGTGCAACCACACATGAGCTGTGACCTCTCCATCCCAGCTCTGATGCTCTTGAGGGGAGAGATAGGGCTCAGCTATATTCTATGGACCAGGACCAGGCCCAGGCAGCACCATGGAATTCTGGGGGAATGTTGACTTCTGAGGCCAGGAGATGTAGGATTGCCATTTAAGATATATTTGGGATGTCCAGGAGCTACAGCTTCTTGCCTATAAAATGATATATGAGTGCTTCCTCCTCTGTAAAGTGGACACACAATGTCAACCGTGCATTAGCACACACATCTTGGACCCCATTCTATCACAGCAGGAGTTCCTGCCATGTGCTAGGAATTGCCAGGAGCTGGCAGAGCTGGGAGGACACTCCGGAAAGCTCTGGCTGAGCTCAGCAGGCCAGGGAGAGTCTTAGAAAAGAATCAGAAGCCCTGGAACTTGCTAACGTCCCTTTCATCTCCTGTGACGATGTCATCTGGGCAGGGAGGTTTGAGTGCAGAAAGCCTTTGACCCTGCAGGGCTGTGTCTAAGCTGCTGGCACAGAGATACACGGCTGAGTCTCCCAGCTGCAAGGCGCTCATGGCCAGCTCAGAGCTGTAGTTACTGAACTGTTTTCCTAAGAACCGATCAGGGATGTTTCCTTTCTCTCTCTCCTCCTTTTCATAAAAACTAATGAGGAACTGGGGGCCATGTCCCAGAGTCTGCTGGTACCAGTACACAATGCTGTGTCCGGAGATGGGGTGGCACTTCAGAACAGCCTTCCCCCCTTGGTCTTTGATTAGGTGTCTTGGGGACTGGGTGACTCCAGAAGCCACGGAACCTGTGGAGGAAGGAGACAGAAGCTGGAGACCAGCACAGGAAGCAGATGGACAGGCCACCAACAGTCAAGAACTTTGGGTTCAAGGGATGTCTCATCTGAACTCAGGACTCACCTGCCCCCAGAAGACAGAGGGCCACGCAGCAGAGGAGCCAAGGGCCACTGGAAGATTCAGGCAGGACAAGACTGGCCATCTCCCAGCTCTGGGCTCTGGTGTTTGAAGTAAGAAAGCAGAGGGTTTGCCTCTCCCTTTGCTCTGTTTGGAGGATTTTCCTGTGATGTCACTGTTCTGATGTCACAGTTCTTGTAGGCTTCCACGGGCAACCTGAACTTCCTGGACAGGCTCAATTGGTCCAGGCATTCCCCTTTCTGTCCATCTTCCAATGAGCAGGTGCTACTGGCTGTGCTGAGCTGGATAAGGCAGGGTTTATGGTAGGTGACCATTGTTTCTCTGTTTTCCTTAGAGCAGGTGTTCCTTGCTCTACATCTGAAGTGAATTATCCAGACTTCCCCACTAAAAGAAGCTCGGTCACACTTTCCACCAAACATAGGCTTCAAGAGAGAGCTTAACTCCAGGCAAGGCCAACCTCATGGCTCCCTGATGTGACAACACACTGCATAGCAGTTCATATGAGAAGATATGATCAGCAAACCTCTAATTCATCAGATAGTCTCCCTGTTGTAGAGACTAAACCAAGAGTCTGTCCCTAAACCCTCCCTGTCCTATAGTGCCCCATCAGCAGCCAACTCCGTGGATCCACATTGCCCCCAAGTGGTCACCTGTACAATAACAGTGTTGACACTGCCCAAGCTGGCTGAGTTCTGTCTGAATTAGGAGTCAGGACCAGCCAGGACAATGCAGGCTACTGCTGATGTGATGTTTACCTATCTTAGCTCACCCTTTGCAAATGGCACTGAGGAAAGCATAGAGCATTTTTCTAAGAAGGAAACACAAATTCTAAATCACATCCATGAGTGTTCTGGGGAAGAGGATACCATGCGTTCAGCTGCTCTTGGAAGCAGTAGAGGAAACTTGGGGGAAATGGTTTTTTTTTTTTTCTCTCTCTCTTTAAAAAAATATTTTTATTGACTTCTGAAAGAGGAAGGGAGAGGGAGAGATAGAAACATCAATGATGAGAAAGAATCATTAACCTGTGATTCATCTCCTGCACGCCTTCTACTGGAGGTAGAGCCCACAACCTTGGTATGTGCCCTTTACTTATTTGAACCTGGGACCCTTTAGTCCCCAGGTGAGGCTCTATCCCCTGAACCAAACCGGCTAGAGTGAAACATTATCTTTAACCAAAGGTAATTTCTGGAAAGGACTTACAGTGGGGTTCTACCAGCCAAAAAAATCTAAGCAGCTAGAAATTAAACCTCTTTGAAGAGGGGGCTGCCTACTTATAGATCTTTTTTTTTTTACCACTATGTTGAATTCACTTGCTTTAAAAAAAAACATAATTGAATTGTGTATCTTTTAAAATTATTGATTTGTAGAAATTATTTATATTTTTAATACATGACTGTTCATAGATACATGTATATTTTCTAAATATATTTTGTTGATGAGAATTTTAAAACCTTTGATAAACAAAAATATGCTTTTAAAGATATTTTTGTCCTCTCAAAGACATCTTTGCCTACTTCAAGGTCATGAAGAGAATTTGCTGTTTTCTTTTATAATCCTTATAAATCATTAAGAATGATGAACCATCTCATATTTATTCTTTTTTTTTTAATGGCAAGATTAGCAAACTTTTTCTGTAAAGAGTCAGATAGTAAAGATTTCGGTTTTCTGTCCCAGCTTCTCACCTCTGCCCCTGCAGTGTCAGAGAGCCAGAGACACTGCTCACAGGTGAGCATGGCTGCGCTCCAATAAACTTGGTGTATGCATACTGAAATCTGAATTTCATGTAATTTTCCTATGCTGTAAATATTATTTATTTGTATATTTTTTCAACCACATACGTAAATATCATTGGTTAGCTTCTATGCCATATAAGAACAAGCAGAGATTGATGTTGCTCATTCCTAGTTTATGGAGTGGGATAAAAATTGAGTTTCATTATTTTCTATATGGATATGGTTTTTTATAGCACCATTGTTGAAATGACTATTTCTCCCCTCTTGAGGCTATTGTACATGTTTGATCTAGGAATCAGAACCTGCATCTTTAATTTATCATAGCCTATTTGAAAAAATATCTATTAATCAAAATTTTTTTTCATAAATGCCCTGGATTAGGGAAAGGATGTTTCCAATTATTTCTGGTTTACTAAGAGTTTTTATCAGTTACAGGTGTTGGATTGTGTACAGTTTCTTAACATCTATAGAGATGGTCATATGATTTTTCTTCTTTTTATAATTGAGAGGTTAAACTATACTTTATATTTTTTTAATTTTAAACTGGCTGTATATTACTGAGATAAATATCCTCTTTAGATGTCATTGCATGTGATATAATGGAATTTTGAAGGGGTTATTAATCTGTGTTCTTGAGAAATATTGGTCTATTGGTTTTGATGTTGTGTGTGTGTGTTTTGTTTGTTTGTTTGTTTTGTAATATATTGGTCTCATTTGAGTATCATAGTAGTGCTGGCTTCAGGATGAGTAGTGAATTATCCCCTACTTTCCAGCTTTCCCACTAAGCACTCCTATCAATTTTAATATGATATATTTTATTTTAATTTAATTAAAATCTCTTCATAATTTTCCTTTTAATTTGTTCTTTGCCCCATGGGTTATTTAGAAAATTTATTTCATTTACAAATATTTGGGATTTTTTAAAAACTCTTTCTCTCTTTTTTTTTATTTCTAAGTTAGTTCATCTGGGGTCAGAAAACATGCTTTATAAGGCTTGACTTATTTTAAATGTATTGATATTTATTTTATGCCCAAAGTTTATAGCATCCTGGTCCATGGTCCATATGCACTCAATATGAATGTGTATTCTGCTGCTGTTGGGTGATCTGTTCTATAAATGTTAGTCAGGCCAAGGTGATAAAAAATGTTGCCTATGTCTTCTGTATCCTCACTGATTTTATTGGGGTGTGGAGGTCAAGTTGTTCAACCAGTTACTGGCAGATGTTGAAATGTCTTATTATAATTGTGAATTTGTCTATTTCTCCTTGCTGTTCTTGTTTTGAAGCTCTGTTTTAGATGTTAAGGATTGCTATGTCTTTTCTTAAATTGGCCCTTTTATCATTAGAATATGACCTTTGTTATCCCAGATGATATTCTTTGCTCTGAAGTTGACTTTCCGTGATATTATTATTGCTGCTCCAGCTTTCCTGTGATTAGTGTTAGCATGATATATCTTGTCCACTCATTTACTTTTATCTTCTGGGTCTTTATGTTCATAGTACATTTCTGGTGGGCAGCATATAGTTGTTGATTTTCATTTTTACTCAAAATCACAATCTGTGATTTTTATTTGGGCACTGAGACTACTTTGATTTGATATGACTATTGATCTAGTTTTTAGTATGTATCATGATCTTGCTATTTGCTGTATTAGCCCCATCTTTTGATTTTCCCTCTTTACTTCTCTTTATGTATTCTGGTGTATTAATGGAACATTTAAATAATTCCATTTTTTTTCTTTTTTTGCTGACTTATCCTATCTAATAAAGAGGGAATATGCTAATTGACCCTCATACCATTGCAAAGATGGAGGCAACCACAGAAAATAAGGATGGAATATGCTAATTGAATGTCCCACCCTCAAAGATGGCAGCACCCACAGCCAGAAGATGGCAGTGCTCTGTCCCCTCAGCCCTGTCAGGGCACCTGCCTCTGGAGTTCCCCAGTTACCCCACCCCTCCAACCCCCCAAGACCAGCCTGAGGTGCAGGCAAGCCTTGGATGGTGGCTGCCCAGCCGCCTAGGACCGCCCAAGGCCCAGGTAACCAAGCCAGCTAAGGCAGTCAGCAGCAAAGGTGTGATGGGGCATCTCCTTCCCCTGATTGTTGGGTTGCCTCCTGCCCCTGAGGGCTCTGGGACTCTGAGAGGGAACAGGCCAGTCTGAGGGAATCCCCCTCCCATGTATGAGTTTTCATGCACTAGGCCTCTAGTTAGTTATAACTCTGTGTTTTTTATTTTAATGGTGGCTCTACAGTGTGCAATTTACATCTGTGTCTTAACACAGTCTATCTTCAAGTGATATTATTACACTGGACATAGATTAGAAAAACCTCATAATGGTAAGATATTTACCTATTTACCTACTCTCTGTCTTGCTATTGATTTTACATACAGTAGTCCTGCCTTATCTGCAGTTTCATTTTCCCCAGTTTCAGTTACCAACAGTCAAGCACTGATCAGAATTATTAATGGTCAATTCCAGAAAAAGAAACAATTCCCAAGTTTTTACTTGAGCACCATTCTGAATAGCCTGATGAAATCTTGTGCTATCTTGTTCCACCCCAGGTGGGACATGAGCCATCTTTTCTGTAGCATATCAAGGCTATGTTCACAGCCCAGTGTTAGACACTTTTTAGATGTCTTTGTTATCACACTGAGTGTGGTAACATCATAGTGCTTGTGCTCTAGTCACCCTTATTTCACTTAATTGTGACCCAAAGCACAAAAATAGTGATGCTGGCAATTCTGACATGCCAAAGAGATATCATAAAGTGCTTCTTTTAAGTAAAAATATGTGCATGTATAAGGTAAAATGTATATACAGTGTTTGTTATTATTAGTGGTTTCAGACATCCACTGCAGGTTATTTCTGTATAAGGGAGAACCACTGTAACTGTTATTCAGGTCTTCTTTAAATAATTTTTCTTTAACACCTTCTCAAGTTGGGCTTTTATTAAACCAAGCTAAAATTTAAATTTCTAGTAAAAATGCATTAGATCCTGCCTGGTGTGTCAAAGTGGTTGTGCCTCTATCCATGAACCTAGAAGTGTCCAATTCACTTCCATTGGTACATGCTTGGGTTACAGGCTAGATCCATAGTATGACAGTTGGTATAGGCAGCCAATTGATGTTTCTCTCTAATTGATGTTTCTATCTCTCTCTCCCTCTCCCATTCTCTCTCTATAAAACCAATAAAATCATATTTTTAAAAATAGATTGGAGAAGACTGCAGAATTGCAGAGAAAAATACTAAAACAATATATAGGCTTACATTAGCATGTATTAATATGGGTGACAGGTGCTTCTGGTTAATTAATCTCAATGACAGTTCTTACTAAGGGTTCTAATTTATGTATTTTAAGGTTGGTGGCTGCATAAGGCTTTGACAGTGCTTTGTATTGGCTGCCCACATAAGAACTTAAGGTGGTCTGAGTCAGTGACACACTCAGTACAGGGAGTTTATTGTAAATATGTTGAAATTGTATATTTTATAATAGAAGGCTTACCATACCTTACACTCAGCCTGGGAGCTCAATCTCAATTGTAGAATCTTGAACTGTATAAAGAAATCCCAGAGATCCACAGTCAAAATGTTAATACCCAATGCGACCTTACTGGTATTTCAAAGGTCATTTCCTGACCTCCCACTATCAGAAAAACAATTCAAGTTCCAATGCACTTAATCCACTCCTTCGTGAAGGACTTTGGGAACTCTGAGGAGAGGTGAGCACATGCAGGTTTGAGAGCAGGAAGAGGGTGATGGTGCCACGCTGTGGTTAAGCTGTTGGCACAGAGGTACATGGCTGAGTCTCCCTGCTCTGCAAGCTGGATCTTGAGAATGGAGTAGGAGCCATCAGGCCTCTTAGCAGAGAACCGCTCTTTAGGCATCCCTGATGTGTCAAGGGCCTCCTTGTTTTGAAAGTAAAGCATAAACTCTGGGCCCTGCCCCAGTGTCTATCGGTACCAGTAAAGGAAGGTATGTCCAGAAATTGGATCACACCTGAGAGAGACATTCTGTCCCCTTTCTGTGACTATGTGCCTGGGGGACTGGGACACTCCAGCATTTGTGTGACCTGTGGAGACAGATTTGGAAATAGAATGAGAACAAATAATTGTAATCTTCATACAACACATACACACACACACACACACACACACACACACACACATGTATGCGCACAATATCACAATGAAGTGTTTGGTTTTCTGAGGATTCACCTGCCCCTAAGAGACAGAGGATTACTCAGCAGAGGAACCTGGTGGTCATGGCAGGATGAGGACAGGAATGGGCGGTTCACCATATCAGGGTCCTTGTGAAAATGAGCAGAGAAGGAGGGACTTCCCTCTCTGCATAGGCAGTTCCCATAGTGACATCACCGAGCCTCAGGATTGCCTGATACTAATAATTAATTATATCTTCTAAGATGCCAGCAATTCTGAGATGCCCCATTCTTTTAACTATAATAAGAAAGAAAAAAAATTGTCACTTATAATCAGAAGCTCCTATTGTATCTGCAGGTCACGACCAAGTGCCTTCATTGTGTTCATTAACCTCCATTTATTTTTATTTCTCTACAGCTCATAGCAAAGTCTTGTGTGCTTCTTTGTCACCATGCAGTAAACAATAGTTCCTATAGCTTCTTTCTGGAACTCCACTTTATTGACCTTTAAGACACTAGTGTGATGAGGTGAAAACCTAAAGCAGGGAGGGAGCACCTTCCCATGTAACAGGCCACTTGCAGATGATACTGACAGACTGCAACAGTGTGGGGTAGGGGCAGTGTCTGAGTCCTTGGATCTGATGCAGATCTGTCAGATAATACCCTGGAGATGGACCTCACCACACACAGAGGTTCAACCTACTGTCTCAGGCCACTGGGACCTCCATGGTGTGAAGTGTGCTTGGAGTTCCTCTTAAGTCTAGGGTGCAAGGCCTCCATCTGGCTTTTTGTGCAGAGAAGAGGTGGCCCTGCAATGCTGTGGATTCACGGCTGGCACAGAAGTACACAGATGTCTGGGAGGGTGTTGCTGACTCCAGTGTGAGAACAAAATACTCTGTATTTGATCTAGAGATACTGTACCCATCAGCACCATCTCCTTTGGCGGTGATCCCAGCACCAACTGAGTAATAGATGAGCGTCAGCTCATTGCTCAGGTCTTGGCGATACCAATACATAACATCGTGGTTATTAGTCTGGTGACAACTCAGTGTTACTTTCTTTTCTGTCCCTGCAACCTTATATCTTGGATTCTGAGTGATTTTGGCATCCAGGTTTCCTGTAAAGAAAGCCACAGACCTGATGTTGTCATCCTAAGATGAAGGCTTAAGCTGAGGTCTTGGGTATCCAGGGCAGGAAGCCCACCTATACTCACCTATCCACAAGAAACCAAGAGCCACCCAGAAGAAGAACCTAGTGACCATTTCAGATCCAGGGCAGAATCTCATGTCTTCCTGTTCTATTTTGAGAAAATAGACTCAGTGATGTTACTGTCTTTGACAAATGCTTGAGCTGCAGAACTAACCTGCCACACCCCTTCCCCACATGAACAAATCAATGATCTTCTCAGTTACAGGAACCACCTGATGTCCAGGAAGTTTTCAAATCCCCAAGGTCAGGGTCATTGGAATCTGAAGACATGTTTTACATTGTTTCACAATTCACTGACTGATGGGAGCCCTGCCATCCATGCTCAGGTCTCTTCATGCTCATGGGTAAAAGTTCTCCCTTGGTTTCAGCTGAGGCCATGGAAGACTGTTTCACCTGCGACCCTGTGATTGTGCTTTTTGTGAAAAAGAGGAGGCTGGTTAGTAATGTGGATGAGCTATTCAGCCTGAGCTACACACTTCTTGCATCTCTGGGAAGGTCTTGCACCCACCAAATGGGAGGATATTGATTAAATCATAAATGTGCTACAGTGCCAAGCTTGCAGCTAATCAATATTAGGAGGAGCTTCTATTTCTTATATGGGTTATATCTCAGTGTGAGGTCATCTATTTCTGTGACTGCATATATTGATGTCATTTCAATGGGTGATTAATAATCACACAACAGTGAGAAGATCGAATTAGAAATCAGAGGCGAGGAGGAGGAGGATGCGTCATCTCATGAAAAGGCTTGCAGCTCGGGGCCTGGCAAACTCAGAAAGGGCCGTTGAATCTTATCCAGGACTTAACTGGTCCCAGGGAAATAAGAGACACACAGCAAAGGAGCCTACTTTTTAGGCTGGGCCAATGTGAAAAAGAAGAGTTTTCAGCTAGGACTCACATTGTTTGGGTTAGAATACATGGAATCCCAAAGATTTGTGGACTGTTCTCAAAAGAAGGTATCATCTACCCATATTATTAGTAGAGTCTCAATGATACCCTACTTTCTTTAGGGAGATACATATTTTCCAGGAATAGTTCCTTTGCAATTCTCTTCTAATTAATGAATGAGAGTCACAAATATGATGTTGAATAAAAATGTACCTCATTAGAAAGCTTTTTTGTTCTACTTGTGTTTTTGCACGTTTTCCCCAAGATCCTGAATAAGGCCAGTACATGGTAAGTAGTGAGGACTGGATAGGCCATGGAGACAATGAAGAATAATTTCAGGCCTTCTCATTTGCACAGAAACTGTTCAAGACTTCTAAATATTTTCCTATTTTCTTTTTAGGAAAGCACCATAAATTTTTATAAGCATACATTCCCACCAAGTCCAAGCTACTCTGTACGTGTATTCAGTCAGTATTTCTTGAATGAAAGGAATGAATGGTTATTGGAGTCCAGACAGACTCCACTTCTGTAAACATAACCCCATCTAGCCAGCCTCGCCATCACCCAGTCTGGTCTTGGAAGCAAACCAGGACCCTATAGCCACCACAGCTGCAGATCCAGGGACACCAAGACTCGAGGCACCCGGCTGCAGATATCTATGAGTCACAAAGCTAATACGTCTCCCCTGCCACCCACGTGGCAGTGACATAGAAACTACCAGACCCCAGCAGTACAATAAGGCTTTCTGCACATACAAAGCAGTTGCGACTCTGCCTGACTTTGAGCCTTGGTGTTGGATATGGGAAGTTTGTTTTCCGTGACTAGTCTCTGTGCCCAGGCAGGGAGACTGAGCAGAATTCGAGCCTAGCCACTCATCCCTAGGAAGGTAGTTTCTATGACCAGATCCCCGACCCATGCAGGGCAGGGAGACAGTGCTGTACTTGAGCCAGGACTTATGAACTCAGGGAATTTGTTTCCTGTGACTCATCTCTGAGTCCAGGCAGGGAGACTGAGTGAAGTTCGAGGCTATCTGCTCATCCCTAGAGAAGTGGTTTTCTGTGACTAGATCCTGTGCCCACGCAGAGCAGGGAGACAGCATTTAACTTGAGCCTGGACTTGCGAACTCTGGGAATTCATTTCCTGCAACTCATCTCCTCGCCCATGCAGAGAGACTGAGCTGAATTCGAGCCTATCTGCTCATCCTTAGGGAGGTGGTTTTCTAGGATCATATCCCATACCCATGCAGGGTGACAGTCCTGAATTTGAGCCTGGGGGTGCAAAACTGGGAGTTTGTTTCCCATGACCAGACACTGCACCTTAACAGAGAGGCTGAGGTGAATTTGAATCTGGATGTGTGGTCTTGGGGAGTTTGTTCCCCACAACCAGACCCTGTGCCAACACAGGAAGGCAGCACTGAATTTGAGCCTGGGTACATGGACACAGGGAGTTTTTTTACACAGCACACACCCATGTGACTAGACCCCACACCCACACTAAGTGGCAGTGCCACCTTGCCAGAAACTAATCATTGTCTCACTAATTAGAAAGGTGTGGACAAGGAACCCAGAAGGCTGGTCAACCTTAAAGCTCTGAAAAATCAGAGCCAACCACTCCCTATATAATTGAGACAATGGTAGCTGAAGCAACTTCCCCACCAAATGATCATGTAAGTTCTTATTGATAAGATAATCTGCCTGTTACTGTAATTGCCTGCCTCAGGACAATGGGTATATCCCAAACCTGAATAAAAGGGATGGCAAGGTGAAAGCAAAGGTTAGTCCTCTCTTGGGCTTCTGCCTGGCCTCCATTTCACAAGTTAATGCTTTTTTAGTCTCTTTTCATTTGTGTGTGGCCTTCTCCAGAACCTGAATACTGAACCAGAACCCTGAACCATGTGTGACATGCAAGGGGGTTCCCACACGACCTGACTTTGATTCAGGGCAAGCGCACAGAACTGGACTTCCTGCCAACACAATGCAACTAAGCAACCCAGTCTCCCGGGCAGATTGGGGACCTTGAATCTCCACACAGAAGGCAACATTGACCACCAATGACTAGATTCCATTCCTCATTAAGTGCACCTGAGATCCCTGATTCCCAGTACATTCACACTAAGAACCAGTGACTCCAGTTCTTGGTACATATGCACATAGGGACCTGATTCTCAATGTGAAGTAGCACCGAAAAACAAAGACTCTGATACTCGATTCTTGGCATGGACACAGGGAGCTTATAACTCCTAACAGGCAATAGGGGACTTGATTTTTGGCATATGCCGATGGGTTCTCTGTTTCAACATGGCACAGACAGAGTCCCTAATTCTAGGTGCTCACATGAGGCCACACTAAGCTCCTGTGACTCTAACCCAGGGCAAATGTGGCTCCCACCAACCCACAGCAATCGCACATCTTGGTATCAGTGCTCTTCAGTGATATTTGGGGAGTGAAAAACTCCCACTGCACACAGCCCAGGCAACATGACATCTGAACCTTCTGCTGATAGTCAGAATGGGGAGACAGTGAAGCAATCCCCAGAGGAAAGAAAAGGAGGAATCTCCAAGTAAGAAGATAAGTGAAACAGAAGCATGCAACATGACAGAAAAAATAATTCAGAGTAATGGTCATACAGTTCATATACCAGATGGATGAGAAAATCAACAACTTATGCAAAAAACATGAAGAAATGAAAAATGATGTAGCTACATCAAAAACACCATGTAAGGCTTCAACAGTAGACTAGAAGAAGCAGAGGACCAAATGAGTGAATTAGAAGATCAGGTACAGAAATAAGCCCAACTAAAAAGCAACTAGTGAAAAAAATTAAAAAGTAGTAGGACAGCCTAAGGGAGCTTTGAGACGATGCAAAACAAAATAACAAACATATAATAGGACTGCCAGAAGGACAAGAAGAGCAGCAAAGATTAGAAAATTTATTTGAAGAAATAATGACAGAAAACTTCCTTGACACAGGGAAGAAAAAAATTACTCAAGTACCAAGAGTCCCAAGAAAGATGAATCCCCAAAGACCCACACCAAGACATGCCATAATTACAATGGCAAATGTTATCGATAAAGAGAGAATATTAAAGGCTGCAAGAGAGATACAGAGAGTTACCTACAAAGGATCCCCCATCAGATTATCAAATGATTTCTCAACAGAAACACATCAAGCTAGAAGGAAATGGAAGATGATATACAAAGTGATGCAAAGCAAGGGACTCAACCCAAGAATACTCTATCCAAACAAGATTATCAATCAAAATTGAAGGGGAAATCAGGAGCTTCATAGACAAACAAAAAAGCTAGGGAGTTTATCACTACCAAACCAGCAATGCAAGAAATGCTAAAGGGAATGCTGTAAAAAGAAGAAACAAAAAGATAAGAAGGAACATAGCCTCAAAAAATAAGCACACATATGTTACACCTTAATCAATAAAGAAATTTTTAAAAAAATATATTGTTAATATCTAAAAAATGAGTCTCTTGTAAAGGGATGGGTCCTTTGATGGTCACTTCCTTCCATTACTGTCACCTTTTAGGCTGTCCCTGGAGGCACAGTCTGAGATGAGGATTTAGGTGCAAATAGTTTATGTAGAAAATGATCTCAAGAAGCAGGAGTAAGAGAGCAGGCAGGAAAAGTCATGGAAAAAGAAAATCAGAAAAAGGTACAATATTGCGATTGTGCTGGGACAACAGGAGAAGGATTTTGTTGAAACCTGCAGAGAAGCACACAGACCATCTCCTGAGCTGTCCTTCTGGATACAGAGGCTGAGCTTTCATCCCTGGCTCCTTTCGTTCCAGGAGAGTTAGCACTTCTGCAGCTCTGACTGCACTGGTGTGCAAGCCACATGGGCTCCCATAATAGAGAGGAGGCCAGAACAGAAAGCTGAGGGACTCCCAGAACCAGGTAAATGCACACAAACTTGCTTGTAATTATTCACTGTGGCTGAGGCCGATACCAAGGTGGGATGGGATGGATGGCACTAGAAGCTCCACTATTGTGGCATCTCTTCACACAAAACCATTCCTTCTATCATCTCCTCTGTGTGATCACCAATCTCTGAAGCTACAACTTTCTGGAAGCAACACACCTTCTTTTACATCAGACTTAACATCAAACAGGAAGGGCTGTCCTGAGTCCTATTTAATTTTCTCTTAAGAGGCACCTTGTTCTCACCCAATAAATTATTAGATGACAGTATTTGCATTTCAGAGGAGTGTCTATTTGAATCATAGATGAATCAGTTAAAGTAACCCATGGCTGCCTTTGATTCCAAAACTTTACTTAGTAAATAATTGTGCTAGATTACAGATCGGCCACAGTATTTATAGAGTACAAAGAGGACGTGAGCCTATATTTTTATTAAGCAATTTGTAGTATTTGCTTGTGCATTATTTGCCCCAGTTTACAAATATAAAAACTCAGACAAACAGATTCTGAGTCACCATCCCAAGGCAGGTAAGAATATGAACAGACAGGTTCGGAACGGTGGATCTCTTTCCTCTTCAGCATGTCCTCTCCCATGAAAGCTGTTATGCAAATGATTTGTGTTAGAGCCTGCATTTCTGAAAGAGACCTTTGGGTTCATGTTTCCCTTTTGAAGATGCCTCTCTGTACCAAATGCAGAAGGGTGGCATTACTTAAAGCATGGATGGAAGTCAGTATCATCCATATTTGAGTTCCAATTCTGATTTTTGTTAGCTGCACCACCTTACACCAAGTATCCAAACTCTCTAACAATCAGTGTTTTCACTTGTAATGTGGGTAATATATGCTGTCTCACAGAAAATATGTAATAAATAAGGTGATTGAATTAAATGAACAAAATGTGTAGAATTAAAGTCATCTGCATTCACCAATAAAATTGTACACTAGTCTGTAAATATCTACACCATTCATTTAATAGCTGTGATGCTCACCTGTTTTCTGAAGTTTCTGTTCTGGGCAGAAGTAGTGATTTAAGATGTTCTGATGAAAAATCAGGGCAAGCTGAGACCCTTCCACCCTCACACCTTTCAATAGTTTAGAAACACTGATCTCCTGCAGTAACTCCCAGAATCCTGCCTGAAATTCCTAGGGGGCTTCTGTTTTCTTGGTGAATCTTCTGCTAGTCTGGAAATCGCCCTAGTTACTTATCTCATATATTAGGGGGACATAATGTCTTTCTTCTATGTGAACTAGGACAGGACAAATGCACATTCTCTGTGGAGAAGTTTTGTGTCCTAAAGGTGGACAGTAATCAGCTGTGTATTCCTACATGATGGATGATCTCTCCCATCCCAGCTCAGAGGCTTTTGAAATGGGAAAGTCATGGCTCTATTATATCCTACTAGTGGCCCAGTGCATGAAATTCATGCATGGGTAGTGATCATGGCCTGGCTGTTGATCAGAGTCTATCTGTGGGGCGCCTGGCAGGGCTTTGCATTGGCTGGCCTGATGCCACCTGCACACTGGCCCTGGCTTCCACCACTGCCTCAGGTCACCACCCTCTGCAGGGCTACCAGTAGGGTGATCACCTTCCCTCCCCCACCGCACCTTCTTTGGCTAGCCTAGGGCCTGCAGGCTGGGAGCAGTTTCTGCAGTGAGCATCTGTCCCTTGGTGGTCAATGAATATCAGAGTTACCAGTGATTCTGCTGTGCATTCCCCCATTCAGTCAATTTGCATAGTAGGCTTTTATTATATAAGATGAGTCAAGCCCAGAAAGCACCATGGAATTCTAGAGGTAATGTTGATTTTGGAGGCCTGGAGATTTAGGATTGACATATGTGAAATATTCAGAATGTCTAGGATCTGCAGCTTCCTTCCTATAAAATGGTGTATTGAGAGCTCCCTTCTCTGTAAAGTGGACACACATTGCTGAAAAGGCATTAACACACACAACATGGACCCCACTCTATCACAGCAGGAGTTCCTGCCATGTGCTAAGAAATGCAAGGTGCTGGCAGAGCTGGGAGGACACTCAGGGAAATTCTAGTTGAGCACAGCAAGTCAGGGAGGATGTTACAAAAAAAGCTAGCCCTATAACTTGCTAAGGCCCCTCCCTCTCCTGTGACATCCTCATCTGGGTAGGGAGACATGTGTACAGAAAGCCATTGACCCTGCAGGGCTTTGTCTAAGCTGCTGGCACAGAGATACACAGCCGAGTCTCTCAGCTGCAAGACACTCGTGGCCAGCTCAGAACTTTAGTTACCAAACTATTTTCTTAAGAACCAATCAGGGATGTTTCTTTTCTGTCTCTCCTCCTTTTCATAATACTCAATAAGGAACTGGGGGCCCTGTCCCAGAGCCTACTGGTACCAGTACACACTGCTGTGTCCAGAGATGGGGTGGCACTTCAGAATAGCCTACCCCTCATGACTTTTGATTATATGTCTTGGGGACTGGGTGAATCCAAAAGCCATGGAACCTGTGGAGAAAGGAGACAGAAGCTGGAGACCAGCACAGGAAGAAGATGGACAGGCCACCAACGGTTAAGAACTTTGGGTTCAAGGGATGTCCCATCTGAACTCAAGACTCACCTGCCTCAGAAGACAGAGGACCATGCAACAGAGAATCCGGGGGCCCCTGGAAGATTCAGGCAGGGCAAGACTGGCCATCTTCCAGCTCTGGGCTTTGGTGTTTGGGGTTTTCCTCTCCCTTTGCTCTCTTTGGAAAGCTTGCCTGTGATGTCACTGTTCTGATGTCACTGTCCTTGTAGGCTCCCACAGGCAACCTGCACTTCCTGGACAGGCTCAGTTGGCCTAGGCCAGTGGTCAGCAAACTCATTAGTCAACAGAGTCAAATATCCACAGTACAATGATTGAAATTACTTTTGAGAGCCAAATTTTTTTTAATTTAAACTCTTTCTAACGCCACTTCTTCAGAATAGACTTGCCCAGGCTGTGGTATTTTGTGGAAGAGCCACATTCAAGGGGCCAAAGAGCTGCAATGTGGCTCACGAACCACAGTTTACCAACCACCTAGGCCCTAGGCATTCCCCATTCTGTCCATCTTCCTATCAATAAGTGCTCTGGCTGTACTGAGCTGGGCCAGGCTGATTTGGTGGAAGGTAACCATCCCCCAGCTTCCCTGTTTCTTAGCAGCAGGTGCTTCTTGCTCTATACCTGGCTTGAAATATCCCGGCTGTCTGACTGAAGGAAGTCCCATCACATTCTCCTCCAAACATATGCTCCAAAAGAGAGCTTAACTCCAGGCAAGGCCAAACTCATGGCTCTCTTATGTGACAACACACCTGCATAGCAGTTAATGTAAGAAGTTATGATCAGTAAACCTCTGATTCATCAATCTCTTTGATGTAGGGACCAAGCCAAGATTCTCTCCCTTAAACCTCCGTCTTCCACAGGACCCCATCAGCAGCTCACTTCATGGATCCACAGTGCCCTCAAGCGGCCACTGGTGCAGTAGCGGTGTTGACACTGCCCAGGCTGGCTGGTTTCTGAATTAGGGTCAGAACTGAATAGGATACTGCAAGCTCCTGCTGATGTGCTGTTCACCTGTCTCAGCTCACCCTTTGCAGGTGCCACCGAGGGAGGCAGGTGCATTTTTCTAAAAAGGAAAAAAAAATTCTAAATCACATCAATTAGTGTTCTGGGAAAGAGGACACCATGCATGCAGCTGCCCTGGGGACGGGGAGGAGTGACCTTTGGCAAATTGCTCTCTTTAACCAAAGGTAATTCCTGGCGGGGACTGACCTTGGCCTTCCATCAGTCAAAAAATCTAAGCAGCTGGAAATAGACCATTTATGAAAAGGGAGCTGCCTAATTATAGATTTTTTTTACCAGCCTTTTTCATTCTTTTGTGTGTTTTTTAAATAATTGAATGTTTTACTTTTAAATGATTGATTTGTAAGAAATATTTTGAATACATGATCTTTCATATATACATTTTTTTCTTAATATATTTTGTTGAACAGGATTTTTAAACTTTTAATAAAGAAAAATATAGTTTTTAGAGATCAGAATATTTTTTGTCCTCTCAAAGACATTTTTGCCTACTCTAAGGTCATGAAAAGAATTTATTCAGCTTTCTCTCAGAAGCTTTATTGAGAATGTTGATCCACCTCATATTCATTTTTGTTTTTGGAACTATCAGCAAACTTTTTTCTGGGAAGGGTCTGATGGTAAGATTTTAGTTTTCTGTTCCAGCTCCTCACCTCTGCCCTTGCAGTGCCAAAGAGCCAGAGACACTGTGCTCGTGAGTGATCATGGCTGTGCTCCAATAAACTTGGTGTATGGATACCAAAATCGGAATTCTATATTATTTTCCTAAGTCACAAATATTATTTTTTTTCAACCAGGTATGTAAACATCATTTGTTAGCTTCTGGGACATATAAGAACAAGTAGAGGCCAGATTTTGCCCACTCCTGGTTTATGGATTGAGATTTATCATTTTTATATACAAACAGTTTTTTCCAGCATCATTGTTGAAATAACTATTTCCCCTTTTTTGTGGTACTTTTAGTGTTTGATCTAGAGATAACAACCTGCATCTTTACCTCACACACAAAATATCTATTAACTATAGATTTTTCATAAATGCCCTTGATTATGGGAGGATGTTTCCAATTATTTCTGATTTACTGAGTTTTTACCTGAAACATATGTTGAATTGTATAAAGTGATTATTTTGGACATCAATAGAAATGATCATATGATATTTTCTTTTTTCTTCTTTTTTTAGATGAGAGTTTAAAACTACATTTTGTATTTTTGAATGTTGAAATGGCTGTACATTGCTTAAGTAAACCCTACTAGGTGAGGAAGCATTATTCTGTAGATATTGTTCTATTTGATATATTGGAATTCTAAAAATATTATTAATCTGTGTTCTAGAGTTATATTGGCCTATAGGTTTTTGGTGGTTTGTTTGTTTGTTTGTTTGTTTTGATAATACCTTGGTCCTATTTGAGTATCATAGTATGCTGGCCTCAGGATAAGTAGAGAATTACTCATGATTTTTCAGGGTTCTCAGCAGGTATTTCTATAGTGGCATCCTACCAATTTTGATATGATATATTTTCATTTTCATTCCATTAAAATCCCATTATAGTTTTCCTTTTGACTTGTTCTTTGCCATTTCATTTACAAATATTTGGGATTTTTGCAGAATGCTTTCTGTTATTTATTTCTAATTTAGTTCCTCTGTGATGAGAAAACATGATTTGAATTCTTTTTTTTCATTTTTATTTTTTTAATTTTTATTAATTTTTATACATATCTCCCCATTGCCCCCCTCCCTCCCAAGCATACCCCAACCCCCCAGTGTCTATGTTCATTGGTTATGCTTATATGCATGCATACAAGTCCTTTGATTGATCTCTTGTCTAGCTCACTTAACTTTAATCTTCCTGCTGTAATTTCACAGTCTGTTTGAAGCTTTACTGTCTCTGTATCTATCCTTTTGTTCATCAGTTTATAATGTTCTTTATAAATTATTGATCCTTAATTTATACCCAAAGTCTATAGTATCCTGGCCATAGTCCATGTGCACTTGATAAGAATGTGTGTTCTGCTGCTGTTGGGTGATCTGTTCTATAAATGTCAAGGTGATCAATAATGTTGCTGATGTGTTCTGTATCCTCACTGATTTTGTGTGTGTGTGTGTGTGTGTGTGTGTATGTGTGTGTGTGTGGGAGGGTGGCGGGGGGGTGTCAAGTTGTCCAACCAATTACTGACAGGTATTGAAATGTTTGAAAATAATTGTGAATTTGTCTATTTCTCTTTGCTGTTTTTGTTCAGGGTTTTAAAACTCTCTTTTCAGATGCATAAATATTTAAGATTACTATATTTTCTTGGTCAAATTTGTCCTTTTATCATTAGAACATGAGCTTTGTTATCCCAGACAATATTCTTTGCTCTGAAATTGATTTTATCTGTTGTTATTGCTGCTCCAGCTTTCCTGTAATTAATGTTAGCATGGTATATCTTGTCCATTCTTTTACTTTTACCTTCTGGGTCTTTGTGTTCATAATACATTTCTGGTGAGCAGCATATAGTTGTTGATTTTTCATTTTTACTCAAAATCACAATCTATGCATTTTATTTGGGCATTGAAACTAGTTAGATTTGGTATGACTATTGATTTAGTTAATGAGTATGTATCATAATCTTGCTATTTGTTGAATTAGCCCCACCTTTTGTTTTTCCCTCTTTACTTCTCTTTATGTATTCTTATGTATTAATTGAGCACCTAAATAATTCCATTTTTTTCTTTTTTTGCTGACTTATTAGTTATACCTCTGTGTTTGCTTATTCTGTGGTAGCTCTAGGCTTTGCAATTCATATCTCTGCCTTAACACAGTCTAACTTCAAGTGATATTTATATCACCAGATCTAGACTAGGAAAACCTCACAATGGTAAGATATTTATCCATTTACCTGCTCCCTGACTTACTCTTTCTGTCATACATTTTACATTTATGTGAGAAGTAACAGAAGTCCCCCTTATCTGCAGTTTCGCTTTCCACTGTTTCAGTTACCAGCTGTCAAGCACCATTTAGAATTATTAAATAGTAATTTCCAGAAATAAGCAATTCCTAAGTTTTTACTTGAGCACCATTCTGGATAGCCTGATGAAATCTTGTGCCATCTTGTTCTGCCAGATAAGCCATCCCTTGTCCACATATAAAGGGAGTGTTAACCCACCATTAGTCACTTAGTAGCCATCTAGATCGGTTTTATCACATTGACTGTAGTAGATCACAGTGCTTGTGTTCTAGTCAATCTTCTTTCACTTAATAGTGGCCCCAAAGCACAAGAGCAGTGATGCAGGCTAATATTAACATGCCAAAGAGATGTTATAATGTGCTCCCTTTAAGTGAAAAGACACGCATGTATAGGTAAACAGTATATATAGGGTTTGATACAATCTGTGGTGTCAAGCATCCACTAGGCTTATTGGAAAGTATACTCCAAGGATAAGGGGAAAACCATTGTAACTGTTATTCAGATCTTCTTTGAATCAATTTTAACACTGTCTCAAGTAGGGTTTTTATTAAACCAAGCTAAATTTAAATTTCTATTAAAAAATAGTTTAAAAAGAGGAATGCATGTTTGCCTGAGAAAATACTAAAACAATTTATGGATGTATATTAACCTGCATTATTGTAGCTGATAAGTGCTCCTGGATAATTATATAAATGGCAATATTATTCCACTATCCAGATACCACTGATGACATGTACACATAAGGAACTGTTTGACATTGAAACAGGGACTCAAAGCTATCAGACATTGAAATTGGGACTCAAACATTTTTCTTTTGCTCTTGTGGGTTTATTTCTAGCCTACAGGGACAAGATGTTTTTAAAGATAAGAATCAGGGGGTGGGGTGGGGGGAAGCAGATGCAGAGGCAAAGAAGCAATGAATAGACTGTGTTGCTACAGTGGGAAGGCAGAGGAGGTTGGGGGGAGGGGCTTGTAGGAGATCAACCAAAGAACTTGTATGCATGTGTGTAGGCATAGCCAGTGGATACAGGGCAATGGCGGGGGTGGGGGAGGTGGCGAGGGGGAGACGGATGAGGCCATGCACAGGGGGGGTGGGGAGGGCAATAGGAAAATAAATAAATAAATAAATAAATAAATAAATAAATAAATAAATATTAAAAAATGATCAAGTTCCTGACCTAAAAAATTAATAAATAAAAAATAAATAAATGGCAATATTATTGATTTCAGAGAGAGGGAGAAAGAGGAAAAAGAGATAGAAACATTAACAAGAGAGAACTGCCTCTTGCACATACCCCACTTGAGATCT
Organism: Lasiurus cinereus; assembly: GCA_011751065.1. Classification (NCBI taxonomy): domain Eukaryota; kingdom Metazoa; phylum Chordata; class Mammalia; order Chiroptera; family Vespertilionidae; genus Lasiurus; species Lasiurus cinereus. Next base: position 45,196,696 of record JAAGEH010000307.1, read on the forward strand.
AGCCCATAACCTGGCTGTATACCCTGATTATGAATCGAACTAGTGACCAATCAGTTCCTGGGTCAATGCTCAACCATTGAGACACACTGGCTGGGCTCAATGACAGTGTGTCATTGACTGAGGATTCTAATGTATGTTTTTTAAGACTGCTGACTGCATGTGGCTTTAACAGTGCTCTGCTTAGTGTGGTCTGTCAGTGACACTCAGTACAGAGAGTTTACTATATATGTGTTGAAATTTTATATTTTACAGGACAAGATTTCACCATATCTGACACTCAGCCTGAGTGCTCAAGCTCTATTGTAGAAACTTTGAACTGTATAACAGAATCCCAGAGCTCCACAGCCAGAATAATATTCAGGTATTTTGAAGGTCATTTCCTTACCTCCCAAGATCAGAAAAATAATTAAAGTCCCAAACATACTTATCCCCCTTGATGAGGGAAGAAGAGAGCCACTCATTTGTTCTGGGAACTATGAGGAGAAGTGAGCACATGAAGGCTTGAGATCAGGAAGAGGGTGACTGTGCCATGCTGTGGTTAGGCTGCTGGCACAGAGGTACAAGGACAAGTCCCCTTGCTCTGCACGCTGGATTTTCAGAGTGGAGTAGGAGCCATCAGGCCTCTCAATAGAGAACCATTCTTTAGGCATCCCTGATGTGTCTGGGGCATCCTTGCCTTGGAAGTAAAGCAAAAACTTTGGGCCCTACCCCAGTGTCTGTCAGTACCAATACAGTCTGGTGTGTCCAGAAATTGGATCACACCTAAGAGTGATATCCTGTCCCCATTCTGTGACTATGTGCCTGGGGAACAGTCACATAGCTTTGGTGTGACCTGTAGAGACAGAAGTTGGGAATAGAGTGAGGAAAAACAATAGTAAACATCTCACACACATACAGACACACACACACAGCAACTCTTGTCCACAGTAAAGTGATTATTCTACCCCTAGGAGACAGAGGGTCACCCAGCAGAGGAGCCTGGTGCCGATGGCAGGGTCAGGACAGGAATGGTAGGTTCACTAGGTGTGAGCATAGGCAGAAAAGGCAGGACATTCCTTGTCCCCACAAGGCAGTTTTCATAGTGACATTTTCTCTTTCAATCCCTTCAACCTCAGGGACATGGGATGTATATTACAGCACTAATTTGAGTGACTAATTTGAATATTTATAAGTTCCTTTTTCAATAAATTTAATGCATAGCTGTCATTCTGGACTCCTGTGTTCTCCAGATGCAGAGGTCTTACTGCATTTCTAAGCTTTTCTTCTCATTCACCAGCCAGTCCAGTCCCCTGGGCATTTTCAGTAAAACAGGTCAACAGCATCATCAATACCAGATACCAAAGGGTGAATTCACTGTCTTATCTGCATCCTTGTTTCTGTCACCATATCTTCCTCTCTACCAGTCACACATGCTCAACCATTTCTTAGACCAGGGCAGGCATTGGACATTCACTTGGCTTTGCCCTGAAATGCACTGACATTCAGAGATATGAGATAAAATAATTCCCTGGAAAAGTGTCTGATTTGAAAGCTCTTATTCTTTCTTCATGTCATGACCAAATGCCCTTTCTATGTTAATTACCCTCTATGTAGTTTTATGGCTCCATAGCCCATAGCAAAGCCTCCTGTCCTTCTAGGTCACCATGCAGTAAACTATAGTTTCCTATAGCTTCTTTGTGGCAGAAGACTCCACTTCATTGACCTTCAAGACACTAGTGAGTAATATACAAAAGGGTTGGGATGGATGTCATTTATAGTTGACTTTTTACTCTGGAGGCATCAGTCTCAAGCTAATGAGGTGAAAACTTAGAGCTAGAGAAGCACCTTCCCAGCTAATGTGGTAGCTGCAGAGGATAGACTGACAGACAGCAACAGCGGGGAGTATGTGTCTCAGGCCCTGGGTCTGGTCATCACCTGTCAAAAACTGCCCCGGAGGTGGTCCTGTCCTCAGCATACACAGAGGCTCAACCTACTGACAAGGGCCACTTGGGGTTACCCAGTGCAGGGGTTTGTGAATCCAGGGTGCAGGGCCTCTTCCTGCCTTTTTGTACTGAGAGGAAGTGGCCCTGCAGCTCTGTGGCTTCACTGCTGCCACAGAAGTACACAGATGTCTGTGAGGGGGTGGCCAATTCTAGTGTGAGGAAAAAGTTCTCTTTATTTTGTCTAAGGGCATTGTACCCATTAGCAAAATCTCCTTTAGCGGTCATCCCAACATTGACTGAGTAATAAATCAGACTCAGCCCATGGCCCAGGTCTTGGCGATACCAATACATAACGTTGTGGTTATTAGTCTGGTGACAACGCAGTGTTGCCTTCTTTCCTGCCCTCATGACCTTGTATCTTGGGCTCTGGGTGAATCGGGCATCTAGGTTTCCTATAAAGAGAGAGGCACAGACCTGTTGTTGTCATCCTAAGGCAAAGGTTTGGGCTGAGAGGTCTTGAGTATCCAGGGCAAGGAAGCCCACCTGTACTTACCTGTCCACAGGAGACAAAGAGCCACCCAGAAGAGCCTGGTAACCATTTCAGGTTCAGGGCAGAATCTCATGTCTTCCTGTTCTATTTTGAGAAAATAGACTCAGTGATGTCACTGTCCTTGACAAATGCTTGAGCTGTAGAGCTAACCTACCACACCCCTTCCCCACACGAACAAACCAATGATCCTCTCAGTTACAGGAACCACCTGATGTCCAGGAAGTTTTCAAATCCCCAAGGTGAGGGTCATTGGAATCTGAAGACATGTTTTACATTGTTTCACAAATCACTGACTGATGGGAGCCCTGTCATCCATGCTCAGATCTCTTCATACTCATGGGTAAGAGTTCTCCCTTGGTTTCAGCTGAGGCCACGGAAGACTGTTTCACCTGCGACCCTGTGATTGTGCTTTTTGTGAAAAAGAGGAGGCTGGTTACTAATGTGGATGAGCTATTCAACCTGAGCTACACACTTCTTATGTCTCTAGGAAGGTCTTGCACCCACCAAATGGGAGAATATTGATTAAATCATAAATGTGCTACAGTGCCAAGCTTGCAGCTAGTCAATCAGTACATGCTGCTATTTTTTATATGGGTTATATCTCAGTCTGAGGTGACCCCATTTCTGTGACTACGTATCTTGATGTCATCTCAATGGGCAACTATAATCACACAACACTGACAAAGGACATCCAGTCAGAAATCAGAGGCAAGAAGGAGGTAAATGATCATCACAGGAAAAGGTTTGCAGCTCGATGCCTGGTAAACCCAGGAAGTGCTTTTACATCTTATCCAGTACTTAACTGTTCCCAGGCCACCAGGAGCCACACAGCAGAGGAGCCTACTTTCTAGGCTCGGTCATTGTGAAAAAGAGTTTTTCAACTAGGACTCATATTGCTATGTTAGAGTACATGGAATTTCAGAGATCTGTGGACTGTTGTCACAAGAACATATTATCTTCCCATATTGTTAGTATTCTCAATGATATCCAATTACCAGAAATAGTTCCTTGGCAATTCTCTTATAAATTAGTGAATTAGAGTAAAAAATCTTATGTTGATTAAAAAATGTATGTCATCAGAAAGTTTTTTCTTGTCCTTGTGTTTTTGCACTGGTTTTTCCCAAGATCCTGGATAGTGCGTAAATAGGTAAGGAGTGAAGGCTGGATGGGCCATGCAGGCAATGAAGAATAATTTCAGGCCTCATTCTCACAGGACCTTTCCAAGACTTCTGAATCTTTTCTTCTTTCCTTTTTAGTAGAGCACCCTAAAATTATATAAGCATATATCTACTCTTTACCTCATTCTATTAGTGTTCATTGAGTAAAAGGAATGAAAGGTTATCAGAGTCCAGGCAGACTCCACTTCTATAAAAATAACCAAGTCTAGTCAATTATAAAGAGGTTCAGAGCTTGAAGGGAGCAGAGGCCCTTGTGACTCTGTTGAGAAATCAACAGAATTAAAAATAAGCTAAAGTAAACTGGGGAAAATAATTTATATCTGTTATTATAAGACTTTTTGAAAAATAGGATGGCAGAATGAATTAAACAAAAATAGCTGTATCTTCCAAAGGGATGGGTTTTCTGATGTCTCTTCCTTCCATCATTGTCACCATATAGGCTGCCCCTGGAGGCACAGTGTGAGACACAGACATAGATGCAAGTAGTTTATTTGGGAAATCATCTCAGGAAGTAGGAAAAAGAGAGCAAGGAGGGAGGAATCAGAAAGGAGAAAACCTAGATAAGATGCAATATCACAGTGGTGCAGGGACATCACAGATGAATTTATGGATTTTGTTGGAACCTGCAGAGAAGCACACAGAACACCTCCTGAACTGTCCTCCTGAATTCAGAGGCTGAACTTTCATCCCTGACTCCTTTCTCTCCAGGAGTGTTACCACTACTGCAGCTTTGGCTGCCCTGCTGTGTAGGCTACCTGGGCTACTATGATAGAGAGGAGGCCAGCATAGAAAGCAGAGGGACTCCCAGCCTGCAGGTGCGTAGTGCTGTCAGAACCAGGTAAATGCACACAAACTTGCATGTAATTCTCCACTGCAGCTGAGGTTGATACCAGATGTGGACCGGGAATGGATGGACGGCACTGGAGGCTCCACTATGATGGTCTCTCTTCACACAAAACTGTCCCTTCCATCAGCTCTTCTGTGTGATCACCACTCTAAAATCACAACTTTCTGGAAGCACCACACCTTCTTGCACATCAGACTGAACATCAACAGGAAGTGCTGTCCTGGGTCCCCTTTACATTTTTCCCTTAAGAAGCAGTTTCTATAGTTAATTTCACCCAATAAATTATCAGATAATAATAGTTGCATTTCAAAGAAGTTTCTATCTTAGCCATAGATGAGTCAGGCAAAAGTATCCATTCCTGTCTTTCATCCCAGAACTGCACATAATAATTGTGCTACACTAGATATTTGTCACAGAGTTTATAGAGAACAAAGAAGATTTGAGCCTATATTTTTTATCAAGCAATTGTTTGTATTTGCTTTTGTTAATTCACTACAAAACACCCATTTTTGGCCCCAGTTTACAAATACAAAGCTCTGATAAATATTTTCTGAGTCATCATCCCAAGGCAGTTCAGAATTTGAACAGACAGGTCTGAGAAACTGGATCTCTTTCCTCTTCAGCATGTCCCCCCTCCCCGCCCTCCGCCCCAGGTGAAAGCTATTATGCAAATGATTTGTGTTAGAGCCTGCATTTCTGAAAGAGACCTTTGGGTCCATGTTCCCCTTTTGAAGATGCCTCTCTGTACCAAATGCAGAAGGGTGAGGTGACTTAAAGCATGGATGAAAGTCAGTATGGCCTATATCTGATATATGTCAGCTATACCTCCTTTAGCCAAGTATCCAAACTCTCTAACAATCAGTGTTTTCACTTGTAATATGGGTGATTTGTGCTACCTCACAGAAAATGTGCATAAATAAGGTGATTGGATTAAAAACACAAAATGTGTAGAATTAAAGTCATCTACATTCACCAATCAACCTTAAATGTCTGTAAGGTTTATTAACCTGTAAATGTCTATATTATTCATTTAATAGCTATGATGCTCAGGTGTTTTCTGCAGTTTCTGACCTAGGCAGAAGAAGTGATTTCAGATATTATGATGGAAAGTGGGGGCAAGCTGAGACCCTCACTCCTCCATACCTTCCAGGTTTAAAAACACTGATTCCCTGTATTAACTCCTAGAATCCAGCCTGAAATTTCTAGAGGGCTTCTATTTTCTTGGTGATTCTTCTTGGAAATCACCCTAGTCACTTAGCTCTTCTATTAAGGAACATCATGGCCTCCCTCTATATAAACTAGGACAGGATAGAGGCACGTTCTATGACATGAAGCTCTGTGTCTTAGAAGTTGGCAGGCAACAGCTGTGTAACCCAAATGATGTGTGACACCCTTCCTCCCTGTCCCCCCATCCCAGCTCAGATGCCCTAGAAATGGGAGAGCCAGGGCAATGTTATATCTTATGAACCATACTCATGCAGCACCATGGATTCTGGGCAATGTTGACCTGAAGGCCTGGAGATGTAGGGTTAACATACGTGAAATATTTGAGATGTCCAAGGGCTGAAACTTCCTTCCCATAAACTGGTATAATGAGAGCTTCCTTCTCTGTAAAGAGGATACACAATGTCGACTGTGCATTAGCACACACAACATGGACCCCACTCTATCACAGCAGGAGTTCCTGCCATGTGCTAGGAATTGCCAGGGGCTGGCAGAGCTAGGAGGACACTCCAGAAAGCTCTGACTGAGCTCAGCAGGCCAGGGAGAGTCTTAGAAAAGAATCAGAAGCCCTGGAACTCACTAAGGACCCCTCCCTCTCCTATGACATCCTCATCTGGGGCAGGAAGGTTTGAGTACAGAAAGCCATTGACCCTGCAGGGCTGTGTCTAAGCTGCTGGCACAGAGATACATGGCTGAGTCTCCCAGCTGCAAGGCGCTCATGGCCAGCTCAGAGCTGTAGTTACTGAACTGTTTTGCTGAGAATCGATCAGGGATGTTTCCTTTCTGTCTCTCCTCCTTTTCAAAAAAACTAATGAGGAACTCGGGGCTCTGGCTCAGAGCCTGCTGGTACCAGTACACACCGCTGTGTCCAGAGATGGGGTGGCACTTCAGAACAGCCTTTCCCCCTTGGCCTTTGATTAGGTGTCTTGGGAACTGGGTGACTCCAAAAGCCATGGAACCTGTGGAGGAAGGAGACAGAAGCTGGAGACCAGCACAGGAAGCAGATGGACGGGCCACCAACAGTCAAGAACTTTGGCTTCAAGGGATGTTTCATCTGAACTCAGGACTCACCTGCCCCCATAAGCCAGAGGGCCATGCAACAGAGGAGAGAAGGGCCACTGGAAGATTCAGGCAGGAAAGACTGGCCATCTCCCATCTCTGGGCTCTGGTGTTTGGAGTGAGGGAGTGGAGGCTTTGAGTATCACTTTGCTCTGAGTGGAAGACTTGGCTGTGATGTCACTGATGTCACTATCCTTGTAGGCTCTTACACAACCTGTAGTTCCTGGACATGCGCAGTTGGTCTAGACTTTCTGTCCATCTTCCTATGAGCAAGTGCTGCTGGCTGTGCTGAGTTGGGCCAGGCAGGGTTTTTGGCAAGTGTCCATCCTCAGAGCTTCTCTGTTTCCTAGGAGCAAGTGCTCCTGGCTTGAATTATCCAACCTTCAGGCTGAAGGAAGTCCCATCTCACTCTCCACTAAACATATGCTCCAAAAGAGAGCTTAACTCCAGGCAAGGCCAAACTCATGCCTCCCTGTGTGACAATACACCTGCATAGCAGCTAATGTGAGAAGATATGATCAGCAAACTTCTGATTTATCAGATAGTCTCCCTGATGTAAGGACCAAGTCAAGACTCTCATCCTTAACCCTCCATCTCCCACAGGTCCCCATCAGCAGCTCACTCCGTGGATCCACAGCGCCCTCAAGTGGCCGCTTGTGTAGTAGGGGAGTTGACACTGCCCAGGTTACCTGGGTTCTGTCTGAATTAGGAATCAGGACTAGCCAGGACACTGCAAGCTCCTGCTGATGTGATATTTACCTGTCTCAGTTCAGCCTTAGCAGATGATAGTGAGAGATGCATAGTGCATTTTTCTATGAAGAAAATTCAAATTCTATATCTCTTCAATGATTGTTCTGGGAAAGAGGACACCATGTATACAGCTGCCCTGGGAAGGGACCTTGGTTGAAGCATTCTCATTAACCAAAGATAATTCCTGAGGAGAGCTGACCTTAGTATTTTACTAGGCAAGAAAATCTAAGCAGCTGGAAATATACCCTCTATGAAAAGGGAACTGCCTACTTATGGATCTTGGGTGGTTGTTTTGTTTTGTTTTGTTTTTGACCATTCTGTTTAACTCCACTGTTCTTTTTTCAAAATTGAATTGTGTACCTTTTAAGTTATTGATTTCTAGGAATTATTTATATTTTGGATATTTGCCCTTTCTTAATATCTTTTGATGAACAGGATTTTAAAATTTTGACAAAGAAAAGTGTGCTTTTTAAAAAATAGAATTATTTTGTCCTATCAAAGACATCTGTACCTACTCCAAGGTCATGAAGATAATTTGTTCTGCTTTCTCTCAGGAGCTTTATAGGTAATTGAGAAAGTTGACCCATCTTATATTCATTTTTGTTTATGGAACTATCAGCAAACTTTTTCTGGAAAGGGTCAGATTGTAAATATTTCTTTTTTTATTTCTTTGCCCCAAGGGTTATTTAGAATATTGTTATTATACTTACAAATATTTGGAAATTTTCTCATACTCTTTCTGTTGATATCTAATTTTAGTTCCTCTATGGTGAAAGAACATGCTTTTGAATTATTTCAAATGTGTTGATACTTATTTTATACCCAAAGTCTACAGTATCCTGGCCATGGTCCATGTCAACTCAATAAGAATGTATATTCTGCTGCTCTTGGGTGATCTGTTCTATTAATGTTAGTTGGGCCAAGGTGATCAATGATGTTATTGATGTTTTCTGTTTCCTCACCAATTTTATTATAGGGAAGGGTGTCAATTATTCAACCAATTAATGACAGGTGTTGAAATGTCTGACTATAATTGTGAATTTGTCTGTTTCTCCTTGCTGTTTATGTTTAGGGTTTTAAACTCGCTTTTTAGATCATAAATATTTATGATTGCTATGCTTTCTTGATCAATTTGCCCTTTTATCATTAGAATATGAGTGTTTTTTTTTATCCCAGACTATATTCTTTGCTCTGAAATTGATTTTGTCTGATGTTATTATTGCTGCTCCAGCTTTCCTATAATTAGTGTTAGCTTGGTTTATCTATGCTGGAAAAAATCATACATCTATCAATCTTCTCAGTCCTTATGTTCATAGTACATTTCTGGTGGGCAGCATACAGTTATTGATTTTTCATTTTTTTATTTTAATAAATATTTGTTGTTCAGATTATTACAATTGTTTCTCTTTTTTTCCTCCATAGCTCCTCTCCACCTGGCCCCCACCCCACCCTCTGTCCTTACCTTCCCCCTATTATCCTCATCCATAGGTGTATGATTTTTGTCCAGTCTCTCCCTGCACCCCCTCACCCCTTTTCCCCTGAAAATTATCAGTCCACTCCCTTTCTATGCCCTTAATTCTATTATATTCACCAGTTTATTCTGATCATCAGATTTTTTATTCACTTGATTTTTAGATTCACTTGTTGATAGATACGTATTTGTTGTTCATAATTTTTACCTTGACCGTTTTCTTCTTCTTCCTCTTCTTAAAGAATACCTTTCAGCATTTCATATAATATTGTTTTGGTGTTGATGAACTCCTTTATTTTTTATTTGCCCTTCGATTCTGAATGATAGCTTTGCTGGGTAGAGTAATCTTAATTGTAGGTTCTTGGTACTCATCACTTTGAATATTTCTTGCCACTCCCATTTGGCCTGCATAGTTTCTGTTGAGAAATCAGCTGACAATCCTATGGGTGCTCCCTTGTAGGTAATTAACTGTTTTTCTTTTGCTGCTTTTAATATTCTCTCTTTGTCTTTTGCTCTTGGCATTTTAATGATGATGTGTCTTGGTGTGGTCCTCTTTGGATTCCTTTTGTTTGGGGTTCTGTGTGCTTCCTGGACTTGTAAGTCTATTTCTTTCTCCAGATGGGGAAAGTTTTCTGTCATTATTTCTTCAAATAGGTTTTCAGTATCTTGCTCTCCCTTTTCTTCTAGCACCCCCATAATTCTGATGTTGGTATGCTTGAAGTTGTCCCAGAGGCTCCTTACACTAACTTCAGATTTTTAGATTCTTTTTGCTTTTTCAGTGGAGTGTTTTTTGCTTCTTTGTATTTCAAATCTTTGACTTGATTCTTGTGTTCCTCTAGTCTGCTGTTAGGTTTCTGTATGATATTTTTTTTATTTCAGTGAGTGTATGTTTAATTTCTAGTTGGTCCTTTTTCATCTTCTCTTGGGTCTTGCTAAATTTATCCATTTTTTTTCTAGGAAATTCTTAAAAAACCTTATAACCATGGTTTTGAACTCTATACCCAGTCATTTGTTTTCTTCCATTTCTTTCATTTGTGATCTATTCTTTTGTCTTCACATATTTTGCTGCTTCCCTGAGTTGGTAAAATAGCTTTGTGTGCTAGGTGTCCTATGTGGCCCAGTAGCTCTGCCTTCCCAATTACCTGAGGTAGACTCTCTTGGTACACCCCTTTGTGAACTGTGTGTATAGTCTTATTGTAGTTAAGTCTTGATTGTTGTTGGTATCACAGCAGGGAATTGACCTCCAAGCCAATTGGTTGTGAGGATCAGCTGTGTCTGTGCATGCATGCTTACCTCCAGACCTCTGCCTTTCCAGTTTCCCTGAGTTTCCATGCGCTCTAGGGACCCATATGAGTCTGGGTCTTCAGGGTCTCACACGAAACTGGGGTTCAGTGCAGTTGAACCTGGATTTCAGTGCTGTTGGGAGGTTCTGTTTTCCCTCCACTAAAGAAAGCTAGTGGTACAATCAGCAGTCAGCCTTCTGTGTGCACACTTTCCTGCACCCTCAGACCTCTGTCTTTCACGGTTCCACTAAGTTTCCCTGCACTCCTTCCTTTTTACAATAGTCCAGACTCCCCCATATGAGTCTCACCTGGAACTGGGATTCAGTGCAGTCAGAAGTGAGATTCAGTGCAGTCAGGATTTTCTGTCTCCCTCCCACTAGAGGAAGCCAGCCAGACCCTCCTCTGTCAGTCCTCTCCACGAGTGTGTCTCAGTACCTCAGCTTTTTACAGCTCCTGTGAGTCTTTGTAAGTCCCTCTCTTTACTTCTAGTTGTAGAATTTTCACTCAGCCAGCTTTCCTGTGATTCTAGATGGTATCCCTTCTGTCTTTTAGTTGTAATTTTGAAATTGTGCAAGGCAGCAGTTTAGGTGTTCACCTATGCTGCCATCTTGGTTTCTCTTGATTTTTCATATTTAATCAAAATCATAATCTATGCTTTATATTTGGGCAATGAGACTACTTTGATTTGGTATGACTATTAATCTAGTTTGTTAGTATCTATCATAAACTTGCTATTTGTTGTGTTAGCTCCATCATTTTCTTGCCCCTCTTTACTTCTTTTTATGTCCTCTTGGGTATTATTTTAATGATTCCATTATCTCTATTTTTGTTGACTTAAAGAATTTTTTTCTAGGAAATTCTTAAAAAACCTTATAACCATGGTTTTGAACTCTATTCCCAGAGTATAATAGTAGCCATCTTGGTTGGGTTAATTTCCATACTCTCTCTGATTGGCTTGTGGTGGGCATGGCTGGTGGGTGTAGCAGAGGTATGGTCAATTTGCATATTACTCTTTTATTAGATAGGATATATATGATTTCAGAGAGATGAAAGGAGAAAGAGAGATCAAAACATCAATGAGAGAAAAACATAGATTGGCTGCCTCCTTCACACTCCCCACTGAGATTCTAGCCCACAACTCATGTGTTCTGACTGAGGATCGAACCAGCAACACTCTCTTCATGGGGCAATGCTTAACCATCGAGCACTCAATGACAGTTCTTACTGAGGATTCTAATGTATCTATTTTAAGAATGGTGGCTGCATGAGGCCTGGACACTGCTCACATTGGCAGCCCACACTAAAGCTTAGTGTCATCTGAGCTGATGATGCCCAATGCCAGTAGTTTATTGTAATTGTGTTTAAACTTAATATTTTACAGGAGACCATACCTGACACTAAGCTCTGGTGCTCAGTCTCAACTATAGAATCTTGATCTTTATAAAGGCATCCTAGAAAACCAGACAGAATATCACTTCCTAAGGTGACCTGTTCTGGTAGTTTGAAGGTCATTTCCTGAGCTCCCACTATCAGAACAACAATTAAAATCCCAAAGCACCAATTCCCCTTTGTTCAGGACTCTAGGAACTATGAGGAGAGGTGAGCACATGGAGGTTTAAGAGCAGGAAGAGGGTGACTGTGCCACACTGTGGTTAGACTGCTGGCACAGAGGTACATGGCTGAGTCCCCCTCCTCTGCAGGCTGGATCTTCAGAGTGGAGTGGGACCCATCAGGCCTCTCAGCAGAGAACCGCTCTTTAGGCATCCCTGATGTGTCTGGGGCATCCTTGCCTTGAAAGTAAAGCAAAAACCCCAGGCCCTGCCCTCGTGTCTGCCGATACCAATAAAGTCTGGTGTGTCCAGAAATTGGATCACACCTGAGAGCAACATCCTTTCCCTTCCTTGTGACTAAATTCCTGGGGGACTGAGACACTCCGGCATCTGTGTGACCTATGGAGACAGAAGTTGGAAATAGAATGAGAAAAAATAATTGTAATTATCAACACACACACACAAAACCCAATGAAAAGGGCTTGGTTTTCTGAGGACTCACCTGCCCTCAGGAGACAGAGGCTCACCCAGAAGAGGAGCCTGGTGCCCATGGCAGGGTGAGGACAGAAATGGGATGTTTACCAGGTCAGAGTCCTTGTGAGCATGAGCAGAGGAGGAGGGACTTCCCTTATCCCCACAAGGCAACATTCCCATAACAATATCACTGAGCCTCAGGATTTTCTGATATTAACTAATTAAGTAATTAAACCTAAGATACTAGCAACTCTGAGATGCACCATTCTGTTAACTGCTATTAAGAAAGAAAAAAAAATATTGTTACTCATAATAAAACATATTAAAAGATGAAAATTGCGAAAGAGCATGAATGAGAAATAGTAATTCAAACATGGATATAAATACACGGTGACTCTGTTTCCGTTTTTGGTTATCATCCCTCTGAGCTCCCATGCTCTATCGCCTGGGTCCCACACTCCCTATCTGACCAGTATTCTCTAGTGTTTCATTCTCTTCACCTTCTTAGTTGTACATTTCTGCCTGAATTCAACAGCACTTCACAGTTGATGTCTTCACCTTCCCTTTGAGGTTTCCTAACTCTAATCTTCACCCTGCATTTTCCTTGTCTTTTTTATGATGTGGGCAGCAGAGAGATATGTGTATATTGCAGTGGGGGGGGAGGGTTATGGATGGGAGATTGTCCCATTTCCCCCTGAGAGCAGTTTGAATTCATAGTTCAAAGCTGCTGGAGATGAAATTTGAGTAGTCATCTAAGTTGGTTAGGTCCTTCTATTTTACATTTGGAGGTAAAACAACAATACCGTCTATAAATTCATTTATCTTCATACTGACCTTTGTCCTCAATTCCTTATCACTATGCCTCCTTTGTTTCTAAGTCAGTTCTAAAATAAATAAATGTTCCCAAATTACAAGAGAGAGGAGGCCCTAGCACCTCAGTCTAGCTCCAGCTGTGAATAATTCCTCCCCACACCCCCCACCACCCCTTAATCTGAAAAGGAAGGTAAATAAGCGCCCTCTAGTGCCTGCATTTCCAAACTCAATAGAAACAAGTTAAAAATCCACAGGCTTTAGACATGCTCAGTTTGGCTTTTTAATTCAAGTGTCAGTAGAATTGCAATATTTGTTATGGTGTTAACCCAGAGTTGAAGAATATGATGAATATGTCATAGATTTAGCAAATAAGATTTCCACAAAATGTGGGAAGAAACACTGTAGTCTCAGGAAGATATTCTCACTCAAGTACTTTTAGGGTTCTACTTTTTGAAATAAGAGTCTATTTTCAGTCGTTGCTGCCAAAGGAAAGGAAACTACATTAAGTCTTTTTAAAAAATATATTTTTTACTGATTTCAGAGAGGCAGGGAGAAGGAGAAAGAGACATAAACATCAATTATGAGAGAGAATCATTGATTGGCTGCCTTCTGCACATATCCTAATAGGATTGGAGCCCACAGCCCAGGATGTGCCTTGACCAAGAATCTAACCTTGACCTCCTGTTTTATAGGTTGACACTCTACTAATGAGTTTCACTGGCTAGGACATTAGTTCTTAAAGCATTGATATGGATCATTCAGACAAATCTTGGACTTTGGTCTATTCTTGGACCATTCTAGACAATGCTATTGTTTCTACCCAGAAAAAAAGCTCACAGTTTTTTAAGGACTAGTACATGGCCTCTCTCCATAAATGGGGCCTCTCTCTATAAATGGAGACTCTGCTGACAGGAACAGCTTTTCCAAGTAGCCACCAAATGTAAATTTCATGTTGAATGCTAATGTTCTCTGCTTATTCAATTACCAGAATATTGCCAATAAAGTGCTCTTTATACTTACACACCAACATGTACACAGACACACCCTGAGATGATGGGCCTCAGTTCACATGGAGGATCACACTGCTGAGGTTCTCAGTGGAACCCCTCAGACTGACATTCCATTGCAGAGAAGTTGGTGAGAGCATCAGGAGGGGCAAGTTTTTCTCCTGGTGAGACAGGGACCTCAAGAAGGAGTGTTCGCCACTCTATGGCTGCCCTATTTGTGCAGAGAGCAACTGGCTACCCATCACTGTGTACTGACCACTGCCCAGAGGTCGGGTTGGTGCTGGCCAACCTCAGGGTCAAGAGAAAATGCTCATTCTTATTTCAGGACACACTGTACCCTTCTGTGACATCCCCTTTGGAAGTGCTGCTGAAACTGTGTGAATAATGGATAAGCCTCAGCCCCTGTCCTGGGTCTTGTCGAAACCAGTACATTACAAAGTGTACATATCCTGTGAACATTCCAGGGTCACCTTCTCTCCTGATTGTATAATGTAGTATCTTGGGGTCTCAATGATTACAGCATCCTTGGGGCATGTTGGAGAAGCAGATGTAGGTAAAGACAAGGCTTGGGGAATAAACTGGATATTTAAAGGGGTGGGGGTGAGGGGATATTGTTGGGATATTGGAGCTGGGACTTTGAAAACCCCTGGCAGAGGTTTCTAGCTGAAAGCAGAGCTCACTTGCCAAGGGAGACAAAGCATCACTGGGACTCACAGCCAGGTCAGGGCAAGATGGGGCTGTCCCAGCTAAATGCTCTGACCACAGACTGGGAGGGAGCTCAGGGGCCCTTCTTCAGTGGGCAGACAGGTTTGCCTAGGGTGTAACTGCCCTCCTGCCCCCCACCCAGCAGAGGCTCCATGGCCCAGGGCTCCTACAGACTTGGCTCAGGTTGAATCAGCAACTCCTCTCATAGATATACTAGCTCAGCAGGGCCTGCAGGTGAGATGGGTATGGTTGGATGCACTGAGTGTAGGCCATACCCCTCCCCTTTGTTTCCCACATTTCTCAGACAATTGCCTCTGTCTGCACCTGTCCCTGCCATCAAGGCTGCCTTGCCCAAATTCTTCCACTATTGCTGTCATTAATGTTTACAGGGACCTCCTATCCCTTTAAGAGCTATAGGTATCCTAGCAATAACTGAAAATTTCTTCAACATCTGCCCAATGTTGGGTCCATGCACAAGTTTTCTTAACTTTTTTCTGTTCTCCCAGAATGTCCCCACAGCTCTTTAGATACCAATGGCATCATCACAGTGCCATCTGGTGGCCAAAAGTTCAACTTTCTTCATTGTTCCTTTTGCGGTGGTCCCAAGGATGTTGGGAAGAGTTTGCAGGATCAGCAGGGAGAATATTCCAGAAGCAGTATCCTTAATTTGTATGCTCCATGTCTGAAATTTCTAATGTCAATATTAATTCAAACCCAACTCTATTCCTTTGACTTACTACACTTAATATCTCACCTGCATTCTACTTAACTATTATCACATTATCTGGCAGCTATAGTCTAAAATATGTTTCCTTAAAACTATTTTGTGAAAAAGAGAAATGGAGGGAAATAACAGTTAGTCTAAAATAGGAAGAAAGACACACAAGTTGAAGTGTGAGGAGGTTCTTTTAACTTCATTACTAAAAATATACAAAATGCAAAAAAGAAAAAAGACAATGATTTTTATATCCAAAATACAGATCAGCAGCTCACAGTTCTATCAATCCCCTCAACCTTAGGGACATGTGATGAATATTACAGCCCTCTTGGATGATTTATTTAAATTTTTATAACTCCTTTTTCAAAAAATTCAATGTGTGGCTGTCATTGTGGACTTCTGTGCTGCCTGTATATAGATATCTCACCACATCTCCAAGCTTTTCTTCTCATTTAGCAGTCATTCCTGTCCCCTGGGCATTTTCACTAAGACAAGTCAGCAGCAGCAGCAATACCATATACCAAAAGTGAATTAATTGTCTTATCTGCAAGTCAGGATCTCCTGTGAGTATCCCTCTTTCTGTCACCATGCCCTCCTCTCTACCAGTCACACATGCTCAACCTTATCCATTTATTAAGCAAGGGTTGGCATCAGGGTCTGATTTGACTTCGCCCTGAAATGCACTGGCATATTCAGAGATACAAAGAGATGGAATGATTCTTGGGAAAGTGCCTGAGTTGAAGCTTCTATTTTTCTGCAGGTCATGACCAAGTGCTCTCTCTGTGTATTAATTTCCATGTTGTATTATGTTTCCTGGGCCCATAGCAAAGTCTCATGTCCTTCTAGTTCACCATGCAGTTAGCAATAGGTTTCCTATAGCTTTTTTTATGGAAGAGAACTCCACTACATTGATTTTTTAGGACACTAGTGTTTAATATACAAAAGGGTCTAAGTGAATCTGAGTTACTGATGACCTTTCACCCTAGAGGCATCAGACTCAGGCTGATGATGAGAAAAGGTAGAGCTGAAGAAGCAGCTTCCCAGCTTACAGGGCAGCTGTACAAGTACGGACAGACAGACAGCAATAGTAAGGGAGGGGTGCCAGAGGCTCTGGTTCTGGTCTAGGCCCGGCAGACACATCCCTAGAGGTGGATCTCACCACACACAGAGGTTCAACCTGCTGGCTCAGGCCACTGGAGGCTCCACAGTGTGGAGTTTGCATAGAGATCCCCTAAGTCCAGGATGCAGGGCCTCTTCCTGCCTTTTTGTGCAGAGAGGAGGCGGCTGTGCAACGCTGTGGATTTACTGCTGGCACAGAAGTACACAGATGTCTGGGAGGGAGTCGCTGACTCCAGGGTGAGGGGGAAGTCCTCTGTGTTTGATCTGGTGACATTGTACCCTTCGGTGGCATCTCCTTTTTCAGTGACCCCAGCACTGACTGAGTAATAGATCAGTCTCATCCCATAGCCCAGGTCTTGTCGATACCAGCACATGTAGTTGTGGCGCATATCTTGGGCACATCTCAGTGTCACTTTCTGTCCTGTTTTCCAGATCTGAAATCTTGGGGTCTGAGTGATACCAGCGATCACCAGACCTGTGGAGAAGAAAATAAAATTGATGCTGCAGCCCTGACAGAAAGGCTTAGTGGTGGAATCTTCAAATTTTCATCCATGGGAAAAATCCAGCCAGGACTCACCTGCCTGCAGGAGACAAAAGGCCACACAGCTCAGGTGGCAGATAACCATGGCAGGGGCAGGGCAGATGGAGTTTTCCTCTGGGTCTGTGTGCTGATGAAAGAGAACAGGGCTCTCCAGGGAGTCATTCTAAGATGTCATGCTCACTGCCTAGAGCCCCGAGCCAACTTGTCACCAGAGCCACACCCCTTCCCCCAGATCATCAAATCAAAAATAAGCCCAGCTGGTGTAGCTCACTGGTTGAGTGTACAACTATGAACCCAGAGGTACCAGTTCGATTCCCAGTCAGGGGACATACCCACATGGTGGCTCAATCCCCAGTAGGGACCATCTATCCACAAAGATCTTCCTGCTCTCTGGTTGCCAAGCCTCAGGAGCAGGCTTGTCCATATTGGAGGAATCCTTTCCCTCTGCTTCCTATGAGTTCACTGTCAGATGGGACACCTGCCAAATGCAGCCAGAACACCTTCATATTCCCCAGAGCATTTGCTTCCCATGTTTGGGTGAGACAATGGCAAGCAGATCCAACTCATACCTGTAACTAGCCTTTCTTTGTGGCTTTTCAGCTCTGCAGATGACCTACTGGCACCATGGATTACAGATATGTGAGGGCCGTGGGGAGATGTGGCCAACTCCAAGGTGAGTGAGTGAAAAAGTATTATTTTATAGTTTGAGATATCCATTCCACAGAGACTATCTCCTTGCGAAGTATCACTGACATTAATTAAATAATAAATATATTGTAGTTGTAGCTAATCTACACACAGTCCCATGTTTAGAAGGACCCCACACTTGCTTCAATGCCCTGCTGTCATTATCTTCAAAGTATTACTATTTGGACCCTGGATTCTGCCAGTTGTGTATCTGGTCTCAACTACATGAGTTTTAGTTTCAAATCTGTGGTCACCTCCTGGGGTGCTGATTTCTCTTTTGCACAACCACATCCAGGCCTAGGAGAGGAGGACACAGAATCTAAACTCAGAACTGGAGGAGGAGACTGATGTTGAAAGCACAGCAACAAGCCTTGAATTGGGGCCTGGCCAGCCCACAAATGGGCTCCATGTTCATCCCCAGGATTTCTCTGGTCCTGGACACAGAAGGACACACAGCACAGAATAATGGTGCCCACACAAGCCCAGAACATAAAAGGAGATTTTCTAGCTCAAGATTCCTGTTTTGTGGGTCAGACTCGAGTTCAAGGTGAAGGGAACCTCTTCCAGATGCAAAATGATCTCTCCATGAAGTCAGTTTCCCCATGGACCTCAGCCCCAGATCACAATGTGTGAACATGACCCAGGCTACCTGTGTGTCTAATGGGAACTCAAAAGCATTTTCTTAGATATGATGGATTTTTGTCAAAATATCATTACAATGTACAGCGGTACCTCGAGATACGAGTTTAATTCGTTCCATAACCTTGAGGCGTGGGAAACTATGAGACGCTCGAGTCGCGGTAAAAGGTAGAGCTGAAGAAGCAGCTTCCCAGCTTACAGGGCAGCTGTACAAGTACGGACAGACAGACAGCAATAGTAAGGGAGGGGCATTAGCAAGGTTGCACCCGGATGATCCGCGCAATTACTTGTATCTCAAATGTTGCTCATATTTCAAAGCAAAAATTGCTTGCTGGACGGCTCGTATCTAAAAAATCTCGTATGTCAGGGCACTTGTATCTCGAGGTACCACTGTAATTGGAATGAATGGGTGCAAGGAATGAGTAAAAATCAGTAAATACATTTTATAAAAAATAGCTTTACCAGCTGGAAAGACCTTTTGAGGGTCATTCTATCAAACCATCTAGTCTCAGGTAGAATTGTTGTTGACGTGGATCAGGTGTCTTTATCCATAATGCTTTCCAGGAGTACCTCATGCTCTTAAATACTTAGCTGTGCACTAATAAGGATTTGTTTTAATAGGTAGAGATGATAAATATATATTAAAAAGATGCCTAAGCAAAACTAATCGCTGGAGATAGAAATCATGTCATTGGTTGTCAGTGACAGATTGAGGCATCGTAAAGGGGCATGAGAGAACTCTCCGGGTGATGAAAATGTTATCTAGCTTTATGAGGAAGTGCTAAAAGCATTTATATCTATACTAGACACTCGATGCATGAAACTTGTGCAAGAGCAGGCCTTCCTTCCCCTGGCTACTGGCACCCAGGACCTGGACTTCCCAGGTCCAGTCTAATAAGCATATTTTGCTTTTATTATTACATGGTATTCCCAAAAATGTATATGCACTTTAAGTGGATAGTTCAATTGATGTTTCTTTCTTTTCAGATTTAACCCAATGGAATTAATAATTATTCAAAGTGTGTGTACATTTTTAGGACACCCTGTATATTACTCAAAAGTCATTGCTCTTTTCACTTAAAGTCTGTAATATTCATTGTATATAATTCACATCAGTAATAGTCATTTTATTTTATTTTTTTAAATTAAATCTTTATTATTCAGATTATTACATTTGTTTCTCTTTTTTCCCCTCCATAGCTCCCCTCTACCTGACTCCCACCCTTCCCTCTACCCTTACCTCCCTCCCGTTGACCTCATCCATAGATGTATGATTTTTGTCCAGTCCCTCCCTGTACATCCTTCATCCCTCTCCCCCTGAGAATTATCAGTCCACTCCCTCTCTGTGCTTCTGGTTCTATTATATTCACTAGTTTATTATGTTCATCAAATTTTTAATTCACTTAATTTTTAGATTCACTTGTTGATAGATACATATTTGTTGTTCATAATATTTTCTTTTACCTTTTTCTTCTTCTTCTTCTAAAAGAGTACCTTTCAGCATTTCATATAATACTGGTTGGAGGTGATGAACTCCTTTAGCTTTTTCTTATCTGTGAAGGTCTTTATCTGCCCTTCAATTCTGAATGATAGCTTTACTGGATAGATTATTCTTGGTTGTAGGTTCTTGCTATTCATCACTTTGAATATTTCTTGCCACTCCCATCTGGCCTGCATCGTTCCTATTGAGAAATCAGCTGACAGTCGTATGGGTGCTCCCTTGTAGGTAATTAACTGTTTTTCTCTTGCTGCTTTTAATATTCTCTCTTTGTCTTTTACTCTTGGTATTTTAATTATGATGTGTCTTGGTGTGGTCCTCTTTGGATTCCTTTTATATGGGGTTCTGTGTGCTTCCTGGACTTGTAAGTCTATTTCTTTTACCAGATGTGGGAAGTTTTCAGTCATTATTTCTTTAAATAGGTTTTCTATATCTTGCTCTCTCTCTTCCTCTGGCACTCCCATATTTCTGATGTTGGTACGCTTGAACCTGTCCCAGAGGCTCCTTACATTATCTTCACATTTTTGGATTCTTTTTTCTTCTTGCTTTTCCAGTTGAGTGTTTTCTGATTCTTTATATTTCAAATTTTTGACTTGATTCTTCCTTCCTCTAGTCTGCTGTTAGGTCTCTGTATAATATTTTTTATTTCAGTCAGTATATGTTTAATTTCTAGTTGGTCCTTTTCCATCTTTAGTTGGTCTTTTTCTGTCTCTAGTTGGTCCTTTTTCATCTCTAGTTGGTTCTTTTTCATCTCCTCTTAGGTCTCACTAACTTTATCCAACTTTTCTAGGATATTCTTCGAAAACGTTATAACTGTGGTTTTGAACTCTATATTCAGTCATTTGTTTTCCTCCATTTTTTTTGTTTGTGATCCCTTCCCTTGTCTCAGCATTTTCACTATGCCGGGAAAACTTCTGTGTTGGACTCAGCCTTATGATACCAGACTTGCAAAACTGCAAAAGCCTCTCTGTTGGGCTTGGGATGGGTGGAGTCTCAGGGCTTAAGAGGCCATCTTGTCTTCCAGTTGGCCCGCCCTCCATAGCCCCTGAGTCTCACGTGACTGCGTAATCGCTGGAGCAGTTCCTGTGTGTGTGGGTGTGTGCACAGTGCCTCTAGACTGCTGCTCCTCCGGCTCCCCTGCACTCTGGGTTCATATGAGTCTGAGTCCCCATATGAAACTGAGGTTTAGTGGAATTAGAAGTGGTGCCCTTGGGAGGGTCTGTCTCCCACCCACTCATGAAAGTCAGCGGCACAATCAGCAATCTGTCCTGTGCGCAGTGCCGTGCGCGCCACTAGGCCTCTGATCTTTTGTGACTCCCCTAAATTTCTTTGCACTTCTCCCTTTTCACAGTCCAAACTCCCCCCCTATGAGTTTCAGCTGGATCTGGTGTTTAGTGTCATAGGATAAGGGGTTCAATGACGTTGAGAATCTCCATCTCCTTCCCGACAGAGAAAGCCAGCCAGGTTTTCTGGCACCCGCTCTCTCCACGCATGCATCTCTGTACCTCAGCTTTTTGCAGCTCCTTTGGGTCTCTGTGAGCCCCTCTCTTTCCTTCTAGTTGTAGAACTTCCACTCAGCCAGCTTTCCTGTGGTTCTGGATGATGTTCATTCTGTCTTTTAGTTGTAGTTTTGAAATTGTGCGAGGCAGCAGTGTAGGTGTTTACCTATGTCACCATCTTGGATCAGTAATAGTCATTTTAAATGCTGAAAGACAGATGTATGTTACATGCTCTAGTGAGTATCATCTAATGCAGTGGTTTTCAACCTTGCTAATGCCTCGATCCTTTAATACAGTTTCTCATGTTGTGGGTCAGACTCTGCTAGCGGTTTTCAACCTGTGGGTCGCCACAGAGCCTAAGACCATCAGAAAACACAGATATGTACATTACAATTCACAACATAGCAAAATTACAGTTATGAAGTAGCAATGAAAATAATTTTATGGTGGGGGTCACCACAACATGAGGAACTGTATTAAAGGATTGTGGCATTACAAAGGTTGAGAACCACTGATCTAATGGATCATCAGACATAAATATTTGCATTAATGTGACTTCTAAAATCCTTAACTATATAGAGTTTCTAGACAAAGTGTGTCTGTATCTACTTTGCACATAGGATATGGTAAGAAAAGCTGTCAAGAGATTAAAAAGGGACTCAAGATCCAGATTCTAATTATGTCCTATTTTAACCTTTTTGTGTCTTTATACAACCCTGGGAGATGGTCTGATGGTTAATGAAATATGTCAGTGGGACTGGACCATGAGGTGTGCAGATATTTGGTTAAACATTGATCTGGGTGTTTCTGTGAGGGTGTTTTTGGAAGAGATTCACGTTTAAATCAGTAGACTTTACCACTTAGACCTTAAAACTCTCAAAGGCTGCAAAAAGAAACGTTTTTATTTTCTGTTTTATGTGATACAACTCCTTGTACAAAATATAGGAGAAGAAATTATTGAACAAAAAGAACAAAAGAAGGAGTAACAGTTATTCTTCTTTCTTCCTTTTGTATCCATTGTGTGCCATGCAGGAAGATTGCTCTTCTCATGGCAAATATTTCATTCCCTTTGCTCTGCAGCTGGGAAAACACATCTGGAAAGCTTTCTGCTCACACAGCCCCCATGAAAGATGTCAAATAGCCTACGTGGGCGGAAGGGACAGCTACAGTGTAGAAAATAATGCCTTTCTTTGTTGTGACAATAATGGGTCAATGGATATGCATTGCCTTAAAGTCAAATGTTCCTGAAGCTGTCAGGGGAGAGGTTACAACAATCACAGATGATGAGCGATCTTCCCAGGCCTATAATCTGGACCTGGAAAAGGGAAACCAAATGTAGGACAGTGCTGGGGGCTGGGAGACCACCACAGGAATTGAGGAATAGACTTGAGTTTGATTTCTTGCTCTGCAGGTTATGAAATATGAGACCTGGGAATGTTACTTACCATCAGATAGAGAAACGGGTAAAAAAAAAAAAGTACTTCTGTGGTATGATTTCTGTGAGCATAAATACACATCACATCTAGAAGCTGCAGAAGGACTCTTGGGAGAGGCAGTCTGCTCTGCTCAGGCCTGCACATGTGTGCCTGGCAGCTGCCACCCTTGCGCTCACTTCCTGAGCTGGAGAGGAAGCTTTTTGTATAGCAGGCTACCGAGCGTGCAGGGCGTGGCAGTACTGCTGGCGCAGAGATACAGGGCCGAGTCCATCAGCTCCAGCGAGTTCATGTTCAGCTCAGAGTGATAGTCACTGAACTGGGTAACTAAGAATCAGTCAGGGATGTTTCCTTTTGTCCTCTCCTCCCTGTTGTAATACTGAGTGAGGAACTGGGGGCCCTGGTTCTGGGCTTGTTGGTACCAGTACACGGAGAAGTGACCAGAGATATAGGAACAGCTCAGTGTCACTTGCTGTTTTCTTGCTTTGATCAGGTGTTTTGGGATCTGCATGACTCCAGAATCCACTGAGCCTGTTGGGAAAGAGGCAGAGGGAGCTCAGGGCAGGGCACAGGGAAGCCTGCTGCTGCCGCCATCACCAGCAGGCTGGTATTTCAGGGATGGCAAACCCAGATCAGAGGCTCACACACAGTGCCCAGAGCTCACTTGCTCCCAGGAGACAAAGGGCCACACAGCAGAGAAGCCTGGGGACCATGGCAGCATCCCAAGACATCTTCTAATTCAGGGAGGAGTCTCCTGGGGTGAGCAGTCTAAAGTTCTGCACCTCCCATTCCCTCATAGGAACATGTGACTATGACATCACTGCTCTGATGTCTTCCCTGCTTTGTGTGACTCTCGTGTGGGCTCCCTCGTGGCCTGCTATACCCCTTGGTCCCAGGTTCAGCTATACTATTCACCATCCCCTGTCCTGCACAGCCCCTCTGCAAAGGGTGGCTGCAGGTAGAGCTATCCCCACAAATCTACAATTTACCTTATTCCCCTTTACATGCCCCTGCCTCACCCTAATTCCCCAGCCCTTGTGGCCCCAACCCCTACATCACCCTCTTCCCCTGGCAGGGGAGACTGTGTCAGGGAGACTGCCTCCTTGGTTCATACTGAGGCTCAAGCACATGTACACATCCTGGACAGTGAGGAGTCTGTGTGAATTCCACAGGCCCCAGGGCCCACAGGCATTTGCCTGTTTAACTCAAACTGCTTCCCCAGTGCAGGCATGTAGCCCCAAAGTTCCCTTAAACCGTCTTCTCCTGGGCCACTCCTTCAGCCCCTCCTAGGGCAGCTTACTGGGTCCACAGTGCCCCCCAGTGGCTGCCTATCCATAGTTGCATGCATTCACATCTCTCTCCATTAAGAGCAGAAATCCCCTTCCCCCAAAGTCCCCTCCCCTCCCATTCCCTGATGCCAATGTTTTCCCAGACTGGCTGATTTAGGATTGATCTTCAAATCCACCCTTTGCTTTAGAGGCAAAAGTTTGTATGAACCAAAGTTTGTATTAAGAAGGAAATAATTGCTGCACTCAGTTTGCAAAAAATGGGAGAGACAGCCAGAATAATTCAGGTCATAAAGCTCAACAGTGGACCCAGCCTAGAAACAGTCTGTTTCATAGCTCCTCCTATTAACCAGGTCTCTATATTCCCAAATTTGTATTTAAAGTAATTATTACCACACTCTAGATAGCACATTTGTATAAAGAAGGTTTATATAGTTTACCTACTTAAAACATCTTGAAACAAACAGCCCTACTGTGAGTCCACAGTGCCTCCTTGTGAGCTCTAGTTAAGGTAGACCCAGTATACCTGCCTGGGCTGACAAGTGCTGTCATTACCTAGAATTGCCTACAAACCCTACTCAGTGACAAGGCACCTCTGATAAATACCCACTGGAGAGAAACTTTTTCCATTTGTTGTGTGTACACACACACACACACACACACACACACACACACATCCTTTAAGTATACCAAAGTCCTATTACTAAGCACAGCAATTTTTAAATCAGTTTTTAGGCTCATTTATGAGAAATATCTTTGATGATGGGAAGAGATGTCTTTAAAGGTGTTGTGGACTGTAAGTGCAAAAACATTTTTTAATAAACTTTTCAAATTCACTCAGTCGTTAAGTTTGAAACTCAGTCATAGAAAATTATTCGTGAGGCTAATTCTCAGCTATGAGTGTATTCAGTGGTGCAAAACTAATGGGAAGAGCTACTCATTTCTGTGTTAAACTTCTCACCTGACTGACCTCCACCCCACTGCCCATGGTACCCCAGCTGCCACCTCCCAGAACACCTTTTACCTTCCAGTGTCAAATGTGGGCCACCTCTTGGCCTCACCAGAAAATATTTGCCTGTTTGATTAGCTCTTTAGGGCTTGCGGACTCTCTGAAGCAGAACTCAGGCCCACATTGACGTCCTCATGGAGCCAGGTCTACGGAGGGAATTTTTTTTTTTACAGGATCATGAAACTGGACAAATACACTGTAACATACTTTTCTCTGTACCTGACAAAGCAGTGGCATCTTCAGCTTTAGATTCACTCGGGGCACTTTAAATGGCTTGTCATCACTCCAGGCTATGAGAACATGTTGCTGAGATCACACACAGAGGTGTGGAAAGCCATGCTGGCCCAGAATGACCAGTGTTACACCTCAGTGGGCATTGACTGCTTTCATTTATTATTCATTTCACATGTATCAAAGAGCATTCATTATAATTTAGTTTTTCCTATGAAAGAGGATATAGTTGTTATGAATGGAATTTTGTCCCCCAAATTCATATGTTGAAGTCCACACCCCCAATGCTAATATACCTGAAAATAGAGCCTCCTGGGAGGTAATTAAGGGAAATGAGGTAATAAGGTTGGGACCCTAATCTCTTAGGACTAGGGGCCTTATCAAAGAGGAATAGATCCCAGAGAGCTCTTTCTACATATCTGGGCAAGCACAGAGGAAAGACCATGTGAGCACACAAGAACCTTCCCTAGAAACCTATCCTAGCCCCTTAATCTTGGATTCCCAGCCTCGAGAACTGTGGGAAAATGAATGTCTGTTGTTGAAGCCGCCCTGTCTAATGGCATTTTGTTACAGCAGCCAGGGCAGATTAATCAGTAGTATAATATTGTGGAAAAATCAGGGCAAGACGCCAAGAGGAAGGCATGGCTGAGTCCATGCTCGAAAGAGGAGTAGTTTCTGTGGAGAAGGGAAGGGTCTTCTATGCTATGGGAATAGCAAGAACAAATCCAGAGGATTTAAAGGCCACCCAGTCATCTGTGTTTTAGGAAATGTTGCAAAGAGTTGATTAGTCACAAAGTAGGACCCATCCGAGACTGCCAAGAAGAGATGCTCTGAAGGTCACTGAATTAGGATGGTGATGTATTACAAAGCTATTCCAGGAAAACAGAATTTATTTGTAGGGAAATTGGAGCATGTTTGTCTGTTTTATAGTCAGGGGGCATGACCTCATTTGTGTTTTAAGAGGTATTTTACTGTGCCCCAAGGAGGCAAGATTGGGATAAGAAATCAAGAAGAAAGAAGTCAGAATCAACTGCAGGGTTCTCACATTGTCATCTTGTGTGCTGATGGCCTCACCTGGGGCTCACCACTGGATGGCAGTTGCCATAAGGCCTTGCTTTATATTTTCTGGACATTGAAAATATCCAGAAAATCATCATGTTACAAATAACAGTTTTTTAAAAACTTTTAGCTTTCTCTCTATTTTCAACCATCTTTATCCATATTTTCTCTCTTACTAGTATACTTTCTCCAAATTTCAATTTCTTTTCCATAAATTATGTAAACCAAATTCCTGTGGTTTTTATCTTCTAAACCACACATTTAACCAACAATTTTGATCCTCACATGAGCTCTTCCCCCTCCCAAAAGAGCAGGAGAGCTATTACATTACAGACCCTTCTTTTACTTTTACCACATAGTGTGCCAGGCAAGGAAAGTAATTTGGGAGTGAACATGTTGATGTAGCATCTGACCAGATCTTTTTGTCTTCTCAGGAACATCTCAGTGTTAATATATGTCCTCTGGCCTTTGTCTCAGAAGAGCCCAAAGCTATACTTTCCAGGGCCCCAAGTCACTCTGCAGTATCACTGTATCCCTAGGTTCCCACAACCCTGTCAGCACTGCTCCATGCTGGGCCAAGGAGGTTTATGCACAGAACACAGGTGACTCTGCAGGGCTGTGCTAAGCTGCTGGCACAGAGATACAGGGCAGAGTCCTTCAGCTCCAGCGAGCTCATGGTCAGCTTGGAGCTGTAGTCATCGAATTGTTGCCCTGAGAATCGATTAGGGATGTTTCCTTTTGTTCTCTCCTCCCTGTTGTAGTACTCAATGAGGAACTGAAGATCCTGGCCCTGGGCCTGTTGATACCAAGATACAGCTAAGTGCCCAGAGATAGGGGAACATCTCAGTGTCACTGTCTGTCCTCTGGCTTTTGTCAGGTGCCTTGGAGTCTGGATGACTTCCGAATCCACCGGGTCTGTGAGGGAAGGAGACAGAAGCTGGAAAAAGAATAGGGGAGGGACCTTGATGCTGCCTTAGATTCACGTGCTTTTAGGCTTAGAACAGATGACCCACCGTGCCAAGGACATACCTGCTCCCAGAAGACAAAGGGCCACACAGCAGAAGAGCCTGGAGCCCATGGCAGGGTGCAGCAGAACTGGACAGGAATCTCCTTGTTCAGAGTTCCGGTCCTCTAACAACTAACATTCTGTGCACCTTCTGATTGGAAGTTAGGCAGTGATGTCACTGCTCTGATGTCATTGTCATCCTTTGCCAGGTCCCTGGTTCAGCTGATCTAGGCACCCTGTGTTGTCCTGCAAAGCCTCTTTTTTAAAAA
This sequence comes from Lasiurus cinereus, assembly GCA_011751065.1. Lineage (NCBI taxonomy): Eukaryota > Metazoa > Chordata > Mammalia > Chiroptera > Vespertilionidae > Lasiurus > Lasiurus cinereus. Next base: position 45,224,523 of record JAAGEH010000307.1, read on the forward strand.
AAAAATATTTTATTGATTTTTTTACAGAGAGGAAGGGAGAGGGATAGAGAGTCAGAAACATTGATGAGAGAGAAATATCAACCAAGTGCCTCCTGCACACCTCCTACTGGGGATGTGCCCGCAACCAAGGTACATGCTCTTGACCGGAATCAAACCTGGGGACCCTTGAGTCTGCAGGCCGAGCCAAACCAGTTAGGCCCTGCAAAACCTCTTGCATGATATGTGTGGTTGGAGGGGCTGGTGGAGGTGGGCTAGGTTTAGGTAGCATGCTGGTCCCCACAGCCCCTTTGCTTTTCCATGAGGCAATTGTTCCTCTACCTGACATGCAGGCTGCCTCCTACCAACTCTACACTCTTCACTTTCTCTTGCAAGCTTAGAGAGCTCCTTAATCTCTGCTCTGTTGAAATTCATGACACCCCTACTGGGACAGCACCTGCAAATTAGTGTTTATGGTATTAAGTCTTATAGCAGATAAAAACACCAAACAAGGCTGTTGCTTAACCCTCTTGGTCCCAGGCAGCTAGCTCAGATCCCTAGCTCTGCTCCAGAAACTTTTGGAGTTCAGCAGTTCCACAGTGCCCCCATATGTTGGGTTTTGGCAGTAACCAAGATTTATAGTTAGCCACAATACAAGAGGGCAAGTGTCCTCGGATGTGTTTAAATTAGGAACGATTTTACCATTTGCTTATTGCACTGTGTTTTTCTTTTTTAATTTGAAGGTACAAAAATCCAGTTCTAGCTGATTTGGGATTTTTTATTGTAAGAGGAAAAAAAGGTGGTCCTGGAGATGAAGTGCAGATAGACTCCCAAGGATTTGTTGTTATTGTTAATCCTCACCTGAGGATATTTTTCCACTGATTTTTTAGAGAGAACAGAAGTGGGGGTGGGGAGACTCAGAGAACAACATCATTGTGAGAGAGACACATCAATTGGTTGCCTACCACATGTGCCCCTTCCAGGACCAGGGATCAAGCTTGCAGCTGAGGTACGTGCCATGCCCTTGGCCGGAATCATACCGGAGATTTCTCAGTCTGCATACTCTATCCACTGAGTTGAACTGGCTAGGGCATCCCAAGGATATTTTTATGATTAATAATTAGCAGAAGTTGATTTTTTAAATATATTTTATTGATTTCAGAGAAGAAAGGAGAGGGAGAGAGGGATAGAAACATCAATGATGAGAGAGAATCATTTATTGGCTGCCTCCTGCATGCCCACTGAGGACTGAGCCTGCAACCTAAGCATATGCCCTGATCCAGAATCGAACCATGACCTCCTGGTTCATAGTTCAATGCTCAACCACTGAACCATGCTAGCCAGGTAGCAGAAGTTCCTTTATCTTTGATGACACCAACAGTTAGTTTAAGGCAGATAATTTAGACAGACCTCTTTGCAAGGTGCCCACTAATCAGCTTAACATCCCCCTCCAATTTAAAAAAATATTAGTTATTGTTCCCACACTGCTGGAGAATTTCTTTTCTACTCTCTCTTCAGAGATCCTCTCTTGCCTCTGCTCATTGATAATAATATAATGCCCATTTTTCCAGTTCTGAGCATGTATGTGTATGTAATTAATTTTCTGTAAGTTTTTCTCTGATGCACAAATAGGAAATAAAATATCCTAACCCTCTCTACTTAGTCTGCTAGGAGGTAGTGGCCAGTCTGAATAAATAAAAAATAAACAAAGGGACTAGGGAAAACAGAATCTGATAAGGATTCAACTACAGAACTAGGATGCACAGAAAGACTACCAGGAGCTGGAGAGAGTGCATGGACAGACAGTGACTATAGCTGTGCACCCCTGTTATTGAAAGTAGAGGACAAATACCCAATCCAGGATAAAGGATCAAGTCTAGCTTGCTTAGACTCTATTAGAGGGAATTTTTAATGGTAACTGTTTTTTTGAGACAGCCCTTAAGCATATCTCCTTTGCCTACAAATTCAGCATTGGCCAATGGATCAGTTTTAGGCCTAGTCCTGGGTTTTGTTGACACCAGTATATTGGCAAGTGGTTCACTTTCTAAGAACATTCAAAGACCAGCTTCTTTTTTATCTCTACAATAGGGATCTTGGCAGCTGCTTGACTTACACATTCATGGCTTCTGTTCATGGTCCAGATGAAAGAAACACTGACAATCTGGTATTGCAAAACTCACATCAAAAGCTTCTTTCTGTTTCTTGGACTCAATGGCTTCCAAGGCCACAACACAGAGCAGGCTGGTACACATGGCAAGTTAGGGAGTCAGTGCTTTGGTGTTCTTAGGTAAGGGCTGGCACCCTGAGCCTTAGTGCCTGTGCAGACACGTGATGCCCCTGGCTCAGCTCCATGTGTTCTGGAGCATGCAGGCTGGCAGGCCATACATGAAATAGTGTAGCTACAGAAGGGTCCTTAGAGAATGTGGCCATTAGGACAGCAAGGCTGGGTGTGAAGACCTGAACAACAAGCAGGGTCCACTGTCTTCTCCAATGGCCAATTCAGAGCCACGATCTAGAGGCATGGACTCTGTGACTCAGTTCTGATCAAGAGACTGAAGGGAAAAACAATCAAACTGGTTGAGGAAACTATTATCCTCAGTGGTGGGAACTGACAAAGCCACAAGGTGAGGGAAAGGGTTGTTTTGTAAAAGGTTGGAGCTGGGATCAGGGCTGTGGTCCGGGCCTAACTTGGTTGGGAAGAGCAGTCAGGAAAAGGTACCTATTAGGAGCAGGCTTGGTAGGCCTGCTGTGACCAGGATGTGAGGTGCCTCATGAAAAACTTCCCAGGGCACAAGCTGATAGGAAGAAAATGAAGAACTTGAACATTTCTGTCCAGGCATAGTCATGTTCAAGACAAGGCCTGGCCACAGGCCATTAGTGTCTTCATGGGATTTAACTTTGCCATAGCCAGTGAAGTGACAGGCAGCATTGTGCTCTGAGATTTCTGTCTGGGCTCTTGCGGGAAATGCTGAACCGAGTCTTGGTTGCCCACAGTTTCCTGACTGGACCCAGGAGGTTTCTGCACAGGCAGAAGGTGACTCTGCAAGGCTGTGTCTTTGCTGCTGGCACAGAGGTACACGGCAGAGTCTTCTAGCTCCAGGGCATCCACGTGAAGGTATAACTGAGAGTTGTCCTGGCATTCAGGTGAGAAGCGGCTCGGGACAGTGTTATTTTCAATGAGTTCCTTATAGTTGTAGATAAACATGAGCTCCGGTGGCTTCTGAGCACTCTGTTTATACCAATACATAGAATTATGTCCCAGATGTTGTTTGCATTTCAAAGACTTCTTATTTCTCATTCCCATGACCAGGTGTCTTGGCGTCTGAGTAATTCCAGTGTCCATGAGGACTGTTTGGGGGAAAGGGACAAAATTCAGACAAAGCCCAGAAAGAAGGGTATTGCTGCAGCCACAGGGGAATGGCTTAGAAGAATCCAAGGACAGCCATTCGAGCCCAAGACTAACCTGTTCTCAGGAGACAGAAGGCCACACAGCAGAGCAGCTTGCAGCCCATGGTGGAATCAAGATGAGTGGCATCTTCTAACTGGGATATTCTGGCAGGGGGGCTGGGCTCTGGTTTCTTTGGTCTTGGTTGGTGGTTTGGCCTACGATGTCATTGTCTCTAACAGTTTCCCTTGCCTCAGGGGACAATCCTTCCTTCCTCTTTCATGCCTTATATAGATTCTAATAAAGGATGGATTTCAATGGACAGGAATGGGTTATTCCTCTGGCAGCTGCTCTTTTGCTATTAGCTGCCTTCCTCGTTACACAGCTTCTCTCTCTATCCTCCTTCCCAGGACTCCTCTCGGCCACAGACCATTTCCTCCTTCCTTCCCTGCTCAGTCAGGCAGGACATCACTCAAAATTCCACTTCCCCTCACTGTCTAGGCTCATTGGAGGCATTTGCCCAACTGCATGGATGGAATAATGCCCATTATTTAAAGTGCATGGTTGTGATGCAGTTTCAGGGCCAGACACTGGGAAGGGTGCTGAGGAAACTATACAAGGGACAACCAGCGTCTGCCTCTGTATTGAGAGTATAAGACTTGGCTGGGTTTAGAGCAAACAGATTGCTAAAAGAGAACACAGGCATTGGTACAAGACAAAGGGAAATCAATTTGAAAAAGATTTTAGTTTAATATTGTTGGGATGTCTACAACTGATGCCCCCAAAGGACATAAAGATGGAGTCTCAAAGCCCTAGCTTCCCTCCTCAACCCACCCTCCTTATCCCCAGCTCAGAGGTTTCAATAGACTAGAGCCACAGCTCCTCCTTGTGGCTAAAGTGGCACATTCCCCAGATCTCAGGCCTCTGGCCAGACCAGTGTCAGCAATCCAGACCAATTCCTCATTCCATAGGCTGGGAGCAGCTGTGATGGATATGAAAACCTAGGAAAGTCTGGTGAGGAAAGAAACATCCAAAATAAAAAAAAAAATAGTTGGCAACAGTACCACTCATGCACATATCTAGGACAGTCCATGTTTGCTCAATAGAGATCAGCTATGTCTGGGTTCTTAATAATAAACAAAACACAGTCCTGCAGATACTATCCCAGCCTCTGTGAAGCTTAAAGGCCAGCTTGACTGATTCAACAAATGCTCACCGAGCAACTGCTATGAACAAGCATAAAACATCATATTCACCCACAGAACTCTAATGTAGTGAACTCATCAAACATACTCACAGATAATGACCAGGGAATAAAATATATCATATGATGTTTGAAAAATATATTCTGTATTCAAGTGATTAAATCACTTTATATGTGTGACATTCTATTCAACTATTATATGAGAGGGACTACAATGATATGACCCTAAAGACCTGTCCATTGCTAAAATGTTAGGAATCAAACCAGGCCCATCATTTCTACAGATGGTTTTTCAATTTGGGACTAGCTAGGAAGACCTACTATGAGCCATTTCTACTTCACTATACAAACTATCTGTTTGTGCTTCTTATATGTTTAGTTATTGGAATATCATCTATTTTTAAATGTACCATTTTGCGATCATTGAATTTTTATTTTAGAAAATTTAAATGTATGAATAAATATGAAAATGAAATTATCAATAACTGCTAAATGATTTTTACCATTTATTACTATGTTAGGTATTTATTACCAAACTGGACTAACAAGAATTTATATATATCTATGTTTGGGGGGGGGTGGGGAGGGTAGTTATACATGCTTTAAGTCTGTAGTTGATAATTAAATTTCTTTTGGCCCAGGAATGTGCTAGGTCAGAAGGAAAATATTAGCATTTTTAGAAGGTGACAAATTTTATGAGATTTTTAATGTGGCCCATAAAAAATGCAAAGGGAAATGGTTAAAATTTAAGCAAAGGGGGTTGGGCATTCTCTCCTTGAGAATGTTGCATATACTAGTATGATGGGCCTCCAATCCACTACAGTTGGAGATATTCCATTCTCATTTAAGAGCCTAAAATTAACCTTCATTAAAATGCTAACATTATTATTATGCAATCTAATAAAAGAGTAATATGCAAATTGATTGTACCTCCGCTACACCCACAAGCCACACCCACCAGCTATGCCCACCAGCCAATCAAAGCGATTATGCAAATTAACCCAACCAAGATGGCTATGGCCACAGAGAGAGCAGAAGAGAGGCTTGGGTTGCCCCTAGTGATGGAGGAAGCCAAGTACCCAGGCCTTTGCTTAAGGCAACAAAGTTTCAATGGCTGTGCAAGCAGGAGGCTTGGCTCTGCTCCAGGCTACAAAGTTTTAATTGCAAAAGATAAATAAATCCCAGATACCAGGGCCTCCATTTGGGTGGCTAGAGGGCATGGCCTGCCTGCAAACCACCACAGGCCCCTCGCCCAGGCCACCCCACACCCCAAGGGAACGCCCACCCTGATCCAGGACACCCTTGAGGGCAAACCAGCTGGCCACCTCCCGTGCACCAGGCCTCTATCCTATCTAATAAAAGAGTAATATGCAGATTGACCACCACTCCAACACACAAGATGACTGCTCCCATGTGGTCAAAAGATCCTGCCCCATGTAGACACAAGATGGCCATCACAAGATGGCCAGCAAGGCAGAGCAGTTGGCAGGGACCAAGCCTGCAAGGGAGAGCAGTTGGGGGTGACCAGACTGGCAGAAAAGGGAAGTTGGGCATGACCGGGCCTGCAAGAAAGGGCAGTTGGGAGGGACCCAGGCCTGCAGGGGAGGGCAGTTAGGGGTGACCAGGCCTATAGGAGAGGGCAGTTAGGGGCAAATAGGCTGGCAGGGGAGCAGTTAGGCATCAATCAAGCTGGCAGGGAGTGGTTAGGGGGTGATCAGGCTGGCAGGCAGAAGCAGTTAGAGGCAATTAGGATGGCAGGCAGGTGAGCAATTGGGAGCCAGCAGTCCTGGATTGTGAGAGGTATGTCCTACTGCCTGTTTTCGCCCAATCCTTCCTGGATTGGACCTAAAGGGGCAGTCAGACATCCCTCAGGGGTCCCAGATTGGAAAGGTAGCAGGCTGGCCTGAGGGATAGCCCACTCCCCAGCCCCATCTACCTCCCATGCATGAAATTTATGCACTGAGCTTCTAGTTACAATTATAATGATGTAACAAGAAAACACTCCAATTGGCACTCTACATGAAACAGCAAAAGTCTGAATAAACAGAATTTCATTGCATTGTTTGGCTCCCAATAAATAAGAAAAATTCCAAGGATGACAAAAAAACAGAATTTAAATTGAAACCTCAAACAATGAAAGTGAAAAGCTCTGTTGCCCTGAAACCTTAGCTAAAACAATTATTTCCCTCAGTAAGTGGTAGGTGAAAGCTGAGTTTAAGTTATTTGAATTAGGTAATGTGCCTGAAGAAGAAAAATAATCTAAGGATGGCCTGAATTGCATGAAGAAATAGTGAAAAAGTAAATGGTCAACATATAAGTATATTCAAGCAAGCATTGTCTATTTAAAATAGTCATGGCGTATGTTGCTTGGAGGTAAATGGGAAAGACATAACTAATTCCAAGACAGCCCAGATTTGAAGTATATAGTCCTGAAAAGGAGCCCCAAGAATACATGTAAGGAAATCCCTTTTCCTTGGCCAGTTTCTAATGTATATGCACATGATGGACTGTAGAAGGCTCAGGAGAAAACAGCTGGTGAAAGGCTGGAGAGCTGAGATTTCAGAAGACAGTCACATTGGCAAATATGCTGTGATTCCCACTGAGACCCTAGAAAGGCCATGCACTAGTAATAAGGACTGATGCTAGTGCTCCCCCCCCAAAAAAAGGGGGGGACAAACTAAAATAAATCCTAGTAAATCCTGTGTTCAAACTGCCAGGATAAATTCTAACACTTGTTATAACAACACTAGAAACCCAGTGTGTGAAATTCATGTACAGGTAGGGTTCCTAAGCCTGGCTGGTGATTAGGGCCAATCTGCGGGGTGACTGGCAGGACAATTGGGGGGTTCCCACTGGCATCCATCTTGGCTGGCCTGGTGCCACACACTCACCAGCCCCACCCCTTACTGCCACCTCCAGTCGCCTCCCTCTGCAAGGCAACCAGCAGGGCAATCAGGGGGCTCTCCACTGGTACCTGCCTTGGCTGACCTGGGTCTGCAGGCTGGGAGCAGCTCTGCATTGAGGGTCTTCCTCCTGGTGGTCAATGTGCATTGTAATGACCACTCATTCTGCAGTTCAGTTGATTTGCAGATTAGGCTTTTATTATATAGAATAACAAAATGCAGAGTCTCTATTCTATATCACCCACAATGTCCCACATAAATCCCTTTATAATCTGTCATGTTGAATATTTTAGTAGTTTCTTTAGAAGTTCTCTCCACCCAAAATCTATCCCCCTTTTGACCCATACTGCTACCATTGTTATTGTACCAAAATAAAAATTTTATTATGTTATCTCACTTAAGGTAGGATCAAAGACTAGCTTAGCTACTGTCTAGACATTTATGCCCTTTTTTTTATTTCCATGTCTCATAATATTCTCCATCATCTGGCTATTGTCTTCCCTGGAGGACACTTCTGAGATGACACTCAATCAGAATTAGGAACAATCATACTGATCATCCTTCTGAAGGAGAGAGTCTGCAATGCACAAGTATACCTCAATTGGCTCTTCTCCCTCAGCCTTTCTTTCTAGTTTATCTATTGCCATGGATTTTATGCTTCTCCAAATATTTTTATACTAACCAGGGAACTCGCTGATAATCTAAATTTCCTTTGTCTTAGAAACTTCACCTTTCCTTTTAGTTTTCATTCATCAAACATTTTTCACCAGAAGTGTGTTTTAAATAATATTGTTATGTATAATATGCATATTATGTATAAGATGTACAGGAGAGAAAAGAAAGGAATAGCTTCTTCCTTCCATTAAGATCTTCAGTGCCTGGGACAAGGCCATTACTTGTTTGTAGAGTCCTGAGTACTTCAGTAAATTTATTAGAAATCCCTGCTCAAGGTGATGAGTAGAATTAGGAAGACTTTTGAGCATACAAACTGTAGAACTACCCTATTGGGTACTGTGAGCTATACTACAGATTAAACTCCAGTCAGGGGTCTCACAGCAGGGTGTGCTGGGTAAACATGTTATTCCCACAGCTTCCTGGTGGGGCCAGCAGGTTTGTGCACAGGAAGGCAGTGACTTTGCAGGGCTGTGTCTTTGCTGCTAGCACAGAGATACAAGGCAGAGTCACCTGGCTCCAAGGAGCTGATATGAAGTTCCAAATGAGCTTTGTCCGGAGAATCAGGTAAGAAACGACTTGGAACTGTCTCATTTAGAATGAGCTCCTTATTATTGTAGGAAAACATAATCTTTAGCAATTGCTTGGAGTCCTGCTTATACCAGTACATAGCATTATGGTTCAGCTTTTGCTCACAACTTAGGGACTTCTCATTCCCCACCCGTGCGATGTGGTATCTTGGAGTCTGGAAAACTGCTGTGTCTAGGGAACCTGAGAAGAAAAGAGGCAGAATTCAGACAAGTCCTAGGAAGCAGCCTGTTGCTGGAGATGTGAAAGGGCATAGAGACTCAAAGTAGATCGTGCCTTGTGCCACCTGGGCCCCTCACTCACCTGCTCCCAGGAAGCAAAGGGCCACATAGCACAGGAGCCTGGAGCCCATGGTGGATTCGGGGCAAATAGGCAAGGCCCTTGCCCAGGATTCTGCTCTCCAGTGGTTAGAAGACAGGCTACAGTGCTCCAAGCCCTGACAGGTGCGTAGCTGTAACGTCACAGCCTAGAATGATTTCCTAATTCTCGAGCTCTCCTCACATGAGTTCTCTTCCTTTTGCACCTCCTACACTTGCTCCTTTTTAAAAAGTTTTAACTTCTACTCCTTTCAAAGGAATTTGGAATTTCTAGGGACAGTTTGAGTGTGTGGGCATGTTGTCTCAAGGATGTTTCTCTGCTGCCATCCTTGTGCCAACAGCTGCCTCCCTTTTCTGCCCCCGCCTCAGCATCTGGCCACTTCCTCTCTTCCTCTCCCTCTCACGCCCCCTCTCAGAATCTGCCTGGTCTCCTTCACAATAAAGCAGGATGATATCACCCATATCTTGGCTCCTTTGCATGTCTGACTTACACTCAGACATTGTTTCAGTTGTGGGACACTGACTATGAGGTGCCCCCCCGAGAACCAGCTACAGGCCATTTCCCATTGCCTGGGTTGATGCTAGTTAGGAGCAAGTCCAGTTAATGAGTCCTTGAGTTTATTGAGGGGGATAAACTGAAGCCCTGCTCCCTATAATATTCTTATCTGCCCAGGGGCCAGAGCCATGTGGGAAATAAGGGACTGCTAGGGAGAAGTCAGATATGATATGAGTAAAGAAGTGATAGAGGTGAATAACAGCATGGAGTTGGGGAAATGTAAGTGGAATGATTTGACTATTCTTAAATTGTCTACATGTCACCTTTTCTTTTGGTAACAGTTTACAACTTGGTGTCTAGCCTAGGTTTTCTGAGCCTTAGCAATACTGACATATTGCACAGAATAATCCTTTGTTGTGGGGGCTGTCCTGTGAAGACAGGATGTTTAGCAGCACCCTTGGCCTCTATATACTACACGCCAGTAGCACTGCCTACCTCCCAGTTATGACAAAAATATCTCCAGATATTGCCAAATTATCCTTCTTGAGACCCCGCTTCTCTTTTATTCTTTCTAACTGTCCTTGATCAATCTCAGGGGTTTTGGTGGGGCCACAGCACCTCCTAGTGGTTAACAAGGCACAGTTCTCAGCCCTTACTAAACCCAAGTCAGCAAGAACTGGGGTAAGGCCAGGGAACCAGGACTGTCACAGAGCCACAGAGGTCTCGGTCTCTCTCTCTCTCTCTCTCTCTCTCTCTCTCATACACACTGTTTGGAAACACTAACTGTCAATTCTTGTAAAACCCCTTCAAAAGCAGCTCCTCCATGGTTTATTTTCTTTTTTTTCTTTTTTTTTTTAACTGAACACAAAACAAACACTAGAGATACAGTAGTGAACAAATCAGAAACCACCATCATCCTTGCTGGAACGTCTAGCATACTTGATTTGTTGGTGGTCATTGAATGGCTTCTTAGTGAAAAGCATATGTAAGACAATACGCTCATTCTCACGATGCTTATATTCTCATAAAAACTCAGAGATTCCCCTAGACTAGAAATATAAAATAGGTGCCATATAAAGATTAGGAGTATAATCAGTATTAACACAGTTAAATAATATCCTTTGCATAGTGTCTCATTTACTCATCTATAAAACAATGAGCTGACACACATAATTTCCCAGTCTCTGTCCAGTTTTAAAGTTGTATGACCCTAACCAAAGATACCTCTAATGTTGCCTGGGGTAGAAAACTGGGCATTCAGTGTCACAAGTACCTACTTCATTGTACCACATAGATTATATGTGAAGCTTTTCAAAGAAAGGGAGAGAGGGGAGGTGGAGAGAAGGAGAGAGAGGGAGGAAACCAATAGTAAAAACCATGGGTAAGTGCTATATATAATACTAGTTCTGCACATAAGAAGGTGTGACTATAGTTAATGAGTAGATTTCAGATGAATTTTTTACTTCAGTGCTTTTTGCAAATGCTTTTGAAAAATCAGGTGCACGGCAGCCAACAAGATGCAGATGAAACTTCTGTAAAGAAACATGTGCCACATGGCATAGGTTAGTCATGGTGGTTGTCTTATTATTTCAACAGGAGAGGTAGAAAACAAGCATTTATTGTTGCCTATTAAGGATTGTCCAAAGGATAGGATGATATAAAGAAATGGATACTCTGCCCCTTTTTGCAGGGAAAGCCTCCACAGAAAGAACTGTCACTGGGTGCTTGTGCATGGGAAATGTCAGGGTTTGATTGCAGCACAAAAGTAAAGAAATATGCAATAAATTTAGTACAAAGATAACTTCATTCACAAATGACCTGTGAGGATGAGGTTCAAGAATTGGAAAAAAAGAGGGAGTGGGCTGAATGAAGCAGGATGCATACTATGGACATTGAGCATAGTTGGAGTTATATTTGAACAATTCCCAACAGTTTGGGTATTCATGAGAAAAGATGTGTGTGTTGGGATGTTTAAAAGTTGAATCTCCTTTCCATTCTAGAAACAAGACCTCCATCATTGCCTCTGCTTTTTGTGACTTTAACAAGGATACAATTCCACCTTGCAGAGCTTTTTCCATTCACCAGTTCCCCAAGAACTCAGTGGGAAGACCAGGCTGTGTGATCTGGGATAAGGGGAGGGAAGGAAAATGTCTTGTATCTAGTTCTGTCAAATTTAGTTACCTGAACACAGAGCCCCATGAAGATTAAACTTACATCAGACTTAGTCTCTCTTTTCCCTGGTGCTCAGAACTGGTCTCTAGGGTCAGCTAGGGGACAAAGGCCATGACTCCCTTTCCATTCTGCTCATTGGATCTTAGTTACTAGTGTCTCTGACCTTGAAAAAGTCTCTTTTCTTGAGGAAACCAAGATAGCGGCATAGGTGAACACTTAAACTGCTGCCTCACACAAAAATTTCAAAACTACAGCTAAAAGACAGAACAGACATCATCCAGAATCATAGGAAAGCTGACTGAGTGGAAATTCTACAACTAGAAGGAAAGAGAGGGGCTCACAGAGACTCTGAGGAGCTTCAAAAAGCTGAGGTACAGAGACACACACATGAAGAGGATGGGTGGCAGAGTGCCTGGCTGGCTCCGCTAGCAGGAGGGAGACACAAACTCCCCACTGCACTGAACCCCAGTTCCGACAGCACTGAACTACATTTCCAGGCGAAACTCATATGGGGGAAGAATGGACTGTCAAAAAAAGTGAGGAGTGCACAGAAACTTAGAGGAGCCAAGAAAGGCAGAAGTCTGTAGGCACACGCATCAGAGCTTGCAAAGAGGACTGACCGCTGATTGTGCCACTGGCTTTCTCTAGCGGGAGGAAGACAGAACCTTCCAACTGCACTGAACTCCACTTCCGACTGCACTGAACCCCAGTTTTGGGTGAGACCCTGGGGACACAAACTTATACGGGTCCCTAGAGCACACATAAATTCAGGGGAGATGCGAAAGTCAGAGGTCTGGAGGCGTGCAAGCATGAGTGCATGCAGAGAGGGCTGCAGCAATTACTGAGGGACACTGAGACCTAGGGGCCGCATAGGGAAGGACTGATGGGAAGCCAAGGCTGTTGCTCAGCCCTGATACTCCACCCCATCCAAACCCAACATAAAGGCTCTTGAAATTTTGCAAGTCTTGTATCATAAAGCTGACTCCAGCACAGAAGTTCTCCTGTTGTAGACACAGCTGATCCTCACAACCAATTGGCTTGGAAGTCAATTCCTTCCAGTGATACCAACAACAATCAAGACTAAACTACATCAAGGCTGTACACAGACCACAAAGGGGTGCACCAAGAGGGTACACCTCAGGTAACTGGGGAGGCGATGCTACTGGGCCATATAGGACACCTGTGGGAACCTCTTTCACATCCCCCATAGTTCAGGGTTTCGATTGAGGGTTCGGGTTCTGGAGGAGGCCACACACAAATGAAAAGAGAAACTAGACAAGTATTAATTTGGTGATATTGGGGGGCCAGACAAGAGCCTTCCTCTAGTGAGAAGAGTACCCTTTGCCCTGGCCTTTTTCTCCCTTTTATTAAGACTATGGGATACACCCATGACCTGTAGGCAGGAAATTACAAGAACAGAAATTTTATATGAAACAAACAGGTAGAGGCCGCTCCAGCTAACAATGTTTCAACTAAACAGTGAGTGATTAGCTCTGACCTTTCAGAGGAATTAAGGTTGACCAGCTTTCGGGTCTCCTGTCCACATCTTTCTATTAGTGGGACAATGTTTGGTTTCCAGCAGACACCTAGCACACAAAGCTATTCTACCAACTCAGGGAAGCAGTGATGTGGAGACAAAGGAACAGGTCACAAACAAAAGAAATGGAGGATACAAAAGTTCAAAACTGCAGTTATAAAGTTTTTCAAGAATTTCCTAGAAAAGATAGATAAATTTAGCGAAACCCAAGAGGAGATGAAAAAGGACCAACTAGAAATTAAACATACACTGGCTGAAATTAAAAAATGTTATACAGAAACCTAACAGCAGACTAGATGAATGCAAGAATCAAGTCAAAATTTTGAAATACAGAGAAGCAAAAAACACTCAACTGGAAAAGCAAAAGGCAAAAAGAATACAAAAAATATGAAGATAGTGTAAGGAACTTCTGGGACCACTTCAAGTGTACCAACATCAGAATTATGGGCATGCCAGAAGAAGAGAGAGAGCATGATATTGAAAACCTATTTGAAGAAATAATGACTGAAAAATTCCCCCACCTGGTGAAAGAAATGGACTTACAAGTCCAGGAAGCACACAGAACCCCAAACAAAAGGAATCCAAAGAGGACCACACCAAGACACATCATAATTAAAATGCCAAGAGCAAAAGACAAAGAGAGAATATTAAAAGCAGCAAGAGAAAAACAGTTAATTACCTACAAGGGAGCACCCATATGATTGTCAGCTGATTTCTCAACAGAAACCATGCAGGCCAGACAGGGGTGACAAGAAATATTCAACGTGATGAATAGCAAGAACCTACAACCAAGATTACTCTACCCAGCAAAGCTATCATTCCGAATTGAAGGGCAGATAAGAAAAAGCTAAAGAAGTTCATCAACACCAAACCAGTATTGTATGAAATGCTGAAAGGTATTCTTTAAGAAGAGGAAGAAGAAGAAAAAGGTAAAGATAAAAAATATGAACAACAAATACGTATCTGTCAACAAGTGAATCTAAAACCAAAGTGAATAAAAAATCTGATGAACAGAATAAACTGGTGAATATAATAGAAGCAAGGGCATAGAAAGGGAATGGACTGACAATTCTCAGGGGGAGAGGGTTAAGGGTGGTGCAGGGAGAGACTGTACAAAAATCACACAGCTATGGATGAGGACAATGGGGGAAAAGTAAGGACAGAGAGTGGGGTGGGAGCTGGGTCAAGGGGAGCTATAGGGAGAAAAAGAGGAATAATTGTAATAATCTGAACAATAAAGATTTATTAAATTAAAAAATAACAAAAAAGAAAAAGTCCCTTTTCTTTCTGATAAAAATAAAAAGTCAACATATGCTTTGACTCCTTTTAAAAATATATTTTAATTGAATTTTTTTTAGCTAGAGAGGAAGGGAGAAAGATAGAGAGATGGAAACATCAATGAAGAACATCATCAATCAGCTGCCTCCTGCACACCACTCATAGGGGATTGAGCCCGAAAATCAGGCATGTGCCCTGAATGGAATCATTGATCTCTTGGTTCCTGGCTCAATGCTCTGCCACTAAGCTGCACCAGCTAGGCACATATTGACTCTTGAAGTCATATGCCTGCAAGTGGACCAATGGTCATCAGTTTTCCAAATGAAAATCCAGATAACAACCAGATGGGACAGTCTGCTCTCACAGTCCATTTACCTTCATAAATCATCAGTTCATGCTATTGTCCTGTTTAGCTATTGAAATTTCATTTAGCCACTCAAAATATGTATGCTTACTATTTCTATTCTTGTATGGATTATAAATATTTAATCTTCAAGTCATTTGAAAGTAATATGAGCAACAATTAACAAAAAATAAATACAATACTATGGTGTGGGGACATTATTTATTAACTTTAAAATGTGATTATGTGTCACCTTATTTTTATTATTTGGAAGAAGCTGTAGATGTTTTGTGGAGTGAGGGAGGTCCAGGAGGATCCTGAATTCTCAAGCCTTAAATTAAAGTTAGTAACATAGAATATTCAGTATTGACTTTCAAAGTGTGAATTATGTTTTCCTGAAGTTTCTAGTGTTTATAACTTTCAACAGATGTTGACAGTTGCTCATAATACAGAAAGTTAAATAATTCCTATCCAAGTATAGGCAAACGAGTTGGTTGTCTTTAGCAGATTCCTGTGTTCCATTCTAAGACAAATTACAAAATTAACTTTCACATAAGGACTAATAATTTTTCTGTTAAACTGCTTGTGAGCTAGACTTTCGCTTTCGGGCAGTTGGATAGAATAGATAGATAGTCTGAAAATTTCTTCTTCTACATATAGTGAGAGTTGACATAAAATACAATTTTGTAGACCAAGATTTTTAAGAAATAAGGAAAATTCCAATAGTTAAAAAAATAAAACACATCAGGAGCCTCGAGTGAAAACAAAATGAGAAGCTCCTTTCAGATTTGGGATGTGAATGTCTATCTTTTCTATCTCTAGGTGCTGTGATATCAAGTGTTCTTGGGTCTGGACAATTCTAGCTGCCATGGGTCATTGGATTGGAGATTGGATTGGTGGTATTTTGATAGAACTGATTCATCAGACCCAAAAGGGCTTCCTATCATTTCCTGCTCCAGAACTCAGAAGACCACCGAGCAGAGGGACAAGAATAAAACTGTTCCTATACTCCGGAGTGAGGGACATGTGGCTCTAGGGCTCCTCTGACCTAGTAAATAGATATCCCTAAATTACTGTGATCTCTGCAAGATCCCAAGAAACCTCTGGCCTCTCAGTGCCTGAGTCTAGGAGCTCCCATCCCAGCAGGCTGGACTGAGCTGAGAGGTAAAATTTAGGTATACCAATGCATTTACGTATAATTTTATGCATTGGTATGAACAGAATACTGAGCCCCAACCCCAGTCCCAGCTTCTTGTTGTCTCAGGGATGTTCTCCTCCTGCATCTGCCTATGGGCTTCCCTGTCCCCACCTCAAACCCCTCTTCCTTCTAACCCCATGCAGGCTCCCGTGCAACTGGTCAGGAGGGGCAGGCTGGGACAGGAACACCTGCAGATCAACACAGAGCAGAACACTCTGTATTTAATCTCTCACATACCATCACTTACTCCCAGACTCTGCCAATCCCATTCTTCTGTGTTGTACACAAAACCAGACTTGCCCTTAACCCTCTCCCATCCAGGGAGTTTCCTCAACCCTCCCTCAGAGCTCCCTGCATCTCAGTAGAGTCATAGCTCCTCCTTGTGGCCAAAGAGAAGCCCTGAGCCAGGACCCAATTCTCCCACAGATACAGTAAGGCAGTACAGGTCTGAGAGGACATGCAGTCAGAGAGCTGTAATTAGGCCCCAGCCAGCCCTATCTCAGAGTGAAGTATCAACCAGGATGAGGCTTATCATTGTAGCAAAACATGAGCTCTAGAAATTTCTCAGCATTCTGTTCATAACAATTCATAAAATTATGCCTAAATGTTGTCTGCACATCAATGTTATGACTTCTCATACTTGGTTACAATTTTCTGCCTGTCACTCTCTCCTTTTCCCTGTACTGTCCTCTGTGACTCCAGTATTCTAGCCCTAAACCCCTTACTCACCCCCCTCTTCTTTCTTTTACCCTAAAACATGATTTGAAGTAAAGGCAATTGTGAGATACTCATTTTAAGATTACTAATTTTACTTCAAGTCAGGTCTGATGATGGAAACAGACCCACCATTCAATTTCAAGTCCAGATATGGGGAATATAAATGGTTTTACCTCTATCTTTGAGAGCAGGATTGACAAACAATGGCTCCGAGACAAGTCTGGCCTACAGACTGCTTCAGAGAATGAAGTGTCATGGAACCAGTCTGCACTCACTCATTTGCATAGTATGCTGTTGCTTCCATGCCACAACAGCAGAGTAGCTGTAACAGAGACCAGGCTGACTGCAAAGCCAAAGCCAAAATGATTCATTCCCTGGCTTTCTACAGAAAAAGTTTGCTGACCCCTGCTAACAATTTAATGCAGAGGATCACCTGTAGCTAGAGTAGAAATGACCCCCAAATGAATACCATTCTTGAGCAGGGTTATCAGGGAAACCAAGTCTGATTCCAGGGTTCACTTTACCCAGAAAGAACATTCTGGTCACTGATTTTCTATATATGACAAAGATTACAAATACAGCTTAGACGCTCAGGTTAGTTAGCATCAACATTATTACACAAGCATATACTTTGTATCTTGGTTTTTGCTGTTGTAATTTCGCTGCCCTGTTTACCTCCGATTTTTTAAAATATATTTTATTGATTTTTTACAGAGAGGAAGGGATAGGGATAGAGAGTTAGAAACATCAATGAGAGAGAAACATTGATCAGCTGCCTCCTGCATACCTCCTAATGGGAATGTGCATGCAACTAAGGTACATGCCTTTGACCGGAATCGAACCTGAGACCTTTCAGTCCTCGGGCTTATGCTTTATCCACTGAACCAAACGCTTAGGGCTTACCTCAGGTTTTTAGTAAGTTTCTTAGTATATCATTTTTCAGGAAGTGGAATCCTTATTTTAAAAATTTCCCTGCATGTTGCAGTCATAAAGAGCCAGCATGGCCTCCATGAATAGAGCTGCATTAACCAGGAAAGTGGCTGGAGAAGCTATGGAAAGAGAAAAAACAGACTCCCTCAAAGAAAAGAGCATAAAATTGCCATTTGAGGCTGGTGACTGCTGCTCCTGCCAATGCAAAAGTCAATAGATTTGCTGGAGCCCAATCAAATTGCAGTTTAGGCACACGTTTACATAGTCCTCCAAGGCCACTAAGCAAGATGCATGGGAAAGAAAGGTGACAAATACAGATTAATTAAATACAGACACATACCCCTCAGCCACCCTGTGCTTGAAGTTAGGAAAAGAAGTATAGTTACCAACATGCTCTGCATATATGGATATGGGCACCTCCCTCGCCCCCTCAACCCTACAGCTAGTGGCTCTGTTTAAAGTGGGCTAAGGAAGGAGATCCACATGCTATGTGGCATGTTTGGCACTGATTGTAAATGAAAATTCATTGATGTTATCGAGAACAGAAGTTTGGCACACATCAAGTACAGGAAGAATATTTTGGAATTCTGCAGGGTCAAACTTCACAGAATGACTTACAGTATTTCAGAAGGAAAAGGCACCTTGTATGTCTAAGCTCCTTTACAATCATGCAAGGATATCTCCTTAGATTTGTTCACCCACTTTACATCAATGACAAACTGCATGCATATATATACACAGAGACTCGTGCAGATTCAGTATTTGCCTGGCCCCTTCAGAAGAGAGCATTGTCCTAGTCACTTCCACTTAGAATATTAATCACTTTCACCTAATATTCAGATCTATTCTGCTCCATCCCCCTTCCACCACAGCTACCACCACCGTGATCTTTGATTTTTCCCACTCTTTTTTTATTCAACTATCTACCTAATGTTTTGTGTGCACACGACTAGTAGTTTTCAACATGATTTTAGATAGTGCACAAATGACCAGATAAAAATTCATCAGCACACAAAATATCAATGTCTTTGCTCAAGATGAGACACAGGAAAAAAAAGTCCATTTAAATATCAAAATGTCACTTATATTCCAGGCACTGTGCTAAGTGGCTTCCTTGTTCCATGTGTGAGAGTTGTATGAGAAGAACCAAAGTCTGGAACCCATCACTTGGCATCTCCTCCCACATACCCACTACTGCTTTAGATGACTGACTCATCCCACTGACTGACTCATCCCACTGCAGCCAGACAGGCCCACACTCCTTTATCTCCAGGTATTTACTTGGGAATTTGAAATCAATCCTAGCTAACTCCCCATATCTGGCAATCTCCACTCTTCCTGGAAGAAGAGGTCTAAGTAGGAAAGCCCAGGACACATAGGAGAGAACTTTCTAGGACATAGCAGCACACACTCCAACTATTATCTTAGGCTCTGCTCTAAGATGTTGTATTTCTCATATGGTCCAAAGAGTCAGGAGAAGTTTCAAGGTGATGTAGAATCATACAACTCCCCATATTTCACTGTGGTGGTGTCATCAGTGGGAGGTGATTGAACAGAATAAGAAAACTCCCCTTTCTGGACCTGACCTTTCTCTTACTCCTTAGTATTTCCTGATTGTTGGGGACCAATGAAAAGCAACTTGCTGCCTTATGAACCATTCATTCAATAGTTACCCAATACCTATATTGTCCTGAAACTAAAAGCATTTTTCCATATGACCTGAGAAGCTATCTTGCTCACCCTTTCTCCTTAGATCAGCTGGAGATGATTTTGATCCCTAGGGGAAAATTTAGCAGTTGCCATAACTGGGAGGAGGGGTTAGTGCCACTTGTAACCAGAGGCCAGGGATGCTGATAAACTACAGTATGCAGGGCATTCCCCACAAAAAAAGAATTATCTGGCCCAAAACTTCTGATAAATCATCTTCATATCAGCAAAATTTCAAATGTAAAAGAAACAGAAACTACTTCCACAGGGATGATTTATTAAAGCAGAAATAGCACGCTGGTAGGCCACTCAGGTGTATGGCATGGATATAGAAACTGGCTATGTGTAGGTATAGAAGCTGGAGCTTAGTTCTCACTGAGAGTCACACATTCTGGATACTTCTTTTGTGCCCCATTATGATGATGAATCCTGTTCTGGACCCCATTTCTTGGATTTATCAGAATCCTATATGCTCCCCAGCGTCATCCCTTAATTTGATAGAGATCAGATTGTTCTCTTTGCTCATGTTTATGGTAACACAATGGAAGACATGAACCCCAAATTGAGGCTGCTTGAGTTTGAACCCTAATAGCTATAAAACCTTCAGCAAAACAAAAACTTCTCTAAGCCTCACCCTCATCTATAGAATGGTAAAATTTATATCATTAAGTCCTAAAGTTGTTGGTGAGGATTGGGTGAGTTGATGTATGTAGATTCTCTCCACAGTGCTTGACACATAGTAAGAACAACCCAAATTTCAATTGTCTTACCACTGGCCAAGAATTCTGTATTATCTTGTAAGAACAACCCAAATTTCAATTGTCTTATCACTGGCCAAGAATTCTGTATTATCTTGGTCTTAAGATTTTGGTGAACTTATTAGGGAAGTACTGCATAGACTCTGAAGTTTCTAGGTTAGAATCCTTACCCTAGCATGTATTTGTTACATGATTTTGGTCAAGTGTCACATACTTTTATGCATTTCCATTTATCAATCTGTAAAGGGAAGATAATAATGGGTATCTTATAGGGTTCTTATGAGAATTACTAAATTAATATAGGCAAAGTACTTAGAAAAGTCCTGATATATAGTAAATGTAAAATGTAAGTTATAATTCCCACACTCCTATTTTAAATCAGAATAATCTCTTTCTTCTCAGGAAAACAAGTTATTTCTATTCATCATGAAAGTTAACATGTATACACAAGACCAGAGTTACCACAGAAAAATTATATAATTGTGAAAGAGCCAGTGTTAATTAAATATCAAGGGTATGGAGTTCAAGGTAGTCTTCAGGATAAAAGTTTACAGTTGGAACAATCAAGTACCTAAGATTTTTGTTTGGGAATCAGGACACCTGTAGCTCTGTGACCTTACTCCAACTTACTTTTCTATTATGAGGAACAGTTCCCACCAGGTGGGGTCATTACTCTCATTCCCATGACCTTCTGGAAAAGTGGTTGATGTTTAAATTTGATGCTGAATTATCTTCAATTTGGCACAAAAATGAATTCTAAATTTGGATTTGGTGTTTCCAGTGAAGTCACTTTTTCTGGCACCTGTGACCATAGGTGTCAATGGCAAACCTGGAGGTATAAATAGCAGTGGATGGAAACCCTTCATTCTACTGCCCACCAGATCCAGTGAGCAACCATGAAGGCCTTCATCTTCCTTGCTCTCCTGGGAGCTGCTGGTGAGTTCCTCTTACTAAATGAATCAGTAGGTGTCTAGCATGTATTTAACTTTGCATTTTGTACTTTGGGAGACAACAATGAATGTTGAAAATATCTCCATACTCAAGAAGCTTAAAACATTGAGGCAACAGTGCATAGTAACTGTGTCTATAGATAAATAAATATCATTTTGGGGGGAAAGATCACTAAACAGGAGTGACCAGTATAGATTAGTTATAAAGAGGCAGAATCTCCCCTCAAATTCAAGGTAGAATCTATGGAAGAAAAGAGAAAAGGAAAGGACAGTCAACAGTAAAAGAAATGTTGCTTTGACCTTCCTAAGGATTTGGAGTTAATACGTAGGACAAACGACTAATTTTTTGCTCCTTGCAGAGACTATGAGGGTCAGAGCCTGAGTCTACTCTAGACTAACGGACATCTTAGCAGGGATCATAGCAGTAAAATATATTTTCTTTCTCATGAATAAAAGTTATGAACTGGGTTTACAACCTCTTAGCTAAAGAAATCTAACCAGAGTAAATCATCAAAAAGAGATAAAGAAATCAGTACTATTATACTATGAAAACTTACTACTACATTTTCCAAAATTGGGCAAGTTTAAATTCAGTACAGCTGTCTATCTACCTGGAAATGTCTTTCCCAAAATTACTTTAAAATACTTGAACAACAGAACACCTATAATGTAATGAAAGACTTTGAGGCCATAAGAAATCTTAGTATATCTGAATAAACTGAAAAATGTTGGAAAGATAATTGGGATAAGGGGAAAGGTTAGAGTCAGAAACCTTATAATGTTCTGTGAAATTATTTTGTGGAAATTATAGATATAGGCCAAGAGGAGAAATTTCAGGGTGTGGGTAGTACAAAATTTCCATTTTCTTCCAGGCCAGAACATTCTCAGGTGGCTTCTAAAAGCTCCCTTTAGGTTAACCACCTGGGGTTATCTATCCTAATACTAACCACCTCAAATAAACATAACCCTGGGTATCACAAAACTTTACTGAAAACCTATTTGCATGGCTTCTCAACACAGTTTTATGTAAAAAGTATTCTTCATATTCTTAGGTAATGGTTGGTGTTCAGGACATTTATAATGTAAAGCCTCTTATCTGTGCATATGTGTGGGGGGGGGTATCATCACATATATAAAACCTGTATATCAAATTTAAAGCATAAATTAAATATTCAATATTTATCATGGTATAAGTAGGGTATGTGTTAGAGGCATAGAAAAACTAGGTTTTTAAAATTTTACATTAGCCTTAACTGGTTTGGCTCAGTGGAGAGGGCATCGGCCTGCAGACTGAAAGGTCCCAGGTTCGATTCTAGTCATGGGCATGTACCTTGGTTGCTGGCACATACCCAGTAGGAGTTGTGCAGGAGGCAGCTGATCGATGTCTCTCTCTCATCGATGTTTCTGACTCCCTGTTCCTCTCCCTTCCTCTCTGTAAAAAAATCAATAGCCAAAACCGGTTTTGCTCAGTGGATAGAGCGTCGGCCTGCAGACTGAAAGGTCCCAGGTTCAATTCCGGTCAAGGGCATGTATCTTGGTTGTGGGCACATCTCCAGTGTGGGGAGTACAGGAGGCAGCTGATCAATGTCTCTCTCTCACTGATGTTTCTAACTCTCTATCCTTCTCCCTTCCTCTCTGTGGAAAATCACTAAAATATATTTTTTAAAATTGTCATAAAAAATCAATAAAGTATATATTTCTTAAAAATTAAGAATAAAAAAATAAAATTTTACATTAAATATCACCATTTTCTGATTATGTGTGACAGGAAAACATTATCTGAGCTTTTCTGGTTAATCTACAAAAACTTGGTGGTGAGTCAAATTCCAAGATGGATCTGTTTAACAAATAGTTTCCAAATTTTCTCTGTCAGTTGCTTTCCCCAATGATGATGATGACAAAATCGTCGGGGGTTACACCTGCCGAAAGAATTCCATCCCCTACCAGGTGTCCCTGAATGCTGGCTACCACTTCTGTGGTGGTGCCCTCATCAATGACCAGTGGGTGGTGTCCGCTGCTCACTGCTACAAGTCGTAAGTAACCAGTACTCACATCCCTGATCAACTCATTCCTCAGCCCTGCCAAAGCACAAGCAGAGTAAATAACAGAATTATTATTGAAGGGTGAGCAGTCAGGTTCTAAGAGCCTCATTATTCTCCCAGGTATTGAATGATTCATTGATGGACTTTCACATTGTGTCCTAAGAGTTCCCTGATGTCCTTTCTTTCCAAATAAAGACATGGAAGGGGAAATAGTGAGTGATGAAGTATATACTTAGAACTAGCTTCAAAGCATTAATCATTAAATAGCTCAACCAGAAAAGAATGCCACATGGAGGTAATAAAATAGATGAAATTTCCAGTACATTGAAAATAAGCACAACTCATTCTGCACCTTAATATCTTGTCATGTCTCTGATTGTTGCTGCATCTATCTAAAATAATTGGTAATCCCAACCAAAGAAAAGAAGATCCTGATTAATTGCCACTAATTCCATTTTTATCTTCATTGTTTTATTGATGTCATTTGGTTCCCATTCCCATATCTTATTACTCAACATGAAGGTGGGCTGTCAGTCTGTGTCTGTAGTAACACCTACCTAAGGACTCCTCTAAGTGTACCCTATCTGGTGGATCTTAAGTGTACAATTGCCTGTGTATGTGAATGCTTGAAGAGGATGATGTCTCTTGACTGGGTGTACCTCTAAGGGGGAAAGTTCAAGTTAAATAGAGAATTTTTAATCCTTTAATCCAGTCGAATCCAGGTGCGTCTGGGAGAGCACAACATTGAAGTCATTGAGGGCAATGAGCAATTCATTAATTCAGCCAAGATCATCCGCCACCCCAAATACAATCCCAGGACCATTGATAATGACATCATGCTGATTAAGCTGAGCTCACCTGCCACCATCAGCTCTCGAGTCTCCACTGTCTCTCTGCCAAGAACTTGTGCAGATGTTGGTACCCAGTGTCTCATCTCTGGTTGGGGCAACACCCAGAGCATTGGCAGTAAGTATCACCTGAAACACAGGCACCAAGTCTGAGAATCCTAGAGGCAAAAGGCATGTGGAGGGCCAATTAGTCCAAACTGTCACTCAAGACAAGGTTCACAGAGGTCTGTGGATATATAGAATCTTAGATTATATGAATGGAAGTGAGGAAGATTCCTTTGTAGGAAAATAGAGCACTATAATGAATTATGATAAAGATGCCAGGTATTCAACAGAAGTGATTAGTGATTTGCAGAGAACTAGGAACTGAGAGGTAAACAGAACCTAGATTAAGGAATTAGGGACTGCGTGAAGTATAAACCAACTTGAGAAATAGTCTCTAAATTTGAAATCTGTGGTCACTGATGCTAATCTCAGAGAACAACTTGTTGATTAAAACTCTTTGGAAGACCTTCCAAATAAAAGTTGTTCTTCAAAAGTAGAAGTTACTAATAATCTGAATGAAAGAGTCAGGGTATTGGGAAGGGCAGGAAGAAATCAAGGAAAGAAATACTTTAGAAATCTTGTGAGTAATCTTCTTCCATCATTGGAAATATATATACTTTTTACTGTTGGTATTATTACAAATATTTCCATTCCCCCACTTTATTCCCATCCTCCAACCCTTACCTCCCCATGTCTTCACTACCTTATTGATAAACATATAAGTTCTTTGGTTAATTTATTCTCATCCATCCAACCCCACATTGAGGTATGTCAGTCAGTTCTATGCCTCCAAGCTTCGGGCCTTGTTTTGTTGGTCAATTCATTCTGCTCATTAGATTCCACAAATAACATTCTTCCATTTTTTATTCCTGCACCCAACAGCTAACTACCCTGAGCTCCTGCAGTGCCTGGATGCTCCCATCCTCTCTGACAGTGTTTGCCGCAAAGCCTACCCAGGCCAGATCACCAACAACATGATGTGTCTGGGCTTCCTGGAGGGTGGAAAGGACTCTTGCCAGGTTAGGTTCTTTGCACCCCTTTTCTTTCAAGCTCCATCTCATGCATCTCTACCAAATTTCCCCTTTTCTTAAATACAGAAGATTAAAAGGCTTCTTCTGGAACTGATCATGAGGAGTGAGAAATAGATTTGGGATAAATGATCATTTTTCTTTTTGCCATATGAGTGGTTAGAATTAAAGGTAAAAGATAAATAGAAGATGCTGTGCTAATAGCACAGCTAAGATACCCTTCTGATGAGGTCTATTGTAGAAGAACACTCTGAAAGAGCCAGGATATCTGGGAAGCCTTATACTCTACCATTACCACCTCTTCTTGGCCCTATATGCCTATAACTAAGGAAAGAAGAGTATCTAAGAGGGGGAAGGAAGAATGGGGATGTAGTGTGAAGATTGAGGGTTAAAGTGGCTTCATGGAGGATCAGCAGCAGCCTGGGAAGATGGCCTCAGTATAATGGAGGGACATTTTTGAGCCCTTCTCCTATCTGGGTGTGGTTGAGAGTTCTAAATGGCCTTTCCTTCTTGTTTAGGGTGACTCTGGTGGCCCTGTGGTCTGCAATGGACAGCTCCAGGGTATTGTCTCCTGGGGCTATGGCTGTGCCATGAAGGGCAAACCTGGTGTCTACACCAAGGTCTGCAACTACGTGAGATGGATTGAGGACACCATAGCTTCCAACTAAGCACATTTATCTTCTCCTGACCCATCCCTGTTAGAAACTTCACCTTCTTCCCATGCCTAAGAACTGTACCTAAATAAAAAATATTTTGTCGTGCATTAAATATGTCCAAGAACTCTCCTTATTTGGTATTCATAAACTTTCTCTGGAAAAAAGCTGCTGAGAAAGAAGGTAGATATTGACTTGAACTCTCATATCAGGGTAGACTTTGAAAGATTATTTGGTTATTTATTCACCAAATCAAAATAAATTCACTGATCACCTACTATGTGCTGGACTTTGTAGGACAGTGAGGATATAAAGATGAATAAGGTTAGGGGTAACTGTTACCATCACATTTTTAAATAGATAGTGACACTACAGAAAGTTAAAATCAATTCCCCAAAGTTATTCAACTAGCTCATAGGAAAGCTGGGAGATGCCCTGGCTGTTCTTATTCCCAAGTTTTAAAAATCACAGATGTCCTGCATTATTCAAGGTTCCACCTACCCATGTGCCAGTTGTTCAAGATCTTTCTTATTTTTCAACTGGGATTTTATTGCTATTGTAGCCATTAGTGCAAAGATAATCTGTGACCCTATCCCACCACCAGGCCCTCCAAAACCCCAGCCCAAATTATGTACTATTTTGAATTGTAGACAAAAAATAATAATAATAAAAAAGGCAATTGCAGGTCAGTTTACAGAACTTAGATCTATTACTGTGAGGTCATAAAAGTCTTGGCTATAGAGGAATTATTTGTTTTCTTTAGCCCTGCCTAGAAAGGCAGCATAGTCAACCTGGGTTAGCTCTTCAACACCCTCCCCCAGCTCTAGTCTCTTCCATGATCATCCAGAGTATGGATTGGAGTACAATTCAAAACACATGATTTCTGTGCATATCTGGTATGGTTAAAGGAAAAAGACCCAAGTAGGTCTGAGCAAGGAAATATTGGAGGAGGAAGAGGTTTGAAAGAGGAAAATGTTTGGGTCAGTGAACAGTTGAAGCAGAGATAAATCTTAATTGGGTTGGGCTGCTATAACCAAAGATCTATATAGACTTTGTGGCTTGAACAACAATTTCCCACAGGCTGAGAAGTCCAAGATAAAATGCCATCAGGAAATGGTCAGAGCCTACTTTCTTATAGACAACTACCATCTCACTTACCCTGACATGGCTGAGAGAGTTCATTGTAATATCTTCTTCTTATAGGGACACTAATCCCATCATGGGGATTCCACACTTATGACCTCATCTAAACCTAATTACCTCCCAAAGGACCAAACTCTTACTACCATACCTTTGAGGTTAGGGCTTGAATATATGCATTGTGGGAAGGTGGCAGGGGGTGGGGAGGAGGGAAGGACACAAACATGTAGTCCATAACAGGTATTTTGGTGGAGGAGAGCATAGAAAGATATATGCCCCAATTATTAATTTTCTATCTCTTTGCAAATCTGGATGGTATATTTGCAGAGAGCAGCCAGGAGCACTTAATATCACCTATTGCTGCTAGGAGGATAAAAGTCCAAATTCCTGAGTTTAGCATTCAAGGCTCTTAACTAGCTGGTCATAATTAATGTGTCCTGTCTTATTTCCTTAGTTCTTGTTGAGTTGTGTTTATGTTTGTATATAGCCTAAATTTATTTCATATATAACTTTTCTTTATTAAATAAGTAGCCTTAGCCCTAACCAGTTTGGCTCAGTGGATAGAGTGTCAGCCTGTGGACTCAAGGGTCCCAGGTTTGATTCCGGTCAAGGGCATGTACATGGTTGCTGGCACATACCTAGTAGGGAGTGTGCAGGAGGCAGCTGATCAATGTTTCTTTCTCATCAATGTTTCTAACTCTCTATCCCTCTCCCTTTCTGTCTAAAATATCAATAAAAATATATTTTTAAAATGTATAAATAAATAAATAGCCTTAGATCTACTTAATGAAGCATATCAGGCCTTTTTCCAGGAACAAATAAGTTGAAAGATCCCCCTGTTTCCTCTGAAATGTTTTTCTACCCCACCTCTCACCACCATCAATATATACCTACTCATCTAACCACTTCAGGTAGAGGAAAGATTTAGAGACCTGACAAAATAAGTGAGATATATAAGAGATGAAAGATCAGGGTGGATAAAGAGAAAGTATGAAAAAACAAATAATTTTCTTCATGCCTTCCCAAAGTTCCTTTTCAGCACATCTTGTCACTTTATATATCTTACTAGTGGCCCAGTGCATAAATTTATGCATTTGTGGGGTCCAGCTGGCCCACCCAATCAGGGGCAATAGAGCCAGGCTCATTGAGGGGAGGGGCCACAGCCAGCCCTGCCCTTTGGTCAAACTTCCAGTTGAACTCCTGATTGATGGGACAATTTGCATATTAGCCTTTTATTATATACTAGAGACCCATACATGAAAATTCATGCACTGGAGTGGGGGTCCCTCAGCCCAGCCTGCCCCCTCTCAAGGTCTGGGAGCCCTCAGAGGCAGGAGATAACCCAGTTATCAGAGGAAGGCAATGTCCCCATCATGCTTCTGCTACTGCCACTGCCAGCAGCATAAGCCTCAGCCAGCTCTGATTACCTGAGCCTCAGGTGGCCCTAGGTGGCTGAGCAGCCACCATCCAAGGCTTGTCTGTGCTTCGAGCTGGCCCTGGGCGGCTGGGCATCTGGGGGGCTGAGGGTACTGAGGGACTCCAGAGGCAGGCACGTGGAGCAGCTGGACCCACCTGGGGGTGGGCCTGGTCATGCCATATGCCTGCCACTCCAGCAGGGCTGAGAGGACTGGATGTTGCCATCTTGTGGCTATGGGTGCTGCCATCTTTGAGAGTGTGGCAGTCAATTAGCATATTCCTTCCTTATTGGCTGCACACTACTATAAGAATATGGATCTTATAGTAGTGTTTAAACACTACTATAAGATCCTTGCTTCTCACACCATTTTTTGAGGGTGTGACAGTCAATTAGCATATTCCCTCTTTATTAGATAGGATGATTGTATTTAAAAATTGATGCAAAGGCCAAAGAGGAACACTATCAAGTAAAGAAAACTATAGACAATAGAACCCATAATTTATTACATATTTCTGGGGTCAACTGAAAGGTTTTTATGTAAGGCTAACTTATAAAAAGGAATGTGGTGCATAGGAAAGAGTAGTGTCAAAAACACCTAAACAGGTAAGGAGATTGATTTTATTCAGACTATTGCAATAAGAAGACATCCCAGACTTAAAAATCAATGTCTCAGCAGGATTGTTTTGCCTTAGATTGTTATCAGTAGGAATAGACAAGTTACAGGTTGGAAGATTTACAGTGAGGCTGTTTTGCTGTTGGGAGACTTCTTGGTCAGCTGTTTCAGCTTAGCTAGTTTCAAGGGGGAAACACTTTTTAAGTTCAGAATGGGGAGTTGGAGGGTCAGTGTCTGGTTGAGACAAAAGGGGAAAGGTCTGCGCCTGACTTTGTCACAGTTAACCAGGGAATCATCCAAAGTCTTATGGGTGCCACAAGAAAGTCTCTTCTAACTCACACAGGAAAGGGTAGCAATACAAGATTCCCATTGCTGTATTCTGAGAGCACAGGGCTCAGATAAAGTTCAATCTGTCAGAGGAAATCTGTAGACTCAGTTCCAAGTTCTGACTTTGCCACTAACTTCCATGAAGACCATAGCTCCCTCATCTCTAAAATGAGGGAGGAGGGATGATTTCTTAAATGTGTTTCCTACTCCAGTGTTTCATGAGTCTATGAGAATAGCTCGATGAGGGACTCTGGAAAAGAGGAGATGACAAGTAAGGGCAGGGAGAAAGGTTAGAGATCATAAAGAGAGGAGGGGCCAACATAGAAGGGCTATGTCATAGAGAAGGGTGGGGAAATGTCAGTAGACAACCTCAGAACTCCTGAGATTTTTAGGGTCAAAGAACAGGCACCAGGGTCTTGACTAAATTGGCTCCTTCCTCTCTTTTACCCTCAACAGAGACAGCTCTCAGCTTTGATAAAGACTAATTTGAATACTGCTATAATATCCTTGCTTCTCTCCCCTAGCCCCAAATTAATGTTTATCCCACCCCCAGTTGTTTCTTGACAGAGACACTTAAACTGAAGGTTGGGATCATTTCCAGTGTGGTCCAACTTGTCTGCTCCTGGTGAGATCGTGGCCCACCATGAAGTGCTGTCTCATCTTCACTTTCCTGAGTGTAACTGGTGAGAGTCTGGGCCCTTGTTGCAACCTTGGGAGAGATGGGGTGGTGTAGGGAAGTGTTGGAAAAGGAAGTAGCTAACCACACTGAAGAGACAGGAAGCTGAGGGCATTTTTTTTCCCAATCAACTATTAACAAAACAAAAGGAACCAATTCTCATGCACAACTCATCCAATCAATGCTCTCCCCAAGCCCTCTGAGGCCTGAAAGCATGTTAGGACATGTCACTAATAAGTGCCCTAGTCTTGAGCGTGATTTCCTAAATTTCCATGTTTTCTGGACAGCCACAGGAAAAGTATGTCTTCCCTTTATGTGGGCAGATGGACTTTAGAAGAGTGAGCACAGGAAAGAAAGGTGGATTGGTCAGAGGCTCTGGAAGCCTTCTGGCCCTACCCCAAGCTTAAATTCCTTTCACCTGCAAAGTCAGGGAGTATTTCGTTTTTTACTTCCATGCCTGGCAAAGACATGTGTCAGTTTCTTTAATGAGCATAACTTGAGTGACATGATTGATTCCTCTGATTTAAAATATATATATATATATATATATATATATATATATATATATAATATAATATAATATAATTTGAAGACCTTGATTTTTATCTTTGTAAAATCTTAGGCTGGGAAACATTACCCTAGTCAATCTTCCCTTCTCAACCTCTTTGTGTCTCTTTCTTCATTAATTATTTAGGAATTATTCTGGCCAAATATTCTAAAACTGAAATGTCAAACTTACCAGAAGATTTTACTATTCCCTACATGGTCTATCTGAAGTCCAGCCCAGAGCCCTGTGTGGGGTCTCTCATTCACCCAGAGTGGGTACTGACCGCTGCTCACTGCCCCTTACCGTAAGTATCCTTTAGCTCTTGGAAGACACGAGGGATATATTTAAACAAAAATAGGTCTGATGAGGCATTCCAGCCAGTTTTAATGGCATCCTGGGGAATTTTGAGGAACACAGGAAGAGGAAAGATCTTCCTAATGGGAAAAATCATACACAAACACATTTATAAGTTCAAGAGGAGGTCAATAGGAAGATGTCATAAGACACTTTCCCATGAAGAGTAAATAATATGCTTTCATTCAATGTATTTATTGAATATTTACTATATGCCTGGGACTGCTTAATGCACTAAAAAAACTAAAAGGAACTAAGATGGAAATAAATTTTCCCTCATAAATCTTACATTCTGGTAGAGGAAGTCAGCCAAAATAAATATATGGCCAAAAAGAAAACATAAAAAGAATGGCAAGCTGTAAAAAGCAAGAATGCTTTAGTTAGGTGGTCATGTGAGGCCTCTTTAAGAGATGAGACCCACAGAATGAAGAGGAAGCAGCCAAGTAAATAAAGCCTGGGGAGTAGAGTGTCTGATGTAGCAAAGATATTTGAGAGACCAGTGTTGGCTGAGTGTAATGAGGACAGGGATGTTCAAAGAATGAGGGTATCATACTCAGCAGGCCATGTTATACAGAAGGAGGCCAAGAGTACACTGCACAAATAATGCTATTCCTTGCAATTCTCAGAGGCTCTGTTGTGTCAGAATGTGTTGTGTGATTGGGACCTATTCAGAGTTTCATAGGTATACAAGGGTCATTTCAAATTCAGAATTCACAGCCACCTGGTTATTTATGATAATTCCCTAGAACCATGGTTGGCAAACTGTGGCTCTTGAGCCACATGCAGCTCTTTGGCCCCTTGAGTATGGCTCTTCCACAAAATACCACAGCCTTGGTGAATCTATTTTGAAGAAGCGGCATTAGAAGAAGTTTAAGTTTAAAAATTTTGACTCTCAAAAGAAATTTCAACCATTGTACTGTAGATGTTTGGCTCTGTTGACTAATGAGTTTGCAACCATTGCACTAGAACATAGATTGAACCCTTGATCTGAACTTTATAAGAAATACAATGGAAATAAAGACAGTTCATCTCTTAAGAATTGGAGTTGAAAATTCTGTTGTTTTTCTCAGTCACATCTAATGCATGAAATGTCCTTAGTATGGAATGGCTCTTGTATCTGGTACATGACTGGATTTCTAGCAATGCAAGAGTGTGTGTTTGAGTTAGTCCAGGAAGTATAATGATAAATGGGAGTCCTAATAGCCTACAAAGAGTCTTGTGAGTCTATGATCAATGTACGTGGCACATGGTAAATACATATAATTATATGTGTGAGAGGAGCGAGGGAGGAACCTAAGAATATCTAGAAACAAAGGGTGCAATATGCTTGCTCAAGAGTTGCTTGGGACAGATAGACTGTGTTGCCAACTCTATTACCTGATCATTCAGATGATCCAAATCATCATCATCATCATCATCATCATCATCATCATCACAACTAGACTGTATAGGCATGGTCTAGGTGGCAGATACCATGACAGATACCATATGTTTATTATATACATTGACTCTAAAATGGCAATTCTGTAAACTATTTTTATCACTATTTTATAGCCCAAGACAGGTCACTTCAGTTCTCAGGTCTAAAAGGTAAAATTAAGATGACTGTAGAAAGTCACCTCTAATATTTCTTGCAGTTCTAACATTCTGTGACCCTGTTCTTTTCCATCTTTCTTCCCTCTTTTTTCCAAAGAGTTAAAATTCGCCTGGGAATTCATCAACCCAGCATCAAACATAAGAAAGAGCAGATACGGAATAACACATTGACCATACCCTACCCTGAATTCAATGCACAAACTTTGGAAAATGATCTGATGATGATAAAACTGTCCAAGGCTGCTATGCTCAACACCTATGTGGGAACCATAGCCATAGCTTTGGAAACTTTATCATCTAATGATTCCTGTTTTATCCCAACCTGGAGTTGGAATGACTATAAAAACTGTAAGTGTTTGATTGTGTTGTTTGAGCTGGGGAAAACATAGAGGGGTATATTTAAAGGAAATGGGGGCTATGAGGTAATGTTCTTGACCTTAGAGAGATTGCTTTCAGGATCGAATAATACCAGAATTAGAGGCCAAAAGATAAAAACCAAAGAGAGTGATATAGGGCAGCCAATGAAACATCAACAAATGAAGCAGGCATTTATTACTACATCTGTAGAACCAAGATCCCAAGAACCGAATTTAAACAAAGATGGGTTAATATATTTCTCTAAAAACAATATCAAGGCTTGTTCGGGGGGTGGCTTGCTGTCTCATGGACAGCTACTAAAAGTCCACCAAGCAATTAATGAGACAGCAGTGGAAAAACCGTAACAAAACATATGCTATAGGAAGGCAACTAAAGATGTTTCCCACCCCCAACCACAGACAACCAACCTATCTTGAAGTTGATTCACTCAAGTGGACCTGAAAGATAAGTAGTGGTTGAGAGAACCCTCTCCTGTCATGGGAGCTATTTTCATGAAGAGAGTATCACTCTTAGACCTACTGCCCCCATCTAATAGTTCCCACTTAGGGGTGGAGACTAGGAGGGTGCATAGGAGTTAATTATTATGACATGCTCTGGGTGTGTCTCTGAGTATCTCCCTGCCTGGCATGCATTGGAAAAATTGCCACAAGCCATGTTGCAGGCACACATTCCTTTCCCCTTTGAGCTCTACAGGATAAGATCTTATCAAGGGCATTTTATGAAGTTGCTTTCTTACACATTTGTTGGTCCTTGGTGGTCTTTACTTCATATGGCTGCCAACAACCATTCTGTTCTCTTTTAAGTGTTGCCAAGGGATAATGGAATCAATATTCAATATCTAAAATGAAATGATAAAGCTAAATTTATGGCTTATTATAGTAAGAAAGAGCAATGCTGAGCAGGCAGAGTACTGGGCTTTTTGGTGGTTTGTTGGAAGCTTTCTGGGCAGGGATTGGAAGATTTTCAGAGGCTAAAGAGAGTTGACATTATCTGTAGAGGCATGTTTACTTGGGTGAGGTTGTTGATTGGTTGGCACTCTGAGGCATGTCTTTTGGAAGAGGCTTTGATTGGATGATTTTAAAAGTGACCCTGATAGATTAGCTTGCCAAAGCTGGTCCACTGAGACAAATTGTCATGGATATTAATCAGGTTTAAACCCCACTGGTAGCTACAGAACAATCCATCTGTTCTGTAAAAACAAAAAGTTGGAATTTTTATATTCATCATATTTGATATCTTCATTTTCAATTTAGAAGCAACATTCCTGGGAATCTAAGTAAATATATTTTCTGAACAAATAATAATTTATAATTTTTATCTTTGACTTTGTAAGTCTTATTCTAAGTAATTACATCACATTTCACAAAAGCAATTTATTACATAGCATTTGAAAACAAAGTAAAACTATACAAAGGTTTTATCACATGGACTCTGCAGGTCAGGATCACAAACTAATTCTATTAAGCTCCCTGGTGCACAGCTCCCAATTGTTATTGTTTCAAGTAACAAGATTACTTTCATCATATTTGTTCTACATATTGCAATTCAATTCCCATTAAAATTTAAAACTGAACATCTTTCTCTTCTGACCCAACACTTTCTGATCTAATACTTTAGGACATTAGATTAGATACACTACATGAGAAAAATCCTGCTCTATAAATAACACTAAGCTTAGCTTGAATAATGTTTGGTCAATTTTTGTTTTCTCCTTGATATTCACTACCAAAGATTAAATTTATGTAATATCTTGGTTAGAATCTTTGCATCCTGAGTTTGACAGGATAGTAATAATTGCTGTAGTAGAGATGAATAATATAAATACTTAGGGGAAAATATGTGTATATATTTTACATACACACATATACATAAATAATCCATTTAAATAAACATTTTTAAAAAAATTGTTTTAAACATATTAAAAATAGTTTTCTCCCTTTATGACTAAATTTAAAGAAGGTGAAGTAGGTGCCCAAAAGAAGGTTTTCTTGGAGACAGTTTTTGTGTCTTTTCTCATGATCACATAATTTTTTCATGAGTTTTCAAAGGTTTCTAATGTATGTGTAGTAGAGAGAGAACCACAGACCTGATGTCTGATGTAAGGAGGATTTAATGCTCTGAATCCACTGCTCTAAAACAGAGACACTGAACAAGGAATGCTGAGAAGAATGGAATGTTCACTATTGGCAATGAATATTCTCAGGGTTCAATGCATTTACAAAATTGGGGGTGATCACAAGAGTATCTGTGATAAGGACCGTAACAGTGGACTTGATTTCTCTTCTCTTTCCCACAGTGAGTGACCCTGACATCCTGATTTGGACAAATGAATATTCTCTTCCCTTCCATAAGTGTAACCTTATGCTAGGTGACAGAATGACAGTCAACATCATGTGTGTGGGACAACCTCTGGAAACCATGTCTGAAATTAAGGTATCTTTCCTTTCTCCTGGCAGGAAGATAGCAAAGGTTTTGTGATGAGGAGAGGTGATTGTGAGAAAGCAAATGGTACTCATCCAAAAAGCCTGAAGTCCCCGCCCCCGCCCCTCTACACACACACCCAGTTTCTGGGTTTGTCATGAGTCCACCTTTCCTTCTTTTAGAGTAGAAGAGATTCTGGGAAGAACCATTTGTCCTTTCTTCACCTGCTTGCTCTCAAATTGGGCCACACTTGACCCAAGAGAGGTGAGACCTATGTAAATATTAAGAGAGAGCTGACACTGCTCAAGAAAAAATGAGTCTATTCTCTTAAATGTCCCTCCCATTATGATGTGCAACTTCTTGGGATTTATTCTTGTTCCATGAGGACTAAGCAACATTGACCTCCTATTCCCTCTCCCTGGCAGGAAGTTTCAGCTGCTCCAGCCATCTGCGGTGGGAGATTGCATGGAATCTTGTCCTGGGCAAAAGGAAGTGTCACTATGGGAAGTGAAGGATTCTTCACAGAAATTCATCCCTATGCAAGATGGATCCTAGAAATCATAAACAGCTACTAAGGCTCCTCTATTCCCTCATCCCCTCAGTGCAACATCTTCATGACTTCTACACTGGATCCCCAACTCGAGTTTTCTTATTCTTGAACAGAATCCAAATAAAAAGCATCCAATTTAAAAACTGACATTAAGAATTCATGCTATGATCCCTAACCTCTATACAGTACATCTGTGGATATATTGATTGTGAATAGAAAAAAGAAGGAAGTGTCTGGGTTAACACCCAAATTTCTGACTTGGGCAACTGGGTAGGTAGTGGTTCTCAAAGACAATATAAACAGAACCAATGCTTTCATGTGTAAAGGATCAGGAGCATGGACATGAATTGGGAAAGATGAGGCATGTTATTTTGTCATCCTTGAAAGACATGTATACCATCATTTCTAACAGATAGCTGGAGACAAAGTTATGGATCTCAAATGACACCTGGGCAATGAAAGCTAGGGAGACCTATATTTATGGGTAACAGCTACAGACTTTGGTAGAGTTTTGTGCTATTATGAAGAGTTCTGATGGTTGCTTAGTCCTCTCATAGAGGCTTATAGTAGGGAGATGTATAGCATCCAGACCTTTTACCAAGATACCTAAAAATACAGAATTGAGAGGATTCCAAGTAACACAAAAGTTGGGGTTCAGAAGCGCTTTTTGAGAGGCCATGGAGTTACATATGGGGGAGGGCAATGTGACATGGGTAAAGAAAAACAGAGAGGGTCAGTGAGATGGGGGTAGAGAGACTCATGTCATTAGAAAAAGATACTCTATAAAGAATGAAAAGGTTTAGGGAGCCATCTTATGAGGGAGACAGTGAGTCTGTGTGTCAGTACAGATTGCAGGGTAGGTTAGTTTTTGGACATTGATATACTCTGAGCTTGGATGCTTTTTATCCCCTACCAAAGTGCTCCCCAAAATAGATCTGGGTTTTGACTAAGATCTACAGCTTTATCCTCTCAGATACACAAAAATTATCTCAAATTTGAACTAGGCCATTTTATTCAACTTTGTTCATTTTATAATCCTTCTCCAGCAGCCTCATTTCTAATCGCTCCACACTTCCTGCCTTTGATTCACTACCCAACACTTCTTGTTCTGATCACTTTTTATAACTCTGAAATTATGTTTTCAATGCTTATTGGCAATCCTGTATTACCCTAGTCCATTGCCTTTCATTCTCCATAATGGTCATTCTCCTCTCTCCTCTAGCCTTAGTGCTCACCTTCAGCAGATTATCTCTGGGAATAGAGGGCTGGGGAAACCATCAAAAGATACCTCATGCAACTTTCCACCATACAACCTGCAAACAGTTTTTTTTTTCTTATTCATTTTCCCCCCATCTTTCCTGGAAGTGAGGTTCACTATCTTTAGCTTCCATCTCCACCTTTGAAATCTGACTTCCTCGTGGATTTGCTTTATTGATTATCTTTCCTTTACCTCATTTTTCAACTCCCTCAATCTATTGACTTCTTTGGTTGCCATTTAAGCAAGATAAATCCACACCTATCTAAATTACAGAGTCCAAGGACATTCTCCCTTGATCTACTCTCTCAATGCCTCCTCTGTCTTCTTCTTAGGTATTTCTTGACAATTACTGAAAGTTATATTTTATAAAATTCTTCTCTCTCTCTATTCATACTCATATATATATATGCTTTGTTCTCTTTTGAGCCCTGGTTCATCTTTCTAGTATGTCTTCCTTTGGTTAACTTCTACTTATCCTTCAAGCCTCAAGCATCACTTCCTCAAGGAGGTTTTCACCTTAGATGGGAAAACTTCTACGTGTTTCTCTCTCTCTCTACTTTCCTCATTGTGACATTCACAGTGGCAAGACTTATCACACCTGTTTTCTCTATTAGTCTTTATGGTCTACTAGAGGCCTGGTGCACAAAATTCGTACAGGGGGGGGTGTCCCTCAGCCCAGCCTGCACCCTCTCCAATCTGGGATCCCTCAAGGGATGTCCCACTACCCGTTTAGGCCCCATCTGGTAGGATAGGGCAGTCAGGCATCCCTCTCACAATTCAGGACTGCTGCCTCCCAACTGCTCGCCTGCCTACCTTCCTGATTTGGCCCTAACTGCTTCTGCCTGCCAACCTGATCACCCCCTAACCACTCCTCTGCCAGATGCTTAACTGCTCCCCTGCCAGCCTATTTGCCCCTAACTGCCCTCCCCTGCAGGCCTGGTCCTCCACAACTGCCCTTTCCTGCAGGCCTGGTCACCCCCAGCTTCCCTCCTCTGACGACCTGGCCACCCCTAATTGCCCTTTCCTGCAGGATTGATCACCCCCAACTGCCCTCCCTTGCAGGCCTGGTGCCTCCCAACTATCCTCCCCTGCTGGCCATCTTGTGGAGGCCATCTTGTGTCCACATGTGGGCAGCCATCTTGTGTGTTGGAGTGACAGTCAATTTGCATATTACTCTTTTATTAGATAGGATAGAGGGCTGGTGTTTGGGTGGGGGCCAGCTGGTTTGCCTGGAAGGGTGTCCTGGACCAGAGTGGGAGTTCCCTTGGGGTATGGGGAGGCCTGGACAAGGGGCCTGTGGTGGTTTGCAGGCTGGCCATGCCCCCCAGGGTGACCTAAGTGGAGGCCCTAGTATCTGGGATTTATTTATCTCCTATAATTGAAACTTTGTAGCCTTGAGTAGAGGCCAAAACAGTCCAGGGCTGTGGAAGCTTGGCTTCCTCCATCTCTGGGAGCAACTCAAACCTCCTGCTCTCTCCAGCTCTGGGCTGCCGCCATTTTTGTTGGGATTTATTTATGTTCTATAATTGAAACTTTGTAGCCTTGAGTGGGGGGCTGGGCCTGCCAGTGTGTGTGGAAAGCTTGGCTTCCTCCATTGCCAGGGAAACCCGGGCCTCCTGCTTGCTTCATAGCCACAGCCATCTTGATTGGGGTTAATTTGCATACTCATTCCAGATTGGCTGGTGGGTGTGGCTGGTGGGTGTGATAGAATAGTGGTTAATTTGCATATTCCTCTTTTATTAGATAGGATGAGGATATAATTCTCATCTCTCTCACCATTAAATCATCAGTATCTAATAAAATACCAGCACACAATATCCATATGTATTAGTTTTCTATTGCTGCATAAAAGTCTTACCACAAATTGAACAGCTCAAAACATTATCTCACAATTTCTGTAAGTCAAAAGTCCAGGTATATTTTAGCTGTTTTTTTTGTTTTGTTGTTGTTCGTTTGTTTTTTAGTTCTAGGAAGGCTCTAGGGAATAATTTGTTTTTAAGCTTATTCAGGTTGTTGGCAGAATCCATTCCTTCTGGTCCTCTGACACAGAACCTTCACTTTTTACTGGCTATTAGCTGAATGCTGCCCTCAAGTCCTTAAGATTGTCCTTAGTACAAAGAGGCCACCCACACACAATTCTTTGCCTAGTGAGTTTTCTCAGCATGGCTGCTTGTTTCAAATGGGAAGAATCTCTCTCATGCATACTATCAAGATGGAGGCATATATATAAGCATAATCATGGGAATGACATCACCTAACTTTTGTTATATTTTATTTGTTAGAAGCAAGTAACAGGTACCACTCACACTCAAGGGGAGGCAATTGAGGATTATGCAGGGCATAAACATGGGCCTTCGGGTCTGTCTTCCACAACATTCAATAGAATTTTGTTAAATAATGAATGTATTGGTTCCTTATCTCCTACTAAGACTTCTGATGTCTTAAATATGCAAGTTTATTTAATAAGGCTTGTCAGGATTGAATACTTGCTTGTCTCTCCATCCATCTCTTCACACTTCCCCTGTAACACTCATAGTTCCACAAACACTCCATGTTATTTCACATGTTCATACCTTTACAGAAGCCTTTCTTCTTTTTGAATTATTTTTCTCTTCTTTTTATGTCATACAAGTTCCTTCCCTTTCTCTAAGTCCCAAGTGTAACTCTTGGTATTGTTTTCTTACACACATTATAGGTTAAAGAAATGTCCTTAGCACTGTGCTCCAAAGCATTTACTTCTATTTAAAAATATTTCTCCCAAATTTTAGTATGAAAAATGTTAAATATACAACAAAGCTGAAAGAATTTTACAGTTTTTATCTATATATCCACCACATGAATTTTACCACTGAGAAACTCTATTGTCATTAACATCTTGCTTTCGTTCAAAACAACTGATGAATCAATATTGATATATTATTATTAACTAAAGTCCATAGTTTATACATTAAAGTTTGCTCTTTATTTTATATGCAAGAGGCCTAATGCATGAAATTCATGCAAGAGTAGGCCTTCCTTCCCTCCCACTGCCAGCAGGCACTCAGGACCAGCTTCCCATACAGCCCTGGTTTTGTACTGAAGAAAGTCTGGTCTAGTTAGCATATTAAGCTCTTATTATTATAGATTGCTATGGGTTTTGGTGAAAGCACAGTGTCATGTATCCACAATTAGAGCACCATATAGAATAATTTCACTGCTCTAAAAATGCCCTATGCTCCATCTGGTCATCCCTCCCCCTTTCTCCTCAAACTCAGTCAACTACTGATATTTTTACTGTCTCTATAGTTTGCCTTTTCCAAAATGTCATAAATTGGAATCACACAATGTCTATTTTTAGACTGGCTTCTATCACTTAGTTGTATGCATTTATGTCTTTCATCATTTGATAGCTCATTTTTTAAGAATCACCAAATAAATATTCCATTGTATGAACTGTATGAACACATCACAATTTGTTCATCCACATATTTAAGGAATTATTGGTTGTTTCCAAGGTTTGAAACTGCCAAACTATCTCTTAAAGTGGCTGTACCATTTGCATTCCCCCAGCAATGAGTGAAAGTTCCTTTTGCTCTACATTCTCACTAACATTTGGTGTTTTTAGTATTTTGAATTTTAGGCACTCTGTGAGGTATGTAGTAGTATCTCATTATTGTTTTATTTTGCAATTCCCTAATGACATGTTGAGATTATTTTCATATGCTATGTGCTATATGTGTATCTTCTTTGTTGTTATGGACTGAATTGTATCATCCCAAATTGTACTATAGAAGTCCCAAAACCCCAGTATGACTGTATTAGGAGATAGGGGCTACAGGAACTAATTAAAGTGAAATGAGGTCATAAGGAAGCAGGCACTAATCTGGTAGGATTAGTGACTATAAAACTAAACAACCAGCGAGATGGCTCAGTATTTCTTCCTCTGTGCATTCATACAGAGGAAAGGACACAGTGAAAAGCCAAGAAAAGAGCTCTCACCAGATATTGAACTTGCTGGCAACTTAATCATAAACTTCTAGTCTCCAGAGCTGTGAGAAAATAAATGTCTGTTGCTGAAGTCCCACAGACTGTGGTATTTTGTTATGGCAGCCTGAATAGACATTTGACAAGGTGTCTGTTCAGATATTTGACCTCCTTTTTAATTGGGCTGTTTGCTCCTTATTGTTGAGTTTTAAGATAGCCTTATATATTTTACATGAATGATTTAACAGATAGGTGTTTTGCTTCAGATAGGTGACCCAATGTTCCTACCTAGACAGCGGTATAGATTTTTAGCTCTGAAGATGTTGTGTTGTAATTGCCTTTTAATGTCTCTATCATTCCACTAGAATATATGCTCTTTGAAGGCAGAAAGTGTCTTCACATTTAGGAAAATTCAACAATAAGCACAGAGCCTATCATGAGTCAGATGCATAATATAAATTATGGGCTGGCTGGTTGAATAAATAAATGGGAGAGTAGTGACATGAAGGAAAGGGCTGATATATCTGAGGAGGTAGGTATTTGATGTCAGACAGAGGGGTTTAGGTCAGCACAAGTGCTGGGTTATAGCCACTGGAGATGAAGTTCAATGGCATACAAACAGGAGCTAGCATCACATAGATGGGTGGGGCCAGTATCCTGCATGCAGTTCACAGAGGGATATGATTTCAGAGTTTCACAAAGGAGGGACTAGAGAGGAGGCTATGGACACACTGTAAGCTTCAACACCTCTCAGGTAAGGTACTTTTTAATATTATGGAGAGTAAAACACTGATCTATTCTCTACTATGTCAAGGACCAAGTCATATGATCTCTGTTCTTCCTCTTCTGACATTTGAATGACAAGGACTTCTTCTGGAACTGAATCCTGCCTTTGAAAGAATTAAGATGCTAATTTTTCCCAGCCCTTTCTTGCCTTATCTTAATTAATCCTTTATTCTCTCTCTTCTCTTCATCCTTTCCAGAGACTCTGAGTTGAACTTCATCCTTTGAAAAGGTTTTCGACATCATTATGAAGTTTATCCTCTTCTGGGTGATCTTGAATCTGTCTCGTGAGTGTTGGCACATTTTTCTTTACTTGCCAAAGATAAATCCCAGGTGAAGCATGAAAGGTGGATAAAGACAGGAACAACATTTCAGACTACAAGTGTAGGCTTGATTCCCTCTCCCTCACTGCTGCCACCATTCCCACCAGATTTCCTCCTGTGACAATGCCTATCTGCCTCACCTTGGGCTGACTGTTTGGGGGAGGAATGGACATTGGAATCTCAATACCAGACCTGCTCCTAAGAGTGAATGAGCTGACCCTGAGCCTCTCTAGGACAGGATTGATTTTGGTATGAGGTCTTGTTGTGGCATGGTTCCAATATTCAGGCATACCTCTGGAGGTAATCATAAATCCCCTTTCTCTCACATGCCACATTCAATCTGTTTGGAAAATTTTGTTGAATACATATTCTAAATAAATCTGAATCCAGATTTATTATGGTATATCTTACCACCTCCACTGCTCACCATGGGACAAGCCACCATCTCTTGCTTGAATTATCAAATGATTCTAACAGGCCTCTCTGCTTTATAGTCTTACACTCAACCTTATACTCAACACTTCTCAATAAGGAAATTATCATCACTCATTCATCACACATCACACATCCCATTTCACTCAAAGATAAATCCATGTCCTATAAAGCTCTGCATCACTTCTTTGGCCTCTCTCCTTTCCTGCTCTTCTCCCCCTCACTCACCATATCAGCCATATTGGCCTCTGTTGCTGTTCCTTAAACAGGCATTAGGACTCTTTTCCAGCTGTTTCCTTTGCCTGAATCCTATTCCCCAGATATCTGATTATCTTCCTCTCCCAGCTTCTTTTTATTAATCATCCCTCATGTTCACTAGATGTAATACTGACTACCAATGTAATACTGCACAGTGCCCCCAACACACATACACATACACACACACACACACACACACACACACACACACCTGCTACTTCCTTTTCCTCTTCCCTTGTTCTAAAACACTAATCATCATCTAACGTACTGTCTCATTTATCTGTGTATTATGTTTGTTATTACTGAATATCTCCACTCATTAGAATGTATGAGAGCAGAGATGTGTCTCTGTATTTTTCACTATATAGCCCAAGCACCTCAAACAGCCTGGTACCACTATATACTCAATGTTTTCTTTTTGAATGAATGGGTGATTTCCCCTCCTTAGATTGTTAGTATTTGGTCTGTTCTTTAAATAGCACATATGGTTCTCCCTTACATTGCTGTTGGGAGGACAGGATAAGATTGGTCAAAGCATTCTAAAACTGATAAAAATAGTGAAGTTCTTCAAGTATTAA
This sequence comes from Lasiurus cinereus, assembly GCA_011751065.1. Taxonomy (NCBI): domain Eukaryota; kingdom Metazoa; phylum Chordata; class Mammalia; order Chiroptera; family Vespertilionidae; genus Lasiurus; species Lasiurus cinereus. Next base: position 45,267,884 of record JAAGEH010000307.1, read on the forward strand.
CTTAACACATGTCCAATAAATTGTGGAAGGTATTTGAGAAAGCTTGTGTTTTCATTGAAACAATACATATTGATGGCTAAAAGGGAAAACATCTTTTATCTTTTGAAATAAATATGTTTCTATCATCTATAATAAAAGCATAATATGCAAATCAACCGAACAACCAAACAGCAGAACAACCATCCAGACAACCTTCCAGATAACCACGCTATGAAATGCATTGGTGCCAAGCTGGTGCGATGCGATTGGTCAGCTATCCTCTGCAGGGCAATCAATGTGGGGGCTCCGCAATCGGTCACTCCAAAGAGGGAGGCCCAGGCTACCCTCTGCATGGTAATCAATTGCAGAGTCCCGGCCGGGTGGGTATGGCCTCCCTCTACAAAACCATTGATCACAGAGCCTTGCAGAGGGAGGCCCAGGCCACCCAGCAAATGGCCACAGAGTGAGGCCCAGGCCACCTGGCTGTTGTTGTTATAGCGGGTGGGCGGGGTCTCCCTCTGCAGGGCAATAGATCTGAGGGCACTGCAATTCATCACTCCACAGAGAGAGGCCTAGGCCATTGGCCAGCAATGCTGTGGTGGGTATGCAGGGCCAGCCAAGCAATTGCACCCTATGCATGTCGCCCACAATGGGAGGTGACCAGTGGCAGGGGACAGTGGAGGTCGTGGAGTGGGCAGTGCCACACAGGTAGTCGTGGCAGGGAAGGGGCCAGCTGCCAGTAGTCAGGGGAAGGAAAGCTGGCCAGGCCTAGGAACCCTACCCGAGAGGTCCCAGATTGTGAGAGGGTGTAGGCTGGGCTGAGAGACATGAATTTTGTGCACTGGACCTCTAGTTTTCTTAATATTTTACAACGAAGCCAGATTACAAATTCATTTTATAGTTGAAGATACTAGAGAAAAGGATAGGGAAATTTGGGTCTATTGCGTAATTTTCCTTGTTTTTTCAAGTGATCTCTGAAAAATAATCTCAGAATTTCCTCTCTATGCTTCTCTTTCCAGGTGCTTTGGCCTATGACCCAGATTATATACATGACATCACTCCCCCCTATTTGGTCTATTTGAAATCTGATTACTTGCCCTGCACTGGAGTCCTGATCCACCCCCTGTGGGTGATTACAGCTTCAAGCTGCAACTTACTGTGAGTAATAAGCCCCCTTTGCCCCTCTATTCTTGGGGTGCTCAGGTTGGGAATAGACCCCTGCCTGGGACTGATTAATTAAGTGGGATTTAGGGAGGCCTCTGGGGATGTTCAGTAATAGAGAAATAAGTCTGAGGGGAGGATCTAATAAAGGGACAGAAGGATGAATAAGCCATCTCTGTTAAGTCCTCTCAAGAACACCCATATTGTTCCAGGAATCTTAAGGTGGTACTGGGGGTTACAAACCCATCAAGCCTTACTGAACAAGATGTACAAGTGGTTGGCTATTCGAAGATGATTAATCATCCATACTTCTCAATCACTTCTATTGAGAATAACCTAATGTTGATCAAGTTGGAAAGATACATTGAAGTCAATGACTACGTGAAACTGGTCAGCCTGCCCAAAGAACCTCCCAGTGAAAACACCATGTGCATGGTCTCCACCTGGGCTTACAACATATGTGACATCTGTGAGTTACCCCAAGATGATCTCTAAAAATCAGACATGCTTCTATCTCTTCTCTATTCTTAGCTTCTATGATTCTCCCAGTTCTTTCTTTTAAACTTTTTTATTTATCTGTTTTATCACCATTACCCTTTCTCAATACCTCACTTAGGGAATCCTTCAGGCCTTTTTCTCCACTGTATCTTTCCATCATCTTTGCTTTTATATAAAACTAGAGGCCCAATGCATGAAATTTGTGCATGGAGGGAGGTGTGTCCCTCAGCCCAGCCTGCACCCTCTCCAATCTGGGATTCCTTGAGAGATGTCTGACTGCCCGTTTAGGCCCAATCCTGGTAGGGCCTAAACGGGCAGTTGGACATCCCTCTCACAATCCAGGACTGCTGGCTCCCAACTGCTCGCTTGCCTGCCTGCCTTCCTGATTGGCCCTAACTGCTTCTGCCTGCCAGCCTGATCACCCCCTAACCATTCCCCTGCCAGCCTGATAGATGCCTAACTGCTCCCCTGCCAGCCCAATTGCCCCTAACTGCCTTCCCCTGATGGCCTGGTTACTCCTAACTTCCCTCCCCTGCCAGCCTGGTCACCCTAACTGCCCTTCCCTGCCAGCCTCATTGCCCCCAACTGCTTTTCCCTGCTGGTCTGCCCCCCCCCTCCCCACAACTGCTCTCCCCTGCATACCTGGGTCCCCCCAAACTGCCCTCCTCTGCAGGCCTGGTCACCCCTAACTGCCCTCCCCTGCAGGCCTGGTCACCCCCAACTGCCCTGTCCTGAAGGCCTGGTCCTCCCCAACTGCCCTCCCCTGCAGGCCTGGTCACCCCTAACTGCCCTGTACTGTAGGCCTGGTCCCTCCAACTACCCTCTTCTGCCATTCTGGTCCACCCCAACTACTCTCCCCTGCAGGCTTGATCACCCCCAACTGCTCTCCCTTGCAAGCCTGGTCCCTCCCAACTGCCCTCCCCTGCTGGCCATCTTGTGGAAGCCATCTTGTGTCCACATGTGGACAGCCATCTTGTGTGTTGGAGTGATAGTAAATTTGCATATTATTCTTTTCTTAAATAGGATAGAGGCCTGTTGCATGGGTGGTTTGCTCTGAAGGGTGTCCTGGATCACAGTGGGGGTTCCCTTAGGGTGTGGGGCAGCCTGGACAAGGGGCCTGTGGTAGTTTGCAAGCCAGCCATGCCCCCCGGTGACCCAAGCATGGGCTGGAAGCAGGTATCTGGGATTTAATTATCTTCTATGATTGAAACTTTGTAGCCTTGAGCAGAGACCAGGGTAGGCCAGGGTAAGCGGAAGATTGGCTTCCTCCATTGCTGGGGGCAACCCAAACCTCCTGATTGTTCCAGCTCTGTGGCCGCTGCTTTCTGGGTTGGATTAATTTGCATATTCACTTCTGATTGGCTGGTGGGAGTGGCTTGTGGGTGTAGCAGAGGTACCATCAATTTGCATGTTTCTCTTTCATTATATAGGATAAAAGTGATGTTGGTGTTAAGAAGACATTTGTATTCTGGTTCTATTTTGATGTGTGATAATGGGCCACTTCACCATGGACCCTCAATTTTCTTAACTCTAAAATGTGGCACAATCTATATTAGATGTTTTCAAACTATTCCAGGCAATCAAGAAACTTGCCTTTAAATATCATGAAATAATACTTATGTACTAAACCTAAGGTCCATACATGATACTGTGCTTAATCAGGCAGACCTTCCTTATGTAAGATTGTGATAGACATAAATAATGAAAAGTTTAAGAAAAATATTTCTGAAAAATTTTGAACTGGTGATATTCTGAACATTCTCTCATGTATTCAGCAAATCAAAAAGTAACTCTCATGATTTTATCAGTAAAAGTCCCTATACGTAATTTGAATCCACCAAACTACATGTTCTAACTCAATTTTTCTGCTAGTCACTTTTTTTCAGATTCCATTAAAAAACACACACACTCAACTTTGAGTGCGTTAATACAACTTTTTCTTGGATAAGTTTTGTGCCTGTCTACTGCCTATCCCATTCCAAAATTTTCATGCAAATTCTATCACCTGTTCGTAGTGTGAACCAAGATAGTGAATACTGGGGAAGGGGGGAAACTGATCAAGTATAAGGAAAACAGAACTATGATATGTATTCCCTTAGGAATAACTATTGATTAAATTTTACTCATGAGTAACTTATCTGAGTATATTTAATATACATCAGACACTAGAAACCATAGTATGGGAGGAGAGTTATTTTCAACAAGCCTGTCAGATTACCTTCATTCTCCCACTGCTACCTTTTTTTTCTAGCAGCAAAAGGTGGCTATATACTTATCCTAGTAATTCTGCCATCACTGCAGCCTTTTTTACCTGTTCTTTAGTCAATAACTTCACACCTTGGGCTAGATTTTTTTAAGTATATTTAAAAGTAGAAATTCTTATTTCCCTGGCTTTATTGAGGTATGATCGACAGATAAACACCTGTTTGAAGGTGTATAATACCTGTTTTGGTATACACACACACACACAACACACACACACACACACACACACACACACACACACACACACACACGATGCCCCAGTCAAGCTAACTATGCATTATCTGACATATTTACTCTGTGTATGGGTGGGTGTTGAGAGTATTTAATATCTATGCTCTTGGACAATTTCAAATATACAAAAATATAATATTATATACTACAGTCACCATGCTGTGCATTAAATCCCCAGAACTTCTTCATCTTATAACTGAAAGTTGATACCCTTAGGTCAACATACTTCCATATGCCCCACCTTGAGCCTCAGCAACTGCTGTTCTAGTCTGTTTCCATGAGTTCAGCTTGTTTAGATTCCACACTTAGGGAAGATAATACAGTATTTGGGTTTCTGTGTCTAGCTTATTTCAATTATAACGTCTTCTAGACAAGTAGAAATTCTTTGTCCTTTGAGAGTCAATTTGAGTTTTGAAAATAGGCAAATATCCATTGGGTGAGCAGTATGTCTGATTCATTTTAGTTTCCAAAGAGCAGTGACTTAGAAAAAAAATTATTTTTATCTGGCTCATGAAATAGTAAAGTAAGCATATCATAAAAATTCTTTCCCATTTATGCAATATGCTGTACATCTTGAAACCAATAAAAATAATATTTATTGTGAACTACAATGAATGCAATGAAAAATATTCTTTACATTTTAAAAAAATGCATTCCCAAAAGAAATGCTGAACCATACCATTATTGCTGGACTGTAAAATAAAACAAAGAACCTCAAGCATTTTCTTTACAAGAATGAATATACCATTTCTAAATAAAGAAACTCAACTAAACACAATCCCATTAAAAAAAACAAAATATCAAAATAAACTGCTTTTCCTAATGAAAACTCCTTGGCAAGAATATCTAACATAAACATTAATATTACTTTCTTCTTCTTTATATCATTTTGTTGCACTGAAAAAAATCCACAAAAACTTTGTCATGAGTCTCCACAGTCCATAATATTTGCAAACCATTGATATAAAGAAAATAACTTGAATTAGAAATCATGAGACCCACTTTTAAGTTCTTTTAAGGACATTTTTGTTCTCATGTTATGGGTTTAAGAAAATTACTTTTTGAGTTAATTTGGTAAGCATATACTGGATTTTTTTTATCTGACAAATGGTAAACTAAGCATAGAGCTCTCTAAATTCCTTTAAGCTCAAAATAAACATATAGTTTAAGGGTACAAACTTGCAATTAGTAGATAAACAAGTCCTGGAAATCTAATGTACAATATGGTGACTGTAAACAACAATATTGTATTATAATCCAACTTGCTAAGAGATTAGATCTTAATTATTCCCATCACAAAAAATAAATTATAATTATGTGACGTGATATTGATCCTAACTATTGCTACAATGGCAATCATATTACACTAAACATACCAAATCAACATGTACACCTTAAATGTACACAACATTGCAAGTCAAATATATTTCAGTAAATTAAAAAGGAGTCAGTGGCCCTAACCAGTTTGGCTCAGTGAATAGAGTGTTGGCCTGCAGACTGAAAGGTCCCAGGTTTGATTCTGGCCAAGGGCATGTACCTTGGTTGTAGGCACATCCCCAGTAGGGAGTGTACAGGAGACAGATGATCGATCTTTCTCTCTCATCGATGTTTCTAACTTTCTATCCCCCTCCCTTCCTCTCTGTAAAAAAATCAATCAAATATCTTTTTAAAAAGGAGTCAGTGATAATTTAAAATATGGGACAAATAAAAAACATGAAAGCTAAATAAATAAAACTTCATTTCACAGGACACTCTTTAAATGTTTAATTGTCCAGAAAAATTTTAAAGTAATTTATTTCATTTCATTGCAGAGATCAACTTCCAAGAGTTTAATATATTTTGTAAGGAGATAGACATTTGTATCATGAGAAATTGTTAATCTGATACTTTTCTGTTATCCTAGCTGCCACAGTTTTTATTTCTCTCAGTATTTGGCTTCTTTTCCTTTCTGCTGGAAGAAGAGTAAATAGGTTGAAGAACAGGAAAAGGAGAAGAGAAGGTGTGGTATTTGAGGACATTTTACTTCTCTCTTTCCTATAGCCAAGGACCCTGACTCACTGCAGAATGTGAACATCTCTGTTATCTCCAAGACTAATTGCCGCAATGCTTATAAAAACTATGACATCACAAAAAGTATGCTGTGTTTGGGCATTGTGCCAGGAAGAAGGCGGTCCTGCAAGGTAAGCTACTCTCAATACCTTCCTGTTCCCATTTTGTTTCAGTGCCTTTTGCCAGAAAGATAACACAGTTTCCTTTTTCATGGCAGGAAGTCACAGCTGCTCCAGCTGTCTGCAATGGGATACTTCAAGGAATTCTCACTTTTACTGATGGATGTGTTTTGAGAGCTGATGTTGGCATCTATACCAGAATCTTTAACTACATACCCTGGATTGAAAATACAATCCGAAACAACTGAGCTCCCTCAGCAGGAATTCTGGACCACTTGACACAGCCTATACCATGTCCAGCCTCACAAGCAAATCTAAATAGACTCCTTGGGTTCCATCCTGCACACCTGTCTCATTTTTGCCCAACAGAGAAGGTGACTTATACATAGCTGTACTGTGACTATATGTGACAACCTTCCTACTTGCCCTGTCAATGAAGATGGCAAACTCAGTTCCCCTTAGACAGTTAAAAGTTTATGAAATGGGGATAGTGTTCTCTAACAAATTAACTTATTGTGGAGGAAGAAAAAAGCCACTCAATAGCCACTTGGGGTGACAAAATGCCTACTACTTACATTGAATTAAACATGTGCACTTACATATGCCATTGGGAAAAGGAAGTCTGACAAGAAGTGGGCTAAATAGAAGTCTAGGTCAGAGGAAAGGGTGTAAGGAGGGAGGTTCTGGGAGGTATTGCACTTTGTTTCTTCCCGTCCATCCAACTCTCAACACCAGGCATAGATTCTGGTCATTCATTCTGCAGGATTCTGCATATGGACTTGAGCCATGAGAAGTTAATACAAAGGCTGACTGGGAACTTATGACATAAGAAGTTACATCAGTAAATCTTATTCTCTCTGTTTCTAAAACCTCTGAAGCAGTGAAGCCTAGCTTGTGGAAAAGTAACATTTTCTATGTGGATTATTAAGTGCAATTGTGAGAGCTTCACCATTGCATAAGTTATTAACTGAAATTTTAGCTTTGGTAAAAATAGATGGTTTTTGCAGGCAAATAGAGATTTCTTCCAGCTTGAAATGGTGCTAAGATTTTAATAGGTCATACTGATGTTCTTATAAGTTCAGATGTTTCTAGGTGATGAAGCATATGTTAAGGGCACTGAATTCAATGGGCATCAGCTTGCTGTATGATCACTGTCATTGTAAGTTGAAAAATACATTCCTTTTGTGTGTGTGTGGAATATATGTATTCAAGGATGGTGGGGATGGGAGTGATGATGACAAGGGAAAGAAATCCAAATCTAGAATATGTCATTTTCAGTGTGGACAAAGAGCATAATGCAAGGGGCCCACCTACTATCACCTGGCTGGTAGGATACCTGGAGTACAGTAATAGATCAGGGCTGAGGTTGGTCACTGACACTGGCCAATGGGGTCTTCAGCAGTGGTGGTAATCAAGTGAGCCAGGCCAGAAATCCCTGCATATGTCCCTTATGGTCCCTTTGTTTATAAAGCCATTAAGAAAAACACTTGGAAGAATGAAAAAGAATTTCAGAGCAGATCAGCTTGTCCATTTGATTATGAAAGTCTTCGCAAGTGAGAGCATTCTGGGGAGAATTCCCATTGGATAAAATTATATTCCCACTCAAGCTGACCCTAAAAATCCATACTACATAATTACTTCCCAAGCATTTCCTACAACATCCTCCTTCTGAGCACCTGACACTCCCAAGAAGTACATATACATTTGACCTCAAGAAAGAGAACAACTAGATATATTGATTAAATTTATCCTGAGAAGATTTCTGTTCTCTTATTTTCTTCAAGGCATCCCTCTGAAAGGTCTTAATATCACAGAAGTACACATGAAACAGAACCATGCATAAACGAGGTGAAATCTTTTCAGTTCACTGAGGGAGTAGTATAATCCACTTGTAAGTTGAAAAATACATTCCTTTTGTGTGTGTGTGTAATATATGTATTCAAGGATGGTGGGGATGGGAGTGATGATGACAAGGGAAAGAAATCCAAATCTAGAATATGTCATTTTCTTAATCACAGAGCAAGTATTGTTTGTTAAATATAATAACAAATGTCCATCCCAATTTAAAAAATATTTTAAAAATTTAAAAACAAAACATTCTCAAATTGGATCACAAAGCAAAAACAAGTGATAAAACAATGGATTAAAAGGTGTCAGTAAAACAACGAAAAGTATTCTTCTAACCCCTAGCATCCATCAGTCTAGGAGGGCTAGTTTAAGTTCCTAGGGCCTCGGCAACGGTATTAATCTCAGTTTATGGTACAAATGAGCGGAACTGCATCTGGGAAATCTCCAGATAAGTCTCAGGGACTGACGTAAAGGGAACCCATCAAATCAATGGTGGCTTCCGTCAGTCCAGCAGAGAGCCTCAACTTACCTTTAAAAGCTGGTTGCCCCGGGCCTGTCATCTGCTCTGTGTTTAATATCGTCTTGGTGGCCAAGGACCTCCCAGTGACTGTGTTCTCAAACAGGGGTACCCTTCCTGGAGGGCTGAAAGGACACAGGTATCACAATGTGTCCAGGACTCTGGGCCGAGCTCTGAGCTGGGCTCTAGACCACCGCCCGTTACGGTCTTCCTCTTTCTAGACCAAGCAGGTTTTCACAACACCTGAGAGGATGCTGAGAGAGAACCAACACCTGTGACTCATCACAGAGCCCCTGTCTGTGCGGAGCTCTGTGCTCAGTGGAGAATTGTGGGCCGATGGCGCCTCCTGATGGAAAAAAACTCAAGTGCTGAGGAAAGGGTGCCTGGCAGCCCCTCGGCACCACAACCACCCACCCCTCCTTTAGCGACTGAGGTATCTTTGAAATGCCTTCTCTTCACTCACCCCAGTTACTTGCTCACTTTGGATGCAGCAGCTGCAAACTAGAAGCAGAGTGGCTCAGCTACTACAGCCCAGCCTGCCTCCCGTCTTTGCAAAGGCCTCAGAACCTGGCCACTCCCACAATGTACCTCCCAGCCGTGGTTCCAGGATGTTTGCTGGGGTCTGGCCTCCTAGCCATGCCTTGCCCTGACCCCAGGTGCATACCCCTCTCTGAGCCATGGCTTTTTGAAAGGTGAGTATTGGGTAAGTCCTCCACAGTGGATTCCAGATCCCGGTCCTCTCTAGAATCTTACTTTTTAAAAACGATCAACCTGAGACTGCGGTGTGAGGAGCTGAGGTGGTGGGGTGTACTGAGAAAGGGGATCTAATTGGAAAAGTGGGTGTTTACTTATTCCACAGATGTGAGTGGCAGGTCCACAAGTTGATAAATTCATTCTCCCCTTTTCTGAGCTTCCAGAATCCTTTGAGGACCCTTGTGAGCGCTGAGACCGGTAATAAAATGCCATATGCTGGAGCTAATGTTAATTAAGAGCTTCCAGTGTACCTGTCTCTTATGTTTAATCCTTGCAAGGGCCCTCTGAGCTGAGTTGCTGTCTGTACTTTACAGACAAAGAAACTGCCGTTCAGGGAAATCAGTCTTCCCCGCGGCTCACAGGTGGCAGAGCCAAGGTCTGCTGGTGGTCCAGACCTGTGGGTACATCGCTGTGCTATGCAGGCCTTGTTCACCTGAGGTAGAGGCCAGAAGGGAGGTTCTAGGGCGGGGACAAGCAGGCTTGCGGTACTGTGGGGTAGAGGAGAAGGAGCTTAGGTCTGTGGGTGGGACCTGAGCGCGGTTTTTATTCATTTGTCCAAGGAGGATTTCTCAGTGTCTTTGCTGCAGGTGCAGTACAGGATTCTGCCCTGGGTCACATTGGCCACCTGCAGCCTCAGCTCCATGTCACCGACCCGGGTGGCCTGGTAATCTGCTCCAGGAAGGGATATGACCTCCTTGTCCCCAGAAAACCGCAGACTGGCCAGCACCTGGAGTTGCCCTGGAGATCCTGTTGGTACCAGCTCATATAGGGGTACTGAGCATCCCTCAGGAAGCACCTCAGGGTTTCAGCCTGTCCCCGACGTACCAGGGCCCACCTGGGCTTTTGCTCCACCAAACTTGCATTGGCACCTGAAATACATAGAGAGGCCAGCCTGGAGGTCCTGGGGGTGAAGGTCACCCCAGAAATAAGTAGGACAGGCAGATCCTGAAGAGGAAATCTCATGAGCAGTATTGATAGGAGACACCTGGGACAGAAAATATACTTTCTCAGGGCAAGAGGCCATGCCTGGGAGTATCTGGGCCAGGTTGGCATCCAGGAGCAAACTTTCTGTGCCTTCTGGTGCCCCAGTGACCCAGCTCTCTTTCCCTCCACTAACCCACTGAGTGGCTCTCTCCTCCTGGCATCTGACCTGTGCTCAGGGCAGCCATGAGCACCCAGCCCCAAAGGAAGAAAAGTAATGCCATTCTCTGGCCCCTGGGGTCCTCTCCTACAGAGCAGTGGGCCAGGGGATGGTGGACCAGGGCCAGCCAGGCAGGAGCACAGGACCCTGGCCTGTAAGGAGGCAATTAGTGGCTAACACTCTCTGGGCCTGAAACTCAAAAGGGAGTGGCTTTTCCAGGAAACAACGTCTTTCTCATCTTCTCACTGAAGCTCAAACCTCAAACTGAAGAGCGTTTCCTACGTCTGGCACCAACTCCCACTCCACACATGCGGGCACAGGTCCTCACTGTCCCCAGGGGTCTTCACTCACTGGCCCTGCACCCTCTCCTGTGTTCCAGAGTGTCCTAGAATGGTGCTTCTGAACTGTGCCTCAAATCTTTGCAAGGAATTAAAATACCTCAGTGCAACCAAAAGACCTTGGAGATTAAACAAGGACTTCCCTCCTCCCCCACATGCTTGGTATATGGGCAGAGGCTGCTACAAGACCACACTGGGCCTTAGACAGTAGATGTTCATCTCCAGGGACCTGTGTTTCCCTCTGTAAGGGGGAATACAAACTCAACATCGGAGCTTAATTCTCCTGATTTAAAGTAACAAAGGAGACTTCCCTCTCCTCCATTTTCTGAGAGCATTTACTTTAGAAAACTTGTAAGTTCTTTCTCTGTCTCTTTGAAATGTACCAGTATATAAATCTTTTTAAAAGCTAAACAATTCTTGCCAGAGTCAAGACCCAGAGATGCCTTTCTCAAAGACCTGCAAGCGTCTCTTTGAAATATAAACATCAAGGAGAATGAGCCATGCGCCTAAATTCAATTTAGAGCAGATGTCTCACTGGAAGCTGCAAATAACTGTGGTAAAGATAAGCCAATTTTATTATTATTATTATTATTATTATTATTATTATTATTATTATAAAGGCGTTTAGCAAACACAGAGGGACATTCTGGTTACCAGGGGACTCTAGGATGAACTATGGATTAGCAAAAGATCCTGTCAAGTCCTCTCATTTGAGGGCCAGTCACTGCTTCTCTTGAGAGCATGGGTGTAATGGGTTTTGCTGGCCTATAGAAAAGGCTAAGATTTCTCTGTCTTGGTGATCTCTGAAAGAAATGCCTGGGATGTGTCACCTTCTGATTTAATGCTTATTCAATAATAAATGTGTTTTCTCTCTCTTCTGCCTTTGTAACAAGATTCTGAATTAGGGGGAGACTTTTGTCTTTAATTACATTTCCCAATTATTCATAGTGCTGCCATTACCTAGTTGTGTGCTTTGGGCCTCAGTTTCTCCATCTGTAAAATGGAGGTAATAATGAAAGATATTTCATAGGGATAAATGGTTTAATACTATATGGAAAGTTCTTAGAGCAAAGCTTGGCACAGAGTAAGCCCTTTGTAAAGTAGACTTTTATGAAATGGCAAATTTCAAATTCAATTAAAATCTGATAGAATTAATAGTTTTTATCTTTCTCTAAACATCTATCACTTAATCACCAGAGATTAAAATCACAAGTTCTCTTAACTTTTTGCATTAAGAGGTCTCATTTTTTAGAAAGTTTAGAAACCAATGATCTGGAAAATTAGATTTTAAATAAGGCCCCATATTTACCATCTGTCCAACCTCAGCATTTTACAGACAACAGTATGGAGAAGCAGAGAAGTTTAGCAGTCGAACCTCTCTATTTCAAGATTTGAAACTGCACAATATTCAAGTCAATGTTCCAAGTAGGTGTCTGCCCATCACAAACACTTGATAAATGATGGAGGGAACCAGAGCAGAGCAAATCTGTAGACCCATGTCCCTGGAAAGTCCCCACATCAGGAGCAGCTGGCACCTGGGGGTTTGTACCTCCCAGACTCAGTAATTTTTTTTTTTTTTTAATATTCGGAAGTTGTAATACATACAATAGGATTCCCATGATTTTGACAAGGGATCCATTTGGTGGCAGCATAATACAATTTATAATTCCCTTGTTTTGCTAACTTTGAAACTGTTTCTTTTAATTTAAGAAAAATAGATTTTCATTATACAATTTTATGCATAAAGTGACTTCATTGATTTTTTTTTTGCATCACCCTATTTCAAATCTAATTGTGCACAAAATGTCAATTGCACTACCTTCTAAATACTCATGTGCTGATTCACTTTTGCCTTTTGCTCCATTACCAGTTTCCATCTCGTTATCCCAGAGATGGAAAGGGATGAAGCTCCAGAAAACAGTGCCCAAATCACATATCCTGAATACCAGAAAAATGCATGGGCCAAGAGAGGTGGCCTCAACCAGGCATTTAATTCTGAGCTCTCTATGGAGAAAGTCTCTCTGGGGATTAGATGATAAAAGGAAAGGGGGCTAGGAAGAAAGTGTAACTAGGGAACAAAGGAGGAAAGGGAAAGAAAACCCCCATGGGAAGCCAGAAGGTGCCCAGACACAGATTCTCTGGCTAGCAATGGCTGACTCCAGCTCTTTCCCATGACTCTACCTCCTCTTGAGGCCAGCACTGAGGTTGAGCTAGACAGATTGCAGGATAAGGGATTCTGAGCACATCTCAGTTTACTAGGCTGGCTGTCCTGTCTCCCTGCCATCCCCTCCCTTTGCCTTAATCCCCAAATGTGATTGGGATCAGAGTGTTCCGGATACTCCTGTTATCTCCTACCTGAATGCCTGCTCCTCAAGGTCATTGCCTCCCCAAGCTCCTCTGATTTTGGCCTGGCTCCCAACCTAGGCCAATGTAAGCCTCTTTCTTCCAGATGGCTGCCTAGTTACTTACCTTCTCCCATGCTCTGAGTTTGGCATGATGGTTGCCCTCCTAGGAGGGAAGAGAAGAAGAATATGAATGTTCTGAATGAAGGCATAAACAGGTATTCCAGCTCCTGTCCACCTTCATTTGAACTGCATTTCTGTGGGGAGGAGCCTGTCCATTGTCTAATGGAGGAAGGACACCGGAGGAGAAGAGGTCAATGATGTAGTTTCCTGCTCCAGATCACCTGTGTCCTACCCTGGAAAGAAAGAACTTTGGTAGAAGGGTGAGAATTTGACCCCTCCCAAAGAAGCAGTCAATGATGACACCAACTCCATCCAGGACAAGTCATGGTAGAAATGTACAGTGGAGGGCACTGCCCTGTTGGTGTCTGTGACTTCAGGAACTGCTGGAGAGAGCACTGGCCTAGAGACAGGGCCCTGTGTCCTGGTAGCTCTGTCTAGACAGTGACCAGGAACATGTACTATTCATGTTACCCTTGATGTTTCTGTTTTCTCATCTAAAAGTTAAGTGGATTGAAAAATTTAGTGGATCTAATATCACTTTTACTCTTGTGTTCCAATATTCTAACATTTTTCCTGGTCGTTTATTATTTGCACAATACCAGTGAGGATGCTCGACCAAGCCTCCAGCTGAAGTTCCTGTAGGTTTCCTGGGAGGAAAGATAAAGCAAAAAGCCTCTCAGAGGTAAGTTCATGTTTATTCCCATTCTCTCCCTCTGCTTCCCTTCACATTCTCTCCTCATCCTCCTTGCTCCTCCCCAGGAATTTGCAAAAACTCAAAGCTGCCCAGACTCGCCCACTTGAAAGCTGATTATGGCTCCTTCACCTCTATATGTCCTTCCAGGGATTAGCAGCAAAAGACTCCCACATGAGATGGAAATCATAGACTTCCCCTAACCCCCTCCCAACAACTTCTCTTCTTCCTGCTGGCCTGGGAGGCAGGTTCAAAGGCACTCCCACATACCTCTGCTCATGCCTGTTTTCTATATATAGAAAATGCCCATAAAAACTGGGGTGGGGGACATATGCCAGAGGACAGAGTGCTCAGTAAGGATATCCAAAGATCCAGGGATGTGGAGAGAAGAGAGAAAAAGGGAGGAGAGGAGAGGAGAGAGGAACTAATCTTCCCTTGATTCTGAAAGATCCCCATTGGCAGGACACTAGCATGAGGTTGGGTGGTAGAGGCTCAAAGATTTACTCCTGAGAATTTCATAATAAGTCCCCTGTCCAGGGCAAGAGCAATTTGCTCAGCACCCTCTCTAGACACCTCATCCCTCCAGGGTTATGTAAGTGGCACCACTCTGAGCCCAGGGGATGATCAGATCAGAAGAAGCCCAGTCTGTCCCTCCCCTATGGCATGGTGCCTAGCACAAGAAAAGCACATATAAGTCCATACTTATTGAGTGTTCACCTACAGCAGAGATGCTCCAGATCCCAGGAGCCATGGCCTGTGACCTTCTCTTCAGGCTCCTTCTACTTATGGTTCTGGCAGCCCTCTCCCAAGGCAACCACCTTGGCCCCACATCTCGATTGCGTTATTCCAGGTTCCTAGATCCTTCCAATGTCATCTTCCTGCGTTGGGACTTTGACCTTGAGGCTGAGATAATTACTTTTGAGCTCCAGGTCCAAACAACTGGCTGGGTGGGCTTGGGAGTCACAAATGGCTACACCTTTGTGGGAGGCGATCTGGTTGTTGGAGGAGTCTTGCCTGAAGGCAATGTCTATTTCTCGGTAAGTTGGAGGGTGACTTTCTTCCAAGGATGAGGGTCTCTTGCAGGGATTTGGGATAGCTTTGAGTCCAAGAAGGATTCACATTTTCCAAACATGCAGGCACACTCCCAGAATACCAGCTGGCTGCTGACCTCTCCCTACAGAAATGGCCATTGGAGAGATTCAGTCTATGTCTTTGGACTCCAGGTCTCTAGGTATTAGGAATGGACCACTGGACTGAGAGAGTCCTGTCCCACATGTCTGCTAATAGCCTACTTAATGCAAGTCACGGGGGAAGTCACAGCTGTTTGAGACAGTCTTCCTCCTCAATTTCCTTCCAGCTCCATCAGGTACATGACAGCACAAAATAGTCTAATCATAGCAGCCACAGAAGCATTTTTAGCTTCAAATTATTATGTACTTTTGAGTAACCAATCATTGCTCCAAATTCTTTGCATGTTAAACTTCCCAGCATCACTATGAGGTAGATGATTATTATCCCATTTTACAGACAAAGAAGGAACTCATCCATCTCCTGCACTGATATAGGAAAGCCACAGGACAGGATGAATAACATAGAGAGTTCAGAGAGTAAGTGACTTTCAAGAGTTAGAGATACAGGAATATTAGGATTCATGGAGATGAAATTTGAAACTGAAAGTAAATAAGGTGGTGAAATTCGCATCAGATGTTGTCCGTTCCTCTGCCCCAAGGTTCGACCCTGATGCCTTGCTTTGTCCTAGGAGCAAAGTACATAATAAAGAATCCCTTGGTTCTGCTAAACTAGTATCTTTGAGGAGTTAAAGGGATGTTGGCTGCTCTTGGGACTCTTGGTTCTTATCCTTGACTTTCATTGGATCTCAGGATCAGCATCTTGTGGATGAAGACACTCTGGAGGAGGACAGGAGTCAGGATGCTAAGCTGCTGAAGCTAACAGAAGATGGTGTCTATACCACCATGCTTTTCTCCAGGCCCTTCCGCTCCTGCGACCCACATGACAAAGACATTACGGTAAATTAAGGAGAAAAGTATTTGCGCACAGACTACTTTTTCTTATGGGGAGGTATAGTCACCCTTATGCTAGAATGTCATGCATCTCAGGTAGCCAGTCACAGTTCCTAGGACTTCCATCTTCATTTCAATTGTGCCTACTCTTAAAAGCCACCAGCCCTCTATAGTATAACTTCCCACTGATTCAGTCCCTCCCCACCCCACTCCCTGCCCCTCTCAGATCTTCCTCTTGTGAAATATCCTGTCTGATTTCACTGAACTTTAGAATGTCATTTACCAGATGTGGACACAGACATAGAGAGGGAATAAGAGAGGGGATGTGCCTTACTCAACGTTTCCAACAAGTTGGCCTCAGAGGCAGAACTAGGACCTGACTAGCTCTCACCCCTGAACCTGAAGCACTTTCCATCCCACTGTGTAGATATGAGCAAGTGGTTTGTGTTGGTCCTTTTGTGTGTGCAAAAGGCTTCTCATCAGTATAGCATTTCAATACCCATGACTCCCCTAGAGTGACACAGTGAGGGTGCTGGCCACCTATGGCCTGGATGACACGCTGAAGCTGGAACCAGAGCGCACTTTTGTCAAGTCCATCTTCCTGCTACAAATAATCCACCCAGATGATCACGATGTACCTGAGGACACAATCATCCATGACTTGGAGATCACTGATGTAAGATCCCTCCATCACACCCAGCCTCCTACTCCTTCTCCAGCCCCCTTCCTGGTCAATCCACACCCTCCTCTTGTACCAAATACTCAGTCCGTTCCTAAGATTGAAGTTTCTCTGACTTCTCTTAGTCCCTGGAGATGACCATAATGACCTTAAAGTAGACACTCTTTCCTGGTCTGTCCCTTTCCTCGATTCTCTGGGATCCTCACTTCCACCCCAGCCTAGCCTGTGTGTGTCTCTCTCCAGTTCCTTATCCCAGAGGATGACACCACGTATGCCTGCACCTTCCTCCCTCTCCCCATCGTCAGTAAGAAGCATCACATCTTCAAGGTATGGTGAACCAGACGATGGGACACTGTCAAGGAGGTTGAGCAGCTCAGTGGATTGGGAGGGGATGGTGTCAATCAGATGATTGTTGGAAGGAAGCAGAAGGGGCTAACATGGGGCCAGACTAGATTTGGTGGACATAGTAGTTTCATGATTTCCTGAGCCCAGAACTATAGTTATCAGCACCGTTTCACTCCAGCCCCACAATGCATCTGAGATTTTTATGAAGTTTATGAATTCATAAGTTTGCCAAGAACAAAATGTAAGATCCACTCCAGCCCCAGAATTGTACTCTTAGCCCAGGAGGAGGTGTTGGCTGGGAGAGGCATGGCCAAGGGCTAGAGGGAATGTAAACTTGGTCATCTGATTCCATATTTGGGTGGCTCCAATTTTGATTAAATAAATAAAAGTATGATCTTATAGTAAGTGGCAAAAGTGTGGGAGCCATATTTTCTTTAGAAAAAGAATCCAACAAGAAATGGTTTCATGCTTAGATATCACAGACTAATGAGATTAATAAGGGAAAGGCTGAAATCATGGGTGTTAGCATGCTGTGCTCTCAGAGAGGTTTTAAAAGGGTGGAGGCAAGAGATAGGGTTGAGGGGGAAATGACAAATTAGGGAAGAAAAAGAAACAGAAGAAATGGAAGAGAAAGAACGTTGGAGAGAAGCAGGGAATGGGTGCAGTTTTATTTGGGGAAGGAAAACATGGGGAATAAGACTTAACATAGAGGATGGTGACTATGTTTCCCTCTCTCTCACCCCTCCACCCCCCCACCAGTTTGAGCCCAAGCTGGTTAACCACAATGAGACGATGGTGCATCACATCATTGTGTATGCCTGTGGCAATGCCAGTGTTCTGCCCACGGGCATCAGTGACTGCTATGGGGCTGACCCCGCCTTCTCCCTCTGCTCCCAGGTCATCGTGGGCTGGGCTGTCGGGGGCACAGTGAGTCCTGTGATAAGGAGATAGGTGGCTAAGGGGTGCATGCTGTTGGAAACTGGGATTTCTGGGCTGATGAAGGCTGGGAGACAGGGAGGTCTGGGATGGTCCCTGCACCTAGCTCCCAGCCTACACCTAGCTCCAGTCTTTCTTGCTGCCCAATTCCCTTCATTCAACAGAGTTACCAGTTTCCAGATGACGTGGGCGTCTCTATTGGGACCCCCTTGGACCCTCAGTGGATTCGATTGGAGATTCATTACAGCAATTTTCACAACCTTCCTGGTGAGCACCTGAGCGTTTATGGAAGAAGAGCTGGGCAAGCTGTCTGATGCCTCTAGGAATTGGGAAGATGTCTTGTGATGTGTGCTGACTCCTTTTGCTGGGCCTCTTTCTCCCCACGTTTTGAACTCCTCTCCTGCCTTATGTGGTTTGCCTTTCTGCACCAGGTGTGTACGATACCTCGGGGATTCGACTATACTACACGTCACACCTGCGCAAATACGACATGGGAGTCCTGCAGTTGGGCTTCCTCACGTTCCCCATCCACTTTATCCCCCCTGGTGCTGAGTCCTTCATGTCCTATGGACTGTGTGAGACAGAGAAGTTTGAAGAGGTGAGGCTGGGAGGCTGGGAGGTTCCCCATCACAGATCTGGTCTGATCTACAGCACACACAGCCTGCACCTGACACTTGGACAATGACTACAGCCTGGTGCTCAAGAAAATCACTAAGTGGGATTATGCAAGGGATGAAAGGAGTCAGAGCCTTGGGGACAGGAGGAGTGGGGCAGGGATTGGGGCCAGGTAAACACTAAAGGGGTTCATGTCAGTTGTGAGAGAAGGTGTCAGATATTAAGGGTAGAGAATCAAGGGGTAGGGCAAGATGAGAGTTCTTAACTAACCAGCTGCCTCTCTTCCCTGTCACAGATGAATGGGGCCCCGGTGCCTGACATACAGGTATATGGCTGCCTGCTCCACACCCACCTGGCTGGACGGGCTCTGCAGGCTGTGCAGTATAGGTAAGGGAAGAAGGCATGGATTTGAAGCTTTCCTTTGTGCATCTGGGAATAAATCTTAGAAATAGTTATTTATTCTACAGTATAAGTTTTGGAGTAAGGAGGAAACAGAATTATCCACAGAGCAGAGAAGCCTTGAGGAAGACTGTGGAAGGAGAAGCTTTCTTGTATTATGAACAATCTATACCCACAGAGTGATGCCCCACACAGCTTCTTTATTGATAGACACCCTCCCCACTTCATTCTCCTCACCTTATTCCTGTCTCCTCCCTTACTCTTCCTCCAGAAATGGAACACAACTCCGAACAATCTGTAAAGATGACTCCTATGACTTCAATCTGCAGGAGACTCGAGATTTACCTCATCGGGTGGAGATCAAGCCGGTAGGACCCCCGGGGGAGGCATGGCTGGTGTCTGGGACAGGCAGGCTCTGGGCACATTAGTGTTAACCAGGATAGTTCTAAGACTGGTCCAGTCTCTATATGTCTTACTTTTGGCCTCTGTGTTCCACTCTAAATAGGGAGACGAGTTGCTAATAGAGTGTCACTACCAGACACTGGACCGAGACTTCTTGACTTTTGTAAGTAGCGCTCTCCCCGATATAGTCACCATGACAAACATGGCATGGACTTGAAGCCTCATTGCCTGGCTTTGAATGCCAACACAATCATTAGTAGCTTTCTAACTGTAGACAAGTTAAGTTCTTTGTGTCTTAGTTTTCTAATTTATAAAAGAATCAACAATATTATCTATTGCATAAGTGTTGTAAGAATTGATTAATACATGTAAAGCATCTAGGTCACTGTCTGACATGTAGCAGATGCTCAATTAGAGTAAACTATTATTATTATGGTCACAAGGAACCCCACCCATATTATGTGTAAGGAATGGTTCCAAGCTTGTCAGATTCAAAAGGAGTTGCTTGTTACTAAGGAAGAAAACACTGCTCTTAAAATGATTCTAATACAAGGTAGAAAGTGATAGGCATCATTAGAATAGAATGGAGATAATATACTAGGGAAATTCATAGGGAAAATCATAAGATTTCCCTACAGTGATGAGAATATGTGACATATTGGAGTGGGTCCTGAATTAGATGTGTACTGATGAGAAATGCTGAAGAAGCTCCTGAAGAAGTGGCTTTAAAGAAATTTAATATTTTGTCTTATCTTCTCATACCAAGACAGTGGCAATGGAAATATAGAGGAATTGAAACATATGTGAAATATTTATTTGGAAATGACATGAATAACTGTCCACCAACTGAAAATAGAGAAAGAGGAAGGAAGAGTTATGGTGAAGAGTGGTAAAGATCAGTGAGTTAGCTGGAAGTTAAGGAGAAAAGAAAACAGGTTCATTGGTAGAATGGCTACCTAAACCATTTCTGCCTGCTTTGTTCTCTACATGCCTTTGTTTCTCCATCTGTCTCCCTCTTCTTTTCCAGGGGGGTCCCAGCACCATTAATGAGATGTGCCTTATCTTTCTCTTCTACTATCCCCGGAACAACATCTCCAGCTGCATGGGATACCCTGACATCATCTATGTGGCCCATGAGCTGGGGGAAGAGGCATCAGAGTGAGTCATCCTGGACCATAAAATCCTCAAGTGTGAAATCTAGAAGTGAGATCACTGATCACTTATGTACAAATTCTTGGTCTGCCTTTTTCTCATGTACTTACCTGATCCAGTCAGACTATGTTTACTTCCAGGTAGAGGCCCTTCATTAGTTGGAGGTAAGGGTTCCATCTGAGACTTGTTTTCAAGAATGCACATTTGTACAGATACACCCCATTTCACATATAATTTTAGGGCATTTGCAGGTTCCCTAAAGTTACTCCTCCAACATCCTTAGACTTCATATGGCCCTTAGATTGAGAACCACTTATTTAAAGAATCAGATGTTTCTCTTTTTTTACTCTTAAAAATTCTGTCTCTAAGTCCTAATGATATTTCTCTTTCTGCCAAACTTATGATTATTTCATCCTATATAATAAAAAGCTAATATGCAAATTATCCCCTTGACTGGGAGTTCAAACAGAGGACAGGGCTGGCCAGTCAACTTCCCGGATCCCCTTCCCCCAACAGGCCCAGCCTGATCTCCCCAATCAGGCGGCTGGCTGGACCCCACCTATGCACGAATTTGTGCACCAGGCCTCTAGTTGATTTATAAGACACTCCTTACAGTTCATGCTGATATGAAACTAGTGCTCACAAAAGTGAGGATATTTCATATACCTTTTGTCAAGGCTTAAAGTTGACCCTAAACTATTGTCTGTCTCCCACCCTGTCCTTGCCCATAAAGTTCCATGGAAGGCATGATGGTCATGAACAATGTTGAGTGGACCCTGGAGAACATTAAGAAGGCTGAGAAAGCCTGTAAGGAGTCCCAGCAAACCGTGATAATAAAGACCATTGACGTGAGTGTCTTAGGGTTAAGAATGGAGGGATATGGGCTGGTATGGGGAGAAGCCAGAATTAGAGAAGAATGAGAGAGATGAATGACAGTAATAGGAACACTAGGTCAAGGAAGAAGAGGCTGATGCAGCAGAAAGTTGGGCTTATGCAGTTCTGGGTTGGAGGTTGGGATTGGAGTCTCCCAGTTAGTATATGAGGCTGCAAGGACTGGGATAACTAACTAAGGTCCAAAGAAAGGAATCAAGGTGGGGAGACTTCTACCTTTGTCCATTTTTCCTTTCTCCTGCAGGAAGTAGTGGGAAACACAACAGGCTGGATTCCAGAAATCATCCCTTCACCTAGGGGACCCTGTTTGGAGTCAATAGGAGGCAAAGTGGAGCCCCAGGATGAGACCCCTGCAGGTTTCAGGGCTGTGCCAATGACCCTCTTAGCCTCAGGCAATGCTATCCCGAGGCACCTCCCCATAGCTGCCCTCTTGTTTGGGCAGGGAGCCTTCTTTTGGCTCCTTGCTACCCTGCAGGCTGGAATTTGACACTGTCTCCTCATGTCAAATACCTAGTCTCCCTCTCTGCTCAGTCCCCTGGTCATCAAACACAGAAACTCCCCTCTTTTGGCTCCCCAAATGTCCCCTGTGTATGTCCTTTCCTATGACCTAAGCCAGGACACTGGCAAGGCTGGTCACTGTAATATTCTATAAAGTTCTTCCATGACAAGCTATGTAATTCATCCTTGAAAGCTTCAGTAGTACCAGTGGGACTACAGGTTTTCTGACAAAATCTGGATCTAACTTTGGGTGTGAGGTAGTAGATCATTCTCTGAGAAGTCTGATGCTCCAGTTCACTTAAGGGGATGCCACATGGGGAGGAGGGGACTTGAAAGCAGATGGAGTAGCCTGGAACTCTCCTTCTCCCATGCTGGCCCTAAAGAGGCCTCCTGCTTCTCTCTTCTTCTGACATTTTGTCCAACCCTCACCATAAGGCAGAGGCAGCAAACCATATGTGTGATATGTGGTAAAGAGAGAGTTGTGTTTATAAGGGACAAAGCTTAAGACATCAGATTACATAGAACTAAACTTGCTTCCTGTTGCCATCCCTTTCCTTTGAGCCTTCAGTCCAGGAAAGGCAGCTGGGAAGTCTCTTAAATTGCTCAGTAGAAGGCATCCCTTCTACCTGCCTGTCCCAAATGCCACATATAATGCAGTCTTGTTCTCCTTGCCATGCCTCTACTATTGGATGATCTTTATTTATCCCATCAAATATCACATTCTTAACACTCAAATCAACAGGTGTGAAGAGCCTTAACAGTTGAATTGGGCTCTGAGGATAGGTCAAGGATAAGGTGGAAAGAGGTAGTCCTTGCCTCTGGAGTCCAGAATGTGTCAAAGAGGTTTACATGGAAAAAGCCTGCAGTTTGCAACCGTAGTTGACAGACCTGAGGCGGCTGCTGCTCTGAGAGCTCCATGGGACATTCTGTCTTCTAAGCTTGAGAAGCTCTGTACCACCCTATCCTTCGAGCTTTAATGTCACAGTGTTTCTCTATGAATGGCTTTGCTCAGTAATCATGTCCTCTGGAAGGAATCCCTACTCTGGCTCTTCTTTCCTTGGAGACCACTGCTTGAAAAGCTGAGCCTTGGTCTAACATCATAGCTCTGCTTTATGACAGAGCAACACCCTTCCTCCGGGAGTGGTGAGGTGCATGGAAGGTACCAAGCCCATGACCTTCACTGTCATTTCTTCTGGAGAATTCTAAATAATCCCTTTTGAGATTCTACAAAACCTTCAGTGTTCCCATTTAAATAGCTCCTTCCATCTCAGTTGGACATTTGCAATGTGGTCACTTTGGGGTATCATGATGTATAAGCAGAGGGACTTGCTGTCTTTAAATCAAGTTTTCTGAAGTTTATGACTATAGGAAAAACTAGGCTCTCTGGAAACCAGAGGATTGTCTGTATTCACTTTGCAGCAACTTTGTTGTCATCATTCAAAGAAAATGTAGGTTTTTCCCTTTTAGAAAAGTGTTTCTAAATAAGAGTTTTTAACTACTCTGAGCAGAGAACTTCCAGTCTGCATGGTATAGTACCCTTGGATTAATTTCACTGTCAGGCATAACAAATGAAAATCACTAGATTTCTATAGACAATTATTTAAATAGCTATTTTATTTAATTATCTACATTTAATAGAAGTAACAAACCTATTTTAAATTTTTAAACTAGAGGTCATGAGAGTGATGTTTGAGAAACAGGGAACTTTAATCAAGATAATTAATAGAAAAATAGTAGCCACCATTGAAAAAGTGAAAGGTTAGCAGAGAGATGGTTTAAGATGAAAAGTTTAAGCTTATGAGTAGGATTCTGAGAAGTCAAAAGTTATCTCCACATCAAAAAATGTTTTAAAATTAATTCTGCCCAAGAATTCAATGGGTAAGCTTATGGAGAAGCATGTGGATGCTGATGAATATTAGAAAGATATGGCTGAAAGGGAATTTTATGACTTGGAAATTTAAAGCTACATAGGTTCAAAAGTCTGTTCCAATTCATTCCTGCTTTTATCTAGGCATATATTTAGAAGTAAACTTGTGTTGCATCAAACACCATCTGTCATCTATATTACCAACTTCTCTCTGATTATTTCTCTAAATAAAGCTGGAATTAGAAATGTTGTAGGACTTGTTATGATCATCCTATATAATAAAAGCCTAATATGCTAAGTGTCTGGTCATTTAGTTGGCTGTTCAACCAATCAAAGTATAATATTCTAAGGCCCCTCAACTGCTCACTATAACGTGCACTGACTATCAGGGGGCAGATGCTCCGACTGGTAGGTTAGCTTGCTGCTGGGGTCCAGCTGATCAAGGACTGAGTGAGACAGGCTGGATAAGCCCTGGAGCCCTCCAGCAGTTCCTCCCCAGCTGGCCAACTTCCTAAGTCCCTCCATGACCCTGATCCTGCACCAGTTGGGTCCCTCTGCCTGGCCTGTGCCTTTTGCAATCTGGGACCCCTCAGGGGATGTTGGAGATCCAGTTTCAGGCAGACAGTGGACGACCAATCACTATGATGCACACTGACCACCAGGGAGCAGATGCTCAATGCAGGTGCTGCCCCCTGGAGGTCAGTGTGCTCTCACAGAGGGAGCACCACTCAACCAGAAGTTGGGTTCACAGCTGGCGAGCACAGTGGCAGTGGCAGTGGCAGAAGCCTCTCCCACCTCTGCATCAGTCAGACATCCTCCAAAGGCTCCTGGACTGCAAGAGGGGCCAGGCTGGGCTGAGGAACACACCCCCCACCTACCCTGAGTGCATGAATTTCATATACCAGGCCTCTAGTAAATTATAACTTGCCAGAAACTATAACCTATGGTCTAATTTGAAATTAGTATACCTTTATTTTATTTACTCTTGGTAATTATCATATGATACAACTTCTAGCCTGGGTAGTTTCCCAAAGATCTTTAGGCATCTTGTGCTTAAATAAGCAACCCTGCCTGGGTTGAAGTCAACTTCTCTGAAATTTTTCCATCATCAAGTGTCATCAAAACACCTCCAGCCACAAAACACCTGCTGTTGGCTCCTCCCAACATAGTACCAACCCACCTCGCCTCACAACCGCTTCACCATGTTGTGATTGTAACATGTGTGTATTTCAATATTTATACCCTATTTAGACAAAATATAAGTGAACAGAAACATAACCATAGGCAGATAAACAGAGGAACAACTATCTTCCTAGCCACACCTCATAGCAGAGGTGAACACAGGTCACCTTTGGGAGAATACTGTAAAACTCAACATCTCACTCAGGGGCAAGACTAAATCAAAGACTCACTGTGTAATAATGCTCACATTCATTCAGTGAATCACCATCAAATAGTAGTGCTTTGTGAAGAAAATTATAAAATACTGTTAAATTTAATTTTACCACACAAACCACAGAACATTTTACTGGCAGAACTTATATTTGCCATATAATATAATGTGCATGAACACATATACACACAGTCCATATGAACTCCATTGGCTATTTCAAAAATTTTATTCTTTGTTATTTGTTTATACATTTTGTTTTCAATGGATCTCTCTAGAAGACAATATATGAATAGCAGCAAGTATAAAAAGCTTAAGAAACCATAGGGTATGAGGGAAGTGTGGAAGGGGTGAATGGGGGAAGAGGGAACATCTATAATACTTTCAATAATAAAAATAAATTTAGCCAAGACTGGTTTGGCTCAGTGGATAGAGCGTTGGCCTGCGGACTGAAAGGTCCCAGGTTCGATTCTGGTCAAGGGCATGTACCTTGGTTTCGGGCACATCCCCAGTGGGAAGTGTGCAGGAGGCAGCTGATCAATGTCTCCCTCTCATCGATGTTCCTAGCTCTCTACTCCTATCCCTTCCTCTCTGTAAAAAGTCAATAAAATATGTTTTAAAAATAAATTAAAATTAATTAAATAAAAATAAAAATAAATTTAAAAAAAGAAAAATATAATGGAAAAATTTTTTAGGTCAAACAAAACAAAAACAACCTTTTCCCAAAAAGCCAGTTTGAGACACTACAGTCACCTCTAGAGAACAGTTTACTTTTACAAAACTTGTTTGAAAACCAGGGGGCTCATAGCAGCCTTATTATAAAGGATCAGCACTAAGGAGAATCTGCTTTACTATCAGGAAAGCCACGGGGAAGAAGAAAGAAAAGGTTTAAATACTAGTAGACACATGCCTAAACCAGTTTGGCTCAGTGGATAGAGCGTCGGCCTTCGGACTGAAAGGTCCCGGGTTCGATTCCGGTCAAGGGCATGTATCCTGGTTGCGGGCACATCCCCAGTAGGGGGCGTGCAGGAGGCGGCTGATTGA
Source organism: Lasiurus cinereus (assembly GCA_011751065.1). Classification (NCBI taxonomy): domain Eukaryota; kingdom Metazoa; phylum Chordata; class Mammalia; order Chiroptera; family Vespertilionidae; genus Lasiurus; species Lasiurus cinereus. Next base: position 45,294,178 of record JAAGEH010000307.1, read on the forward strand.
TGTCTCTTTCTCATCGATGTTTCTAACTCTCTATCCCTCTCCCTTCCTCTCTGTAAAAAGAGCAATAAAATATATTTAAAAAAATAAAAAAAGAACACTTGGGGGATTACATAATACGTAGTCATAATTAACCCTGCATGGACCTTTATAGACTGAAAATGCATTTCTATGAACATTGCAGCTCCAATGTTTACTCCATCCTACAAATGAGCAAACTGAGACAAGGAAAGGGAAGGAAAGGAGTATCCACCTGAAGTAATAATCCCTGAGCCAACCTGGTAGCAGGTGGTATTCTCAGAACTGGTCCCCTGGAGTCACCTACTGTGTTAGGGTCTGATGGCAGCTCAGGAGCCAGCCTAGCTCAGGAGTCAGAGCAGCTAATACTTGATTTTATCTCTTCTCCCTCCACATTTTCTGCCTGGTTCCAGGACCACACCTACGCATACACTTCAAGTTTTAATCCTCAAGTGTCTTCAAACATCTGAAGTTAAGTCCAGCTTTTCTTTGTTCTGTTTTGTTGTTCTTTTCTTTTTTCAGAAGTACTTCCTTTTCAAAACCTTATGCTTTAATCATTGTTGATTTATATACACAAAGGATTGAATTTCAGTAACTACAGAACTACAGTTTTCCGGACAAATTCATCCTCCATTTTCCAAACCCAAGTGTTTAAATGGAGCCTTTGGCCAACTAGTCTGCCCTGGTGTGGGCCGACTACAGGATTCTGTGTGCCTTAGGGCCCTTTTGTCCCGTGTCAGGGCTTGTGGTGCCAACAAGACAACTGCTCTGGGAACTCTTTCAGGAAAGATAGGAGTATGGAAGTCTATGACCAAATCCACTGGGACAGTTTAATATTAGGAGTTTTGTTTTGTTTTGCTTTGAGTTGGAAGATCAAGTTAAGAGGCATATGTTCTTTGATATAGGGTCTATCAATTTTTTTCAGAGTACTGTCACTTGTGGGGAGATTCCAAAAAGGAAGTGAAACTAACCAATGATCTGTGCCCCTCATGTGGAACACATTAAGCCATCCAGACATCAGCACAGCCATGAAAGTAGGTCAGAACGTTGTTGTACAAATGTGTTCACAGTAGGTAGTAGACATTTCTGTGTCATAAGAACATTAAGCCACATGTGCTGGTGTTCCTACATACTGGGAAGGTTCATAGTACATGTAAGCAGGACCTGAGAGTGAAACTGGGATATTTTTGCCCTAGAAAAGTGATCCCCAAACTCTAATCTCAGGATCCCTTTACATTCAAATTTAATGAAGACCCCATGCTTTATTTAGGTGGGTTATATCTATTTATATTTACTGTACTATAAATTAAAGTGGACTCGTTTGTATAATATTTTGTAAAGTATTTATTTTTTTCATTCATTCAAAATAACAATATATCAACTCTATGTTATCATAAATAATATGTTTTATGAAAATATTTTCCAAAGCAAAAAAGTGAGTGAAAAGAATGACATGATTTTATACTTTGTAAATATGTTTAGTGCCTGGTTGAACAGAAGATAGCTAGATTCTTGTATCTGTCACTGTATTCATCTATGGTGATATCACACGGCATAGAATCTCTATAAAATGCCATTGTATACTAATGAGAATGAAAAAGGCACATAACAAATATAATATTATAAAAATAGATGTGACCTTGTGGCTTCAGGAAGAGTTTTGAGGGCTTTCATGGGTCCCCAAATTACATTTTGAAAATACTGTACTAGAGTTAATCCCTTAATAGCACTCAACCATGAGTCTAGGTGATAGAAGAAAGTACAGTAATAGATCAAAGATAGTGAATTTGGATATGAAAGATAATGAACATACTGGTAGTCCTAACCCTTGAAGGAGAGTCTGGACAGTAAAGTAATAAAAGAAAAGTTAGTGAATAAAATAAAAGGCAAATAAGATTATGAACTCTGATGCCAGGACAAAAACTGTCTCCTCTATGCCATATCTTTACAGATTTAACTCCACCTGGGTGATTTCTGGTCTATAGAAGAGTTAGATCCTACTAAGTGAATCCAGCCATTAATGGTAACAGCAAGGGATAAAATTATATCATAAGTAATATTAATTTTCCCTGGAAGTACTTTTAATGTCTATAAATGCAAGTACCTCTTAAATCTATAGTAAGAGTATCAGTAGTCCCTATGAAAGTAGTGGTTGCAAAGTTTCAGAAGTTATGTTTTTAACATCAATAATCATATTCTTATTTTCTAGTATAGTAAAAGTAGCCTATAATATTTCTAATTTAATTATTGCAGTTCCTGGCATCAGAGTATTTAGAAGATCTACAATGGTAGTATTTTTTATATTTATAGCTATAAATAGGATTCCTTTAGAAGCACTAATACTTCCAGTTTGTGTAATAGCAAATTATGATATTGGTAGCCATGGTAGTTGGAAAAGTCCATAGGAAAATAAAGTTTGATTTTTAGCATTACTAATTAAATAATATACAGTAGTATGAATAACTACTGCTGTAGCAGTTATTTGAGTGTCAGATATCACCAGTGTTCTTACAGTATTATGTCCTGTAACCCAAGAATAAGTTGGATGATTCCAATGACTATATCTAAAGCAATAGTATTTATAGAGCTTAATGTGGTATTCTACAGGATATCAAAATCATCTGTGAAGTCTGTAGTAAAATACATAAAATACCTGTAGTGTAACTGATGGGGCTATGTGAGCTTTAATTTTAAAAATAGTTGTATATATTCTGATTCTAAAAGAAGTACCTACAAAGTAAGTACTGAATACATCTTGAGATATACCTTCAATGCCTATAGTGCTTGGAGTATCCATATCTGTAAAAGCTAGTGCAAATATTTGTGAAAATTTATGTAGCATAAAATCATATACCTGTTAATTGATTTTCTATATCTGTAATAGTTGTTTTAAAGATATGTCTGTAGTTGTTATCCTGCCTTTAGTAGTAATCAGGGAACTAGAGTAGTATTTGTGGTGTTTGCAATATAAGTCAATGCAGTAGTAGAGGTATCCATTGGTGTTCTATCAGGAGTGATAGTATTTGAAGCATAAATGGTAACATTTATAAAAGCTGTGGTAGCATTAGTTACAATAAGAGGTAAAAAAAAAACTGGTTGTAGAATTGTTGTTACATGATGGTGAGTTGCTGTATCTAGAAAAGACGTAAGGAATCTGAGGCCATTGTAGTAGTTGAAATAAAAACCCTCCTGGAGTTATCTGCATCAGTAATATTTACTGAATGCTCTGTACTCTGTATAATATTTGGTGGTAGGAATAACTGTGGAACTTGGAATTTAAGTGTTTGTAAGGATTGTGTCAGAAGTAGTGTTTGAATTTGTAGTTTTTGTGCTGAAGACAGATGTAGTGATGGTGGTAGTATATGCTGTGGTGGCATTTCCACTAACTTCAGTAGTAGATTTAATACCTGTAGTGTTCGTATGCGAGGAAGTGGCAATATTTTGAGTACTAGTAATTATTATATCATTAGTAGCAGGACTGTTTCTAGTGGGAGTACTTATAATGCCAGTAACATGAGTTGTCATATTGGTAATATTTGTATTGGTGGTACTTTGATTGTTCCTAGATGTGGTACTTACATCATGGGTAGAGGTAGCTGGAGGATAAGTAGTGGTACTGATTCTGGTCAGTGCATTATCTGTGGTGGTGACACCAGTGGTGCCTATAGGAGGTAGAGTTGACATGATCTCAGGAGTAGTTTGTTCATAAGTAGCATTTGTAATCGAAGTAACTGTGGTGATACCTGCAGTTGTTTTTGTGTTTCTAGCAGTGGTAGTATTTAAAATATTTGTAGTAACCAAATGCATGCTAGTAGTACCAGTCTTAGAATTTGTTAAAGAAGGAATAGTTGTAATCGGAAGTGTATTACTAGTGCTGGTAGCATTGGTACCTGTTGGGAAAAGAGCAGTGCTAATAAGACCAGCAGTACTAGTGGTAGTATTAGTAGTATGTGTTGGGAAAAGAGTGTTGTTGATAGGAAATGTAACATAAGTGCTAGCAGTAGTAGTATTTGCTGGGGAAAGGGTAGTAGTATTAGGAATAGTAGTATGACTTGTAACTTCAATAGTACTTCTTGGGAAAGAAGTAGTTATGATTGGAAAGGCAGTACCAGTGCTAGCATAAGTAGTATTTGTAGGGAAAGGAGTAGTTGTATTAGTGAATGTGATAGGAATGGCAGTATCAATGGCAGTAGTAGCATT